>CM035840.1:189880706-190481124 GCA_020510985.1 Pholidichthys leucotaenia
ATTGTATGTATTGGGCGGTGCGGTGATGCAGTGGTTAGCACTGTGGCAGCACAGCAATTCACCCTTGGCCATGGGATCCCTGGTTCGATCCCAGCCCCTGACCAACAGTGATCTGTGTGGAGTTTGCATGTTCTCCCCATGTCTGCGTGGGTTTACTCCGGGATTTCTCCGGTTTCCTCCCACAGGCCAAAAACATGCAGGTTAGGTTAAATGGAGACTCTAAAGTGGCCCTAGGTGTGAATGTGTATATGAATGATAAAGGGATAGCGCCGTACTGTGGCTGCTTCATCCATCCAGGTGGATGCCCTCAATTTCCCCTCTGGGGATCAATAAAGTGTCACGACCCGCCGCTCATCAGCGGCTTCAGCTGCGCGCACACCTGCGTCTCGTCAGCAGCGGGCTATTTAGCCCTCTCTGCCCTCTGCTGCAGTCTGGAGCCGTCTGTTCTCATCAGCGTTTCCAAAGCTCGTGATCCTACCTCAGATCACCAGCAAAGATTCTATGACACGTAAGAACTCCTTACCTTGTCTTCCAAGTTCTCACCCCTGTGCACAGGTGGACCCTCCTGGCGGCGGATTTCCCCCGTCATCGCCATAGCATCTCCATCTTCTGCGCAGACCCAGCTGGACGCTGTCTCCCGGGCTCATCGCCTGCCGACGCCAGCCACCTGTCCCTGCAAGTAAGCAACACCGTCACTTATATCCCCTGTCTCGGTGTGGTGCCCGTTACCCTTGTCCTTTGTTCTTGTCTCCATAGGGTTGTCCGGCTGTACGGCGCGCTGCTCTGCTGCCTGCGCATCGGCGTTCACCCCAGCACATTCCCATACCGCATATATCCATCCACACACACCTGCTTGTTGAATAAAGCTGTTAAATCTATCCTGAGCCTGCGTGCGTGTTTCCTGGGCCTGTGTGCTACATTATGTCATAAAGTATACAAAATAAAAAAAAAAATCAAAATCAAATGTACAGTAGTACAGTACAACAAAATTGTGGAAATGAAGCTTTCAGAGAAACTATTTGGGCTTTGAGCTTAGCAAGTTGTTTTTCTAGTGTAGATGTACTAGTGGGAGGAGGAAGATCTGCAGCTGCTGCATCAGCCCCATCAGCAGCACATTCCCCAACTACTTGAGCATTTGACTGTATTTTGGTGTTTGGTACACCTAAGTGTTGTTTCATTCTAGTGGTTTTAGCCGCTTGACGGTCTTCTTCAGTACGCAGTAACAAAAGCAGCTCAGAAACTGAAAGTGGATTTTCTTTTCTTTGCTCAAGCTATAGGATTGCAATCAGGTGGTTATTCCAACAGCCTTTGCAAAACTGCTTAAGTAACTGATGCTCTGTCAGTTGCTGCAATGACACCTCTTTTAACAACTTTGCTCAGGGCTATCTGTAGCCTCTGCAAATAACTAGAAGGTTTCTCACCCAAGTTGTGGTTGGTGTTCAGGAACTTTGCAAAAAGCTCATCTCTGTCATCAACAGTACCATACGCTGAATCAAGTAAACAGAGATGGTCATTGGGAGGAGCATTTGGCCCAAGATGTTTCACAACATTGGCTGCTGGGGAAAGAAGGTTTTCTACTATTTCTCATACTGTCTTTCCGTCAGACATGGAAGCATCGGTGAGGCGAAACTTGACATTACTTTGCCATGTGTCATAATCGGACTCTAGATATGGACAAGGAACGTTCCTGGAGAAAGGTCTTAGTTTAGAATGGCTAAAGTTCTGAGGGGACATGTCACTGCTCTTAATAACATGCTCAACCACTATCTTTTGGACTTCAGGGGTACTAAGTTGATCAGAAGACAAACAAATTTGTTTCATTTGCTTTGGTGTTGATCCTGTACCCACAATGGATGGAAATGAATCATGAACATTAAATTGTGTCAAATCACGGTGTACTCTTATGAGAATTTGATTTTCATCAGGTAATGGCTCAGCTGGGTTTACGTTGCTAGTTGCCTGGGGATTATAATTGATTACAACCACATCAGAATCAGTTTGAGTTTTGGTGGATTTCTCAATTCTGGCCAGCTCATCTAGCAGAACTTTCTCAAAATCAGCCCCACTGAGTTTAGCAAGGTCCTCCAGTTTGGTTAAATGAGACTGAGTCAGACGTGAACCTCAGTCAGCTGTATACAACACAGAGAGAAGCCGAATACCATAAGTAACACTTGGATTATGGCTAGGTCATTTGCAAGGCAAAAAATCTTGGAGAAGCTGAATTGGTTCTCCTGGTTTGAACTCAACAATGGCAGTATTTTTAAAATGAGGTTCAGGACTCGAGAGCTTTATTATTCTTTCAATGGAACTGAACTGTTGTAGGTACTCCATCACCTCATTGTCAGATTCAGCTCCACTTACCCCGACTATAATGACAGAATTGAGTATTTTCACATTTTCAGATTGAATAACATCCATGTTTGAACTCAGCGTCTGAGCAAAATGTGTACCAAGGTCAGTGATACCACAGTTTAAGGATCTGATGCAATAAAAGCATTAACCCCTTGAACTCTGTGAATTCTGCGGGCGGTCACGTCTCTGCATCTTAGTGCGTCTCAGTGCGCACTGAAAAAAAAAGCTGTATTTTCGGTCTTCCAGTACAGACACAGCCTTGTTACAACCTGAGAAAAAAGCTGTGTAATATATTCATTTTTTGTGGTATTTTTACAAAATTTTGACCTGAGCTTGAAAACACTTGGTTCTACATTTCTGTTGTGTTTTCCAGCCAGTATCTGACAGCTGTATGTTATTTGCAAGCATTTGTATCTAAAAAAACACCCAGGCAAGCTTTCTTGTTACTCAGTGGCAGGAGCACTTAGAGAGATTATGACTGTTTTGCCAAAAAATACAGAGTGTTTTCTTTTAAATGAGACTAACCCCATGAAGATGCTGCAAAGGGTTAAAGAACAGCTTTTGATTTACTTTGGGCATGTTATTTTTAGGCGTTTTTAGGGAAGTTGAACAGAGTTCAACAGGTTAAACTGTTCAACCATCACAAGAAAATGAGCTTTAAACTGCCCCTGGCTGGCTCGCCACTGTTTGCATGTAGCAACCCCTGTAGTTCCTAGCCAGCCCCACCTTTAGAAGCAATAGACATCTTTCTAGGTTCAGTTACCAGTTTAGTACCTCGCGGAGAGTTGCTCTAGGTTGAACAGGTAACACTTTTATTTGCAACAGTCTCTCAGACATCAACACATCATCATCATCATCATCATTATCATAGCAGTCTGTCGCAGGTGGCAGTGACTGCTTCATTTAGGTCTGATCAGATTCTTCTACGCAGCTCTGTCCCCCGCCCTCTGCTGCCAGGAACTCCTGACCCTGCAAACCCGGGCAACGTCCGAGCCGGTATGAGTTGCTTTCTGACTGACTATTTCATGAAACTGCTTGCAAAGTATTTGAGTACCGCTAGCTTTTGCTGGACTAGCGGCACATTCTTGGCACATAGAGGCATTATCAGTAGCAAGAACAGGCCAAGACAAACTGGATGGGACAACCGGCTACAAACTTCGTTGGCTTGGAGGGAATGCCAAACATGCTCCAAGCAGACAGGAGTGTAGAGAAAAGGCACAAAAGAAAGACTTATAAATATGTTGGAGCGGGAAGGTTCTGAGGTACAACATGGTGAAGTCCAAAAGAAAGGGAGCCAATACTCAGTGAGCCAGGATGTCCATTGCAGACTTAAGCCGCCACACTGACTGAGCACACTGCCTCCCAATAAGTACACAATATACTAGCGAAGGCAAGTGGACACAGCCATGTGGCAAATAGGTGCGTGACTGATTGAACCGTGTGTGTGTGGGTGTGTGTGTATGTGTGTGTGTGCATGTGAGTGTGCGTGCATGTGTATGTGTGCATGTGGTGAAACCATACAGCCAGTGAATGTCTGGTGAGAGGAGGAGGCGTGGCCGTAGGACTGACGAGAGCAAGGCTCAATCTGCCTGTAGAAACCAAGAAACCAGAGCACCCAGAGAAATCAGTGCTTTGCTTGGCATTTTACACATTTGTAGTGTAGACTGGCATTCTTCAAGGTTACACATTTTTACTGTGTCAGCACCTCTTTAAAAACAACATTGCTGAGAAAGCGACGCTGTTGCTTAGTTTCTTCATCTTGAGCAACAATATGAATACTGCTTGATCTGGCAACTCTGCTCACGGCAACTTAGAATTGGCTCATGAACTGGAATTACAACGCACCTATCCCTCAACCAGTGGTCTGAACGAAGAAGAAGAAGACCCACCAGAAGACCCACCATATAGACATCCCTGCATGGTCTAAATCTGGTTGAAAATGAAGATGAAAAGCCACCTTTTTAAGTTTTTTTTTTGTTTGTTTTGTTTTTTTTTTTTTAAGGCAGCACATAATAACCAACATCATTCACTTTCTGATCCTTCTTGGGTTCTATGACGGGCACACCTACTGTATACCAGCATCTTGGGGCAAAAGGCAGAGTAGAAGATGGCGGTTGTGCGTTCACTCGGAGCGGCTTAACGCTCCGGACTACTGTGCTTGTTTCTGTACTTTAAGTGTTGTTTCTGCCTTTTTTTGTCTGCTGTCTGCAACGGACTGAAGACCTACAATCGCCAAGAACTACTTAGAATCGGATGCCAATTTAACTCCAACATCACCAGCGCTTATTCCAGAAATCACTACAGCCATGAAGAGATTGCAAGATCCCCAGATGCCCCGTGGATTGTTATCAGGCCTCGCACGTGACGCAGATGGTGGCAAGAAAGAAAGCAGAAATGAGGCTGTAGGGCTGGCCTCTGCGTCCAGCTGCATGAACAATGCACTAAACCTCTGTTACCCCCAATCCTCCTCACCAACGCCAGGTCTTTTGCCAACAAAATGGATGAGTTACAATCGGAGATTGCCTTCAATCGCTACGTCTGGGACTGTTGTATTGTATTCTGAGTGTGACCTAATCTTTGTTTCACCCACTTATCTTTTGGTCCACTTATCTTAAGACTGAACAGACTGATCAAAAAAGCTAGCTCTGTCCTGGGGCAGCGCCTCAACCCAGTGGAGGAGATAGGAGAGAGGAGGATGGTGGCTAAGCTGTTATCTCTGCTGGAGTCCGAGTCCCACCCCATGCAAGACACGCTGAACGCATTGAGGACCTCGTTTAGCAGTAGGCTGTACCATCCTAGGTGCGCGACCGAGAGGTTCCGCAGGTCCTTCCTACCTACGGCTGTCAGACTTTATAACCTAACCAGGGCTGTTTGTAGAGGTCGTATTGAATGTACAAAACATAACAACATTGCACAATAAATGGGTCCCTCCATTATACAACTAGGCAATATCAATCATTACCGAGGGTGACAACATGGCTGATTCAAATCTGAAATATACTGTCTGGGTTCATATTCATATTCTGCGGGGTAACTTAATAGACCGTTATGCTGTCTATACCATCTAACTACAATGCTGTCGCACTGTGTATATATCTGTGTACATACGTATATTCATGTTCTTATTATCCTAACTTTTTAATTATTGCTCAGAGTGCTGCTATCCCTGTGTTGCTGCAATCCTGGAATTTCCCCATTGTGGGACTAATAAAGGCATATCTTATCTTATCTTATCCCTGACACCACTATGGAGTTTCTAGGCTAGACCACTCACCCTCAAGATCGTAATGCTAATTCTGGTAAGGGAAGGGGTGGTGAGCTCTGTCCTTTTGTGCTCCAGTCTTGGTGTAATAACAGCAGAATAATTCACAATCACTGTTCACCGGACTTACAGGCCATGTCCTTTCTGTGTAGGCCTTTCTATTTTCCCCGCAAGCTAATTGCAGTAGTCGTAACAGCTACCTACATTCCTCCTGACGCTAGTGTTATCCACATTATTGCAGGGGATTTTAACAAAGCATGCTTAAAGACTGTACTCCACGAATTCCACCAACACGTTTAATGTCCCTCAAGAGGGGAAAAAACACTGGCTCATAGTTATACAGCAACATCAAGCATGCCTACAGAGCCATGCCCCACCCCCATCTTGGACAATCAGACCATCTCTCCCTGCTTCTAATTCCTGCCTACAACCCCCTCAGGAAAAGATCCCCCCGACCAAACAAACAATTAAAACCTGGCCTGAAAATGCTCTTCTCCAGCTCCAGGACTGCTTTGCCTGCACAGAATGGAACACCTTTGAACAGCAGGACCTGGACTCGATACAGAGTCTGTCCTTTTTTTTTTTTTTTACATTAAATGTTGTGTAGAAAATGTGACAGTTTCTAAACATCCGAATTCTTTCCAAACCAGAAAGCCTGGATGACCAGTAAGGTCCAGGCTATGATCAGAGCTCACAACTCAGCCTTCAGACAGAGGGACAGCTCTCTGTACAGCACTGCCAGAGCCAACCTGAGAAGAGGCATGAAACATGCTAGAAACGCCTACAGGAGGAAGTTGGAGGGCTTCCTCACAGACAATAACCCACAACAGATGTGGAGAGGCATCCAGGCCCTCACCAACTACAGAGGCCAGAGCCCCCTAACATCTGACAGTAGTCTCACACTGGCAGAGGAGCTAAACAGCTTCCTTGCCTGGTTTGAGTACACCACACCACCGCATACCCTACCCCCTACCCCCAACTTGTCCCCCCTCCTCCCCTCTCCTCCCCCCCCTTCCCCACAGGTGCATGAGGTGAGGAGGAAACTGAGAGCAGTGAATCCCCGCAGAGCTGCTGGTCCTGACGGCATTCCAGGAGCTGTGGTCAAAGCTTGCGGTGACCAGCTGGCAGAGATCCTCACCAAGCTGTTCAACCTGTCCCTGATGCATGCCTCCGTCCCCTCATGCCTCAAGGCCTCCACCATCATCCCCATCCCCGAAAAGTCTACAATTGACAGCCTGGATGACTACAGATCCATAGCACTCACGTCTGTAGCCATGAAGTGTTTCAAGCAACTGGTGTCCCAAGACATCGGGGACTGTCTCCACCCGCCCCCCCTCCGCCCCCCACCAGTTTGCCTACAGGGAGAACTGGTCTATGGAAGACGCTACTGCCTCTACACTCCACAGAGTGCTGAGCCACATGGAGAACCCAAGGAGCTACATGAGGATGCTCTTTGTGGACTACAGCTCAGCTTTCAACACCATCATCCCAGACATTCTGATCAATAAACTTCATCTTCATCAAACTTCATCAAACTGGTTCCGGTTCCGCCGGACCGGCGGCGCCACACGAGTCGGCTGCCTGTTGCAACAGCCTTTTTTTTAATCTTCCTTCTTCTTTCTACACCTTTCACTCTGTATATATATCACGGACGCACGGATCGCCCCGGGGGTCTCCCGGGTCGGCGGACGGAGCCACGGTTTGCAGCGGGAGACGTTACAGTGGGGAGGAGCTAGTGCTAGCTAGCACTTGGCCGCCGCCCGGTGCTAATGGGAAACTCGACATACCGGGAGCTGTAGCGAAAACGAAGCGGGTGCTGGGCTGGAGTTTAGGCGGCGTGAAAGAAATATAAGACAGAATAATAAAGAGCGATGGCAAGAACCAAGCAGACCGCCCGTAAAATCTACTGGAGGAAGAAGCCCCCCAGGAGACAGCTAGCCACAGGGCTGCTCGGAGAGGCGCTCTGGCCACCGGCAGAGTGAAGAGGCCTCGCCGTCACAGGCCCGTGGCTCTGAGAGAGATCCGTCGCTACCAGAAATCCACGGAGCTGCTCATCCGTAAGCTGCCCGTCCAGCGCCTGGTGAGGGAGATCGCTCAGGACTTCAAGACCGTCCTGTGTTTCCTGAGCTTCGCCGTCATGGCTCTGCAGGAGACCAGCGAGACCCACCTGGTGGTCTCTTCTTCGCTAAGGGGGTCACCATCATGCCCAAAGACTTCCAGCTGGCCCGCTGCATCCGCGGAGAGAGAGCTTAGACTTTCTGCTGCACATCCACCAGCCATAATGCTCTGCACTGTGTGTCTATATATATACATTTATAGTAATATGGACGTATGTTTACTAGATGTTGTTTTTTCTTGCCTTCTGATTGTTGCTCTATGAGTGTTGCTGTCCCTATGCTGTTGCAATCCTGGAATTTCCCCATTGTGGGACTAATAAAGGCTTATCTTATCTTATCTTATCTTCTCCAGATCCCCCCCCCCCCCCACCTGCTCCTGGATTAAAAACTTTCTCACCAACCACCCACAAACAGTCAGCCCCTGTATACCTTTGACTGTATTCCAACCCACCCAACCACCATCATCATATGCGGATGACACCACCTTGGTCGGGATCATCACTGACGATGATGAGAAGGCATACAGGGTGGAGGTAGAGAATCTGCTGCTGTGGTGCCAAGCAAACAACCTGTGATATATAGGAAACGGCACTTTATTGTGAAGTGCAGTGTAACCGCTACTTCAAGTTGCAACAATAAAGCTATGTTCGCCAACTCATCTTGCCTCATCCTTCGCCCAGGTATTTTCCATACATAACATTTGGTGATCAAGGATTAACTCATGGAGGCATGTATGACACCACTTTGTCCCTTCCTTGAGCTTCCGGGCAAACTGCCGATACCTTGGCCCAGGTGGTTCAAGGCCTTCCAAACCTACATCACCATGCTGGACCTCGGTAAGCTCGACAAGCTAAGGGCACGTGCGCTTCTCGTCAATAACCTGGGTATTGAGTGTCCTGTGAACACTCGGCGCGTCGGATTCCTTTGAAGATGTCATGGAGCTGCTAGCCAACCATTTCCACATTTCTACACCCTGGATAGCGTGACTGTCTGCAGGATTCATTTTTAGCAGTGACATCAACGGGTAGGTGAGCCTATTCACCAGTTTGTCGCTGACTTGAGGCAGCTAGCTAGCGAGTGTCACTTTGGGCCATTGGAATATGAAATGGTACGTGACCAGCTTGTGGAGCACACATGCAGTGCTGCATTGCGGGCTAGGCTACTCACAGCATCCAGTGACTTAACTTTAGCCAGAGCTGTCAATTTAGCTCTCCAGCTGGAGGCCGCAGACAAGCTAGCTTTGAAGCAAACCTAGGGCCAGTCACAGCGGCCGCTGGAGCCACCCACCGCGGCAAATGTTGCAGACTTGGAAAGCGAGGATAGCTTGGATGACGACGTTATGGAAACCAATGCAGCCAGCCAAAGGTCTACCCCGGGAAAGCCCCTGTGCAAGGGTTGTGGGTCTGCATCACGCCAAAGTAAGGCAAAGGGGAAAACACTGTAGCAGATGTGGGCACTTGAACCATTATGCTAGAGTGTGCCGTGTATCTGAACCGGAGAGCCCACAGAAGAAATCACTCCGCTCACCCCCGACAACCATCCATTTGGTGTCCCCCAGCACAAACAGGTACACATACTGCATAGTGGAATTGGACGGCATGGAGGTGCCGCTGCTGCTCAACACGGGGGCGGAGGGGTTGTTGCTGAATTGGGCAACGGTGGGGAAGTTTTTCCCCCACTACAGAATTAGAGGTAACTCGGCACGTTGCATGGCTATGGAGGTGGCAGGCTGTGCACAATAGGGACTTTGGAGTTAACAGTTTGGTACAAGTCTGAGAAGATGGTTGACTTCACGTTCCACGTGACAGCACGAGGCGATAACATCATGAGCTGTGATTTGTTTTACAGACTGGATTTTGCCATTAAAGATGGTGCCGGGAATGAATGGTTGGGTTGTGGCCGCTGGAACCCTCCGGTTCCAGTGGTCAAAGAGAACATTGTGTGGGACGAAAAGCTAATGGACATCATGGTTGTCAAGCAGGACCGGTTTCACTCAGGTTCGGCACAGGAGGGTCTCAGTGCCAGCGCTTGGGACATGGTAGAGGGAGGTACAGAGCATGGTGGCGAGGCACCTGTGTCAGCGAGTGACACCAATGTGCTAGCCCCAGATGCCTCTGGAGCTTGGCCGCAGGTGGATGGAGGGTCTGCAGCTGTGAAGGTGACCACTACAATGATTTTAGAAGAGGACGGGGCCAGACCGATGAGCATGGAGTTACTGCTTGCTCAGCAGCACCACGTCAGGCGAAGCCAGGCCCTGCTGAGGGTTTTGGACTTGGTTTGGGTTCAGGGTGAAGAATGTTCATGATGAAGATGGGCCAAATGACAGCCAGCAAAACACCGAGGATGTCTGTGCATAGTAGCAAAGTTGGGCGCAGCATACTTCCGGTTGTCCGACGGCTCATCGAGGCACGCCAATCAGCTTTGGCGTGTCTGGAAAGAGGCTCCGGGTGAAGAGGCTGGACGGGAATCGGTGTTGGTGGTGAAGGATTTGGACTCCATCGTCCAGAAGATCAGCCATTGTCCCAAGGGTTTGCTGCTTCCAGGGGCGCACTTGCACTTGCTGAGGGGCTGCCCCCCCATGCCAGTTCTACTTCTCCCACCCAAGTGATTGTGCTGTAAAAAATGACCTGGGTAAGCTAGATAGACTGAGGGCACATGCACTTCTGGTGCACTCAGGGCTACTGACTCATATGAGGATGTGGTCGAGTTGCTAGCGCGCCATTTCCACACCCTGGACAATGTCACTATCCAGAGGATTCGGTTCCGACAACACCAGCGAGCGGGTGAGCCTGTCTACTAGTTTGTTGCCGACCTGCGGCAGCTGGCTAGCAAGTGTTATTTTGGGCATTTGGAGGAGGGAATGCTACGTGACCAGCTGGCGGAGCACACAACCAGCAATGCTTTACGAGCTAGGCTACTCTTGGCACTGAGTGACCTGACGTTATCCGAGGCTGTCGAGCTCACTCTCCAAATGGAGACCACAGACAAGCTAGCTTAAGAGCAAAAGTGGCGCCAATCACAACAGCAGCCGGGGTCTCCCGACGCAGTATTAGTAGCGGACCCAGACAGCGAGGATAGCAGGACCGATGACAACGCGGAAACCAACACTATCAGCCGAAGATCTGCTCGAGAAAACCCTTGTGTATGGGTTGTGGGTCTGTGAAGCACCAATACAAGGCTAGGGAATGCCCGGCTAGAGGGAAGTGCTGTATCAAGTGTGCACGCTTGAACCATTATGCCAGGGTGTGTCGTATGTCCAAGCCGGGGAGCCCACGGAGAAAAACAACTTCACCCACCCCGACAACTGAACATGCGGTGTCCCCAAGTACCAATGGGTTCACGATCTGCAAGGTGATGCTGGATGGTGAGGAGGTACCGCTGCTGGTTGACACAGGGGCGGAGGAATCGTTATTGCATTGGGCCATGGTGAGGAAATTTTTCCCCCACTACAAAATAAGAGGTAACCCAGCGCCGCTCTACAGTTATGGAGGTGGAAGGCTGCTGCACGGTTGGAACACTGGAGTTAATGGCTCGGTACAAGTCGGCGGTGATAGCTGACTTCATGTTCCACGTGACGGCCTGAGGTGACAACATCATGGGCTGTGTCCTGTTTTATGGACTGGGGTTCGCCATTAAAGACGACACTGGGGAAGAATGGACTGGTTGTGGCCAGCAGAACCATCCGGTTCCGGTGGTGGACAATGCTGTGTGGGACAAAGATTTACCGGGCACCATGGCGATCAAGCAGGACCAGTCTCACTCAGGTTTGATGCAGGAAAGTCTCAGTGTCGGCGTTTGGGGTACCGTGGAAGAGGGTGCTGAGGGTGGCGGCGAGGTGCCTGCTTGCCTCAGTTTCCTCTGGAGCTTGGCCACAGTGGGCTGGAGGATCTGGAACTACAATTGTGACTGCTGCAGCAGCTTTACAAGGAGTTGGGGCCAGACCGACAGGCACGGAGGGACCGCGTGCCGATCAGCAACACTGCAGGCTGAGCAGAGCTCCTCTGAGAGTTACGGACCTGGTCTGGGCTCAAGGGGAGGGACGTCTACGGTGGATGTGGGCCAAATGACAACCAGTGGAATACCAGGAGCAGCTGGCATCGTGTCTAAGCGGGGCACAGCCTACTTTCAGCTGTCGGACGTCTCGTGGAGGCACACCAGTGAGCTGCGGCGTGCCTGGGAGGAGGCTTCGGATGATGGGTCCGGATGAGAGAAGTGGCCGACGGTGAGGAGAAGACACATTCTTGTCTATGAGGCCAGCTGCGATCCTGGTAGCATGCCACTTCCAGGGGCGGGTCTACTGAGGGTCTGCCCTGGGCCCCCACAAGCCAGTTCTACCCCCTTTTCTGCTAGAAGGACAGTAGTGTGAGTTAAAAAAAAATACATATAATTAGTTCTAATGTTCATATGTTTGTGAGTGTTAAAAAAAAATGCTATTGTTCTGGGTGTGTTTATATTTTAGGAACATGGCAATATTTTAAGTTATTAATGGACTTTTTTTTAAGTTAGTACAAGTGGCAGAATAATCCATCTTGCTGTGTGGGGTAGGACGGTAGTCCACCCGTCCTCCCTAGTTTTAGGTTTTGTTGTGTGAATGTGATAGGCCATTTAGTGATCTCAGTTCTAGTCTTCTTAGTGCGTGATTTGGGTCCTAAATTGGGGAGGGTCGTCAATTGTATGGGTGGTTTTGGACTTTCTACAGGGGGGGGAGGAATGTGACATAGTAATATTGTTGTCTTATTGTGAAGTGCAGTGTTCTCTTCTGCCACTGCACAGTTCTATAAATACCAGCAGGCATCTCTGTTCGGCCTCTTTGCCGATGCCCCTGCCTGGTGGCTGTATTGTGTTGCCAACCCCTTAACTAAGCTGAGTTCAACTGTGCCCCTGGCCTCGTCATTACACAGGTATTTGCAGACAAAACAAGGACCACACCCCCCTCCTTATAAATGGCAACCGTCACATCCTGACCCTCACATCCTGCCCACCACCTGTTTGACCTGCTACCCTCTGGACGACGGTTCAGATCAGTCTGGTCCCACACCTCCAGACTGACAAACTGTTTCTTCCCCTGGGCCAGCCAGACTGACAAACAGTCAGAGGCCCCACCCCCCTCCTTCCGAAAACTCCCATGCACAGAACTGAGGACCATTTTTAATTATCACAATAACACACCTGTCTTTGCACTCCGCACTTCATGTACAGTCATGTGAAAAAATTTGGACACCCCTTTAAATATTCAGTTCTTTATTGAGAAATGTTCACGTATCTATGTCTAGCCTTGTTTTTGTTTTTATTTGCATTTTTTAAAATTTATTTTAGCCATTATAAGTGGGAATGAATGTGGGGGTATCCTAAAAAAGATGGGGGGTGTCCTAATTTATTGCTATTTGTTTAAAATTACATTTTACAGAAAATTTGAAAAAAGTCTTTAATTCATTTTTATTTGTTTAGTTGCATTACGTGAATCTCCCAGTATTTTTAATATTGATATTAAATATCCATATGTCCAAATACAGTTAGGCCCAGAAATATTTGGACAGTGACACAATCTTCATGATTTGGGCTCTGTATAAGATAAGATAAGATAAGCCTTTATTAGTCCCACAATGGGGAAATTCCAGGATTGCAACAGCACAGGGATAGCAACACTCAGAACAACAATCAGAAGGCAAGAAAAAACAAGAGCAGCTAGTATACATATGTACATATTAATATAAATATATATATATACATATACAGTATATATATATATATATATATATATATATATATATATAATATATATATATATATATATATACTGTATATATATATATATATATACACACACACAGTGCGGAGCATTGTGGTTGGTGGATGTGCAGCAGAAAGCATGTATGCCACCACATTGGATTTGAAATGAAACAACTACAACGGAATTGAAGTGCAGACTTTAAGGTTTAATTCAAGGGGTTGAACAAAAATATATGATTAAACATGTAGGAATTGTAGCTACTTTTATACAAACGCTCCTCATTTCAGGGGCTCAAAAGTAATTGGACAAATAAACATAACCCTAAGTAAAATGTTACTTTTCAATATTTTGTTGAGAATCCTTTGCAGGCAATGACTGCCTGAAGTCTGGAACCTATGGACATCACCAAACGCTGGGTTTCCTCCTTTGTGATACTTTGCCAGGCCTTTACTGCAGCTGTCTTCAGTTGTTGCTTGTTTGTGGGTCTTTCTGCCTTAAGTTTTGTCTTGAGCAAGTGAAATGCATGCTCGATTGGGTTGAGATCTGGTGATTGACTAGGCCATTGCAGAATATTCCACTTCGTTGCTTTAAAAAACTCCTGGGTTGCTTTTGCAGTATGTTTTGGATCATTGGTGAAGCGCCGTCCAATCAACTTTGCTGCATTTGGCTGAATCTGAGCAGAAAGTATATCCCTATACACTTCAGAATTCATCCGGCTGCTTCTGTCTTTTGTCACATCATCAATAAACACAAGTGACCCAGTGCCATTGGAAACCATGCATGCCCATACCATCACACTGCCTCCACCATGTTTTACAGAAGATGTAGTGCTTTGGATCATGAGCTGTTCCAGTTCTTCTCCAAACTTTCTTCTTCCCATCATTCTGGTACAGGTTGATCTTAGTCTCATCTGTCCAAAGAATGCTGTTCCAGAACTGGGCTGGCTTCTTCAGGTGTTTTTTGGCAAAGTCAATTCTGGCCTTTCTGTTTTTGAGGCTGATTCATGGTTTGCACCTTGTGGTGAATCCTTTGTATTTACTCTCATGAAGTCTTCTCTTTATGGTAGACTTAGATACTGATACACCTACTTCCTGGAGAGTGTCCTTCACTTAAGTGGATGTTGTGAAGGGTTGTTTTTCACCATGGAAAGGATTCTGTGATCATCCACCACTGTTGTCTTCCGTGGACGTCCAGGTCTTTTTGAGTTCCCAAGCTCACCAGTGCACTCTTTTTTTCTCAGAATGTACCAAACTGTTGATTTGGCCACTCCTAACATTTCCGCTATCTCTCTGATGGATTTCTTTTTTTTCAGCCTCAGGATGGTCTGTTTCACCTCCATTGAGAGCTGCTTTGACCGCATGTTGTGTGTTCACAGCAACAGCTTCCAAATGCAAACGCCACACCTGGAATCAACTCCAGACCTTTTAACTGCTTAATTGATGACAGGTTAACGAGGGAAGAGCCCATGCAGCCTTGTTATTTTTTTTTTGCAGCCTTCTGAGTCAATTGTCCAATTACTTTTGGTCCCTTGAAAAAGAGGCAGCTACGTATTAAAGAGCTGTAATTCCTAAACCCTTGCTCCAATTTGGATGTGAATACTCTCAAATTACAGCTGAGAGTCTGCACTTTAAGCCCATATTGATTATATAATTGTATCCTGAATATGTTTTCGTAAACAGCTAAAATAACAAAACTTGGGTCACTGTCCAAATATTTTTGGGCCTAACTGTATGTTAAAAAAACAGGCTTATACAGGATGTCCTAATTTTTTCACATGACTATATATTGACCCATCCATGAAACCACTACTATACCGGTGTATATGTTCAATAATCCTTGGGCCATTTTATTCAGTCGTGTGTTCAATTCCTGTAATTTCCCCATTGTGGGACTAATAAAAGCTTATCTTATTATATCTTATCTTAATTATGTGTTCTGTACTCTTCACTTTTATGCACATGTTCTTTTTTTCGCCGCCGTAAGGAGAGGCGGCCATAACAGCAGCAGCTCTCATGTCTTTGTGTCTTTATTAGGTTATTCTTGTATATAGTGTGTTTGTTTTCATCAGGGCTCGGTAGAAAGACTCGGATTAATGACCGGACCAAGTTTTTCTATTTTTCTCCTGATCTTTCTTTTACTTTTCTTCCTCGGTGCAATAGAGAACAATAGAAGTGGGGGCAAACGAATTGTTTACACATGCGACAAGCTGATTGCGCTGAGGAGGCACGGAGTGAAGCCCCTCATCCCGGATGAGCTCAAGAGGAGATGTTGCGGTGAAATGGCTGGAGCCAAGGTGAGGAGGAGGAGGAGGAGGAGGAAGCACAAACTGGCTGTACTGATGTACATCACCGGTAATGTGAGGTTGTTGGGAAACAAGGCGGATGAGCTCACAGCGCTGGTCAGGACGCAAAAGGAATATCGTGAGTGTAGTATCATGTGCTTTACTGAGATGTAGTTACACTCACAGATCCTGGACAACAACGTAGCGATACCTGGCTTAAGACTATCCGGTCGGACAGAGACGTTATAAGTAGCGGGAAAAGGAGGGGAGGAGGATTGGCACTTTTTGTGAATGAGAGGTGGTGTAATCCCAGACACATTTATGTAAAGGGATGTCACTGCAGCCCGGACATTGAACTGCTGGCTTTGTGTACACGACCTTACTATATGCCACGAGAGTTCAAGAGTGCTATTGTGATTACTGTTTACGTCCCTCCATCAGCTGATGCAGCAGTGGCCTGTGACGTCATCAGCTTTACTACTGCCACTTTACTGGAGCAACGGGGGGCAATGGATCAGCGTTCTCGTCGCGCCCTCCGCCAGTACCCGGGCTCGCCTGGGGAAGCTAATGATCCTACCAGCAGACTAAATTCGAAGAGACGACGCCTCTGTGCCAAGTCAAAGAAGAATCCTAGCCACAGTCCTAAAGCCGAAAGCAAACAGCCCCAAGAGCACTTTGTGGTAGGATCTGCCCTTCGCATATTACAACTAAACGTTGAAGGCCTATCTGCAGCCAAGCGAAGCCTTATCGAAGTCCTCGCCTTCCAACATTCGATTGATGTAATCTGCCTCCAAGAGACTCATATTGGCACAGAGGAAGCTGGCCGCTTCACCATCAAAGGCTTTGACCTCCTGTGCTATGTTCTACATGCTAAACTTGGACGTGCCACCTATGTGCGTTCTGACATAGTTGAAGCAAATCACCTGATAACAACACATTTCTCAGACACCATAATCATTGGTGGCTTCCATATTGTCAATGTGTACAAGCCCCCTAATGCCAACTGGGATCTGCAGGTCTTACCCACCCTACCCCACCCTGCCATCTATGTGGGGGACTTTAACAGCCATCACCCTGACTGGGGGTACCCAGCAGTGGACAGTGATGGGGAGACACTTTCAGACTGGGCATCCAGAAATGACCTCGCTTTGATATACGACCCCAAACAAAGAGGAACCTTCCACTCTGCTAGGTGGAAGAAGGACTATTCTCCTGACCTGTGTTGGGTCAGCTCTTTGAATGGGGAGCCATATCCTACACAGATCCTCATTCTTGATGATTTTCCACACAGCCAACACCGGCCCCTGCTTGTACACATTGGCCTACAACTTCCAGTCATATACAGCCCAAGGAAGATGCGCTGGAACTTCCGCAAAGCCAACTGGAAGAAATTCAGTGAAACTCTGGACCGGAGCGTTGTTACCATCCCACTCCACACCATCACTGTAGATGAAGCATACAACCGCTTCTGCAGCGCAATCTTCAAGGCTGCCCATACTGCAATCCCACGAGGCTACCGACCCCTCTATGTCCCATGTTTGGACGGAGAAAGTGCTGCCCTCCTACAATCCTATCAAACATCAGGGGACCCAGAGATAGCAGACCATCTCATTGAATCGCTAAATACAGCCCGGCGAAAGAAATGGGAGGAGACAGTTGCTGACCGGAGCTTTACCCACTCTAGCAGGAAATGTTGGAGCCTCATCCGTCACCTAGGAGCTGCACAGAAGCCCCCTAGCCAAAGCCGAGCATCCGTCACACCCACCCAAGTTGCATCCCACCTATTGACTATCGCCAAAGCACCCCAAGACAAAGACACCAGAAGAGCAGTTACAACTGAGCTAAAAAAACACCAAAAAATGCCTGTAGAGGAAACGAACCCTGAACCCTTCGAGGCTGCTGAACTGGAGAAAGTCCTACAGGGCCTGAAATGTGGAAAGGCAGCAGGATACGATAACATCTTCCCAGAATTCATGAAAAATCTTGGCCCCCGAGCCCTAACCTGGTTGACACAATTCTACACAAGGATCACACAAACGAACTCGATCCCAAAGAAATGGCGGGCAGCAAAGGTCATTGCCATCCCAAAACCTGGCAAAGACCACAAACTACCAGCAAGCTACCGCCCAATCTCCCTACTCAGCGTTCCTTACAAAATCATGGAGCGCCTAATACTGCAACGCATTTCCCCAGAAATAGAGGATATTCTAAGTGTGGATCAAGCAGGTTTCCGCAAGGACCGCAGTACAGGAGAACAAGTACTGGCCCTAACCACCTTCATTGAAAATGGCTTCGAGAGCAGACTGAAGACAGGGGCTGTGTTTCTCGATCTTACAGCCGCCTATGATACGGTCTGGCACAAAGGCCTCCTCCTGAAACTTATAAAGGCGATCCCTGCTTGGGCAACAGCAATTATAAAAACCCTGCTGACCAACCGAAGGTTCAGAGT
This sequence comes from Pholidichthys leucotaenia, assembly GCA_020510985.1. Taxonomy (NCBI): domain Eukaryota; kingdom Metazoa; phylum Chordata; class Actinopteri; order Cichliformes; family Pholidichthyidae; genus Pholidichthys; species Pholidichthys leucotaenia. The sequence continues at coordinate 189,898,899 of CM035840.1, forward strand.
CCACCTCAGTCAGAACACAAGTGCATGGAGAATGCAGAAAAACGGACTCCCACAAGGCTCAGTTCTAGCTCCAACTCTGTTCAACCTCTACATAAACGACCTGCCTACTACAAAATCCCGCAAATTCATCTATGCAGATGACATCTGTTTGGCATTCCAAGCACCAGACTTTGAACCACTGGAACGGGTGCTCACGGAAGATCTTGCTAAACTGGACCAGTTCTGCAAAATCTGGCGCCTAAAACCAAGCCCAGCAAAAACCGTCTCCAGTGTATTTCATCTCCACAATGCAAAAGCTGCCAGAGAACTAAACATCCACCTGAGCGGACTCAAGCTTAAGCATGCCCCAAATCCAACTTATCTTGGAGTGACCCTTGATAGGACCTTATCCTTCAAGGAACATCTAAAGGGGACGGCTGCTAAGGTGAAAGTACGAAACAACCTGCTCTGCAAGCTCGCTGGTGCAAAATGGGGGGTGGCAGTCTCCACCCTGCGCACCTCAGCACTGGCCCTTTCATACTCTGTAGCAGAATATTGTGCCCCTGTCTGGTCCAGGTCATCTTACACACACCATGTAGACACCCAGCTCAACTCAACCATGAGAACTATAACTGGAACAATCCGCTCAACACCACTCCCCTGGCTCTCTGTACTGTCAAACATAGCCCCTCCACACATCCGGCGAGCAGCATTAACTCAAAGATGCTTTTTGGATGCTCCAAAAAGTTAAAGATTTTCCTCACTTACCAATCCATGCAGATATCTACACCCCACCCACTGCCCGACTTTCATCCAGACGGCCGATTTGGAAAAACCCTCCCCCAGCTGACTTTACCATCCAGACAGCTTGGCAAGAGGAATGGGAGACCAAGGAGGTCCCAAACAAACAGCTGGTGATAAACCCCAACCAACAGGTCCCGGGCACCAACCTCCCAAGGAGACAGTGGTCTACACTCAATCGCTTCAGGACTGGACATGGCCCCTGCTTGGCCAGCCTTCACAGATGGGGCAGTATCCCTAGCCCACTGTGCGCATGTGGAGAGGAGCAAACTATGGAACACATCATAGAGGCTTGCCCGCTCCAAAGACTGGAAGGAGGATTACACACCCTCCATACAGCAAACCAGGAGGCAACTGCTTGGCTTAAGGACTTTGCATTCGCTAAATAAATAAACTGGAGCAACACCCTGACACATTTATGGCCATCACAGGTGATTTTAACCATGTCTCAGTGGGCAAAACATTGCCAAACTTCCACCAGTTTGTTGACTGTCCCACCAGAGAAAATAAAACATTGGATCTACTGTATGCATATAGTGCCACAGCTCTACCCCACTTGGCAGATCAAATCACAACCTGGTTCTGTTATCACCCAAGTACGGTCCTCTTGTGCAAAGGCAGCCTGCTCACGCACAAACTGTGAGGAGGTGGATACAGGAGGCTGCTGATGCACTACAGGACTGCTTCAAGATGACGGACTGGGATGTACTCTTTTTATTTGTTTATTTGTCAGGGACAGTGCAATAAACATAGACAAAAAAATCTGATGTGTTGCACAAAGAGTGTATAGCGTTAAGCTAATTTGCAACTCTTGTCCCTGGATGGGCTTTAGAAAAAAGAAACAGGTAAAAAGGGAGAACTAGAAAAGCACTCGGAGAGCGCAGACCTCCGCCAAGCGCCACAGTTCCCCCCCATACAGTGTTTGTGTGTACGTTTTCAGATTCCTTGACCATGAAAACATATGACTAGCAATTGTATTCACAATGATAGGATTAGTGGTTCAGTAGTAAAAGCATTACCTCCTTGGCGGAGGTAATAAACTGAAGTGTTGCTGTTGTGTCCATCTCCTCCATCTGCAAACTCCCAGGCTGCGGGCGTTGCAATTCATCGCACAACCACGTACAACCCACAGGCCAATGGGTTATGCGAGCATTTTCATAGATCACTGAAAGCAGCACTCAGGGCTTCACTGACGGATGCAAATTGGGTAGACAAGTTGCCGTGGGTTTTATATTGGGGTTGCGCTCCACGGCAAAAGAGGATTTGGAAGCTTCCCCGGCAGAGAGCTTGTTTTTGCGCAGCCACTATGGCTGCCCGGGGAATTTCTGCCAAATAATCCGGCGCCGGACAGCTACCCATCTCAGCTTTTGCAGCGTAGCGCAAACACAGGCACGTTGCCGGGCCTGGCCCACCACTGTTTTCCGCGTGCTTTTGTGCCTAAAACTTTGAAGAACGCGGAGTTCGTGCTCGTCAGACACGACGACCAGCGCCCTCCATTGCGCCTGCACACATGTTGAAAATGGCCATATCTCACAATGTTAAAGAATCCTTTAAAAAATTCCTGTATCCAGACGGTGATCCGGATCATCCCCAAAATTTAATCAGTTCTTCCTTGTACCATTTCCAACAACGCCTGAAAGTTTCATCGAAATCCGTCCAAAACTTTTTGAGTTATCTTGCTAACCAACAGACAGACAAACAGACAAACAGACAAACAGACAGACAAATGCTGGCAAAAACATAACCTCCTGCGGCCTGCGGCCTGGCAGAGGTAAAGATAAGGAAAAAACAAAATGAAAACAGAATAAACAATAACACAATAATAATAATACATCAATGCAAATAAAATTATAAATACACAATATAAAAACCTGATTCACATTTGCCTGTTAAAGGCCTCCCTCCCTCAGTCACTCACTATAATCAAACACATTAATTCCTTCCCTTCATTCACTCACACCCTGCAGACAATCATTTCATACATGGGTACATTCTTGCTTATTTTTCAGCCAGTTTTTAACCTTTATAGTAAATGTTTTGATTTCATGTGGCATTGTATTCCAGATATAACTACCCTTTATAGAAAAACCTGTTTGTCCAAATGTGGTTCTGTGGTGGGATATTTTACAGTTGTTGTTAACAGAGCTCCTAGTGGCTCTGCTGCTGTCCTGTCTTTGGATGAATCCAGCAAGTGGCTCTGGCGCTGATTTATGGAAACATTTGAAAATTAATTTCAGAAAACAGAAGTCAATGAAACTCTCAAAACTCAATAAATTGTATTATTTTTTTTTTTTTTAGAAAATAACAGTGATGCCACCTAATGGGCTTTTTATCCAAGATTTTTAGAGTTTGATTACATAATGAACCTATATGTTTTATTGTAGAAGGAGCTGCTTGAGCCCAGACTGTCAGAATCAGAATCAGAAAGCTTTATTGCCAAGTATAAGATAAGATAAGATAAGATAAGCCTTTATTAGTCCCACAATGGGGAAATTCCAGGATTGCAACAGCACAGGGATAGCAACACTCAGAGCAACAATCAGAAGGCAAGAAAAAACATCTAGTAAACATATGTCCATATTACTATAAATGTATATATATAGACACACAGTGCGGAGCATTATGGTTGGTTGGTGAATGTGCAGCAGAAAGTCTAAGCTCTCTCTCCGCGGATGCGTCGGCCAGCTGGAAGTCTTTGGGCATGATGGTGACCCCCTTAGCGAAGAAGAGACCACCAGGTGGGCCTCGCTGGTCTCCTGCAGAGCCATGACGGCGAAGCTCAGGAAACGCAGGACAGTCTTGAAGTCCTGAGCGATCTCCCTCACCAGGCGCTGGACGGGCAGCTTACGGATGAGCAGCTCCGTGGATTTCTGGTAGCGACGGATCTCTCTCAGAGCCACGGGCCTGTGACGGCTAGCTGCCTCCTGGGGGGCTTCTTCCTCCAGTAGATTTTACGGGCGGTCTGCTTGGTTCTTGCCATCGCTCTTTATTATTCTGTCTTATATTTCTTGCACGCTGCCTAAACTCCAGCCCGGCACCCGCGTCGTTTTCGCTACAGCTCCCAGTATGTCGAGTTTCCCATTAGCACCGGGCGGCGGCCAAGTGCTAGCTAGCACTAGCTCCTCCCCGCTGTAACGTCTCCCGCTGCAAACCGTGGCTCCGTCCACTGACCCGGGAGACCCCCGGGGCGATCCGTGCGTCCGTGATATATATACAGAGTGAAAGGTGTAGAAAGAAGAAGGAAGATTAAAAAAAAGGCTGTTGCAACGGGCAGCCTACTCGTGTGGCGCCACTGGTCCGGCGGAACCAGAACCGGAAGTATGTCTACAGTGTAAACAAATGAGGAATTTGACTTGACATTGGGCGCGCGATAAGCGCCTCCAATGACCCAGACAGTATGATATATGAGAAAAAACCATAGAATGCATATACAGTACAGCTGCTTGGTATGGTATGTAATATCTAATTAATTTAAAGCAGTTCAGATTTTTTTTACTGTTTTAGAAATCTTCTTTATATGAAGATTAAATTTGAATTGAGGATCTAGTACAATGCCAAGGTATTTGAATTCTGTAACTAAACTGATGTCTTGATCATGTATATTAACTTTAAAATGTTGCAGGTTACATTTTTTGATTGAAAAGCACATTGAAACTGTTTTCTGAAGGTTCAGCAATAGATGGTTCTGGATGAGCCACTCTTGGACATCAACCATACTTGTAGACAGTACATCTGCAGCCTGTGCTGGAGTCTTGGCAGCTGTGTAAATAACTGCATCATCTGCATAAAGTTGACATGTTGCAGCTGAACAGTGCAATGGCAGGTCATTGATAAAAATGCTGAAAAGAAAAGGACCACGAATGGACCCTTGTGGGATACCCATACGGTTATTTAAAAAGAATGATTTATCCTGGTGAACTTTTACACACTGTTCTCTATTCTGGAGATAAGATGCAAACCATTCTATTGTATCTGGAGAAAAGTTAAAAGATACCATTTTGGATAAAAGCAAACTGTGGTTTACAGTGTCGAAAGCCTTTTTGAGGTCCAGAAAAACAGCCCCCACCACATTACCCCTGTCCAAGGACTGTTTGACATTTTCAATAAGGCAACAATTTGTTGTTTCTCTGTGAACCACATGAGGGGAACATAGACATTATGACCAACTGCATCACGGTATACATCAGATTCTGTGAAAACACAACCATGCCAGCTCAGATCACTCAGACATGCGCTGTTTCCCCAACAACAAACCATGGATCACCATTGACTTGAAAGCACTTCTTAAAAAGAAAAAGAGGGCTCTTAGGTCTGAAGACAGGGAGGAACTGAGGAGAGTGCAGCGTGAACTGAGAGTGATGCTGAGGATTACAGGAGGAGGTTGGAGGATAAACTCCAGCAAAGCAATGTGAAGGATTTCTGGACAGGAATGAAACACATCACTGGGTGTAAGGGAAGGGACAGACAGATATCGGGGAGCCTTGAGAGAGCTCATGAGCTGAATCTGTTTTTTAATAGATTCAACTCACCATCTGTCACCCCCACAACACAGCCAGATCCCGCCCCCCCACCCTCCTGTGCAGCACCCCCCCCTTCCACTGAGGACATCAGCACCAACCCCCACATCACTGTGACTACAGACCAGGTTAAGAAACAGCTGGAGAGACTCCTTCAGCGGCACCAACAACGCCAACAGACTTGGAAAGATTATCAAGAAGTCTGGCTCTGTAATTGGTCTAAGGCTGGAAACTTCTGAGAATGTGGTGGAGAGGACATTGAACAAACTGTTATCCATCATGGACAATCCTGATCACCCCCTCCACCACACACTAAACAGACAGCAGAGTACTTTCTCCAGCAGACTGCTACAGCTTCGCTGCTGAACGGCCAGATACAGGAAATCTTTCCTGCCACATGCCATTTCACTGTACAATAACTCACTCTAATGTTGAATTCCGATCATAGCAATGCTGCCATACTGCACCTTGCAGTCTAATTGGTACTTCACATTGCACCCTGGGCCCAATAGCTCTGCATTTTATAGTGAGTATGATTCATGTATGTGAACAGGTCATCATCTATTCATCTGCAATGTATATAAAGTTATCGAGGCAGTTTTACTTCCCTGGGTAATTCCTTTTTCTATTATACTGTGTGTATGTTTCTGTCATTTTGGTTGTCTACTGTCATGCTGCTGTTACACTGTAATTTCCCAGTTTGGGACCAATAAATTACATCTATCTATCTATCTATCTATCTATCTATGTTACCTTGAAAAATTGCAACTACTAAAAGTGTATGAGTTGCAAAAAACTGTGTAGCATCACATGGGGGCAATATTAAATATGTAGCCTCAGGTGAATTTTTTTTTTTTTTTTTTTTTGTTACTTATTTGTACCCGTAGGTAGACTTGGTTTGCAGTCTGGTGACAAGCCACTGGCTGCTGGTCGCTGCGTGCGCGAGCGCCCTAAAGCTACATGTTTTTGGTGTGCGGGAGGAAACCGGAGAAATCCCGGAGTAAACCCGCGCAACACGGGGAGAACATGCAAACTCCACACAGCTCACTGTTGGTCGGGGGCTGGGATCGAACCCACGATCTCATGATCCCCGCGATCCCCCGGCCAAGGGTAAAACTGTGCTGCCACAGTGCTAAACCACTGCGCCACCGTGCAGCCAATTGAATTGTACCATTCAGTATGCCGCATTAAGGCTATAAGTATATGAATATAATTATTAATAATTAGAATTAATAATTCTGCGATGGGCTGGCGATCTGTCCACGGTGTACCCTGCCTCTCACCCAAAGATGCTGGGATAGGCTCCAGCCCCCCCGCGACCCAAAAAGGATTAAGCAGAAGAAGATGGATGAATGGATGGATAGATTTGTGGGACTAATAAAGGCTTATCTTATCTTATCTTATAATTAATAATTATTGTATTACCTCATTCTAACACTAGGGGGCACCACTCACAGTTTTGAGAAAGGTGACAACTCTATGAATAAGTAATTAAGTCTAAGCAAACTAATGATTTAATTATGATTATTTGATCAGTGTGATAATCTATGTGATTCTGAAACTGAATACACAAAGCCACACCCTAATCTCAGTTTAGTAGTTTTCATGAAGGAACCAAAGTGTGTATATGGACATCTATATAGCTTGTAAAATGAAGAGATGACCAGAGATGATAATTACAGTGGTAATTTTGCATTATGAGAAAGGACCAATATTTAAATATTTACAGGTTTTACATATGAAAAATACGGCTGGAATGTGATTGTGCATCTGAGTGGAGAATTAATGGAAGTACCTTAGGAAAATTGAGTATAACGCAAGGTTAGTAAAAAGGGGAATTTTGTTCAAATGTTTTGGAACAAGAAAGGAAACAGATTAACTTTGCATCAGGCTCAGAAAGGAATGGCAGTTATAGAAAAATGTAATTGCCATCCCAATTCATTTCAGTCTGTTCCTGAAACTAATGCTGCTGGCTACCTTACCCAGGATTTACACTGACTCCGGATGCAGACCATTGCAGATGCAGTGCGGATGGCCTCTTGCATTCATCCCCATCAGCTCCATTTGCATTTTACAGTGACAAAGATAAGAACAGAGTTTGAAATGCAAGATCACGCGAAAATTATACAAAATAACATGCGATCTTGAGAAATGGGAAATGGCATTCACTTATATAGCGTTTTTTCTCATCTCTAGATGACCAAAGTGCTTTACAGATCCTGCTGTCCACCCATTCACACATATTCATATACTGATGGCGGCGGAGCCACCATGCACAGGCATTGGCCTGACCCACCAGGAGCAACTGGGGGACAAAGATCCGAGAGTGACCGAGATGAACCAATCGTGATCAAGTGATAACAACAAGGAAATGTGATGTAGCGGCACTCCACCTGGATTTTTGGGCTCTAAATAAAACATAAGTAGCCCTTTAATTTTAATTCTATGAAGTGTTTGTATGTTGTCAAGTTTTTACTTTCTCTGACACAGTGGTGGAGGAGTAGACCTCAGAAAATAATGGACCATCCTTAAATCATTTTTAATGAACAAATGGCTATTAAATACTGCGAGATACCACGGGATCCATCAAAAATAGATTCATTTCATTAGCAAACTGAATCTGATGAGCCAGATTCATTCCACACTGGTCCAGACCAGGTGGGGATTCAAAAATTGACAAGAATGGGAACTATTTAGTGCGGAGGCCAGATCGCAACTGTACTGCATCCAGAGTCAGTGTAACCCAGGATTTACACTGCCTCCAGATGCAGTCTGTGGTGTAGGAATATAGCCAGTATGTGGAGTGGGACATGGCCTGCGGCTGACGACACCACACCACTATATATTGAGGCGGTCCGCCATCTCATGGCAGTTCATGCGAGAGTCGGTAGTTAGAGTTTACACGTGCTCTGTATTACAATGGTTTGTAATAAAGTTCAGTTCGAATACAGCATCCTTGTCAGTCTTCATTCCAGGTTTGTGGACATAACATTTAGCAATGAGAATTTTGAACCATGGAAGCGTGCTTGAGACCGCTAAAGCCTTTCCTCAAGTCTCCAGGTGAACCGACCGTCCCATGGCCACAATGGCTGGACGCGTTCGAGACCTACGTTGCAGCGTTGGACCTGGGAAAACTGGATAAAGTAAGGAAACGAGCATTACTTGTCCACAACCTTGGCATAGAAGGTCAGATGATTTTTCACATGCTGGGTCCGATGGACTTGTATGTGGATGCTGTCAAACTGCTAGCTAGCTACTTTGCTACACTGGACAATCTGATAGCACGACAAATTCGATTCTGCCAGAGGCAACAGAGAATTGGTGAGTCCACACAACAATTCATCGCCGACTTGAGATATCTGGCTAACATATGCCATTTTGGACTGTTAGAAGACGAGATGGTGCGGGACCAGCTAGCTGAGCACACATGTAACCCAAGGCTCATCATCATCATCACAGCAGTCTGTTGTGGGCGACAATGACTGTTTCATTTAGGTCTGATCAGATTCTTCCACGCAGCTCCGTCCTTAGCCTTTCGCTGCCAAGAACTCCTGTCTATATCCAACTTCTTCAAGTTTCTTTTTACAGTGTCTTTAAATCTGAGCCTTGGTCTACCCTGATTGCATTTGCCCTCGCATAACTGTGAGTAGAGTAAATGCTGAGGGAGACGCTGGTGGTCCATCCTCTCAACATGTCCAAGCCATCTCAGGTTCATCTGTATTAGCATGTCCTCCATTGATGGTAGACCAGCTTGTTTCAACACTTCTATGTTGTTTATCTTGTCTTTCCATGAGATGTTCATTATGACTCAAAGGTGTCTCATCATGTACGTGTGGAGTTTCTTTACCTGCACTGTGTAGACAGTCCAAGTTTCAGCACCGTACTATAGAGTAGCCAGTACTGTCGCTCTGTACACTTTGCATTTCACATGGATAGACACGTCAGTTGTTCCACAGTCTCTCCCTCAAGTTTCCAAACACAGCACTCGCTCGTCCCATTCTGAGAGATAGTTCATCCTCCAGCCTAGCATTCTTTGAAACAGTACTCCCGAGTTACTTGAAAGTCTTGCACTTGACTAGTGGCTCTGTACCAATGCTGATTTCTTCTGGTAGTGATGTTGATAACTGGAACTTTGGTGGTTGATAAACGCACTCTGTCTTCTTGATGTTGATTTTGAGGCTGAATTGCTAGCTGCTCTTGCAAATTTCTCCACAAAAGATTACATATCTTCTGTACTGTGTGCAACTAGAGCACTGTCGTTGGCAAAGAGCATTTCTTTTACTACCTTTATCGATGTCTTACTCTTGGCTTTAAACTGTGCCACATTGAACAAGTCTGCTTCTTTCCTTGTTTGAATGTATGCTAACAGCACCAAACGACATGGTGCTAGCTAGCACAATAGAGCTAGCATTCCAACTTGAGTCAGCAGAGAAGCTAGCATCAGAGCTAGGTGGGCGCCAACTACAGAAGCTACCTGGACAGATGACGCTAGCCAACACGATGGGCACGGAAGAATGAGACATGGCAGACGAGTAAATGACGGACACTGTTAACCAAAGAACCACTCCGAGAGGCCCCATCTGTGATAGCTGTGGTTCCCCAACGCACCAGGACAGAACACATTTTTGCCCGGCAAGAGGACAATGTTGTAACAAGTGTGGACGCTTTAACCATTTTGCTAAAGTGTGCCGGTCGCCGGTGCCGTGGAGCTCACCAAGCAAGCAAAGCTGCCTGCCAATGACCACCATTCATGCAGTAAGCCCTGACATCAACGGTTATCATACAGCATGGTTGAATAAGACAACGTGGCTGTACCACTACTGCTCAACACGGTGGCGGTTAGGTCAATGTTAAACTGGGTCACGGTGAAGAAATTTTTCCCCAAATATAAAATTAAGAAGAACCCAGCAGAGCTGTACGGATACAGCAGTCACAGACTCAGTGTGACGGAGTGGCCTCGTCACTGACTGCAGGCACACAGACACTCATATGGAGGGCTATAGGCACACTCAGCTGCACATAATTATGTACTGTGGGTGACTTGCCAGCTTGAGCGACGTATGTACACACACACATACACACACCTGCCATATATTTTCTCATTTATTTCTTTGTAAATTATCTTAAAAGTATCTAATGTTTATCTTTTTTTTTCCCCTTACCTGTTTTATAGCGCAGCCAGGGGTGCACACTTGGTTGTTCTGCTTCACTGGAAAACATACATTTGCATTTCCATACCATATAAACTTAGCTGCCTCCATTCATGATTCAGACGTCTAACAAGCTAACCAGACTGAATCAACTGAGTAGATTAAATAGGGCTTTTCACATGCCTTTTGGTCAGTGACCCAGGGATGAATATTTCTTTTGTAAATGGACCAACTTTGTGTGGGGAAAACTTGTTTTTGCATTAAAATATGTATGTGTAAAATGTGTTCTATATTTAAATATTTATATATTGGAAGATGGGGGATTGTAAAGTGTTTTTATAAAAATAGTTATTTAAGTATGTTTTTCTATGAATGAGACGCCCAGTGGGAGGGGCTTGGTCTTTAAGATGAGGCTGTTGTGGGCTGAATCCGAATCAGTGCGAATTTTGTTGCAGAGAAGGCACCATGTATTCCATTGTCTGTAAGTAACTGAGTGACCTGTTTTTCTCCCATTTTGAAGAAGGAGTTAAGAGAGGACTCCTTTTGAAAGGGGCAATTTGGTACAGAGACTGTTTAGGTTTTTTCTCCAGTTGTCTCCACTGTTTGTTTTTCCTCACCTGTATATAATTTTGCACTTGGGAGGCCGGCAAATAAAAAGGCTCATCACCATCTGTGCAACTTTGCCATCATTTTGGGGGGATTTAAAGAAGTTGGAAAAGAACCCCATGGAACTCAGTAATGTAGGAACAGCTGAACTAATGGTCTACTACAAGTCTAAGATTGTGTATGACTTCACGTTCCAAGTGGCAGCGCATGGTGACAACATTATAGGATGTGACATCTTCTACAGACTGGGCTTCACTATCCGCGACAGCACCAGGTTCGAATGATCCGGGTGCGGCAAGTGGGGCACGACGGACATGACGACGATGATGGGGTGTGGGGCGAGAAAATTCAGGGCAGCACCGATGCCAAACCATCCACCCCGTGCGCTTAGGAGAAAAGCTGCCTGGGAGGCGGGCAGTGGCCGTACTCGCCTCAGATCCTCACCCAGCCGGAGGCCACTGTGGATTCGCAGGAGAGGGAGCCCGTGCACGCAGAAAACCTTGAGGCACAACAACAACTGAGCACAGACACCATTTACGACGTGGCACAACAAAGCACATCAGATGGGAGAGAGGAGGAACGGGACTACTTCTGCACCCACGATCAACAACAGTCTACTAAGGTTGTTATTCACGCCGGCATTAATGACATCCGTCTCCGGCAGTCGGAAGTCACGAAACTTAATATAGAATCGGTGTGTGACTTTGCAAAAACGATGTCTGCCACTGTAGTATTCTTTGGGCCCCTCCCCAATCTGACCAGTGATGACATGTTTAGCCGCTCGTCATCCTTGAACCGCTGGCTGTCTGTGTGGTGTCCTAAAAATGACGTGGGATACATTGACAATTGGAGCTCTTTTTGGGGAAAACCTGGTCTTATGAGAAGAGACAGCATTCATCCCACTTTGGATGGTGCTTCTCATTTATCTAACAATCTGGCATCTTTTTTATCCAAATTTCCAAAACCATGACTACTCAGAGTTGGGACCAGGAAGCAGAGTCGCAGTCTTACACGCCTCTCTGCAGCTCCTCTTCATCCGCCACCCCTCAGCTTAGCCCCTGTCTTCCCCATCAGAGAATCGTTGTCTGCTCCCTCCAAAGTGAATAAAAATATAATGTATAAGCATCCCAAAGTGATAAAGCAAAATATTGGTAAAACTCAAATTAAACATAAAGCCTCTAAATCGAATGAATTGGCCTCTGTTCCTCCTCATAATTTAAAAATTAAATGTGGTTTATTAAATATTAGGTCTCTAACTCCCAAGTCTCTGTTAGTCCATGATTTGTTAATTGATCATCAGATTGATTTAATTTCCCTTACAGAGACTTGGTTAGGACAAGAGGATTATGTTGGTTTAAATGAATCAACTCCCTCTGGTTATTTAAACTGTCAAAATCCCAGAAGTTCTGGTCGTGGAGGAGGAGTAGCAACAATTTACCATTCAAAATTACTAGTTAATGTAAAGCAAAAAACATGTTATAATTCCTTTGAGGGCCTGGTCCTCAGTATTGGGCACTTTAGCAATTTTAGGTTAAACCCAATTTTATTTGCCATAGTTTATCGTCCCCCATCAACCTACTCAGAATTTTTATCCGAATTTGCTGATTTCTTAGCTGATTTAGTGCTGAAATCTGATAGAATAATTATAGTAGGGGACTTTAATATACATGTGGATGTAGATAGTGACTGCCTTAATGTGGCATTCAATTCAATATTAGATTCGATTGGGTTTTCTCAGAAAGTAGGAAATTTTACTCATTACCTCCACCATACATTGGACCTTGTTTTGACATATGGCATAGAAATAGAAAATCTTGTAGTGTCTCCTCATAACCCTGTACTGTCAGACCATTGTCTGTTAACCTTTGATTTTACTATTTCTATTTGGCTCCTAAAGAAAAATATTATTACAGTAGATGCCTCTCAGATGATGCTGTTTCCAAATTTATGCAGATTGTTTCCTCTATGCCATGTGTCAACACAACGGAAATAAGCTATAGACAGCTTGCTCCTTCTGTAATTGATAACATGGTGGATAGTGTTTCAGCTTCTCTGCATCAGACTCTAGACTTGGTGGCCCCCTTAAAAAAGAAAAAGTCTAATCAGAGATTTCTAACTCCTTGGTTCAACACAGAAACTCGTACCTTAAAACAGAAGACTCGTCAATTAGAAAGAAAATGGCGCTCTACTAATTTAGATGAAATCTATTTAGCTTGGAGAAATCATCTTTTAATTTATAAAAAATCTCTTAGAAGAGCTAGAACGAGTTATTACTCTGCATTAATAGAAGAGAACAAGAATAATCCCAGGTGTAGAAGAGCTGGAAATAACGAGGCGGTTTTGTATCACAAAAGCAGTGTCTTTAATGAACAACTCTTCTATCTTGTCTCATCATGGTGCAGAGCTTGGCAGAAGGCAAAGAGGAAGAATTCTGCCCAGCTCACTGGTTAAATACAGGCACACATCCAAGACATGCAAAACACAAGCTGAAATCCCCCGTTATCTAAATCCCCATTAGTCCTGTTAACTCCTCCCTCCGTCTTGGGAGGTGATGGGAAAACCTCTCCTCGCCAAAGGGGGTGAAGGTGTCAAGTCTGTTGCCATGGCGTCCTGTGACGTCATTGGTCTTCACACGGCGGTGAGATTCCTTTGTCCTTTCAGAGGTGTGAAATTCCTTTGCATATGTTGCCCCACACATTTCCACATGCTCTAACGTATGCAGGTATGGAATATATGAGTAATATATACCACAGGCCCCCCAAACAACTAGGAAAGGACACAGAAAGATTCACAGTCTAGGGTAATTACTAAGACATACTACGTGTTACAGCTGTTGTCACAGAAGAAACTTCCAAGCAGCCATGCTCCTAAGAGAGTTCAGTGAAAATATAACAGCATAGTATAATCATAAGTCAGTCCTAAACTGTTGCGGCACAATTAGCGAAAAATTGCAGAGTGGTGTAATCAGTCCTTGTGCACTCTGGGTTTCAGTCTTCTCCCAAAGCTGCTGTAGGCTGGTTTAGGCATCCTGCTGGGACCTTGTTGTGAGGAATCTGCAGTGTGGGAAGGAGAGAGATTATCTGTTCCCTGCCTGGGGGCTGAGACTTTTTCCTTGGGGGGGTCTACCTCGCCGAGGTGCTCGCGCCAACTGTGCAGGTTCGTCTCTCAACAAGAAGGCAGGTTTGAGTCTGTCAATGCTGACCGTTTCATTTCTATCCCCATAATCAAGCACAAAGTGTTTGTCACCATTTTCCAGCACTCTGAACGGGCCATCGTATACTGGGCATAACGTTGGTTTAAGGGCTTCATGCTTAACAAAAACAAACTCGGCGTTTTTTAAAGTTTGAGGAACAAAAACTCGCGGAAAGGAGTGATGAGCTGGACCGTGTAGAGAGTCCGGTCCGTTACTGCCTAAAAACCTTGGGACTGGGAGGTGCCCTGGTTCCGGGTTTTCTGGTAAAAATTCACCTGGTAGGCTGATAGGCTGAGCAAAGACTAATTCTGCAGGGGAAGCGTCTAAATCCTCTTTAGGTGCCGCACGCAACCCCAATAAAACCCAGGGAAGTTTATTTACCCAATTTGTGTCCGTTAATGAGGCTATGAGGGCGGCCTTTAAGGACCTGTGAAAACGCTCGCATAACCCATTAGCCTGAGGGTGATAAGCGGTGGTACGGTGAATTGTTGCCCCTAAACTGTTGGACATGGCTGACCAGAGCTCTGAGACAAATTGAGGCCCCCTATCTGACGTGATGTCTGATGGGACGCCGAAACGTGCCACCCAATTTGTTAGAAAAACGCGAGCGACTTCCTCCGCTGTAGTTGCCGCTAGAGGGACTGCCTCTGGCCAGCGCGTGGTGCGGTCTATCATTGTTAGCAGGTGTGTGAAACCCTGGGAGGAAGGCAGCGGCCCCACGAGGTCGACATGAATGTGGTCGAACCTTCTAGCAGGGATGGGAAAAGGCTCCAGAGGGGCTTTTGTGTGTTTGTGTACTTTGGCGCGCTGACAAGGAATGCAAGTTTTTGCCCATTCTTTTACGTTTTTGCGCAGGCCTGGCCACACAAACTTTTTGGCAACCATTTTGACCGAGGCGCGCACACCTGGGTACGCGAGGGAGTGAATTGCGTCGAAAATACGGCGGCGCCAAGCAGCCGGTACTAACGGGCGAGGTCGGCCGGTTGAAACATCGCATATTAGGGGGGGCACGCCGTCGCGCAACCCTTTTTCCTCCAGCCTTAACCCTGTTGGTCCAGACAGGAGCGCGTGCACGTCCGCATCACTACCTTGTTCTTCCGCCATGGCTGCATAATCTATCCTTTCATGGATAGGTGCTGCATATGTGTTTGCGTTAGAGAAAAGCTCAGCTGCTGAAGCAGTGTAATCTGTCTCCTCGTGCTCTGGCGGTGCCACAGCGCGAGAGAGACAGTCCGCTACTACGTTAAGTTTGCCCGCTACATGTCGAATGTCTGTGGTGAACTCTGAAATCGCAGCTAGCTGTCTTTGTTGTCTGCCCGACCAAGGTTCTGAAATTTTAGCCATAGCAAAAGTGAGCGGTTTATGGTCCACAAAAGCCATGAAACTCCGCCCTTCTAACCAAAACTGGAAGTGGCGGATGGATAAATGGAGCGCCAGCAGCTCCCTGTCAAAAGTGCTGTACTTGCGTTCCGTCGGGTTTAGCGATTTGCTAAAAAATGCTAAAGGTTGCCAGACCCCCTTGACAAGTTGTTCTACAACTGCCCCTATGGCCAAGTCTGAAGCATCTGTGGTTAGAGCAATGCGGGCCGAGGGATCTGGATGGACTAACATTGTGGCGTTAGCTAGGGCGTTTTTAACTTCCGCAAAAGCGCGTTCGCGTTCCGGGGTCCATTCGACCGCGTTGGAAGCTCTCTTTTGTTTGAGCGCGTCATACAGGGGCTGCATGAGCTGAGCTGCATGAGGGAGGAAACAGTTGTAAAAATTAACCATCCCCAAAAATTCCTGTAGCGATTTGACCGTTTGGGGCCGTGGAAAACCTTCTATCGCATGAATTTTGTCTGGAAGCAGAACTGCCCCTTTCGGGGAGACTCTGTGTCCCAAAAAATCAATTTGCGATACGCCGAATTTGCATTTGGCTGGATTAATTATTTATCCGTGCTCTTCTAGCCTCTGAAAAATGGCAGTGAGATGCTGCTCGTGCTCTTCCTCCGATGAGCTGGCTACCAGCATGTCGTCGAGGTAGACGAAAACAAAGGGGAGGTCGCGTAAGACTGCGTCCATCATACGCTGAAAAGTCTGAGCAGCACCTTTGAGGCCGAAAGGCATTCGCAGGAATTCAAAAAGGCCGAAAGGGATTATAACCGCTGTTTTAGGAATGTCTTCAGCTCGGACTGGAACTTGGTGATAACCGCGGACTAAGTCTATTTTTGAAAAAATGCGCGCACCCGCTAAATGTAGTGAAAAGTCCTGTATGTGAGGAATGGGGTAGCGGTCATGCGCTGTAGCGTTGTTTAATCTGCGGTAATCTCCGCACGGTCTCCAAGAACCGTCGGATTTCGGAACCATGTGAAGTGGTGAAGCCCAAGGGCTCTTTGAACGTCGGACAATGCCTAATTTTTCAAGAGCTGCAAATTCGTCCCTTGCTATGTTGAGCTTGGCCGCGTCTAAGCGGCGAGCTTTGGCAAAAACGGGAGGTCCCGTTGTTGGAATGAAGTGTTTAACCCCGTGTTTGGCTACAGTGGCTGAGAATTTGGGGGTTGTGAGTGCTGGAAATTGGGTGAGGAGTTGCTCAAACTTACCTCCTGCCGTAGTGACGTTGGCCTGCACAGGTGGTGGAGAGACTCGAGCTGAGCAAGGAATAGAAACAAAAGACAGTGCATTAACCAGGCGCCTATTTGCTAGATCAACTAATAACCCGTGTGCACACAGAAAATCTGCACCTAACAAGTTAAAACTCACCGCCGCTACAACAAATGTCCATCTGTAGCTGCGGCCGTGAATGAGGAGATGCAGGCTCTTTTCCCCGAACGTGTCGATGTCCGAGCCGTTGGCTGCCACTGCTCCATTGCCCCGGGTGCCCATGGCTCGATCTGCGTGGGAGGGCATGACGAAACTCAGCTGGGCTCCTGTGTCGATGAGGAACTGCTTGCCTGTGTGTCCATCCGTCACGTATAACAGCTTATTTTTCTTGCCGAGAACCGCTGCCGTTAACGGCCCTCGGCTTTGGCGTTTCCCGACATCGTAAACTTGCAGGGGGGGAACACATTTCCGGGCTTTCTCGGCGAAGCGGTGATGATAATAACAGACGTCATTCTGTTTGTTGCGCTTGGGCCGCGCTGCTGTCACCGTGGGTTGAGCCTGCTCCGTGGTTTGTGACTCTCCAAGGTTCGGGGCGTCAGTTTTGAGGTCTGCGGATGCCGCTGTGGGTGTCCAATCTCTGCAGGCGTTGACGAGTCGATAAGCCTCGTTGGCCAGCGTGCGGAAGTCCTGATGATTGTTGCACTTCATACTGGCGAGTGTCCCTCTCATGTGTGGTGGTAGCGTGCTGAGGAAAATAAATTGAAAGAGGAAATTATCATTGTCCTCCTCCTTGAGCTGCAGTAAATCCTCCATGAGGGTCTTTGGATTGCCCCCTCTGTGGCTGTAGACTGCCAGGATTTTTTCGGCTCTTTCTTCCGCCGACGGGACGTAATTCGCCACGATGGTCGCCTTGAGTGTCTCATACTTGTCCCGGGCCGGTGGTCGCTGGATCAAGCTTTGCACACACCTCGAAGTGGCGGAGTCGAGTTTGGAGACGATATGGTAGAACTTAGTATCGTCTGCCGTGATGCCCGCCAGTATGAACTGGGCTTCGGCTTGGAGAAACCAAGAGGCCGGGTCTTCTCGCCAGAAATCTGGCAGTTTAACAGCAACGGCGTTTGTGCACATCATCACTGTTGTGCCCGCCGGGTGAGAGTGCCTTGCCTCGGCTCTCACGGCGGTGCTGGAGCTCGGTTGAGCTCTCTCGGTACCCTCTGCCGGGGGGAACAGCTGTCTGCTTGTTCCCTCGTCTGCGTTGTCGCTGGCGTAAGTCAGATTCGCCGCGGATGAGTCGCTTGAAGAACGCCTCAGGTCCATACGCGCGTCAAGGTCACCAGTGTAGAAGAGCTGGAAATAACGAGGCGGTTTTGTATCATAAAAGCAGTGTCTTTAATGAACAACTCTTCTATCTTGTCTCATCATGGTGCAGAGCTTGGCAGAAGGCAAAGAGGAAGAATTCTGCCCAGCTCGCTGGTTAAATACAGGCACACATCCAAGACATGCAAAACACAAGCTGAAATCCCCCGTTATCTAAATCCCCATTAGTCCTGTTAACTCCTCCCTCCGTCTTGGGAGGTGATGGGAAAACCTCTCCTCGCCTAAGGGGGTGAAGGTGTCAAGTCTGTTGCCATGGCGTCCTGTGACGTCATTGGTCTTCACACGGCGGTGAGATTCCTTTGTCCTTTCAGAGGTGTGAAATTCCTTTGCATATGTTGCCCCACACATTTCCACATGCTCTAACGTATGCAGGTATGGAATATATGAGTAATATATACCACACCAGGTTTCTTTTCAGTACTGTAGCCAGGTTGACAAAGAGTCAGGACTCTGTCAATCCTAGCATTCCCTTAGAGCTTACTAGTCAGGACTTTATGAACTTTTTCAATAACAAAATTTCATCCATCAGAGATAAAATCAATCAGATTCTTCCCACAGTTAACTTAAATACTGTAACTACTACAACTCCTTCTATTGATGTCTGTCTTGATGAGTTTACTCCAATCGACCTTTGTGAGTTAGACAAAATAGTTTCCTCATCCAAACCTTCAACTTGTCTTTTAGACCCTATTCCTACCAGGTTATTTAAAGAAGTCTTCCCACTTATTGGTAGCTTTATTCTTCATATAATCAATTCTTCATTAACTTTAGGCCATGTACCGCAGGCTTTTAAAATGGCTGTAATTAAACCCTTACTCAAAAAGCCAACGCTGGATCCAGGAGTTTTAGCTAACTATAGACCAATCTCTAATCTCTCTTTATTTGATCTCTTGCAGGGAAATGGTTTACTTGAAGAGTTTCAATCTGGGTTTAGAATCCATCATAGTACTGAAACAGCCTTAGCGAAGGTCACTAACGACCTCCTCATTGCATCTGATAATGGACTAGTTTCTGTACTTGTCCTTTTAGACCTTAGTGCAGCTTTTGATACTATCGATCATAATATTCTACTTGATAGATTAGAACACTATGTTGGACTTAATGGAACTTCGTTGCAATGGTTTAGATCTTATTTATCTGATAGGTTCCAGTTTGTTCATGTAAATAATGAGTTTTCTTTCAACTCAAAGCTTAGTCATGGAGTTCCACAGGGATCTGTGCTAGGCCCTACTCTTTTTAGTTTATATATGCTTCCGTTAGGCAACATTATTAGAAAGCACTGTATACATTTTCATTGTTATGCAGATGACACACAATTATACCTGTCAATGAAGCCAGATGATAGTAATCAATTAGCCAAGTTAGAAGCCTGTCTTAAGGAAATCAAAGCTTGGATGACTTGTAATTTCCTGCTATTAAATTCAGATAAGACTGAAGTCATTCTTGTTGGTCCAAAAAACCTTAGAAATTCCTTTCCAAATCAAACTTTCAGTTTGGATGCGGTTACTCTTTCTCTTAATAGCTCTGTGAGGAACCTTGGAGTTATTTTTGATCAGGATTTGTCCTTCAATTCACATATTAAATTTGTTTCTAAGACTGCCTTCTATCATTTGCGTAATATTGCCAAGATTAGGAGCATCTTGTCTCAGAGTGATGCTGAGAAACTGATCCACGCTTTTGTTAGCTCGAGATTAGATTATTGTAATTCTTTATTATCAGGCTGTCCTAAAACATCTTTAAAAAGTCTTCAGCTGATCCAAAATGCTGCAGCAAGAGTTTTAACAGGTACTAGAAAGAGAGATCATATCTCTCCGGTTCTGGCCTCCCTTCATTGGCTTCCCATAGAGTTTAGAATTAAGTTTAAAATCCTTCTTCTTACTTACAAAGCTCTAAACAATCAGGCTCCTTTTTATTTAAAAGATCTGATACTACCGTATTATCCTAACAGAGCACTACGCTCCCAAAATGCAGGATTACTTGTAATACCTAGAATCTCCAAAAGTACAATGGGAGGCAGAGCCTTCAGTTATCAATCTCCTCTCCTGTGGAATCAGCTGCCAATCTGGATTCGGGAGTCAGACTCGATCTCTGTTTTTAAGAATAGGGCTAAAACCTACCTTTTTGATATAGCCTACAATTAGGGAGGGATCATGTGTTTCTGAACCCTCCCTTAGTTATGCTGCTAATAGGTTTAGTCAGCCGGGGGACCTCCAGTAATGCACTGGGCCTCACTCCTTTCCTCACTCTCTATGAAATATTTTTTTTTTACTGGTCATTAACATCTGTTCTCTCCCATAGATTGAGTCCCCATCGTGCTGTTTGCTCTCTACATGTCTTTTCTTTTCTTCTTCTCTATCCCCTCACCCCCCAGCCAGTCGCAGCAGATGACTGCCCCTCCCTGAGCCTGGTTCTGCTGGAGGTTTCTTCCTGTTAAAAGGGAGTTTTTCCTCTCCACCGTCGCCAAGTGCTTGCTCACAGGGGATCGCCTGATTGCTGGGGTCTTTCTGCAACTGTGGGGGTTCCCCCCTACAGTTGATAGTGCTATGAGATGACTGTTGTTGTGAAATGGCGCTATATAAATAAAGTTGAATTGAATTGAATTGAATTAAGGTTACGACTGAGCCGACGGGTGGAGAGTCCGCAACAATGAATGACACGGGAGAGACGTCAGACATCTTCCGTACCCACGACCAGCTTCAGAGTACAGAAATGACTATGGTGAAGTTGGGTGAAGGGTCCGCAACGAACACGGTAATGGCAGAACTTGTACAGCACGACGGCGATCCCAAACCGGATGAGTATGCAGCGCCACCGCGATCACAGTGGCACAAGTCATGGACTGGGTTCGAGTCCGTACTGGTGAAAGACCGGGACAACGGCTGGCCAAGTCACCATTGACGAGACAACAGGCATTGCTGAGGATCATGGCGAAACTGGAATTGGTATGCTTTCAACTGACAGATGGTTCGGTTCGGCACGCAAACCAACTATGGCATGTCCAGGTGGCTGCTCCAGACCGCGAGGCTTCACGGGACTCAGCTGATGCAGTGTGGGACCCGGGCCCCAATGTGATGAAGATCACTGAATCCTTGTTCTAATATTTATCATGGGAGTCTGTTGGATCGTTCTTAGTCTGGCCCTTCACCCAGGACCAGTTTGTCTGGGGTGACCCTACCAGAGGCAAACTGCCCCGGACAACATAGCTCCTGGGATCTCTAGGGGCACGCAAACCCCCCACCACGATACGGTGATGATCCATGAGGGGAGGGAACATGGGGGTCCGGTGCTATGTGGATCAGGTGGCGGTCAAAGGCGGAGACCTTGGCGGTCTGATCCCAGGCTTCCTAAACTGGCTTTTGGAACGTGGAATGTCACCTCTCTGGTGGGGAAAGAGCCTGAGTTGGTGCATAAGGCTGAGAGATACTGGCTAGATATAATCAGCCTCACCTCAACACACAGCTCCAGTTCCGGAACCAGTCTCCTGGAGAGGGGCTGGAGCTTGGACTGCTCTGGAGTTGCCCCGGGTGAGAGGCGGCGAGCAGGGGTGGGTATTCTTGTATCCCCCCACTTTGCTGCCTCTATATTGAAGTTTTCCCCAGTGGACAAAAGGGTCGTTTCCCTGCACCTTCGGGTTGGGAAACTGGTCCTGACCATCATTTGTGCCTATGCACCAAATGATGGTTCAGAGTACCCACCTGTTTTGCAGTCTCTGACTGGGGTGCTGGAGAGTGCTCCTCTTGGAGACTCCATTGTCCTACTGGGGGACTTGCACACGTGGGCAATGACAGTGAAACCTGGAAGGGGGTGATTGGGAGGAACGGCTTGCCCGATCTGAACACGAGTGGTGTTCAGTTATTGGATTTCTGTGCTAACCAGTTTGTCCATAACAAACACCATGTTCAAGCATAAGGGTGTCCATATGTGCACCTGGCACCAGGACACCCTAGGTCGCAGGTTGATGATCGATAATCAGTTATTGTGTCATCAGACCTCCGACTGTATGTCTTGGACACTCGGATAAAGAGAGGGGCAGAGCTGTCAACTGATCACCACCTGGTGGTGAGTTGGATCCGATGGCAGGGGAGGATGCCATTCAGAACTGGTAGACCCAAACATATAGTGAGGGTGTGCTGGGAACATCTGGCTGAGGCTCCTGTCCGGGAGGTCTTCAACTCCCACCTCCGGAAGAACTTCAACCACATTCCGAGGGAGTCTGGAGACATGGAGTCTGAATGGGCCATGTTCTCCACCTCCATTGTTGAAGCAGCAGCTCAGAGCTGCGGCTGCAAGGTCGTCGGTGCATCTCGTGGTGGCAACCCCCAAACCAAGTGGTGGACACCAGTGGTGAGGTGGTCAATTAAGCTGAAGAAGGAGTCCGATCAGACTTGGTTGGCTTGTGGGACTCCCAAAGCAGCTGAGGTGCACCGACAGGCCATGCGGAGTGCAGCCCGGGTGGTTGCTGAAGCAAAAACTCGGGTATGGGAGGAGTTCGGTGAGGCCATAGAACAAGACTTTTGATCGGCCTAGAAGAGATTCTGGCAAACTGTCCGGCAGCTCAGGAGGAGGAAACAGCTCCCTGTCCACACTGTGTGTGGTGCGGATGTGGTGCTGTTGACTTCTACTGCGGATATCATCAGGCAGTGGAAGGAATACTTCGAGGATCTCCTTAATCCCACTGATACACCATCCATAGAGGAAGCAGGGCTTGTGGATGAGGGGGACGACTCGCCTATCACAGGGGCTGAGGTCGCCAAGGTGGTTAAAAATCTCTTTGGTGGCCGGGCCCCGGGGGTGGACAAGATTTGCCCTGAGTACCTCAAGGCCCTGGATTTTGTCGGGCTGTCATGGTTGACATGCCTCTGCAACATTGCTTGGAGGTTGGGGGCAGTGCCTTTGGCATGGCAAACCGGGGTGGTGGTTCCTCTCTTCAAAAAAGGGGACCGGAGGGTGTGCTCCAACTTTAGAGGGATCACACTCCTCAGCCTCCCTGGGAAGGTCTATGCCAAAGTACTAGAGAGGAGAGTCCGGCTGTTGGTCGAACCTCGGATTCAGGAGGAGCAGTGTGGTTTTCATCCTGGCTGTGGCACATCAGACCAGCTCTTTACCCTCTCGAGAATCCTCGAGGGTTCGTGGGAGTTTGCCCAACCAGTTTACATGTGTTTTGTGGACTTGGGGAAGGCATTCAACTGCGTCCCTCATGGTTTTTTGTGGGGGGTGCTTCGGGAGTATAGGGTATTGGGCTTGTTGCTACGAGCTATTCGGTCTCTGTACGACCATTGTGAGAGTTTGGTTCATATTGCCAACAATCAATCAGACTCATTCCCAGTGAGAGTTGGACTCCGCTAGGGCTGCCCTTTGTCACCAATCCTGTTTATAATTTTTATGGACAGGATTTCTAGGCGCAGCCAGGGAATGGAGGGTGTCATGCTTGGTGACCACAGGATCTCATTTCTGTTGTTTGCAGATGATGTTGTCCTGCTGGCTACATCCAGCAATGACCTACAGGTCTTACTGGGACGGTTTCTGCTGAGTGTGAAGTGGCTGGGATGAGAATCAGCACCTCCAAGTCCGTGTCCATGGTCCTCAGCCGGAAAAAGGTGGATTGTCCTCTCCAGGTTGGGGACAGGCTCCTGCCCCAAGTGGAGGAGTTTAAGTATCTTGGGGTCTTATTTACTAGTGAGGGTAGAATGGAGCGAGAGATATACAGACGGATCGGAGCAGCATCCGCAGTGATGCGGACGTTGTACCGGTCTGTTGTGGTGAAGAGGGAGCTGAGCTCTAAGGCAAAGCTGTTGATTTACCAGTCAATCTATGTTTCTACCCTCACCTATGGTCACGAGCTTTGGGTAATGACCAAAAGAACGAGATTGCAGATACAAGCGGCTGAAATGAGCTTTCTTCGTAGGATCGCTGGACTCACCCTCAGAGATAGGGTGAGGAGCTGAGTCACCCGGGAGAGGCTCAGAGTAGAACCACTGCTCCTCCACATTGAAAGGAGCTAGTTGAGATGGTATGGGCATCTGATCAGGATGCCTCCTGGACGCCTCCCACTTAAGGTGTTTCGGGCACATCCCACTGGGAGGAGACCCCGGGGCAGACCCAGGACTCGCTGGAAAGACTATGTCTCCCAGCTGGTCTGGGAACACCTTGGTATCCTCTCTAAAGAGCTGAAGCAGGTGGCTGGGGAGAGGGAAGTCTGGGCTTCTCTGCTTGAACTGCTGCTTCCGCGATCTGGACCTCTGGAAAAGCGGTAGAAGATGGATGGATGGATGCTAACCAGTTCTTATTATCTTTTTTACTATTGCTGTGAGTGCTGCTATCCCTTTGCTGCTGCAATCCTGGAATTTCCCCATAGAATAGAATAGAATAAGCTTTATTTGTCATTGTCACATAAACAATGAAATTTAAAAATGCCAACCAGTCAGAGCATCATTCATAAATATGTATTCTCAATATGTATAAAATGTAAACTAATACTAATAACTATAAAGGCTAATATAAGGCTAAGGGACTAATAAAGGCTTATCCTATCTTATCTTAATTAAAGTGATTAAAAGAATTTTTGACAGTAAAAAAACAGTACGGATTTCATAAGTGCATGAAAAGAGGAATGTTTTTAACTTGAATCAGAATCAGAATCAGGTTTATTGCCATTGTTCATGTAGTACACAAACTAGGAATTTGTCTCGGTACAATGCTGCAACATTAAACATGATAAGATAAGAGAAATAAACTATACATGTAATAAAGTGTAGGATAAGATTAAGTGATACTGGTCAACAGTTAAAATATATATTAGCCAGCAGCAGATACTGTGGAGAACTATATAGTGCAGTCGGTAATGCAGGAAGAAAACAGTGATGATTGACATGAGTCTGGTTGAGCTGCTGTACATGGTGCACGAGAGTCAATAAGTCACTTAGTGTTCAGCAGTCTAATGGCAGAGGGGAAGAAGCTGTTCATGTGACGGGAGGTTTTAGTCTGGATGGACCGAAGTCTTCTACCAGAGGGGAGGGGGGCAAACAGTACGTGACCAGGGTGTGAGGGATCGGCTATGATCCGGCCAGCACGCCTCCGGGTCCTGGAGATGTACAGATCCTGGAGAGATGGGAGCTTGCAGCCGATCACCTTCTCAGCAGTGCGCACGACGCGCTGCAGCCTTAGTCTGTCCCTGGCAGTGGCTCCTGCGTACCACACGGTTATGGAGGTGG
Source organism: Pholidichthys leucotaenia (assembly GCA_020510985.1). Lineage (NCBI taxonomy): Eukaryota > Metazoa > Chordata > Actinopteri > Cichliformes > Pholidichthyidae > Pholidichthys > Pholidichthys leucotaenia. Next base: position 189,924,313 of record CM035840.1, read on the forward strand.
TGAGGATGGACTCGATGATGGCTGTGTAGAACTGCACTAACATCTTGGTGGGTAGCTTGAGCTTCCTCAGCTGCCGCAGGAAGAACATCCTCTGCTGGGCTTTTTTGATGAGTGAGCTGATGGTCAGCTCCCATTTGAGGTCCCTGGTGATGGTAGTGCCTAGGAAGCGGAAGGAATCAGCAGTGGTGATGGGAGAGCCTGAGAGGGTGAGGGGGGGCAGAGGAGTAGTGACTTTCCTGAAGTCTACAATCATCTCCACTGTCTTCAGAGCGTTCAGCTGCAGGTTGTTATTGCTGCACCAGGACGCCAGCTGGGCCACCTCTCTCCTGTAGGCGGACTCGTCGCCGTTGGAGATGAGCCCGATGAGGGTGGTGTCGTCCGCAAACTTGATCAACTTGACAGACTGGTGGCTGGAGGTGCAGGAGTTGGTGTAAAGAGAGAAGAGTAGGGGGGAAAGTACACAGCCCTGGGGTGATCCGGTGCTGATGCTAGTATAGTCTGAGACAGTCTTTCCCAGCCACACATGCTGCCTCCGGTCCGTCAGGAAGTCGATGATCCACCTGCAGAGGGAGTCAGGCACGTTGAGCAGGGACAGCTTGTCCCGGAGCAGAGCGGGGCGGATGGTGTTGAATGCGGAGCTGAAGTCCACAAACAGGATCCTGGCGTAGGTTCCCGGGGAGTCCAGGTGCTGCAGGATGGAGTGGAGGGCCAGGTTGACTGCATCGTCTACAGACCTGTTGGCTCGGTAGGCAAACTGCAGCGGGTCCAGGAGAGGGGTGGTGATGGACTTGAGGTGGGACAGGACCAGGCGCTCAAAGGACTTCATGACTACAGAGGTGAGCGCTACAGGTCTGTAGTCATTAAGTCCAGTGATCCGTGGCTTCTTGGGGACAGGGATGATGGTGGAGGATTTGAGGCAGGACGGCACATGGCATAACTTAAGGGAGGTGTTAAAAATGTCTGTGAATACAGGAGCCAGCTGTTTCGCACAGAGTCTCAGGGTGGAGGGAGACACGCCGTCTGGGCCGGGGGCCTTGCACGGGTTCAGTCTGGAGAACTGTTTGAGCACATCCTGCTCACTGATGATAAGGGGAGGGGGGGAGGAGGGGGGGGTGCCTTAAATGAAGTAGCGAATGTGGAGGCTGTGGAGCTGGAGGGAGGGGGGGAGTTGGACACAGATGACGAGGTGTCAAAACGAGCATAGTGTTGGGACAGTCTTTGACAAAGGGCTTTGTCATCCTGACCTTTAGGAGCCTTAGGTCGATAGTTGGTGATTTGCCTCAGTCCTCTCCACACGGAAGCCGAATCATTAGCAGTGAACTGCTGCTGGAGTCTCTCTGAGTATAGAGATTTAGCCCTCTTCAGCTCTCTGTTAAACCGGTATTTAACCTCCCTGTAGCAGTCCCTGTCTCCACTTTTCAGCGCTGCTTCCTTCTCCTTCCTGATCTGTCTGAGCTTAGCTGTGAACCAGGGTTTGTCATTAGAGTAACTCACCCTGGTGCGTGATGGAAGAATGTTCTCTTCACAAAAGTGGATATATGAGTTCACAGTGTCCGTGTACTCATCCAGATCATGCGTGGCTCCTTTAAGCATGCCCCAGTCAGATATTTCCATGCACGTTTCCAGCTTCTCCTCAGCATCACTGGTCCGTATCTTCGTAGTGCTCACAACAGGTTTAGTGAGCTTCAATCTCTGTCTGTATGTGGGAATGAGGTGAACCATCACGTGATCAGATAATCCCAGCGCAGCTCGAGGGACAGCGCGATATGCGTCTTTCACTGTGGTGTAACAGTGATCCAGTGTGTTTAATCCTCTGGTGGGGCATTTAATAAACTGTTTGTAGCGGGGGAGATCGTGGCTCAGATTGCACTGATTAAAGTCGCCAGCCACAATAATCAGCGAGTCTGGAAAACTCGCTTGGATTTAAAAACTTGGATTTAAAAGTTTCCATATTTAATGCAAATTTCAGTTCCAGTGGCAGTTTGTTCCATTTATATTTGCAGCATAACAGCTAAATGCTGCTTCTCCAGGTTTAGTGTGGACTCTGGTCTCAACTAGTTGACCCGAGTCTGTGGACCTAAGAGCCCTGCTAGTGGTTATGGTTGGTGCCCGAGCTGGGCAGAAAACAGGACTCAATACAGCACGTGGGCTGGAACAAAAAACAAGGCAAAGACAGATAATCACAGACTAGGATTAACCAGGCAACGACAAGGCAAGGCAAGGCAGAAGCGTATTGTCCACGCAAATCATGAGAAGGATGTCACACCGAGATCAGGAGCAGCATTCCTTAAATAAGACAGAACTAATCACGAAATCAAGAACAGCTGAGGGCAAATCAAGAAAACAAAGAACAGCCATGGATGATCAAGAAAATCCCAAAGGAGGACCAAGCTAGGCTAAGGCGGAAATAAACAGACATGTGGCATATTGGAGATACCACAGCAGATGCTATGGACTTGAGGATGCAGGTCTAGATGATGTCACTACGTCATACGTATAAAAGAGGACTGACAGTGGGAGACTGTCTCTTTGGTGCTCCGCCTCCATGACAGTTAGAGCATGTGTTGCTAAGGGGTTAGCATGCTAGTTAGCATACTGTAACATGTGCTGGTAACAGTGTGTCTTGTAATAAAGTTTGAGTTTGGTACAATGCCTGCCTCCGCTGTCCTATTTCCAGACATAACATTTGGTGACAAGGAGAAAACATAATTTTCTGGAGGAAAACTGATCATTTTCCTGAGGATGGAAGCATGTCTGGCACTGCTGCCACCATTCCTCGAGACCCCAGGCAAGCCGTTCATTCCATGACTTCGTTGGTTCAAGTTATTCCACAGCTATGTGGAGGTGCTGGACCTGAAGAGACTCAGATCGCTGTGAAGGTGAGCAAGTCTGATCTGCTGTTTGGGTGTTGAGGGGCTGTGGCTATTCGACAATTTGGGACAATTTGAAGACTGCATCTTGCTGCTGATCAAATATTTCACTGCACCACAGGAAGTGATGGCCCAGAGATTTGTGTTTTACCAGTTCCGACAGCGACTGGATGAGTCATTCATACAGTACGTAGCTGCCCTTCGTTGTTTGGCTAGCATGTGCGAGTTGAGACAGCCACAGCTGGAGGAGTATGCCATGAATCCGTTGATACGGGAAATGTTGCTGGAGGGGCCCGACACCCAGACAGTGGCAGACATGGTGAAATGGCTACGGGGTGCTGTTGGGGACACTGCACCTCCTATCGGAGTTGGGGGTGATGGAATTAATGTCCCAGCTGGAGATAATGGCCCAAGTAGTATCGCAGCTACACAGTCAGCTCCGGTGGCACGGACAATTGCCCCAGTTGCTGAGCCTGCTGACCCCACACCTTCTCCGGAGGGCCCCGAGGTAGACACCGCGGTACAGGTTAATTGTTACAGTTAGGTTAATTGGCTGTTCTAAATTGTCCCTAGATATCTGTTTCCTATAGGCCCTTAGAATAGAGGGTTAGTATTAATGAAAGCGCTTTGAGTGGTCTTTGTGACTAGAAAAGCGCTATATAAGTGCAGGTTAGTTAGTTAGTTAGTTAGTACAGCAGGGCACCACAGCACAACCACCCAGTGGTAAACTAAGTTTAGACGAAGCCGGCTCAAGTCCGCTGCACTCAGTCGTGGACACAGCCACTCCCACAGCCTCGCACTGCATGCCAAACAGAACCCAGCAGAACCAGAGCAGCCACAAGAGCCCCAGTCCACAGCAACAAGGGACCTGGAGCTGGTCCAAGCGCAGTTTGGACGTTCTCGAGCTGCAGCCTCATTGCAGGAAGGAGAATATGATTTTGCAGACATGGGTACAGGCAAAGATCAGAGCAAGGAGAGAGAACACAGCATGGAGAGAGGGCACAAACCAGACTCCCCTCTGATCCTCGCCCGGCATGAGCCTCAAGGAGCCTCCATGGAGCCGCAGGAGAAGGAGTTTGTGGAGAAAGGGGACCCCGGTGAACGATGACAACCCGGTGTGCATCCCGTCGCCGATGACACCGACACATCACCGCAATTACAATCAGCATGAGGATAGAGAGGGCAGAAGCCAAACTCATCTCGCATCCTCGCCGAGTATCAGCCTCAGGGAACCGCTGCAGCACAGCAGGATAGAGAGTTTGTGGCCCAGCAGCACTCAGCAGAGCATCGCCAACCAAGAACACATCCTGCCACCAGCGTGAATGGCACACCGCCATAACAGCAATCAGCATCAGAGACAAGAGAGCAGCAACACCGAGTGCAGCTGAACAGATCACTGCTCGCACTACTTGATTGGGTTTGGGTCCAATGATCCAACCGCCTGGACCCACAGACAGTCCCATCATTGCAGATGAGAACTACCTCACAAAAGAGGCCAGCCGCCGTCCAGATGGCCAATGGTTCGAGATGGCACACCAGCCGTCTGTGGAAGATAAGAGCAGCTGCCTTGGATCAAGATGCAGCGCTGGAGCTGACCCAGCTGGTGTGGGACCCGGGCTGGGACGTTGCTGACGAGTGAGCCATGACTCCAGCGAGATGGCACCCCAGTCCACTGCAGCCGGCGGGCGCCTCCAGAGGCGCGCCCACTGCGGGCTTGACTGAGGCCCCTGAAGGTGAACTGTGAAATGACTCTGTTTTGAAATGTTGAGGCAGCACATGGTTGCAACACAGTAGCAGTATAACCCACTCAGCCATGCAGGGTGTTACTGGTAGTCTACCTTGTTGCCCAGGTTCATATTGGTTTAAGATAACAGTTTTGGGTTGGTACATTAAAGCTTTGGTTATGGGTCTAGTTGTTAATGCTACCATGTTGTGCTTTGAGCATCAAGCATATGTGTGTGTCTTAAACATGTTTAATGCTTTAAAAGTAATAACACCTGTCGATAGCCAGGCCAAATTTGTATGTTAGTCAGCTCCGTGCTGCTTTACATTAGGTGGGTCTGGTTGTGTATGTACTGCACTGATTGTAGGCCACTACAATGCCACAAAAGGGGTACCCAGCTAAGGATGACCATCACCAGTAAGGTTCTGTTTTTTCCCGGGGGGAAGGGAGGGAGGATAGATGTGGCATATTGGAAATACCACAGCAGACACCATGAACATGAGGACGCAGGCCCGGATGACATCACCATGGCGTGGGTATAAAGGAGTACTGATGGCGGGGACTGTCTGTTTAACGCTCCCGCTCCACCTCCATGACAGTTAGAGCCTGTGTTGCTAAGGGGTTAGCGTGCTAGTTAGCATACTGTAACGTGCTGTTAACAGTGTGGCTTATAATAAAATTTAAGTTCAATACAACGCCTGCTTCCGCTGTCCAGTTTCCAGACATAACAAGACACTGGCAAAATAAAAGTCCAAAACAGAACTACTGACAATGACAGGAATAACACAACACTATGATAATAATAATGCTAAAAGTAGGACAATGAAGAACTAAGGGAAGGATAATAGAACATAAACATGACTATGATAATGATAAACGGAGAACTAAGGCAAGGATAACACAAAGCAGGAAGTATTTTTTTTTTTTTTATTACTTATTTTGTACCCGTAGGTAGATTTGTTTTGCAGTCTGGTGACAAACCACCAGCTGCCGGTCGCTGCGTGCGCAAGCGCCCCTTAACTCCCTAACCTGCATGTTTTTGGCATGTGGGAGGAAACCAGAGAAATCCCGGAGTAAACCCACGCAAACATGGGGAGAACATGCAAACTCCACACAGATCACTGTTGGCCGGGGGCAGGGATCGAACCCACGATCTCACGGTCCCCGCGATCCCCCGGCCGAGGGTAAAACTGTGCTGCCACAGTGCTAACCACTGCGCCACCATGCAGCCCATGTGGTGGTGGTAATCCGCCTGTAAGCTGGTTGCCAACCACCAATCAAATCTAAAAGAAGAATAAGAAGGAACAGAGCCAAGATAATGATCAAAATGAACAGAGAATCATAAAAATAAACTTAAAGCGTGGATGTGGGCTGAGCCCATATCCAGGTTACAACAGAATAATCATACCATGTAGGATAACTAAGTAGACGGTTGTGCTGTTTCATTCCATCTAGCTACAATGCTCTGCACTGTGTGTTTATATATTTATATATTTATTCCATCTAGCAACAATGCTCCACGCTGTGTGTGTTTATATATTTACATATTTATTCCATCTAGCTACAATGCTCCGCACTGTGTGTGTTTATATATTTACATATTTATTCCATCTAGCTACAATGCTCCGCACTGTGGGTGTTTATATATATATTTATATATTTATTCCATCTAGCAACAATGCTCCACACTGTATGTGTTTATATATTTACATATTTATTCCATCTAGTTACAATGCTCCGCGCTGTGTGTGTTTATATATCTACATATTTATTCCATCTAGCTACAATGCTCCGCACTGTGTGTTTATATATATATATATATATATATATATATATATATATATATATATATATATATATATGTACATATGTATACTCGCTGCTCTTGTTTTTTCTCTTGCCTTCTGATTGTTGCTCTGAGTGTTGCTATCCCTGTGCTGTTGCAATCCTGGAATTTCCCCATTGTGGGACTAATAAAGGCTTATCTTATCTTAAACTATAAATCAAGGCACATGGGCCCAACCCACTCCTGACAGCTAGGTTTATAATCTCTAAACCTATCACAGATATATTCTGGAGCTAAACCATTCTGTGATTTGTAAACCAACAACAGGGTTTTAAAATCTATTCTGTAACTGGCTGGAAGCCAGTGTAAAGATTTTAAAACTGGTGTTATGTGCTCTATTCTCTTAGTCCTGGTTAAAACTCTGGCAGCAGCATTCTGGATGAGCTGTAGCTGTTTAATGCTCTTTTTGAGGAATCAAGTCAGAGGACCATTACAGTAATCAAGTCTACTGGAGATAAAGGCGTGGATGAGGTTCTCCTGGGTTGTTTTTTTTTTTTTTTGGTACAACACTTTTTAAGGCCTGTAGCTTGCGTTGTCATGATTCCAGAATGAAAAACCCAATTGCTGGAGTAGAACGTGCAATTTATTAACATACACTACAACAAAATAATAAGTCCAGTGGACCACACAAATACAGGGAGTTGTAATGATGAGATAAGGCCACCAGACATACGGGGATGCCACCCAGATGTTCCACAGCCTGGAGAGGGAATGCCTCGTGCTGCCATAACAGAGTGCACAAAGAGAAAGGCAAATATTCACTTATGGCAGGAGTGATCCAGGGCTGTCCATGCAGTCTGGTGGATGAGGAAGTAAGGTAGGGTCAGCCGTTAACATCAAGGGCTTTACCGACTTCAACTGTCCGGCTGAATAACACGAAGGTGATGGGCACACATACATGAAGGAACATGCTAACATGTATGAGGTTGAATGCTCCGACAATCTCTTCCCACAAACGCAGCGTATTTGTAATCATGATGCTAACGAGGGAAGAGATTGCCGGTGTGAGGAAGTGTGGGTTGAACATAATTAAACCCTGGTGTGCACGAGTGAGTGTATGAGCGTGTGAATGGGAATGAATGGAGTGTGTGTGTATGTGTGTGTAAACACCTGTGACGTGAAACAGCTGATGGCACTGACAAGAGGAGGAGGCGTGCCCAAGCTGTCAGGGAGCAAAGGACCCAAATAGCTCCCGGATGCGCCCAATGGAAAATAGGGTAAAAATGACACCCCCTTCCCCCCCGGGGTGGATTCCAGAAACCCCAGTACCCTCAACAAAAAACAAAAGACACACCTCAAGGGAAACCCTTGAGGTGTGTCTTTGGTGGTGTCTTTGAGGTGTGTCCATTGTTTGTTTCTGGGGGAGGGGGGGGGGGCCCAGAAACAAACAATTACCCAGGGTGGGAGATGGGGGAAAACCAGTTTGGAGGGAAGCAACCAGTGACAAAATACCACAAATAACAAGCAAATTAAGAGCAGTGACCCTCCTAACAGCCCTCACCTAGGACACTAGCCCCCCTCTCCAGAAGACCAAAGTTCAGGGAGTCGACCAGAGTCCCAGGCTCCCAGCATGGCGATGGTTGACTGATTGGGTGGCCTGCATAAGTCCCATTTCCAGCAGGTGGCCAGCAGAATAGTGTCTGGCGGCCTGCCCGGGCTGATGGGCCACCCGACCTGAGGGCCAAGTCCTTTGGGTGGCCGACCATCGTGGTGGAGCCACCAGAACCGGAGGGGAAGGCGGAGAGGCAGCCTACCCACCCGGGAACCTCGGGAACCTACCTGAGGGACAGAGGCCCCCCTGCCGTCCGGAGCTTGGAGCAGGGGAACCGTAACACCCGCGATGGTCCCAGTCTGGGACGTGGCTGCACCCGCGACAGTCCCAGCCTGGGACGTGGCTGCACCAGCGATGGTCCCAGCCTGGGACATGGCTGCACCTGCGACAGTCCCGGCCTGGGACGGGGCTGCATCCGCAACGGTCCTGGTCTGGGACGTGGCTGCACCGGTGGTGATGATGCCAGCTGGTGCTCTGCTGTGCCGGCGATGGTGGACTCCGGCTGGAGCTCTGCTGAGCCAGCAACGACTCCCGGCTGGAGCTCCACTCCAGCTGAAGCACTGTTGCACCTGCGGTGGTCCCCATCAGAGGCCTCATTGCTACCACAGTGGCCTCCCAGCGAGGGAGGTAAGGCTTCTCACGACCCATGGTGCTGGACTCCGATCCTCAGCAGCTTCCAGCGGGATCAGCTGCTCTCCGGCGACCCTGGCAAGGGGCTCCGAACCCAGAGGGAGAGAAAGAGAGACCAGGTCAGGGTCGCTGGCAGTGGCAGAGCCTGGTGAGGCGGCACCGAGGGCTACTACGAGCTGCCCCGTGCCCTCATCACTATGAGTCGGGCAGTGTGACATCGATAATGGTATAACTGACATAATGTAGCACACTTGCCTGAACTCGGGCTCCACCGCTGTCCAGGACTCCGGCGATTTAAGGTGCGCGGGTTCCACCAGTCCGTCGGGTGCTGCACCCCCGTCGACCTCCTCTGGGGCAACTGGACCCACGTTGTCACCTGTGGGCAACCCAGGTTGCGGCAGCTCCTCTACGGCGACCCTAGGATGGAGCTCGAAGGAGATGGGAGAAGAGAGACGGCTAGGGTCGCTGGCCACGGCAGAGCCTGGCGAGGAAAGTTCAGATGCAGCTGGGGGCTGCACCCGACTCTCCTCCCCAGGAGCCAGGCAAGATCTCTCAACAATTGATAGGTGAACTGCTTGCCTGTGCTCGAGCTCTACCGCTGTCCAGGACTCCGACGATGCCGACGATGACGTTCCGGGTCACGTCGACTGGAGGTCTGGTCTGGGGAATGACTCTGCTGCGGCGGCCCCCACAGCAAGCGTGATGGTGATTGCAGTCTTGGTGCTCCCGTGCACCGTCCTCCACGCCACTGGCTCCTCTGGATGGACGGCCGAGAACGTCCTCTCCACTGGTCCATGGGCTGGACCCTCCTGGGCCTCTGGTTCCTTTCCCCTCGAGCAACCTGGATCCTGAGCCGGCGAGCTTGTAGGGGCACACAGAAAGGACTTGGTGAGGTTGGGTATGGGAGCACTATATGCCGCTAGGGCGGAGCACTCAGGGGACTGCACACCCCAAGTCTCCTCACCAGGAGGCAGGCAAAATTGTTCATCAAATGTGAAAGTTAAATGAGAAATAACTTGCTTGTCCTCCTGGCACCGGACGTCCTCAGCAGCCTCCGAGGCGTCTCCTCTCCTCTCCGGGTGTTCCTCGTCATGCTGCGCCAGCGAGACTGGAAGTCTCTTCTGGCGGGAGTTCCTCCTCCTCTTCCTCCCTTACAGTTCAGGAACCAGATAGTCCGGGATATGAAGCGCCACACTGGGCAGCGAGTCACCCACGCCGAGACGCTCCATACTCTCCGGAGAAGGGAGCAAAGTGACTGCAAGGACCTCGAGCGCTGGGAGATCCTGATCCAACTCCCCCTCACGGCGCTCCTCCTCCATCCGGCGGTCGAGCAGGGCCAGTCTCTGCTCCTCCCTGTCACGGCGCTCCTCCTCGACCCGACGGTTGAGCACAGTGAGCAGGTTCAACCACTTCTCCTCCGTCGGCAAGCCTGTGGATTGAGCAGGCGCGGGGGGGTAGAACCTTCACAGCTGGGGAAGCACGTCCTCTGGCCTCCCTCTCGTGGTACTACTCCTCGATCCGATGGTCAATCATTGCCAGCAACCCCAGTCTCTCCTCCTCTGTCATGATGTCTGAGGATTGGGCGGGCGCCGGCCCAGGAGAAGATGCAGGGGCGAGAGAGCCGAGAGGAGAGGAGGTCCTCCTCCACCGGGAATGCTTCTTCTGACGGGTGGCTGGCTCCGATGTCGGAGAGGCCCCCTCAGGCTCTACGTCCGGTGAGGAAAGAATGATGGAGAGGATGGCGTCCACCCTTGGAATGGTCCGGAGGTTTGGATGCGCCGCTCGACGTCCTCTATGACGAGTCGTGCAGACTGAACGTCCTCCGGAAACTGGGGCCACTGGGCGGAAAAGAACGCTTCGTCCAGTAGATCCTGGGCTCTCTGCTCCTCGTCCGTCCAGATCGTCGTACCGTTACTCGGGGAGGGGGGAAAAAAGAGGGAAAAAACTCACGTCTACTCCATTGGGTTTTTTCTAGCTGGTCGGAGCATTCTGCTCGACGCAGAATGCTTGGGCAGAGGGAGGGAATGAAAAGCCCAATTGCTGGAGTAGAACGTGCCATTTATTAACGTAAACTACAACAAAATAACAAGTCCATTGGACCACACAAATACAGGGAGTTGTAATGATGAGATAAGGCCGCCAGACATACGGGGATGGCACCCGGATGTTCCACAGCCTGGAGAGGGAATGCCTTGTGCTACCGTAACAGAGCGCACAAAGAGAAAGGCAAATATTCACTTACGGCAGGAATGATCCGGGGCTGTCCATGCAGTCTGGTGGATGAGGAAGTAAGGCAGGGTCAGCCGTTAACATCAAGGGCTTTACCGACTTCAGATGTCCGACTGAATAACATGAAGGTGATGGGCACACATACGTGAAGGAACATGCTGACATGCATGAGGTTGAATGCTCCGACAATCTCTTCCCACAAACGCAGCGTATTTGTAATCATGATGCTAACGAGGGAAGAGATTGCCGGTGTGAGGAAGCGTGGGCTGAACATAATTAAACTCTGGTGTGCACGAGTGAGTGTATGAGCATGTGAATGGGAATGAATGGAGTGTGTGTGTATGTGTGTAAACACCCGTAACATGAAACAGCTGATGGCACTGACAAGAGTAGGAGGCGTGCCCAAGCTGTCAGGGAGCAAAGGACCCAAATAGCTCCCTGACGCGCCTGATGGAAAATAGGGCAAAAATAACCATAAGTCAGAACTGGGTTTGGGAACGACCAAACCCAGATTCATGACATGCGTCTGCTTGTGTCTTCTCAGAACAATGGATCATCCTCTCTAGGATGGTGTTTTGATGTTGACAGCCCAGAAGGAAGCCTTTAGATGAATTAACTAGGCACACTGTAGGTACGCTTGAGTTTACAGAAAAATATTATGAAAATTGATGAGTTGAAAAAAGGAAAGGCTTAGGCTGCTTAACGAGGAAGAAGAAAAATAAAAATTACTTTAGATGGTAATATCTTTCTAGAAAAAATGGCAAAACTTTAGGGAAAAGTTTATAAGTGTAAAAGTTTAGGTATTTTTTTTTTTTACATTGTGTAAAAAGTGGTAGAGCTGCAGAGCAGGCCCAAAGAACCCACAGGCAAAAGGAAAAAGAGAGCCAGAGGCTAAGCTCTCAGGGTCTGTGGACACGAGAATGTTTTTACCTCAAACTGTGGAAGTTCTGTCATGTTGTGTTCCGGCACTTTATTTTGAAGTGTGGTGTAGTGACATGCACTTCCTGTCATGTCACTGCACCGCCCCATAAATACCAGAGTGCATCCATATTCCTCTTTTGACTGGTGCCCTCTGCCAGGTGCCTGCTGTGTAACCGCTGTTCAACATCATTCAATAAAGCTGTGTTCGTCCAGTCATCTCGCCTCATCCTTCACCCAGGTATTTTACCATGCATAACAAGTTCACCTACAGTTTAGCTGTCCATGCATAATACGCTGGGTACTGAGAGGTGTGAAAGTGTGTGTAGAGACTTGAAACCAGTCTCCAGAGTGGAGAGGTTTTGTCGACACTGATTTTGCGCGTCCGTGTGCACAGACAGAAAGAGCTATGGCATGACAGAGCCCCAATTTACAATAGATTTCAACCATAATACACACACCAAAGAGCATTTATTTCTCACAGAGAAATCCAAATATGGAGCTTGTATTTCTCACAGCTATACAATAAAACTCTACAACTACCTTCTTTAGAAGCACACTAAAGTTCATGCAATTCTGCTCATTGTTTGTGCCTCAAATCATCTCTATGAAATGTCTATCAGCCTATATATGGTAATGTTGTTCTACTGCCACTATCAGTGTGTGAATGTGTGTGTGAATGGGTGAATAGCAGCATCTGTAAAACGCTTTGGTCATCAAGAGATGAGAATAAAAGCGCTATATAAGTGAGTGCCATTTACCATTTACCATTTTACTTCTTCTTGTACTGTACATGCCTATTAAGTTGAAAAAAAAAAAATCCATACATAAAGTAGGGCTGTAACCGGTGGGTTTTCACACTGTCAACTGACCTTGTGATGTATGGATAGCAATTCAAAGAGACTGCCATTGGAGCTTGTTTTCAAAAGTTTAATGTTCCAGGCCCTCAAAATGCCTTTGTCATGTCGGCTGAAGCTCAACAGAAGTTTGTGGTTTTATACAAGAACTGTTGTTGTGTAAATGTGGCCTAATGAACTAGTAGCTGCATTAACCTTAACTGTTCACCCTGAAGCCTTCCCCACCGCCCAGGCTGTTTCTGATCCTCTCCTTTTAGGATTCACTGCCCTAACTAGAAAAAAGCCTTTGTCTCTCTGTCAGATCTGAAAAGGAGGCAGTCAGCTGCCTCTGCCTCATAAAGAAGTTGCTGTTTACTACTAAGCTCTGCCTCTCTCAGGTTTCATCCCTCAGGCTCTGCTGGACTGTCATCTCCCTCAGAGGGAGGGCCTGTGACATAAAACAAACACAGATATGCCAGGGTTGCATCCCCGGAACACCGACTGCAACCTGACACCACAGCAAGAGCCCAGCCAGCAGACAAGCATTCCACACAACATGTCTGTGTGTTTACACAAAGGAGAAAAATTCTCCCAGACACATACAAACAACCATACTCAGCTGATTCACAGGTGGACTGTATGGAGTGTGGTTCTAAGACATCTCAGTTGTGACATGCACATGTGTGTCTCTCATTCTCAGATTCAGAACAGTGCAAACACTGAAATTGGCTCGTAACACATTCAGCTCAGTGACTGGGCCAACAGCTTGACCTTAAATCTGACCTCACCTGATTTCCTGCTGTTTTAATCATGGTTGGATGTGCCTGGGATTCCACATCTTCATGCTGCCATAAAAGGCCAAAACCCCATTGTGCATTGCTTATTAAAGGGGACATATAATGTACATTCCACATGCTGACACCATTCCTAGGCTTTAATGAAATGTCTGCGACATCTTATTTTCTTTTGGCTGCTCCTTTTAGGGGTCAGCACAGTGAATCATGGGTTCGTCCACTCTTTCCCATATCTTCATAGTAGTTGCTACAGCTCTAACCATCACCCTTGCTCTTGAAAATCAGTACCCCAACACTTCTCCTCTCACTCTCCAAGATTGTGTTAAACAATCTGGTTAAAAAGTCCACTGCCAACTCTAATAAACATCTCCATATCTCCACAGGTATGTCATCTGGACCAACTACCTTTCCACTCACTTCTGCCTTGCTGATCCTCTGAGCTTCCTGGTTCACCATCTTTCCTTCATCCATCCTCCTCGCTCTCATTTCTTCATTTATCATCTCATCAAAGTGCTCCTTCAACCTTCTCAACACACTTTCTTCGCTTGTCAGTACATGACCATTTCTGTCCTTAATCAGCCTAACCTGCTACACATCCTTTCCAGCTTGATCTCTCTAGCCAATTGATACAAGTCCTTTTCTCCTTCCTTGGTGCCCAGTCTCTCACAACTCACCATTACTACTAGTTATGCATGTAACTTTACTACCTCTATCTTTGCCATGCACCTAGATTCCAAGTACTCCTGTCTTTCTTCTTTGCCATTTTCTTCCTTTGAGTACTTTCCTGTACCTCCTCATTCCACCACCAAGTCTCCTTATCTTCTTTCTTGTGTCCAGAGAATACACCACCTACCTTTCTAGTCGTTTCCCTCGATACTTTAGCTGCACTTTCCCAGTCCTCTGGTAATTCTTCCCTTCCACTCAAAGTCTGTATCAACTCCTTACTGAACTCTGTGCAACCTTCTTTGTTCCGTAACTTCCCCCACTTAATTCTTGGTTCTGCCTTCACTTGCTTCCTCTTCTTGCTTTTCAAATTCATCCTACAGTCTACCATCCAATGCTGTCTAATTACATTCTCCCCTGACACCGCTCCTATTTCTTTCAGATTTCTTCTTTTGCAAAAGATGTAGTCCACCTGTGTGCACCTTCCTCCACTCTTGTAAGTCACCCTATGTTCCGCTCTCTTCTTGAAATATACTGACTGCCAATGAAAACACAACACAATTTTTGTATAAATATTTTGGGTCCATCCTATCAGAGCTTGAGTAATAGTGTTTGACTCAAAATACAACTAGAACTTATTTTCAGTGGTTGTACTCACTGTCACAACTCACTACCAGTGAGTCTTTTTGAGGTGGTTTGTTTTCTGTACTCAAAAGTTAAAAATGGGTGATTTTAAGGAGTGGTCATCTTCCCTATATAAAGATGAACAAAAATGCATGATGCCACGACGTGGCTGTGTTCCAGCAGGACAATGCTCGTCCACATGCCACCCAAGTCGCCAGGGCATGCCTGCAGCAACAGAACTTTGATGTCCTTCCTTGGCCTTTTTATTCTCAGAATTTATACTCCATTGAACACTTGTGAGATCAACTTGGGCGACATGTTTCAGCCAGACAACCGGCGCTGCAGAACAGACAGGAAGTGTTTGTGGCATTGCAGGAGGGGTAGCTAAGTATCCCCCAGGACAACATTAGACAGCTCATGAGGTCCATGAGGAGGCGTATTACTGCCTGCATTAATGCAAATGGAGGTCATATTCCATATTGAACTTTGTTTTTAAGACAAACATTTTGTTGTGATTTCAGAAAGTCAGGGCAATTCTCTTTTGTTCAGTTCTGAAAAATGTTGACACAGATTTTCACTTAACCTCTGATATTGTTTTGAAGATGTCTAAAAATAATCTGCACCCTTTAATTGACTATTTCCATAAAAATTACATCAAACTTTTCTATTACATCAAACTTTTATAGAGTGTTGCATTTTCATTGGCAGTGAGTATATATGTTCACTACAGCCATTTCCATCCTTTTAGCAAATCCACAACCATCTGTCCTTCCACATTTCTCCCCTAAAGATGCTACCTCCCCACACCTACAGGCCCATTAAAGGGGACATTGATTACTCTTTTTTTCTATGTTTTAACAGCTCACACGTGTCTTAATGAAATGTTTGTGGCATATTTTGTTCAAATTTTCTTTAATCATTTAATTACGAGTGCATTGCCCGTAGAACGCAAGTGTTCCTGTCTGAAACAGGTATCCCAATCAGGCTTTACAGGCCCAAATATAGGCTGTTTGAAAGTGGAATACAAAGAGGTGTAGGCCATATGCAGGCAATCACATGTTGGACTTTGACAAATATAAAATGGAGGAAATGGCACTAAGATTTATTTGATTGTGTGAATATTAATTACAGAATACCTAAATATTGAAAATTAATGGGACGTCCAATATGAGCAACTGTTTCAGATCCCTTGTTTGTTTCAGATCACTTATTTGTGTGATCTTTTATCACTTATATTCATAATAGTGTATCTTGCACTTTGGAGAATGGGAGTTGTTCAGTCACCATTATAATTATTTTAGTTTGTATCACTGTTCAGTGATGGAGTTCAGTGTAATATTGAATTTCTTCTGTTTATCATCAGTAAACTCATGCAGTACAATAACAGGACACGTTTACAAATATGAGATCCATTGTAGTGCATCATTTTATATTTTAGCAATATTTTGTTATTAAAAGGTTTTTTTAAAACTTTAATGCTAACGCACTGGGGCAATACTGAGGCCAAATAATGATCTGAACCTTGAGGGCGTGACTGGCAAAGACTAACAACGTGAGCACCATGGCTCTGTTGTAAGCAGTTTGTTTTTTATTGACGTGAGAAGATTATTTATTATTATTATTCTGCCAAAACAATTTTTTTTTTTTTTTTTTTGTTACTTATTTGTACCCGTAGGTAGATTTGGTTTGCAGTCTGGTGACAAGCCACCGGATGCCGGTCGCTGCGTGCGCAAGCGCCCTAAACCTACATGTTTTTGGTATGCGGGAGGAAACCGGAGAAATCCCGGAGTAAACCCACGCAACACGGGGAGAACATGCAAACTCCACACAGCTCACTGTTGGTCGGGGGCTGGGATCGAACCCACGATCTCATGATCCCCGCGGTCCCCCGGCCGAGGGTAAACTGTGCTGCCACAGTGCTAAACCACTGCGCCACCGTGCAGCCCCAAACAATTGCATTTTTGACCCTTTAAACGTTAACCAAAATGCAATTTTTTTTTCGCACACATCTCAGACCCAGTGAAAAATTTTATAAACTGGAAAAAAATATGTGCCCCATGCTGAAAAATTTCTGACGTATCCAGCGTATGGTTAATACAGTGGGGCAAAAAAGTATTTAGTCAGCCACCAATTGTGCAAGTTCTCCCACTTCAAAGATGAGAGAGGTCTCCAATTTTCATCATAGGTATACCTCAACTATGAGAGACAAAATGAGGAAAAAAAAGTCCAGAAAATCACATTGAAGGATTTTTAGTGAATTAATTGGTAAATTCCTCGGTAAAATAAGTATTTGGTCAACAACAAAAGTTCATCTCAGTACTTTGTTATATACCCTTTGTTGGCAATGACAGAGGTCAAACGTTTTCTGTCAGTCTTCACAAGGTTTTCACACACTGTTGCTGGTATTTTGGCCCATTCCTCCATGCAGATCTCCTCTAGAGCAGTGATGTTTTGGGGCTGTCGCTGGGCAACACGGACTTTCAACTCCCTCCAAAGATTTTCTATGGGGTTGAGATCTGGAGACTGGCTAGGCCACTCCAGGACCTTGAAATGCTTCTTACGAAGCCACTCCTTCGTTGCCCGGGCGGTGTGTTTGGGATCATTGTCATGCTGAAAGACCCAGCCATGTTTCATCTTCAATGCCCTTGCTGATGGAAGGAGGTTTTCACTCAAAATCTCACGATACATGGCCCCATTCATTCTTTCCTTTACACGGATCAGTCGTCCTGGTCCCTTTGCAGAAAAACAGCCCCAAAGCAGGATGTTTCCACCCCCATGCTTCACAGTAGGTATGGTGTTCTTTCTCCTCCAAACACGACAAGCTGAGTTTTTACAATAAAGTTCTATTTTGGTTTCATCTGACCATATGACATTCTCCCAGTCCTCTTCTGGATCATCCAAATGCTCTCTAGCAAACTTCAGACGGGCCTGGACATGTACTGGTTTAAGCAGGGAGACACGTCTGGCACTGCAGGATTTGAGTCCCTGGCGGCGTAGTGTGTTACTGATGGTAGCCTTTGTTACTTTGGTCCCAGCTCTCTGCAGGTCATTCACTAGGTCCCCCCGTGCGGTTCTGGGATTTTTGCTCACCGTTCTCGTGATCATTTTGACCCCACGGGATGAGATCTTGCGTGGAGCCCCAGATCGAGGGAGATTATCAGTGGTCTTGTATGTCTTCCATTTTCTAATAATTGCTCCCACAGTTGATTTCTTCACACCAAGCTGCTTATCTATTCCAGATTCAGTCTTCCCAGCCTGGTGCAGGTCTACAATTTTGTTTCTGGTGTCCTTTGACAGCTCTTTGGTCTTGGCCATAGTGGAGTTTGGAGTCTGACTGTTTGAGGTTGTGGACAGGTGTCTTACTGATAGAGTTCAAACAGGTGCTATTAATACAGGTAACGAGTGGAGGACAGAGGAGCCTCTTAAAGAAGAAGTTACAGGTCTGAGAGCCAGAAATCTTGCTTGTTTGTAGGTGACCAAGTACTTATTTTACCGAGGAATTTACCAATTAATTCATTAAAAATCCTTCAATGTGATTTTCTGGATTTTTTTTTTCTCATTTTGTCTCTCATAGTTGAGGTATACCTATGATGAAAATTTGAGACCTCTCTCATCTTTTAAGTGGGAGAACTTGCACAATTGGTGGCTGACTAAATACTTTTTTCCCCACTGTACTTCCCGCATTCACATGATCTTCAATCAGACCAACACCTTGTTGGTAAACAGCACTGGTGGAAGTCATTGTTAACCTGAGCCTCGACTGATCTGGTATGAAAGTTTCATTTGTCATGATCTGCATGTTTGATTTGGCAAAGGTTTTATGCCGAATGCTCTCCCTGACACAACCCTCTCCATTTACCCAGGCTTGGAACTGGCACTAGGAGTACACTGGCTTGTGCTCCCCCATGTGGCTGGGCTAATTAAATGTTTGTGACATGCTTTGGTCAAAATACACAAGTCTTTAATTATTTCAGCACAATTTTCAACCCATTTAAGAAGGCTCCTTCAGAACAGATGGTTTCAGTACAGGTTCCGTGAGAGAATGTTCAGGATTCCATGGAGAATTGTCTAATTTCACTTCTTAATTGGTCGCAAAAAAAGCAAATAATTTGTCATTGTTGTGCCGGGGTGTCTGTAGTGCCTCTTCCATGTCAGTAGGTGGCAGTATGAATGCAATATAACTACCGTCTTCCACTTTTTCCTCTTCTTCTTCATATGTTTTACGGAGATTAATGACCTTGTGAAGACATGCTAGGTTGCAGTGACTAGATTAAGACAACTGTGGTATATGGGAAATGGCACTTTATTGTGAAGTGCAGTGCGGTGACGTGCACTTCCCATCACGTCACCGCACTGCCCTATGTAGGGGGTGGGCCACCATCTTGTGGTCTCTTTGACCAGTGCCCATAGCCAGGTGCCTGCCGTGTAACCGCTACTGAGTTTCATCAATAAAGCTGTGTTTGCCAACTCCATCTTGCCCCATCCTTCACCCAGGTATTTCCATACATAATATTTGTCGATCGAAGATTAACTCATGGAGGCGTGTATCACACCACTTCGTCCCTTTCTCGAGCTTCCAGGCGACCCGCCGGTGCCTTGACCCAGGTGGTTCGAGGCCTTCCAAACCTACATCACTGCGCTGGACCTCGGACAGCTCGACAAGCTAAGGGCACATGCACTCCTCGTCCATAACCTGGGATATCGAGGGCCAGCAAGTCCTGCAAACATTCAGAGCATCGGACTCCTTCGAGGATGTCGTGGAGCTGCTGGCCAACCACTTCCACACCCTGGATAGCGTGACTGTCAGGAGGATTCATTTTCAGCAGGTAGGTGAGCCTATCCACCAGTTTGTCGCCGACTTGAGGCAGCTAGCTAGCGAGTGCTGCTTTGGGCCGTTGGAAGATGAAATGGCACCTGACCAGTTTGCGGAGCACATGTACAGCACCCCATTGCTGGCTAGGCTACTCACGGCACCCAATGACTTAACATTAGCCAGAGCTGTTGAGCTAGCTCTTCAGCTGGAGGCCACAGACAAGCTAGCTTCTGCGCTAACCTGGCGCCAGTCACAGAGGCCGCCAGGGCCTCCTGCCATGACAAATGTTGCAGTGAGGATAGCTTGGATGACAACGTTACGGAAACCAATGCTGCCAGCTGAAGGTCTGCCCCTGGATAAAACCTTTGCAAGGGTTGTGGGTCTGCAACACACCAAAATAAGGCAAAGGACTACCCGGCTAGGAAAAAATGTTGTAGTAGATGTGGACACTTGAACCATTATGCTAGAGTGTGCCATGTATCTGAACCGGAAAGCCCACGGAAGAAATCACTCCGCCCGCCCCCGACAATCATCCATTGGGTGTGCTCCAGCACAAACAGGTACACGTACTGCACAGTGGAATTGGACGGCATGGAAGTGCCGCTCCTGCTTGATACTGGGCGGAGGAATCGTTGCTGAATTGGGCCACGGTGAGGAAGTTCTTTCCCCACTACAGGATTAGAGGTAACCCGGCACCGTTGCATGGCTATGGAGTTGGCAGGCTGTGCATGGTTGGGACTTTGGAGTTAACGGTCCGGTACAAGTCTGCGAAGATAGTTGACTTCACGTTCCACATGACAGCGCGAGGCGATAACATCATGGGCTGTGATTTGTTTTACAGACTGGGTTTCACCATTAAAGATGGTGCCAGGAACGACCTGTCGGGTTGTGGCCACTGGAACCCTCCGGTTCTGGTGGTCGAAGAGAATGTTGTGTGGGATAAAGAGCTAATGGACACCATGTCAGTCAAGCAGGACCAGTTTCACTCAGGTTCGGTGCAGGAGAGTCTCAGTGCTGGCGCTTGGGACATAGTAGAGAGGGGTACCGAGCGTGGCGGTGAGGTGCCTGCGTTGGTGAATGACACCATTGTGCTAGCCCCAGATGCCTCCGGAGCTTGGCTGCAGGAGGATCGAGGGTCTGCAGCTATGACAGTGACCGCTACAATGGTTTTAGAAGAGGATGGGGCCAGACCAACGAGCATGAAGTTACCGCATGCTCAGCAGCACCACGTCAGGCTGAGCTGGGGCCACTGAGGGTTTTGGACTTGGTTCAGGTTTGGGGTGATGAATGTCCATGGCGAAGATAGGCCAAACAAAACAAGCCAGCAAAACACAGAGGATGTCTGTGCATAGTGGTGAAGTTGGGTGCAGCATACTTCCGGTTGTCCGACGGCTCACTGAGGCAGGCCAGTCAGCTTCGATGTGTCCGGAAAGAAGCTCCAGGTGACGAGGCTGGACGGGATTCGGTGTTGGTGGTGAAGGAGTTGGGCTCCACCATCCAAAAGATCAGCCATCGTTCCAAGGGTTTGCCGCTTCCAGGGGTGAGCTTGCTGAGGAGCTGCCCTGGGTCCCCCATGCCGGTTCTACCTCTCCCACCCAAGTGACTGTGCTGTAAAAAATGGGTGTTTATAGTTCTAGTGTTTTATGCATACATGTTATGATATGGGGTTATTTTTGTGTTTACATTTTAGTTTAGGAGCATGGCAAGTAATTTTAGTTTAATAAAGGACTTTTTCTTTTAGCTGTTGGTGGCAGAATAATCCACCATGCCATGTGGGCTGTGCGGCAGTCCATACTCCAGGTTTTTTTGAGTGTAATGTGTTTGGCCAATTTAATACATTAGTTTTTGTTATGTTCATGCAGGAGTGTCCAATCATGTGCCATGGAGGGCCAAGACCCTGCAAGTTTTCTCTTCTACCTAGTCTCTTCAGCAGGTATTTTCACTTATCAGCAATCAATGGAAAGAAATTCAGTGGAATCTGCTGTTGAAGACACTGGTTGGAGGTAAAGCCTGCAGGGTCTTGGCCCTCCATGGCACATGATTGGACACCCCTGTGTTAGTGTGTGTTTCAGGCCCTAAATTGGGGGGTGGACTTTTCTAAGGGGGGAAGGAAATGAGGTATATGGGAAACAGCACTTTATTGTGAAGTGCAGTGTGGTGACGTGCACTTCCCATCACATCACCGCACTGCCCTATATAGGGGGTGGACCACCATCTTGTGATCTCTTGGACCAGTGCCCATCGCCAGGTGCCTGCCATGTAACTGCTACTGGGTTCCATCGATAAAGCTGTGCTTGCCAACTCCATCTTTTCTTTTTCCCCTTGTCCTGTCAGGCAGCTAGGTAAGCATAACAGAGATCTGTTACCCTTACTGTGCCTAAACAGATTTACTTTTCCAAAAGGAGCTTTTATGTACTGTATATTGTTGTAAACTCTTCCTGTAATAACTTTTAATAATTCATTTAAATTATTTTACCCATGGAGGACCCGACAGGATGAGGAATAGGGGAAGGAAGTGTGTGGAGGGGGAAAGAAAAGGGAGGGGAACAGACAAAAAGACAAACAAACCAACAACTAAAAACAAACACAAGACAAACTGCTTCTTCCACCAAAGATGTCTCAACATGAGTCTGGTATCTGCACCTGTTAAAGAAGAGACATTTGTGCGTGTGCATATATATGAGAGCGCATGCAAAATAAGTGTGTGCATGTGAGTGGTTTGCCAGGAAACATACGAAGAGGGGGGCCGGTTGCAGCAACTTCTCCCCCCCGGGAACCCCGAGCAGGCAAGGCAGCTCCACCAACCCCCACAAGGCACAAATGCCCGAGGTCAGCAAGCCCCAGGAAAGCAAGGCTGCCAGGCTTCTGGCGTGGCAAGCTCACACCCCAAGGCCTGCCAACCCCCCACCCCCCTAGTGGGGCCAACGCCAGTCCCCGGGCCCCAGGCGCCAGGAGGCCAGCGCACCCACCCCCCGGGCCGGAAACCGGCCTGCCCCCACCAGCACGAGCCCCCCCCCAGGAACCCCCCCAGCGGGTCCCCCCCCCCACCCAGCACCACCGTTGCACACCTCAGGGACCGCCATGCCCAAAGTAGTCCCCCCCCCCCACCCAGGGGAGTCCACATAGCCGAAAGGCACTACCCCCCCTTAATCCAGCACCTCCCGACTTGCAGACACACCCATCCCCACACCTTCACACTCTCATGCTCTCATACGCACCCACATGCACTCCCTCACTCTCACTCATCCACCCACTCTCACACTCCTGGACCCACCCATTCTCTCTCACTGCTGTACCCATTCAATCTCACTCAGATCACCACAGGCATCTAGAGATGCCACCCGACATGCAAAGCGCTACACAAAACCGACCCACCATCACCATCTGCATTCATCACTCCCTCACTCTTGCTTACTCTCTTATTCAGTCCCTCTCTCACTCCCTTGCTTGTATCTATACATCCAACAGCACCCAGGGATTTTGACAACATGACGGGTCCCAGGCCCCCCACCGGGCCCCCAGCAGGAGGAGGGCAACAGGGGTGGGGGAAGACCCCACCCCCCTCCCCCTTGCACAAAACATGGTAGGTGTATGTCGGTTGTATGATGTGATTGTGTGAAAATGTGTGGACTACAATAGCGCAGTTAAAATTGGGGGGATGGTGGTTGGAGCACCACTAGCCACTGCGATAGGCAGCGGGGCCCCCATCCCCCAAGCCCTCAGTGTCTACAATTCAATTAAAATTAAGGTGAGGGCAGCCCCACCGTGCAGCAGAGGTATCCCCTTCATTGACACAGTGCAGCATACCCCCGCCCCAAAGCCCTAAATGTGTCCAAGAAAATGTATATTCCACCCAGAATCAGGAAGAGGGGAGCGAGAAATAAGACTGGGAGGGAGGCGGTCTAAAAGCGAGACCGTCCCCCCCAGAAGCCAGCTCGCAAACTGGTTCATGAGGCCACCCACTGCCCCCAAATCCCAACCTAGGGTGAGGGTTGTCAGGCCAAGCAGCCCAGGATCCACTAGCGTCACGCCTTGGCATTCCCAGCACTACAAATATGATGGAGCAGCCACACCCATTCCCACTCATCTTGCACACACAAACATGCACAACAACAACAGTCACAATAGTGAACAATGGGCCGGACCCACACGGCGCCCGACATACCAAGCGACACCCCCGATTGCCCACCACAAGCCCACCGACCACCCACCCCAGATGCACACCAACAGCAGCAGGCCGTCCAGCAGCCACAGGCACCTCGGAGCGGCCCGACAGCAACTAGGCCACCAACCAGCGCCAACGACCCCCCCCCAGCCACCCCAAGCACCCATACACACCCGCCACCAATGACACCAGGGGCAATGGGACAAAGCGCCCCGCCCCACGACACAACAGCAGGTTGGCAGGGACAAGCAGGCCCCAAATCGCCAACCCTCATGCTACTTGATGGACCACCCCACCCCCGCCACCCAACGAAGTTCTCCTACCCATACACACATCCTCCACCCACAGGTACCCGCACACACACATGCCCCCACCCTCATGTGCACACATACACACACACACACACACACACACTCATCATCACACATGCCCACCTCCACCCACACACAGCCTCACATGCCCACACACAACACACACACGCACCCACTTCCACACCCGCTCACATACACGCACCCACTCACACCCACTCTCACAGACGTACACACACACACACACACACACCCGCAGGCCCCAGAGGACAGGGTCCCCCCCCAGGATGCAGGCACCTGCCCCAGGGAGGACACAACCCAGCCGCACAAGGACACACTGGGGCCGGCCCACAACATCCCCCACCCCCAGCACCAGGAGCCCAGGGCAATACTCAGCCCCTCCCGGGAGGGGCTGGGTCTAGGTTTGGAAACAGCCAGCCGGGGGCCACGGCCCATCCCCAACCCACCCCGCAGCCCCCCTTCCTCAACCAACGCCCCTGGGCCAGACACACGGCCACCCTGGAACAGGCCCCCCGGACACCAGCCCCTCGTGGTCGTGGTGCAGCCAGCCACCAGAGGTGCCAAGGAGAGTGAGCCACTGCCCGCCACCCCTCAGGTTATAGAATTAATAAGCGGGGACCAGAGAGAATTGAATTCAGCCAATTGATTATTTGAGGAGGCAGACATTCTCTCCAGGCTAATATAATCTAATAGTAAGTTATTATAGTGAGTTATGCATAAATTATTTCTTGATTTCCAATTCATGAGGATAGTTTTCTTTGCGATGCATAAGGCAGTGAGAATCATATGTGACATCCTTGCCTCTATTTCACTTAAATCACCTAATATGCAAAGTGTGGATGAGGATGGGACACGATACCCAAGGCATACCGACAGGTCCTCACAAGTCTTCCGTCAGAACTTTTGAACCGGTGCACAGGACCACATAGCATGCATATAGCTGTCCGGGATGTTGCTGGTGCAGTGAGAGCAGATATTTGTGACTCAGGCCCATTTTAAACATCCTTTGTCCTGTGTAATGAATTCTATGTAGAACTTTATACTGTATGAGTTATAAATTAGTTTTTAGTCACCTTAAAAGTGTTTAAACATATTTGTGTCCAGAAGCTTTCATCCTTATTGACTGATAAGTCTGTCTCCCATTTTGATATTGGAAGAGATACTGACTCATCCAGTTTTGATAATAGTCTGTGTATTTTCGATATCAATTTAGGGGAACGAAGATTTAAAAACTCTGCCACCTTAACTGGTACCTCTAAATCTGTCTGATTAGGATTGAATCTTGCATTTATTATGGATTTAAGCTTGTAGAGCAGTGGTTCTCAACTGGTCTGGCTTTGGGACCCACCATCACCCCTCAATGACAAGCTGCGACCCAAATCAAAGATTTTCAAATTCTCAAATTTATTGAATGTAAAGATTGTGCATTTTGAATCTGAGCTAGAAGAACAGAATATCACAGTATACAAACACAAAACAAATTTAATGATTAAGCAAAATGACCAGTAAGTGGCAATACAACAGAGGGAACAATTCCCTTTAATGGTGAATTAGCTGCATTTTAAATTAAAAATTAAACAAAAAGTGCAATTCAAAAGAATTCAAGTCTCAAAACTGACTTTTCTTCTGATTGTTTTTTCAGTATTTACCTACTGGTAAGGTTATGTGCTTTGAAGAAAATGAAGGAACACTCACTAAAACCTGTAACAGTGACATCATAGACCTTTGTCTGGAGGAATTAATGGGAGAACTGGGGATGTTTTTTGCTCTTGACAAGAGTCTCAATGTCTGGAGTTATATTAGACAAAGCGACTCTGAGGTCATGCTCAATGTCCAGTCTGTTTCTCTGTTTTGTCTTCAACTGAACCAGAGCTGAGAAGCCACACTCACAGAGATAGGTAGTGCTGAAAGGTAGGAGGGTTTTTACTGCTCGAATGGCAAGAGAAGGATACTCGCTCATCACAGTGCTGCACCAGAACTGCGAGAGGCTTACCTCCGTGAACCTCTTTTTCAGCGTGCGGTCACATGATAGCTCCACCAGCTGACTCTCTTCGTTGCTTGGCAACGTAACGCTTTCCATGTCGATTCCAAAGGGATCGCATATCCAGTCGTCATCCTTCTGTTTCTCGGGAAAGTACTCATTAAACCGCTCCAGAAGTTTATTCAGATGTGTCGTGATGGTTTTCTTCAGTACAATATTTTCTGCCGTGTTCAGTTGCTGTCCCTCATAACAGGCGTTGGGGAACATGTCGAGTCGATTTTTAGAAACATGACTTGCCCACAAGGAGATCTTTTTTTTGAAAACATCAAATTTATCATATTGTTCAAAAACGTTGTGCTCCCTGCCCTGCACAGACACATTTAACGTGTTTATCTGTTCAAACACATCAGCAAGGTAAGCAACGTGTGCGAGCCACACACTGTTACTGAACAGGTCTGCAAGAGGTGAGTTGTTCTGAGCAAGAAAGGCTGCGATTTCAGCTCGTAGTTTGTAAAAACGGGACAGTACCTTCTCCCTCGAAAGCCAGCGTACCTCGGCATGATACAACACCTGTACATGCTCATTACCAACGTCTTCAGGTTCAGGTTCAGGTTACTTTATTTGTACTCGTAGGTAGATTTGTTGCACTTGCCTTAATGCGAGTTGTGGTCTGTTGCTGGATGTCATCCGACATGTCTTCAATTCGCCTACTTATAGTGTCATTTGACAGCGGTATAGATTTTAGTTTATCCGCCGCAGATTGATCCAGCATCTCTCTGACCATGTCAACGGCTGCAGGAAAGATGAGGTCCTCTGCAATGGTGTGGGGCTTCTTTAACTTTGCTATACGATGTGCCACGAGGAACTTTGCACGGAGTGCCTGTTCTTGCTTTGAGCACGAAGAACTGAGACACGTTTGTGATGTCCTCAGGGTTTGAAGTCGTCTTTTGAAGAACTCAACAGGTTTATCTTTGAGAGAATGGTGTTTTTGTTTTGTTTTTTTTTATTTAAGTTTTTGTAAAGGGTATACAGGTCGTTACAGCAATGCAGTGTTTACATTTTCATCACATGTTCCCTTATTTTCTGATATCTGACAACATTGGAAGATTAATTCTTACAACACCCCTTTTTTTTTTTTAAAGTGAAAGAAAAAGTGAAATTAAAGAGAAAAAAAAACAAAAAACAAATAACAAAAAAAAAACAAACAAACCAGTAAAAAACAAACAAAAAGAAAAAGTAAGTAAATAAAGATAAAAGAGCATCTGAGTAGCGTTGGAACAAAGAGCGGAACCATTATTGAAATGGTATTTGTCAAAGATTAGATCTAATGGAAGACACATATGCGGTCCAGGGTTGCCAAAAGTTCATGAACACATCCATGTCCTGTCTCAGTGCGAATGTCAACTTTTCCATCGAGTAAATGTCTTGGATCACGTTAGTCCAATCTTCAGGTGTAGGACAGTCCTTCAACATCCATTTTTTAGTTAGAGCTTTTTTGCTTGCCAATATTAAAACATTGAATAAGTATTTTTCTCCTCGTCTTTCCAGTGAGTCCGGTAGTAAACCCAAATACAAAGTTACAAAAGAAAAGGGAACTGTAATTTTGAATATTTTCCCCAATATTGTCTGTACCTTGGTCCAATATTGGTGGATAACTGGGCATGACCAAAACACACGAAAATGATTTGCAGTCTTTTCACCACACAAGCGCCAACAGTTCAATCCCTTATGGGTAAATTTGTTTTGTGCAGGTGTTCTGAAAAATCTTGCCAAGTTTTTCCATCCAAATTCTCTCCACTGCAGGGATGAGGTACTTTTCCATTGCTGTTTATTTAGCTTTTCCCATATTTCCAGTTGTAAAGTGAAATTCCCCTCTTTTTCCCATCTCTCTTTTATATAAGATGTGTTGTCTCCTTTTAAGTCTTGAAGACCTTGGTATATTTTAGAAATGTTTCTGATCCCTGGGATCCCTTTATATGCCATTAAGAAGACCTTCAGAACACCTGACTGGGCCCTTTCCAAAACCTCCTTTTTAAGTATATTGTTTATGTGGTGTCTAAGCTGGAAGAACCTGTAAAGGTCTTGATTTATTAGGCCTTGTTTTTTCAAATCTTCAAAACTTCTTAAGATTTGCCCTTTAAAAAAATCGTAATATTTTATCAGCCCTTTCTCCTTCCACTTTTTAAATCTGGTGTCTGTTTTATTAGGAGTAAAGTCCTGATCATAGGCGATCCATTGCAGAAGTCGATAGGGCTCTTTAGTTTGATTCTCTCTGACTATCTTAAACCAAATTTTTAGCGGGGTCTCTATCCACGGGTTAGTGTTATTCAAAAGCTTAGGTAAGACATTGTTCCCTATTATCGCCTGTAGGGGGATGTCACTTGTTATTTGGCATTCGATCTCCTTCCATTGTGCAGTGTAGACTGGGTTACATATCTCTACTAAAGTTTTAATTTGTGCGGCTTTAAAGTAGTCCCTGATATTTGGCAGCGCGAGCCCACCTTTGTCTTTGTTTAGCTGTAGGGTTCTATATCTGATTCTAGGTCTCTTGCCCTGCCATATGAATCTTGAGATCCTTCTGTCCAGCTCCTGCCATGTTTTTTTGGGAGGTTCTACCGGTATTGTTTGGAAAAGGTATAGAAGACGTGGAAGTATATTCATTTTGACTGCTTCAATTCTTTGTGCAGTACCCAAGAATGGTATCATATTCCATCTTGCTAGGTCAGATTTTATTTTTGTCACCAGTGGATCATAGTTTAGTGATATAATTTTGTTGAGTTGTTTCGGGATATTGACCCCCAGATATTTCATAGATTCCGACTCCCAGTTAGTTTTGAGTTTGCTTAGTGAATAATGATTTGGGTCATAGTTGAATGTTAAAACTTGGGTTTTATGCATATTTAATTTGTACCCCGATAAATCTCCATACTCTGAAAAAACTGAGGTTAGTTCTGGTAAAGAAGTGTCCGGCTGCCCTAGGTATATTAAAATGTCATCAGCAAAGAGTGCTATTTTATGTTCCTTCTGACCAAGTGTAATACCTTGAATTTTTTGGTTTTGTCTTATCCATTGGCTCAGAGGTTCTATGAAGATTGCAAAGAGCAGTGGAGACAGGGGGCAGCCCTGACGACATCCTCTTTCCAGTTCAAAAGATGATGATAAATTACCATTAATCCTTATTTTAGCTGTTGGTTTTTTATATAATGCCTGTATAGTTCTAATGAAGTTGTTATGAAAATTGAAACTGGATAAGATTCTATATAGAAAAGACCAGTCAACCGAATCGAATGCTTTTTCAGCATCTAATCCCAATATGACTGCATTTAAGTTATATTTTTTTATATGATGAATTATGTGTAAAGTGCGTCGAATGTTGTCTTGTGTCTGTCTTTGTCTTATAAAACCTGTTTGGTCTAAATGAATTAGGTCTGTCAGTATATTTTCTAACCTTTTGGCAAGGATAATGGTAAAAAGCTTATAGTCCTGATTTAGTACACTGATTTGTCTGTAGTTGGAGCACTCTAGTTTATCCTTTTCAGGTATAGGTATAACTGCAATGACCCCTTCTCTCCAGGAGGGGGGGATTTCCCCTGTGTGGAGGACATAATTAAATGTTTTCAGGAGGAGAGGAGATAGTTGCTGTTTAAAGGTTTTGTACCACTCTGCTGTATAGCCATCAGCTCCTGGGGATTTGTTAGCTTTAAGTTTCATAATTGCTTTTTCCAATTCTTTAGGATGTATTTCTGACAGTAGTGTTTTATTTTGTGACTCCGTAAGTTGGGGAAGGTTTAATGTGTTTAGGAATGCCTCGGATGCGTTTTTATGTTTTTTGTGGGAGTATAAGTTCTTATAGTAATTCTCAAAGTTTTTAAGAATATCCTGAATTCTGAATTTTATTTCCTTTGATACTGGGTCTCTGATTTTGTAGATTGCTCTTTCTGTTTGATGTTTCCTCAATTTATAGGCTAGCAATTTTGCCGATTTACTGCCTGCTTCATAGTATTTTTGTTTCAGAAATGTAAGTTTCTTCTGGATTTCTATTGTGTAGATCTCATTTATTTGGTTTTTAATTTCCTTGATCTTGAGCGAGTCAGTAGAATGAGTGTTGCCTTTGTGTTCTTTTTCTAGGTTCCTAAGTTCTGACTCTAATGTGGATAGTTTTTCTTGTCTTAGTTTCTTTTGGGTTGCCAGTTTTGCAATAATCTTTCCTCTTATTACAGCTTTACATGCATCCCACAGTATTAAAGGGGATACATCTCCATTATCGTTATCTTCCAAATATCTGAGAATATCTGATTCCAATTCATCTTTCAATGGTCCTTTCAGGACATTTGAATTTAACCTCCAAGAAAATGTATTATTTGTGTATTTTTGGATATTTAAGTCCATGTAGATCGGACTGTGGTCGGAGAGATCCATCAGTCCTATTTTACATGTTTTTACTCTTCCAATGTCTCTATTAAACATAAAAAAATAGTCAATCCTTGAGTAAGATGAATGTGGAGTTGAGTAAAATGTATAGTCTTTTACACTGGGGTTGAGTTCCCTCCACACGTCACAGATTCCCAATTCTTTTAGTAGCATCCGAGTCTTCCTGTTTTGGGTGTTATTTTGATGTGGGGAATTACCAGAAGCATCCCAGTATGGATTCAGTCTAAGATTGAAGTCCCCACCACATATCACTAAACCTTGAGCTTTAGTTATCATTAGGTCGAATACATTTTTATAAAATTTCCAGTTAGCCCCTGGGGGAGCATACACATTCAGCAGGGTGATATCTTCTCCCTCTAGCCGCCCAGTTACCAAACTGTATCTCCCTTCTTTATCTTTGTGTTCTGATTTTTTTTCAAATGTAATTTTGGTTGATATCAATGTCGCTACTCCCCTCCTCCTCCCTGATTTATATGAAGATGAAGAGATCATTTTAAACCCTTGTCTACTGAGTTTATTGTGTTCCACGTCTGTTAGGTGGGTTTCTTGTAAAAATATTATTCCTGCTTTGTCTTTTTTCATTTTGCCTAGAATCTTGGATCTTTTAACTGGATTCAGGATTCCTTTTACATTATATGAAATTATTTTGGTTACACCCTGTTTCTCCATTGTGTTGTTTTGTTTAGTATAACTGTGTGGTGGCCCTCTTTTGTGCTACTCAGAAACTGAAAGAACATTAAAAACAAGAAAAACATTAAGAACGTAGTGTAAAAAACTTTAAAACAAAAAGCTGTCATAAGAACTTCCTGAGCTGAGGTCTTTTTAAAGACCCTGTAAGAGCCTTGATGGAGTGAAGGCTCTGAGGGAAATTCCTCAAACTCTGTTACGTGTTGAGGGCCCTCTCTTACCACTGAAAGTAGTCCCATGCTTTTAACGTGAGTTTCAGAACCCAATCCAAACTTGTAATGATTTTTTTTTTTTTTTCCTTTTATGCCTAAACCCTGTGAAATTGTGTGCACCCTCCCACCCCCATCACATCAAACATTCACGCAAAAACAGTATTTGTTAGTATGAGGAGAACATGTGGATTATTGTCACATTTCTATTTTAACAAGTTTTTTTTTTTTTTTTTTTTATTACAAAGACTTATTTGTTTCAAATAATATGATTGTTCCATGAAATGTTTTACCACATGCTGAATATGCATCTCCTTTAATGTTTGTTACCTTGTATGAGGGGGGTTGGA
This sequence comes from Pholidichthys leucotaenia, assembly GCA_020510985.1. Taxonomy (NCBI): domain Eukaryota; kingdom Metazoa; phylum Chordata; class Actinopteri; order Cichliformes; family Pholidichthyidae; genus Pholidichthys; species Pholidichthys leucotaenia. The sequence goes on from CM035840.1 coordinate 189,955,963, forward strand.
TGTGCGGATTGATTCAAAAGAAAAGAAAAAAAAAAAAAAAAAAAAGGTCGCTATTCCAACCTGAAAACGGATAGTTTATCCGCGACGCTCTGGTGCTGGGTTTCCCGCTGCTGGTCCGTGGATTTTGAAGGTCTTTGTGTTGTCCATGTTTGCGCTTTGATCTTCTGACTCGGGTCTGCTGCGGGTTTAAATACCGTTACCGGGAGCCCTCTTTTCGCCATGTCAGCTGTTGCTTCTTCCGCCGAATTATAGAGACACGTTTCATCGCCGTAGAAGACCCTTAACTTCGCAGGAAATGGTGTCTGAAAGCGCAATTTCTTCTCTCTTAACACCTTTTTCGCGTCATTGTATTCCCTGCGCCTTTTAAGGACCTCCGGGGCGTAATCGTGTTCCACGTAGACTTTTCTCTCCTGGTGCATAAATCCTTTTTTCTGCCAGGCCAGTCTTACAACCTCTTGTTTTATTTTGAAATTGGAAAATCTTACCAACACCGAACGTGGGGGCGCTTCCGCCGCCGGCCTAGCGGCTAATGAACGATGTGCCTTTTCTATCTTCAAGTCGGTGGTTTGTGGAATATCCAATTTCTCTCTTAGTAAGGATTCCACGCATTCTGCCATTGAGTTAAAACCATTTTCGGTTCCTTCTATCAGACCATGAATTCTTATGTTGTCTCTTCTTTGTTTTCCTTCTTGGTCGGTTAGCTTAGCCTCTATAGCTGCTTGTCTTTTGCGTAGGTCTAGCACAGAATCTTCGAGCACTTTTATTCGATCCTCTGTTTCCAAGATTCGGTTCTCGGCCTGGTCCACTCTGCTGTTTGTCCTTTTCAATTCTTCTCTGAATTCCCGAAATTCGGCCGTAACATCTCGGCGAAATCGTCGTAGCTCCTCAAATAGTGATTTCAGGCTAACCCTTTTGTTAGCTATCACCAGTTCCTCGTCTTCTGAACGGAGATCTTCCAGTTCGGATTCTCCGGCCGATACGTGTCCTGGCCTGGAGAATTTCAGTTTCTTCTGTTTTCCTTTAGACATGATGATTTTGTCTTTTGATTTTCACTCCTCCAAAAATCCGTTAAGTTTGATTTTCAAGGTGTTATCCTGGATTGGGTCTGAGAACTTCAGTGTTAAGCTGCAGTCGCCATGGCGTCCAGACCGGAAGTCCGAGAGAATGGTGTTTTGTTTCCAAATGCCGCTTCAGTTTTGACGGCTTCATGCTTTCACATGCCAACACCTCGCTGCACAAAACACACTGAGGTTTCTGTACTCCTTTGTCCTCAATATAAAAAAATCCATATCTCATATAGTCCGTGTCGTATCTGCATTTCGCCATGCTCAATTAGCATATACAAACAAACGTTGCGAGTCTTCTTCTATGGTGCAAAATATGGTGTCACCCGCCACCTACTGCCATCTACTGTTAAGGAGTGTGAATCGATGACACTATGTTGATTTATTTCTTGATATTTTATTTCCCAGGCAAAGGCCTGCGACCCACTGAAAACAGGTCCGCGACCCACTTTTGGGTCGCGACCCACCAGTTGAGAATCACTGTTGTAGAGCTGCCACATATGTTATTGCATCAACCTTTATGGATAAAATGTTAAATACATAAAGGGTGTACCTAGTTATGATAAAAGATGAGGTGCAATGTCATTGTTTGTGCCCTTTTCCTAGCCAAGTTTCACAATCTGGTTGCATTTATTTATGTTGGGAAAAAAAACAAGCTGTCAAAACATCAGCGGGTCACGGGATGGGCAATCAGCTGATTTCCAGCAGCTGGTGGCAGGATAAAAGGAAGGCGGAAGACGCGGGTGAGGAGAGAGGAGAGACAAGAGGAGAGAAAGACCATTTCCCAGACGACTGTAGGAGCCAGAGGAGTGCCTGACCACAGGGAGGCTACGGGAGACCTGCGGGAGTCTGCTTATCCACTCCAGTGAATGTGGAGTTAGCTTTGCATAGGAAACATGACGCTGGGAATAGCAGGAACCCACGGCGCACCTGGACTGAGGGGCGACGGGGCTGAAGGCTGGTGAGAGTGTTCCTATTTTTTTTCTCTTCTCATTTACGAACTGCACTTTGCCTGAGCTCAGGGGTTTTCTTTTGTGGTGACTGAAAGACAGTGGTGTCCTGTTATTTTTTGGGGGGATATTATTTGGACTCTTTTATTCTTTTTCTTTTTTGTTTTTTTGGTGCCGGTGAAGACTGGGACATTGTCACAGATTGTTTAGCGCTGGTATTGTGGTTATAAAAAAAGGACTGAATATTGTATAGGAAACTAGTGTTTGGTTTAAAACAGTTTGGGGTGTGGATAATTTGTAAGCAAATTATTTGTTGTGTAATGATCATTGGCTCACCAGGAGTTTCAATAACAACCCACTAAAAATCATATTGACTTGTCAATAGTGAAATCATTTCAAACCCGTTTTTTGGTAATAGTCCCTATTTAATAGCGAAGTGTTACATATGGTGGCCAGTATGGGGAAATGATTTATTGCTTTATGGTTTAGTTGTGGTGAATTGATTAGGAATGGCAACTGGAAAATATAATGTTGAAGCTGCTCAAGGTGGTAAGCCTTTTGACCTAGATTTCACTGCAGGGCCTTTTGTTACAAGGAGGGATCCTCCAGGAAAAATTTCGTCTTTATTGAGTACTTTGTACTTGGATGATGATGATTATGGGGATGAGGTCTGCAAAGAGCTAGATGCTGATAATGAGCCTGATACTGCTCATGGTGACAATGAAAATGTATGTGCTGATTTAGCTCAACAGTATGATGAAAATGGTGAAATGAGGGAGGATGTGGCACACCCTGCACAGCATGATTATGAGGAGCTAAGAAATCAGGTGGTAATTTTGACACAGCACTTTATCCAGTTTGATACTAAAGTAAAAGATTTTATTACCAGTACTGTTAACAGAGACAAATTTCCGACAGTATGTTGACCGTAGTTTTGAAAAATTTAATGATAAATTTGAAACATTGGAAAAAAGTATTGTAAATTGCCTGTTATGGAGGGATGAAAAATGGAAATGGCAGCTTAGCCAGTTAAGACTCGCTAGCACTCCCAAAGTACAGAAAGCAGTTTCAGTCTCTACTGATACTAGTCCTGTAGCTCCCATTCCATCATTTGGTCTGCCTGGTGTACCTGCTTACTACCCCAAACCTCCCGTGCGCCTGGAATTTCCTACATTTGGCACCGCCAGTGACTCCGTAGATGTCCGTAATTTCATTGAGCAATGTGTGAACTTGCTCAGTTTTAAAGTGCCCGGCGCACAGTTGGTGGAAGGCGGCAAAAGATCAACTCACTGATTGGCCATCCTTCAAAGGGGTGTTCATGGGGGCTTTCCTGTCCATGGACTATATGGTGGAAGTGGAAAAGAGATTGAGGGACATGGTGCAGAAACCAGAGCAATGCCTGAGGGATTTTGCCTACAATTATCGTGCCCTCTGTCTCAAGTGGAAACCTGATATGCCTGAAGAGGAGATGGTGAGGTGTATTTTGAACAACATTTACCCAAAGATTACAAGGTGCTTGCAAGGCATGGTGTCGACTGTGGCACAGCTGGTGAAGGTGGGGTCTATGGTAGAGAAGGACTGCTCTGGGGCTAAGGGGTGCTGGCAAAGGGTCCATGCAAATGAGAACAAGTCAACAAGAAAAGTTCCAGACAAAAGAGCAAAGAGTGCGGTGGAGGTTACCTTGATGCACCAAGAACGCCAGACCGGCAGGAATCCAGACCTCTTGCTGGTTCCAGTGACCATTAGAGGGCTCCAGGGAGTCGCCGTTTTGGACACCGGGAGTACCTCTACTCTGATCAAAGAGTCTGTGCAGGCAGCTGGCAATGGTTGACGAGACCCTCCGTCCTGCTGGGGAACAAAGATTTGTAATGGCGGATGGCACTGCTCACCCAGCTCTAGGCAAGACAAGGCTTCTTGTGGACTGGCATGATGGAAAGTGGGCTGTGGAAACCCACATAATGGAGAACCGCCATCTTGCTTTCCCTGTCATCTTTGGGTTAAACTTCCTCTTACAGATTGAGGTGCTCTTAAATCTGGCCAAGAAAGTCTATGGGCTGAAAGCAGGTGATGTATATGGCTATGGCTATCACTCATTCCTCCACCAAACTCATGATACAAGCGGGTGGTTTAAAACGCCTATGTACACCTCTCAAAAGGACATTTGCCTTTACTTCACCTTGCTGGTAGGGGGTGCCCTACCCTGTTGGACATCAACCTCAAGCACAGAGCCCTCACCCACCTATGACACTGACTGCCCAGAGGAACTCCAACAACTCATCTTGGAGTGGCCCACCGTCACGTCTGTTATCTTGGGAAAGACCACTGTGGAAAGGCACCACGTTTTTACCCAGGCTGAGGTACCCGTGAGGCATAAAGCATATCGTGTGTCTCCTTGGAAAAAGCAAATGATTGAGGAACACGTGGAAAAAATGCTTAAAGACAACATCATTGAACCATCTCAGTCAGCATGGACCTCACCAGTGGTACTGGTAAACAAACCAGATGGCTCCTACAGGTTCTGTGTGAATTACAGAGGTGTAAATGCCAAGACCTTACCTGATGCATACCCAATACCCATCATTCATGACATCTTGGAATCACTGGATGGCACCTCCTGGTTCAGCACATTGGATCTGCAGTCAGGTTACTGGCAAGTGGCTATGGCAGAGGAAAGCAAGCAGCTTTCACAACATCTCTCAGCCTCTTCCAGTTCAACTGCATGCCCTTTGGTCTCCGTAATGCAGCTGTGACCTTCCAACGACTGATGGAGAAAGTGTTGGCAGAACTGAGAGGAACAATCCATTTTGTGTACATAGATGACATCATAGTGTACTCACGCACATGTGAACAACATCACTGGGATCTGGCAGCAGTCTTCCAGAAGTTATGGGCAGACAACCTCAGCTTGAATATGAAAAAATGTCACTTTTTTAAAGGCGAGCTGAAATTCCTGGGCCACATTGTGTCACATAAAGGGGTTGAGATGGACCCAGCCAAGACACAGGCAGTGACAGATTTTCCTGCTCCACACGATGTGAAGGCCCTACAGAGGTTCCTGGGATTGGCCGGCTGGTACCATAAATTCATACTCCACTTTGCGGACCTAGTGGCTCCATTAAACCATCTTAAGAGAAAGGGGGTTGAATGGGACTGGACCAAAGCGTGCCAGACTAGCATGGAAGCCCTGAAACAAGTATTACAAAATCCTCATGTGCTGGCACAGCCCAACCCATCCTTACCCTGTCAAGTCCATACTGATGCAAGCGAAGTGGGGCTTGGTGCAACCCTCTCCCAAAGCACACCAGAGGGAGAACGTGTGATTGTGTAAGCCTCTCGAGCTCGTCAAGGTCCAGAGCTGAACTATTCCACCTCTGAAAAAGAATGCCTTGCAGTCATATGGGCTGTGGAAAAGTGGAGACATTATTTGGAGGGGGTGGAGTTCAGTGTGTTCACTGATCATGCAGCATTGTCGTGGTCTTTCAACTGTCTGAAAACAATCTCAAGGCTGACTCGATGGACACTGCAGCTGCAGCAGTTTAACTTCAAGGTTCACTATCGCAAGGGATGTCTAAACGTGGCTCCTGATGCCCTCTCCAGGGTGTATGAACCTCTTTCCATCCAGCCTGCGACATGTCTTATAGTCTCCACCCAGAGTCGCTCTGAGCTCCTCACCTCCTTAGCACAAATTGCGGCAGATCAGGAGAAAGACCAAGTGGTATGTGACTTTAAACAGCACAAATTGAATAACTCACAAGCAGACCACTTCAGTTTTGTCATGCACCAGGGGGTGCTGTATTGACGGGTCCCTTTAAAAGACCAAGGAGAGAAGTACCAGTTGGTAGTACCACAGTCCCTAGTCCCGGAATTCCTCCAGTACTGCCATGACAATCCCCTGGGTGGGCATCTGGGTCAGTTGAAGACCCTGTTGAGAGTTTTGGAAGTAACCTGGTGGCCTAGCATCCGGAAAGATGTCTGGAGTCATACCAAAACCTGCATAACCTGTCAACAATATAAGGCTGACAATACCAAGCCAGCTGGGTTACTGCAGAGCACGGACATCTTGGCTCCGGGGAAGATGATGGGAATTGACCTTATGGGCCCCTTTCCATAAAGTTAAAAAGGCCAATACTTACCTACTAGTGGTGGTAGACTACTTCACAAAGTGGGTTGAAATGTTCCCCTTAAGAGACAGTGAAACATCTTGTCTTGTCAAGATTCTTCGAGAGGAAATTTTCACTCGCTGGGGAGTGCCGCAGTACTTGGTCTCTGACAGAGGACCACAATGTACTGCCAGTCTCCTGACAGACCTCTGTAAATCCTAGGGAGTAGTGCAGAAATTAACCACGAGCTACCATCCTCAGACTAACCTCAGAGAAAGCTTTAACAGGACAATAAAGACCATGATTGCCTCTTTCGTGGGACAGTACCATAACACCTGGGACCAGTGTATTCCAGAGTTCCGCTTTGGACTCAATACTGCCCAACAGGAAGAACCCCAGTGGAACTGGCCTTGGGCAGAAAACTACAGGGACCACTGGAGAGGCTTATTCACAATCCACCCTCACCTGACCAACAAACAGCATACAATGTGGTGGAACGACAGCAGAAGATGGCTGAGAAGGTTAAGCGGCGAGTGGGGATACACCAGGCTAAACAAGCTAAGTATTATAATTCCCGCCGTAAAGATGCACACTTTCAGCAGGGTGACTTAATCTGGGTTAGATCACATCCACTTTCCAAAGCCAGTGACAAATTCTTGGCCAAGCTAGTGCCTAAATAGGAAGGTCCAGCAAGAGCTTTAAAAAAATTAGGGCTGGTCAGCTACAACGTAGGATGGAGTAACCCATCTGATAAACAGGATAATAAAAATGTGGCCAATCTAAAAAGATATGGTGTCTTACCATAGAAGCCTCTGGCTGGAGGGGGGTCTATGTAAAGCTGCCACATATGTTATTGTATCAACCTTTATGGATAAAATGTTAAATATATAAAGGGTGTACCTAGTTATCATAAATGATGAGGTGCAATGTTTTTTAAAAAAAATTCTGTTCATTGTTTGTGCCCTTTTCCTAGCTAAGTTTCACAATCTGGTTGCATTTATTTATGTTGGGGAAAAAAACAAGCTGTCAAAACATCAGTGGGTCACGGGATGGGCAATCAGCTGATTTCCAGCAGCTGGTGGCAGGATAAAAGGAAGGTGGAAGACGCAGGCGAGGAGAGAGGAGAGATGAGAGGAGAGAAAGACCATTTCCCAGACGACTGTAGGAGCCAGAGGAGTGCCTGACCACAGGGAGGCTATGGGAGACCTGTGGGAGTCAGCTTATCAACTCCAGTGAACGTGGAGTTAGCTTTGCACAGGAAGCATGACGCTGGGAGTAGCAGGAACCCACAGTGCACCCAGACTGAGGGGCAACGGGGCTGCAGGCTGGTGGGAGCGTTCCCATTTTTTTTCTCTTCTCATTTATGAACTGCACCTTGCCTGAGCTCAGGGGTTTTCTTTTGTGGTGACTGAAAGACAGTGGTGTCCTGTTATTTTTTGGGGGGATATTATTTGGACTCTTTTCTTTTTCTTTTTTGTTTTTTTGGTGCCGGTGAAGACTGGGACATTGTCACAGATGGTTTAGTGCTGGTATTGTGGTTATAAAAAAAGGACTGAATATTGTATAGGAAACTTGTGTTTGGTTTTAAACAATTTGGGGTGTGGATAATTTGTAAGCAAATTATTTGTTGTGTAATGATCATTCGTTCACCAGGGGTTTCAATAACAACCCACTAAAAATCATATTGGCTTGTCTATAGTGAAGTCATTTCAAACCCGTTTTTTTGTTAATAGTCCCTATTTAATAGTGGAGTGTTACAAGCTGTTGGTACTCAAGAAACTTTTTATTGCTGATATCATACTGTGACACTAATTCCTGAAATTGGATTAAATTTCCACCTTGAATAAGATGCTCTGTTTTTTATTCCCTTCTCTTGCCATAGTGGAAAGTTTAACGTCCTCTTTTGTTGCAAGATATCAGGATTATTCCAAATTGGTGTGAGTTTACAAGGGACAAGAGAAGACCCCGTTATTTTTAAAAATTTCCACCAAGCTGTAAGAGAGGAGCTGATATTAATGGTTTTAAAACAGTCATGGTGTTTAATACAGGGACTCATAAAAGGTAAGTCAGAGATATTTAGTGACCCGCAGAGAGCCGGGTCAGAGTTCAACATCTAACCATGGGTTTCCTAGTGGGGTTGATTTTGTCCATTTAGAAACAGACTGCAATCTATTGGCTAAGAAGTAATTTAAAAAAATTGGTAGATCTAAACCTCCGCACTCTTTTGCTTTTTGAAGAGTTTTTAGACTGATCCGTGATGGTTTATCCTTCCATAAGAATTTACTTATATTTGAGTCTAAAGACTTAAACCAGGCCATAGATGGTTGGGTAGGAATCATTGAGAACAAATAGTTGATTTTAGGAAGGACCATCATTTTAACGGTTGCGACTCTTCCCATTAGTGATATAGGTAGTGTCCTCCAGCGCATCAGTTCGTCTTGTATTGTTTTTAAAAGGGGAATGTGATTTAGTCATAATAACTCTGAGAGCCTGGGGAGATATCTATTCCTAAGTATTTAATATTACCTAAGTGTATTGGAATAATGGATGTATTTGAGAAATTACAATTTATAGGTAAAACTGTTCATTTACCCCAGTTATTAGAGTAGTCTGATAATGATGAAAATTGATCAATGAGCGCTACTGTCTGAAGACGAGATCTTTGTGAGTTTTCAAGGAAAGTCAATACATCATCAGCAATAAAGACTTATCTTGTGTTCTTTTTCTCCAGTTTGAATACCTCTGATATCAACATTCTATTGTATGGCTGCTGCTAATGGTGTGATAAAGGTGGTAAAAAGTGAGGGAGAGAGTGGACAACCCTGCCTAGTACCTCTATGAAGATTAAAGCTTCTGGAAGTCTGATCATTTATTCGGACAGATGCAGTTCGACAGCTATATAGTGTTTTAATCCAGTTTATGAAAGATGAACCAAACCCAAACTTATTTAATACCATAAAAAGAAATTTCCACTTGACACGGTCAAAGGCTTTCTCTGCATCCAGAGATAAAATTGTAGTTTCTAAGTTTTTGATCTTACAGTAGTCTATTAAATTAAATAGCATGTGTGTATTATTAGCCAAGTGCCTACCCTTCATAAAACCTGTTTGATCTGGATGTATAATAATCAGAATTATCCTTTCCAGCCTTTTGGCAAGAGCTTTGCAAATTATTTTAAGATCGACATTCATAATTGAGATGGGATGGTAGCTGGATGGAAGCGTAGGTTCTTTTCCAGGTTTAAGGAGCAGGATAATACTAGTCAAATTCATATTTGAAGGGATTACATTATATCTTATTTAATTTGGTTCACCATTTTAAAGAAAGTAGGTGCCATCACAGGCCAGAATTCTTTATAAAATTCTACTGGAAAACGATCTGGTCCCAGAGCCTTGTTGTTTGGGATGTGCTTAAGTGCCTCCTGGAGTTTGGACACCAGAAGAGGTGCATCCAGAGCTGCAATCTGTTCATTATTTAATCATGGTAAGTTAATATCATCCAAAAAATTATTTATCTCTGAGTCAGATGGGTTAATCTGAGATGAGTAGAGGTTTTCATAAAACTTTCTAAAGGAGTTATTTATTTCTTCAGGCTCATGGGTTATATTTCCAGTCACATCCTTAAGAGTGGATAGTTGTTTTTTCTTTGTTCAATCAAAGCTGGCTCGAAAGATATCACCCTGATTTATTACTGTGTACAAACTTCTCAAGATGCATTCTTCGTATTAAAAACTGTGTTCTTTTGTTTGTAATTTCTTTTAATTCCAGCTTTAATTTTCTCAGATTGTTAAGTGCCTGTTCCTGTGGAGAAACGGCACAGGTCATCTCCAGTGATTTAATTTTCATTTCTAACTCCAGTACCAGTGCTTTTTCTTTTTTATTCTTATACAAACTTCCCTCGCATGACCGCTTTTGCTGCTTCCCAAAGGACACACAGGGATATTTCTGGCACATCATTATATTCCAGATATGATTCCTACTCTTTATTAAAGTATGTAATGAAGTCTCTGTCTTTTAGTAGTGATGTATTAAATTTACAGCTTCTAGTTTTCCTTATAGCTTTCCTATTTACTAGTGAAAGAGATACTGGATGGTGATCATTAATAGCTTGATTTGAACATATTTCAGTGTCTGTGATGCAATAAAGTTACTGGCTAAAAAGAAGTCTAAACGTGAATGTGAACTATGAACTGATGAAAAAAAGTGTATTCCCGAAGAGTTGGGTGAAGAGAACGTCATTTATTGCAAAGACCAAAATCATTCATGTATTGTTTGAGAGTATCAGTAGCCTGCCAGTTTCGATAATTCCCCGATGCACTGAGCCTGTCGATAGCAGGGCTTAATACCAGGTTGAAGTCGCCTCCTATTATGAGTGTAGTGTCCAAGTGCTCAGAAAAAGAAGTGAAGAAAGTGTGAAAATAGGATAGGTCATCAACATTTGGGCCATAAACGCTTGCAATGCATAGATCCAAACTTTGAACAGAGATTTTTAATATTATAAATCTACCTTATGGATCTGCTATACCATTATTCACAACAAAGCATTGTTCTTCTGTTTACCAATATAGCTACCCCCCTTTGTTTAGAATTAAAGCCGGCTGAGTACATGTGGGGGAATTCTGGGGAGGTGAGCACATCTACAGACAACTTAGAAACATGTTTTCTGTAATAAGACAAAGTCTCCCTGTAGATCCTTCAGTCGATTAAAAACTTATAGCCTCTTCTCCCTGGTACCAATTCCATGTGACAAACTTAAAGGGCATGTTTTCACTAACTGGTTTTGTGCTAAAGGCTAACTAAATGTGCCTATGTGATTATATGTCTGTAATGTATACATTTGTGTGTATATATATATATGTGTGTAAAATATATACCCACACATGTATGCTTGGGTGTTCATGGTGAAAAAATGCAGATAACATAAAACAACGAACAAACAACTTCAACAAAATTAGTTACAACAGACAAACAAGCAAACAACAACCTCAGCAGAAAAGAAAAAAACATTAGACAAATGTTAAATTAAACCGAGATCGAATAAGAGACCAGTGCACAATCACACTTTTTTTTCCACCTGTAGCTACGAAAAAAAAAAGGAAGTTCTAGAATAACCAGGGGGTTATGGTTTCATCCATAAACAACTTGCCATCTATATACAATCTATCCGAAGAGAAAATAGCTTGTTTACCTTCTTGGATTTTTTGTTTTCTTATGGGAAAAAGCTTCCTTCTCCTTTCCAAGATTTCCTGTGGAAATTGATCATTTAGACCATAACTGGTGTTTTTAAGCTGCCTGCCCTGCCTCTGTACCAAATTTTTTTGCTTGAAATGTTCAAATTTGGCAACAATAGGTATGGGATGTTTTTTGGGGGGTAAAAACCTTGTGTGCATAGGGTCTCTAATCAGGCTGATGGGGTTCTCCAAGATTTTTTCAATATAAAAATCTTGGATTCCGCAGATAGCTTGGTTCATTTGGTGCCATCTGGACACACATTGGAACTCTGGTGTGCACCAAACAAATGAAGTCTGGTCCCCCTGAAAACGGGGGTCGTGGTTCACTTGCAAACGAAGTCTGGTGTGCTCCGCTTGCAGTGTGAATCCAAAAGGAGTATCCAGCAGACCAAAGGGCAGAAGTGCCCCTTGACGTTTGTCTAACCATAGCAACACGCAGTCTGAGAAGAGGAAGTGGCATTTACTGTCGTGCATTTTGGGTAGAAAATAACAATAAAGATGACCACGCGAATCCAAGAAATGCTTTTACCGGAGAAAGTTGAGGAGAAAAGTATAAAAAAATTTCTCGTTTGTGGTGGACAAACAACCCAGCTGAAGGGAAAAGATTTCCATTTTCAGTCCTGGCCAATCGATGAGCCTGATTTTTCCTCTTCAAGATTTTTTCTTCCTGGTCAGTGGTGGCAGTTGTTGTAACTGTGTGATATTGTCCAGCCAGTTTGGTCCGTTGCGGTGTGAATGCAAACCAAGCCAAATAAAGGTGTGAAAGTTCTTGGCATTCCCCGCCCAGTCGAACTAAGACCCCCGGACTATCCTGGTCTGAATGCAGCCTAAGGCTTGGGCTGAAGGACCTGATTTAGCCCAAAACACAATGTCTAAATTATGGCTTGTGCTGGGGATGGGGGGTAGGTGGGCAGGTTTATGCATGTCTTAGGAGGGATTTTGGTCCACTCCTCTTTACAGATGCTCTCCAAATCCTGAAGGTTTCCAGGTTGTCATTTGACAACTCAAAGTTTCAGCTCCCTCCACAGATTTTCTATGGGATTAAGGGCCAGAGACTGGCTAGGCCACTCCAGGACCCTTAATGTGCTTCCTCTTGAACCACTCCTTTGTTGCCTTGGCCGTATGTCTTGGGTCACTGTCATACTGCAAGACCCTTTCATGACCCATCTTCAGTGTTCTGGCTGAGGCCAGGAGGTTCTTATCCAACATTCTACGGTACATGGCCCTGTTCATCAGCCCCTCAATGTGGTGAAGTCTTCCTGTACCCTTAGCAGAGAAACAGCCCCAAAGCAGGATGTTTCCACCTCAATGTTTGACAGTGAGGATGGTGTTCTTGAGGTCATACAATTCAGCATTTCTCTGCCTCCACACACAGCAAGTTGAGTTGATACCAAGGAGCTCAATTTTGGTTTCATCTGACCACACCACATTCTCACAAGCTTTCTCTGAATCATTCAGGTGTTCACTGACAAACTTCAGATGAGCCTCTACATGTGCCTTCTTGAGAAGGGGGACCTTGCCAGCACTGCAGGATCTCAGTCCAATACGGCGAAGTGTGTTACCAATGGTTTTCTTGGTGATTGTGGTCCCAGCTCCATTGAGATCATTAACAAGCGCCTCCTGTGTAATTCGGGCCTGATCCCTCACCTTTCTCAGAATCATCCTTACCCTATGAGGTGAAATCTTGCATGGAGCTCCAGAGCGAGGGCGATTGACTGTTTTATATTTCTTCCATTTTCAAATTATCGCACCAACAGTGGTCTCTTTCTCACAATGCTTCTTGCTGATGGTCTTGTAGCCGCCTTGTGCAGGTCTACAATCTTGTCTCTGATGTCCTTTGACAGCTCTTTGGTCTTGCCCGTGGTGGTAGAAAAGTTTGATTTGAAGAGATCGATTCTGTGACAGTCTTTTATACGCATAACGGATTGAGATTAGGAGTACTTTCCTGAAGGGACAGGACTAATTTATGCCCCTCATGGATACATAACTGATCTGTGCAGGTCAAAATTCTTGCTGGTTGATAGAGGATCAAATACTTACTTCCCTCAATCAAATGCAAATTAATTTATAACCCTTATTTAATATTTTTCAGGATTTATTTTTTTTTGATATCCTGTCTCTCTCTGTTAAAATAAACATACCATAAAAATTATGGACCGTTCATTTCTTTGTAAGGGGGTAAAGTTACAAATTCAACAGGGGATCAAATAATTATTCCCTCTGTGGCGGTTCGTTTTAACCCCACAACAGGCTAAGGACACTCAGCCCTCTTTTCTCTGTTTTCCTGCTGCACTACTGAGATGCAATGTGCCGTTCATGTATTTGTGATGCAAACATGCATGTGTTGTGATGTAATGCGCCATTCTGTATAGTGTGCATATGGCTTGTCCTTACTGTGCTTTTTCTGAGCATCTTACATATGTAGATGTGCTTTGGTGTATTAATGTCTACAGGTAGACGAGTTTCTTCTGTCTCACCTCTGTGATGTTAATTATTGCCTTTCATCCATTGTACTCATGCGTCCTGTCCTTACTGTGACCTAGAGACTCAGATCAATATGTAGATGTGCCTGTTAGCCTCTTTGTCTTGCACCTAGAGCGAGGTCTAGCTAATCTGCCCATTGTGATGTATGTCTTACAAATGCAAATACCTCCTGCCTGTTCTGTTATACCTTTGATCATTCTAACTGTGGGGTATGTCTCTTTCATGTATTGTTATGGTCAAGTATTTAAGGCGCAACTCTGTAACGCTATCTCTCTCTCTCACTCTGATCCTGCAACTGGTAGACACACCGTGTCCACCTCTCCTTCTCTGAGAGCCGTGAGCTCGCTCCCGGCGCGCACGCACGGTGCCGGGAGAGGAGCTTTGTGACGGCGGTATGATTTAATAAAACTTCCTTAAAACCACAGCATCGCTGCTTATTTTTGCATGCCGCCGCACTGGTGACCCCTCGAACACGCACACGTTTTGTGCGAAAGCAACCTTCCGAGCTGGACAGCCGCACAGCTGCGTTGGTGACCCCGCTTGAAAGCACACGCTTTGTGCAAAGCAGCTTCTGGTCTGGACCGCGACACTGATGACCGCTTCACGCTTCACGGTGAGATCTGCACGCCTGAGATCTGCACATCCACGCTGGACCGGCCGCTCTCACAGAGAGCACATGCACCTCGTCCTCTCTCCACGACGGCAACCTCCAGGGCCGACAGAGAGCGCAGCGCGTGGAACTGAACGCACCACGGCCGCACGAGCGACAATGATCGTCGCCTCCCTCTCACCGCTCCAACGCAGCTGCATGAGCCTGAGGAACAAAAGATCGTCTATTCCCTCCCGCCGCTCCAACGCATCTGCACGGGCCTGAGGGACTAAAGATCGTCTATTTCCTCTCACCGCTCCAACGCACCATGGCCAATCTACAGCCACAGCTCAACCTGGATTTTATCGGCGCCGTCTGCGCTGATCTCCGCCAAGTTTCTGCACCCTGACTCGCCACTCCAGCGGCCCACCCACACCACGGAACCCCCGCGCACGCTCGGGGAGTTACAAGGACGGCGCATCACGCACGGGACAAGTAACGGCTCCACAGACTGCCTTCCTCCTTCACCGCTGCCTTTCAGGGCTGCTCGCTCACCTGAGGCACGCATGCAGCATACTGGAAGGATTTGTTAACAGTCTCAGCCACGCCAGAGACCGCCATCGTCCTCCGCCGCTGCTCACAGAACCTTCAGGGCTGCTCGTTCACCTGAAGCAAGCACGCAGCTCGCCACTGGATTTTTTTAATGGTCTTAACCACGGCACAAAGGGATTTCAGCCGTCAGCTGCTCCCGGGGGTTTTGGGGTTGCTTCGGCACCTGAAGCCAACAGTCCCTCTGCTTTGTTTACTTTTTTTTTTTCTCTTGCAGCCACTCCTGCTTTTCTTCATGGCCACGAGAGGAGTCAGAGACTAGTTTTTCTTCTTGTGATCTCCGCACGTGCAACGGGACAACCCCTCGACGTCACGGAGCAGCAAGCAATTTTTGCGCGGCTCAGGACGATTTCACAGCTCCTGCCGGCACTTACCACCCCTCCCCTCCCTCCCCCTCCGCCTGCAGCGAGCTTCTCCCACAGCTCGCTCACACAGATGGATTATCGAGGTCGCGGCCCCCTGCCGCGTCCTCTGGGGGGGGAGCGTGTGTGGCGGTTCGTTTTAACCCCACAACAGACTAAGGACACTCAGCCCTCTTTTCTCTGTTTTCCTGCTGCACTACTGAGATGCAATGTGCCATTCATGTATTTGTGATGCAAACATGCATGTGTTGTGATGTAATGCGCCATTCTGTATAGTGTGCATATGGCTTGTCCTTACTGTGCTTTTTCTAAGCATCTTACATATGTAGATGTGCTTTGGTGTATTAATGTCTACAGGTAGACGAGTTTCTTCTGTCTCACCTCTGTGATGTTAATTATTGCCTTTCATCCATTGTACTCATGCGTCCTGTCCTTACTGTGACCTAGAGACTCAGATCAATATGTAGATGTGCCTGTTAGCCTCTTTGTCTTGCACCTAGAGCGAGGTCTAGCTAATCTGCCCATTGTGATGTATGTCTTACAAATGCAAATACCTCCTGCCTGTTCTGTTATACCTTTGATCATTCTAACTGTGGGGTATGTCTCTTTCATGTATTGTTATGGTCAAGTATTTAAGGCACAACTCTGTAACGCTATCTCTCTCTCTCACTCTGATCCTGCAACTGGTAGACACACCGTGTCCACCTCTCCTTCTCTGAGAGCCGTGAGCTCGCTCCCGGTGCGCACGCACGGCGCCGGGAGAGGAGCTTTGTGACGGCGGTATGATTTAATAAAACTCTACTTAAAACCTCCAACAACGCCGCTTTATTTCATGCCGCCGCACCTCCACTATATATACTGTAGCACCAGCTTCTCCTCAGGCCAATCCAGGAGATCACTTTTCTTCATTTTAAAGCAACTCTCACTCAAGGTCTGGTCAAGAATGCTGTGTGTCTTCAACAGGACCCCAGTGTAAACAATTTCACTTTTGTAGAGAAACTTGATAAGGATTTGCTTTTAAAGGCTTAAAATGCGGATGACACGTTTTTGACATTTTTTAGCATGTTGTGTAAACCCAAAAGTCATTGTCTATGATCAATATAATATTTACAACAGCGCCTGCATAAACTAGTTATCATCAAAAAACCGCAGCTGCCGACTGGACTATGGTGCTGCCCACCGAATTAAGGGCGGCACCCCAATGACGTAATTGACAGAACGGACTCCTGTGTTGTTAACTAGAATGACAGCACCTTTGTAGCTCACAGTTTCTCTGGTTTCTTGCTTTAATTTTATGGCTATGCCTTTGCGTTGTGTCGCAGGCTTAGATAAACGGCAGACCATGAAAGACCACATCACACGCTTCAGCTCCAACTGTCATAAGCCTCCTTGTGCGCTTCTTGTGCACATTTAGGCAGGAGGAGCACACAAGGAGGGGAAGAATTAATGGATTTATGCGCAGCTTCGACCTACTTTCTGTGATCCCATGCTGACATCTCACTGGTCCAGCCACGTCCCCTCTCTCATTATCACCAGCTGATTCCCCTTCCACTGATCATGTTTCCCGGTCCTCGCCCAGGTGCTTCTTATCACACCATCACCAGCAGTGCGTTACTGGCAAACGGCCGTGAAGTACATGCAGTGCTGGTCTATAGTATTGTCATCTTTGCTGTTAGTCTGCCAGTATTTTCAGCACTCTCACGACATTAGTCACTCCATGTTCGCCGTGGTTCTCATGCGTCCTTGAAGCAATGTCGGCTCTGGGTCATACCTGTGGCTAACACGTCTCCTCTCATTTGTTCTCTGGGTGATGCCAGCCCCCGAATGCCATCAGTAAGTGTGTTTGTGTTTTTTGTACGTCTTCACCTTTTTGGGAATTGTCTGTCATTCTATATTAAATGTGCTGTGGTGAACCCTGCACGTAAATCCTCGTTATTTCATGGAGAGGGATCTCCGTGCCCTGCATAAGAGCACATGGAGAGGGAGGATTTACATGTAAATAACGAGGATTTACATGAGGATTTACACACAAGATTCAACACAGCACATGTATTGAACGAAAAGACTGATCCCAAAAGGTGAAGACTTACAAAAATACACAGAAACACAAAGAGTAGGCATTCGGGGCCGACATCACCCAGCAAACATGGAGAGGAGACGTGTTAACCACGGTTGCGCCCCAGAGCTGACATCACTACAAGGGCCACAACAGAACCACGGCTGTGTGGAGTGGCTAACACGTCATGATAGTGTTGGCAATATTGGCTGGCTGACAACACGGCAGATGATGCACACAAAACATGAACAGCTGACTGTCACTGAGTCTGACTCGCTAGGCACAATGCCCGCTTGGCATGGCTCAAACCTATACGGTTTGATGCCCCCAGATTCTTCATTGTCGTCCCATTCTTCGGAACTATAATCATCTGAAGATTGGACAACACAAACCAATTCCAGACTACATGTCCTGGAACCATCATCGATGTTTTCAGTCGCTTCCATGCTGTGTGTAAAAAGGGCAGCCAAGTGCTGTGTTCCGTCGATGATATTACAACATGGCCGGGGGGGGGTTTCCAACCACTGACGCAATGGGTGATATGGTGCTCATGAAAACGTTGGATATTTGCGTGAAAAAAGCCTATTTGACTTACAACTGCACAGACCAACCTATTTTGTCATATTGTATTATGTGTTGAAAAATTAGAGGAAGTCAAAAACGTGTCATCAGCACTTTAAGTGGACCGTAAACTCTTGGAGTCAAATCCCCACTGGACAGTTCATGCTGATAGTATCCATTCGTACCAGGAACTGATACTCTTAAAGAGTCATAAACTTCTTAAGCTGGCAGATATATGGCCCTCTTTCTCCTTTTAGACATATTCCAGAACCCTCTAGGCCCCCCTGCTCACATTCCAAAGACCTAAAAATTATCTACAGCTCAACAGTACCTCCTAGTGGACATCTATGGAATATGTTTCATTGTGCAATCTGTTAATTCTGACTAAACATTAAGCTTTTCTTTCAGCTATCATCTCCCCGGGATTCTAAGGACATTGTGAAGATAATTGTCAATAATGGTTTGCTATGATTCATTAATCCTTGATTTAAATGTGAGTGCATGTCTTAGGAATGTTTTATTTTTCATGAGTGTTATGCAAATGAATGTTAAAATTATTAGTAATGGTATAAATGCATGGTCACTGAATATTAGCCTTGAGTCACTTAAATTAGTTAGGTTTTATATTGAGTATGTAATTCCATAAGAACTGAATGTTTTACCAATCTCTGTCCTCTCGTGATAACCAATCACAACGCTGCCTCTCTGTTGGATAACATCCCCTGTCATTTGATTAGCTGTTCACAAATAAAGGAATGTTCCCTCATTGGACAAAAGCCCATTCAAACTCCTCTTTATGGAAGATAGTTGGTCCGCCTTGCGGCCGGTCTCATTTTATGACCCAGTAGCGTGCTTCAGTTAAATGCTTCAGAGCCGCCCTGCATACACAAAAAGAGTTTTTCTGTTCTTTGTAGTTCTTTGCAGTCTTCTTTTGTCTAAATTGTTCTGTGAGTCTTAAGAAGTCTTTTGTGTGTGTGTGTGTGTGTGTGTGTGAACCTTGTCAAATCCTGCTTTAACTTTCCTAAATAGTCTCTTGATAAGTTTTTACTTTGTTTTAAATTAATTAAATCACCCCTTA
Organism: Pholidichthys leucotaenia; assembly: GCA_020510985.1. Taxonomy (NCBI): domain Eukaryota; kingdom Metazoa; phylum Chordata; class Actinopteri; order Cichliformes; family Pholidichthyidae; genus Pholidichthys; species Pholidichthys leucotaenia. The sequence goes on from CM035840.1 coordinate 189,975,046, forward strand.
TTGTCATTCAACTGTATAACCAATCATGTACAGTAGAACGAGATTGTGTTTTACCCATCTACTGTGTTAATCACACACACCCCAAGTGCAGAATCAGAGGGCCGCTGCCATGCAGGGCGCTGCCACAAATTTCCCTCCTCCATTCCATTATTGCTGAGCACCAAGCTGGACGACAGGAAGTTCCACTTTTATATGGTCTTCGGCATGACCCGGTCGGGATTTGAACCCCTGCCTCCTGAGTGTGGGGCGGATGCTCTACCAACTGAGCCACCACTCCGTTTTCTGGTTAACTGAGGAGAAATCATCCTTTTTCTATGAGTTTGTCTTTAAAGAGTTAAACTCTCAAATCTTTCTTTTTTTCCTTCACCTCAAAAGCCATTCTTATTCTATTTAAATCTTTTTTTTTTTCTTGGACCTTTCTGACTTTTCATGCAGTTAAAGTGGACTTTTTAATTTTCCTGTTTTAAAGTGAACCAATAGAGATTTTTGGACATTTCTTTTCCAGCCTCATCCACGCCTGACCCCGTAAAGAAACTAGGAGCTCGTGGGTGAAACTGACTAAAACATTCTTCCTTCAGTCTTTGGTTTGGTTCTGTGGGCCGGAGACATCCTAAATTCGGACTGGTTGCCAACGGACTCCACGCCCGCTCCAGGGCCAGCCCTCACTCTGTCACTAGCCTTCGCTGCCTGCCCCATGTGAGCCCCCAGCCGAGTCTATGCTTCCCACAACTGTGAACGATCTGAAAGCCTACCAGCAGTCGCTTTCCCCCGGTGTTCCGAACGCTGGAAGAGCCGCTGAGCCTTCCCGAACTTATACCACCATCTGGTGCTGACCACAGCTGAACACCTGGACCTACAGCTGTTCGTAAGTGAGACTCCCATTTTCCTATCTGCTGGGTTTAAATGTGATGTCCTAAAATATTAATTACAATTGAGCATAACCAATATTTCATGGTACAATTAGTCCCTCAGCCGTAGGACAAAGCTATAAACTGAAGGAAAATTCTTATTCATTTTTAAGTAACCTTTCATTTTTGTAAATTAATTCAGAAGTTCCTTTTTAGATAATCAGCTTATGGAATTTTTCCCCATAAAATTGCGTTCTGGTTTTGTTAGATACTTCAGCCTTCCATTACAGTTGAAACATAAAATCTGGTTTCCTCTTGGTTTCACAAAGGTTTAACTATAGATTTTATGCTCAGGAATCCACTAACAGTTGATGTGATATTGAACACCTGTTTATCATTTGAATCTGTTTATTCATCATTTGAATGCCATGCCATGTAACCTGAATGAGTTTCATTTAATAAAATTTGTAAACAAGAGAAGTTGAAGCGTTTTTCCTTTGCATATATGTTTTCTGGGTCATGGCAGTAAAAGAACTCACTAAATTTTGAGACTGATTCATTAAGTAACTAAAGGTATGGAAATTAATTAATTGAAATTAATTCATTGAACAAGTTGTTCTTTTAGAACTGGTGTCCCCTCTTTACAAGTGCTTTCCTATTTTATTTCGTGAGTGTAGGGGTGACGGTTTAACTGTCCCCTCACACACCCACTATTAAATAAAATAAATAATTCCTGTTCCTTATTACACTATATTTTATTAAATATCACTACAATACATATATACACATACACACTCCTGATCAAAATCTTAAAGTGACTCTGCCGAAAATCAAATTTTTTTTCTTGTTATGTCTGTAACATTTTTTATGACTTACAAGACATATCAAGAGTGAAATCACTCAAATCTGTCATGTCTCTGTTTTTTTTGCTTTAAAGTTTCAGTTAAGCTCCTCCCATTGTTAAAAGGCAAGTTTATGACTTACTATACTGCATTGCTGCAGAAATTGCAGTAGGTGTAGAAGAGCTTGGAAATGAAGAGGCGATGTGATTTATAAACAAAGTTTATTAATCAGCTCTTCCAACAAGTCTCATCTGGTGCAGAGTGGCAGAAGGGAAAAGAGGCAGAATCTTTCCGGCTCACTGGCTTTATACGTGCACACAACAAAAGACATGCATAACAAAGGCTGACATCCCTCATTATCTTAATCCCCCCATTGTCTTGGTATTTCCTCTCCTCGCCTTAGGGGGTGAGGGTGGCTCCTCCGGTCTCCTCCGCCACGTCTGGGAACGTCTTTGTTCTTCACTCGGCGGTTGAGAGCCTTTGTCCTTTCAGAGGTGTGAAGTCCTTTACATATGTAATTACTAAACATTTCCACATGCTTCAACATATGTAGGTTATGGAATATATGATTAATATAGACCACAGGCCCCCCAAACAACTAAGAAAGGACAATAGAACGGTTCACAGTCTAGGATAGTTACTATGACATACTAAGTGTTACATCTCTTGCCACAGAAGAAGCTTTCTAGCAGCCATGCTTCTAAGAGAGTTCAGTGGTAATCATAACAGCATAGTAAAATCATAAATCAGTCCTAAACTGTTGCAGCACAATTAGTGGACAATTGTGGAGTGGTTGGTATCAGTCCCTGTGCTGTCTGGGTTTCAATCTTCTCCCAAAACTGCTGTAGGTTGGTTTAGGCGCCCTGCTGGGACCTTCTTGTGAGGAATCTGCAGTGTGGGAAGGAGAGAGGTTAACTGTTCCCTGCTGGGGGGCTGAGTTTTTTCTCTTGGGGGGGTCTACCCCGCCGAGGTGCTCTTGCCAACTGTGCAGGCTCGTCTTTCAACAGGAAGGCAGGTTTAAGTCTGTCAATGCTGACTGTTTCTTTTCTATCCCCAAAATCAAGCACAAAGTGTTTATCGCCATGTTCCAGCACTCTGAATGGCCCATCGTATGCTGGTCGGAAAGTTGGTTTTAAAGCTTCATGCTTAACGAAAATGAACTCAGCGTTTTTTAAAGCTTGAGGGACAAAAACCCGTGGGAAGGAGTGATGAGCTGGACCGGGGAGAGAGTCCGGTCCGTTGCTGCCTAAAAACCTTGGGACTGGAAGGTGCCCTGGCTCTGGGTTCTCTGGTAAAAATTCACCTGGAAGCCTGAGAGGTTGTGCAAAGACTAATTCTGCAGGAGAGGCGTGTAGGTCCTCTTTAGGTGCAGCACGCCACCCCAATAAAACCCAGGGAAGTTTATTTACCCAATTTGTGTCCGTTAGTGAGGCTCTGAGGGCGGCCTTTAAAGACCTGTGAAAACGCTCGCATAACCCATTAGCCTGAGGGTGATAAGTGGTGGTGCGATGAATTGTTGGACATGGCTGACCAGAGCTCTGAGACGAATTGAGGCCCCCTATCGGATGTGATGTCCGATGGGACGCCGAAACGTGCCACCCAGTTTGTCAAAAAAGCGCGAGCGACTTCCTCCGCTGTGGTTGCCGCTAGAGGGACTGCCTCTGGCCAGCGTGTGGTGCGGTCTATCATTGTTAACAGGTGTGTGAAACCTTGGGAGGAAGGTAGTGGCCCCACGAGGTCGACATGAACGTGGTCGAACCTTCTAGCAGGGATTGGAAAAGGCTCCAGAGGGGCTTTTGTGTGTCTGTGTATTTTGGTGCGTTGACAAGAAATGCAAGTTTTCGCCCATTCTTTTACGTTTTTGCGCAGGCCTGGCCACACAAACTTTTCGGCGACCATTTTAACCGAGGCGCGCACACCTGGGTGCGCGAGGGAGTGAATTGTGTCGAAAATACGGCGGTGCCATGTAGCTGGTACTAACGGGCGAGGTCGGCCGGTTGAAACATCGCATATTTGGGGGGGTACGCCGTCGCGTAAACCCTTTTTCTCCAGCCTTAACCCTGTTGGTCCAGACAGGAGTGCGCGCACGTCCGCGTCACCGCTTTGTTCCTCCGCCATGGCTGCATAATCTATCCCTGCATGGACAGGTGCTGCGTATGTGTCTGCGTTAGTGAAGAGCTCTGCTGCTGAGGCAGTATAATCTGTGTCCTCACGCTCTGGAGGTGTCACAGCGCGAGAGAGACAGTCTGCTACTACGTTAAGTTTGCCTGCCACGTGTTGAATGTCTGTGGTGAACTCTGAAATCGCAGCTAGCTGTCTTTGTTGCCTGCCTGACCATGGTTCTGAAATTTTAGCTATAGCAAAGGTGAGCGGTTTATGGTCTACAAAAGCCGTGAAACTCCGCCCTTCTAACCAGAACTGGAAGTGGCGGATGGATAAATGAATCGCCAGCAGCTCTCTGTCAAAAGTGCTGTATTTACGCTCAGTTTGGTTTAGCAATTTGCTGAAGAATGCTAAAGGTTGCCAGACCCCACTGACAAGTTGTTCTACAACTGCCCCTATAGCTAGGTCTGAAGCGTCTGTGGTTAGCGCGATGCGGGCCAAGGGATCTGGGTGAACTAACAATGTGGCGTTAGCTAGGGCGCTTTTTACTTCCGCGAAAGCGTGCTCGCGCTCCGGGGTCCATTCGACCGCGTTGGAAGCTTTCTTTTTTTTGAGCGCGTCATATAGTGGCTGCATGAGCTGAGCTGCGTGGGGGAGGAAGCGGTTGTAAAAATTAACCATCCCTAAAAATTCCTGTAGCGATTTGACCGTTTGTGGCCATGGGAAACTTTCTATCGCATGAACTTTGTCTGGAAGTGGAACTGCCCCCTTCGGAGAGACTTTGTGTCCTAAAAAATCAATTTGTGACACGTCGAATTTGCATTTGGCTGGACTGATTATTAGCCCGTGCTCTTCTAGCCTCTGAAAAACCGTAGTGAGGTGCTGCTCGTGTTCTTCCTCAGACGAGCTGGCTACCAGCATGTCGTCGAGGTAGACGAAGACAAAAGGAAGGTCGCGTAGGACCGCATCCATCATTCGTTGAAAAGTTTGAGCAGCGCCTTTGAGGCCGAAAGGCATTCGCAGAAATTCAAAAAGGCCGAAAGGGGTTATTACCGCTGTTTTAGGAATGTCTTCTGCTCGGACTGGGACTTGGTGATAACCGCGGACTAAGTCTATTTTTGAAAAAATGCGCGCACCCGCCAGATGTAGTGAAAAATCTTGAATGTGAGGAATTGGGTAATGGTCATGCGCTGTAGCGTTGTTTAATCTGCGGTAATCTCCGCACGGTCTCCAAGAACCGTCGGATTTCGGAACCATGTGAAGTGGTGAGGCCCAGGGGCTCTTTGAGCGTCTAACAATGCCCAGTTTTTCAAGAGTTGTAAACTCGTCCCGTACTATGTTGAGCTTGGCCGCGTATAAGTGGCGAGCTTTGGCAAAAACGGGAGGTCCCATTGTGGGAATGAAGTGTTCAACCCCGTGTTTAGCCACAGTGGCTGAGAATTTGGGAATTGTGAGTGCTGGAAATTGGGTGAGGAGTTGCTCAAACTTACCTCCTGCCGTGGTGACGTTGGCCTGCACAGGTGGTGGAGAAACTCGGGCTGAGCATGGAATAGAAGCAAAGGACAGTGCATTAACCAGGCGCCTATTTGCTAGATCCACTAATAACCCATGTGCACACAAAAAATCTGCGCCTAATAAGTTAAAACTCACCACCGCTACAACAAATGTCCATCTGTAGCTGCGGCCGTGGATGAGGAGGTGCAGGCTCTTTTCGCCGAACGTGTCGATGCTAGAGCCGTTGGCTGCCACGGCTCCGTTGCCCCGGGTGCCCGTGGCTCGATCTGCGTGGGAGGGCATGACGAAACTCAGCTGGGCTCCTGTGTCGATGAGGAACTGCTTGCCTGTGTGTCCATCCGTCACGTACAACAGCTTATTCTTCTCGCCGAGAACCGCTGCTGTTAACTGCTCTCGGCTTTGGCGTTTCCCGAAAACGCAAATTTGCAGGGGGGGAACGCATTTGCGGGCCTTCTCGGCGAAGCGGTGGTGATAATAACAGATGTCGCTCTGCCTGTTACATTTGGGCCAAGTTGCTGTCACCGTGGGCTGGGTCTGCTCGGTGGGTTGTGGCTCCTCGTGGCTCGGGGCGTCAGCTTTGAGGTCTGCGGATGCTGCTGTGGGTGTCAGCTCCTTGCAGGCGTTGACGAGCCGATGGGCTTCGTTGGCCAGTGCGTGGAAGTCTTGGTTGTTGCATTTCATGCTGACGAGTGTCCCTCTCATGTGTGGCGGCAGCGTGCTGAGGAATATAAACTGGAAAAGGAAGTTGTCATTGTCCTCCTCTTTGAACTGTAGCAAATCCTCCATGAGGGCCTTCGGTTTGCACCCTCTGTGGCCGTAGACCGCCAGGATCTTCTCGGCTCTCTCTTCCGCTGATGGGACGTAGTTCGCCACGATGGTTGCTTTGAGCGTCTCATATTTGTCCCGGGCCGGTGGTCGCCGGATCATGCTCCGCACACACTTCGAAGTGGCGGCGTCGAGTTTGGAGACGATATGGTAAAATTTGGTATAGTCAGCCGTGATGCCCACCAGTGTAAACTGGGCTTCAGCCTGCTGAAACCAAGAGGCGGGGTCTTCTTGCCAGAAGTCTGGCAGCTTGACGGCGACGGCATTCGTGCATACCATCACTGCTGTGCCCGCCGGGTGAGAGTGCCTTGCCTCGGCTCTCACGGCGGTGCTGGTGCTCGGTTGAGCCCTCTCAATCTCTTCTGCCGGGGGGAAACAGTTGTCCATCTGTTCCCTCGTCTGCGTGGGTCGCCACGGATGAGTCGATTGCGGGGGAACGCCTCAGGTCCATATTCGTGTCGGGGTCACCAGTGTAGAAGAGCTTGGAAATGAAGAGGCGATGTGATTTATAAACAAAGTTTATTAATCAGCTCTTCCAACAAGTCTCATCTGGTGCAGAGTGGCAGAAGGGAAAAGAGGCAGAATCTTTCCGGCTCACTGGCTTTATACGTGCACACAACAAAAGACATGCATAACAAAGGCTGACATCCCTCATTATCTTAATCCCCCCATTGTCTTGGTATTTCCTCTCCTCGCCTTAGGGGGTGAGGGTGGCTCCTCCGGTCTCCTCCGCCGCGTCTGGGAACGTCTTTGTTCTTCACTCGGCGGTTGAGAGCCTTTGTCCTTTCAGAGGTGTGAAGTCCTTTACATATGTAATTACTAAACATTTCCACATGCTTCAACATATGTAGGTTATGGAATATATGATTAATATAGACCACAGTAGGCTATCAAAACTGAGAGGCATGGCATGCTGACCAAAGTTGTTTGCCTGCTGCAAGACAATGCCTGGTTCACAACTCGCATGTTGCCCAGATGGAAGCACGGTCCTATGGCTATGAAATCTTTTCTCATCCCCTTTACTCTTCCAATCCTGCACCATTTGAAATGTTAAATTAACAGCCCTTGTTGGAGTTAATACTTTATTCGCTCATTAATTCAGTGCCTGATAAATGCCAACAATTTTTTTTGATGGCAAATAATCATGCATTTTGATCTTCTGTCTTTTCATATGTAAGGTACGCACTGCTGTTTGGGGAATGGTAGCACACAGACACACACACATACACACAGCACCCCATCGCTTCCCGCCCCAGTGCCCAGAATGACTGCCTGTGTGCACCTGCACAGGTCCCCAGTGACTCCTGCTTGACCAGACTGGCTCACAGAGTGAAGAACTTGAAATGGCCCCTCTGCACATACAACACTCTGCAAGAGACCGCCAGCTGGTGTGGTGGATGCAGTGGCTAGGGTGCTGAAGGCTTTGCAGACCAGGGTTGGCTCACCACGATGTGGCACCAGTGGTGTTGATGGTGTTGGAGACGAGTTTGGATGCTGGTATGGTGGACTGGAGCTCCACGGGGTTGTCAGCGGGTCTTGGTGTGTTGGCAGTGTCCAGGTGACTTGTAATATCTGTACAGGGCCTACAAATGAAAACTGACCTTTTTAGCTAACTCTGACACATTTATACAATTGTTTATTATTGTGTGCTGTCCCTGTTAAATAAATTAACCAATAAATAAGTGAGATTGACTACAGAAAAGAAGTGCAGAGACTGCTGCATGAGGAGGTTGGCTCCGAATCATCCGCATCAGATACAGCAAGCCTTGGGACTGGCTCTGCGTCCTCTGACCACTGTGAATATTTGGAGAGATTTTGGAAACTCCCTCGCAAATGCTGTTCTCCAACTAGTCGCGAGCTGTTGCAGCCCAGTGGCATACAGACTTAAGCTGGATTTATGCACCCGCGTCATGTTGAACACAAATCACTCTGCCGATGTACAGAGTGATTTGTGTTCATTGTGTTTTTGTTTATTAAATAGCAATGGACAAGAGTAGATTGTGATGGAGCTGGAGCAAACAAATGTTAAAAAAGCAACTTTTTTTATGGGTGTCACTAACGGAATGTACCGGCTGCACCGACAGTGTCCAGTGTTTAAAGGAATCTTTTAAAAGTATTCATTTAGACGATTAATTTATTCAAAATAAAGGCCTTAATTATCCTTAAAATGTCAATACTCGGTTCTGACTTTCAAAAGTCTTAGGATCATTATTATCTACTATTATTATTAAAGCTTAGTATTAATAAGCAGAATAAACAGCAGTCATTAAAATTGTAAATCTATGACTTTTTCAGGCAAATTTTGTCAAAAATATCTGCTTTGGGAGGCAGATGAAAGTTGAAGCTGGACTCAATAGTGCAGGCAGGACTTCAGTGCAAAATGATTTATTTGCAAAAACACAAAAGAACAAACAAAAGGTGCAGCACGGTGGCTGGAAAATACTCTGGACTTCAACCTAAACATAACTCACAGATTAACACAGGAGAACACAGGCTGAACATGGGGAGAGATGATGCAATGACCCAATACAGAGCACAATCAGACTCCTATATACAGTATAGGGAGACAATTACAGCAAACACCAGACTGGTGGGAGCAATCAAAGGCAAAATCAATAACACACGAGGAAACAGACAGGATGGGCAGGGCTCTACTGACGCTCAGACAAAGGACACACATAAGACATGACAATAGACATGCAGGACAACAATACTAAACTGTAAAAATAAACGGGAATGGCAAAGTATAATCAAATACAAAACATAATGTCATAACATAATAGACAACGGGGAAGACAAGACAGACGATGATCTAGCAACACGGGGCACTTAACAATAATCATAATAATTATCACAAGTAATCACAAAACAACAATATGCACATAAAACATGGGCACGGCCAGAATCCCCCCTTTAAGGGGTGGAATCCAGACACCCCTAAAAAAAATAAAATATAAAATAAAATAAAAAAAAAAAAAAACCAAAAACACCACGACGGGTGGGAGGAGGGGGAGTGTGGCATGGTGGGAAAAAAACAAAACATGGGAATATCATAATAATAATATCATAGAACAAAGAAACCCAAAATGTCCAACAGGAGTTCTATTTACAATTCACATGCCCATTGGGCTGGAACACAAGGTGGGTCAGGGGACCAACCCCAGTCCATGGATCCCCAAACCAGAGGGTAAAGTGGAGGGGATGGCCTGCCCAGATTCCTAGGCCACCAGACTGTGAAATGAATGTTTACATATGTAAACACAGTTTTATGAGAGAAAGTGAACCTGCAACCATGTGACTATGATCCTCGGGTCAGAAGCATTATACCAAATTAATCACACCTGTGGATGCACGCCATATATATATATATATATATATATATATATATATATATATATATATATATATATATATACAGTGGGGCAAAAAAGTATTTAGTCAGCCACCAATTGTGCAAGTTCTCCCACTTAAAAGATGAGAGAGGTCTCCAATTTTCATCATAGGTATACCTCAACTATGAGAGACAAAATGAGGGGAAAAAAAAATCCAGAAAATCACATTGAAGGATTTTTAAAGAATTTATTTGCAAATTATGGTGAAAAATAAGTATTTGGTCACCTACAAACGAGCAAGATTTCTGGCTCTCACAGACCTGTAACTTCTTCTTTAAGAGGCTCCTCTGTCCTCCACTCATTACCTGTATTAATGGCACCTGTTTGAACTCGTTATCAGTATAAAAGACACCTGTCCACAACCTCAAACAGTCAGACTCCAAACTCCACTATGGCCAAGACCAAACAGCTGTCAAAGCACACCAGAAACAAAATTGTAGACCTGCACCAGGCTGGGAAGACTGAATCTGCAATAGGTAAGCAGCTTGGTGTGAAGAAATCAACTGTGGGAGCAATTATTAGAAAATGGAAGACATACATCTGTACCTAGTGGACGTGGCAGGCTTGAGCCCACAAAAGCAGACAACATGCCCTTGCATGGAGAGAGGGAGACCTCATTTCATCCTGCCAGTTGATGTACAACACTACAGCTGGGCTGTCCATCTGCACCAGAATTTTCTGCCCTGAATGACTGGAAGAAAATGCCCCAGAGCCAAATGCACTGCTTCCATCTTGGGATGGTTTATATGCCAAGACTGCTGTTCTGGACCCCAGTGTCCCCGAAAAACTTGCCCTCCCAGACTGCACCCCAGCTTGCTTGGGAGGTGTTGGTTGTAATGGTCACCCTACAGCCCTCCTGGCCCAGGGGAACACCATGCTGGACTGCTAATGAGTGTCTCCACCACCTGTGGACCATGAGGCTCCTTTCTGAAAGAACAAGCCTCCTCCTCTTGTCTCTGGGCAAAACCACCTTCTGAAGCACAAACCACCATTGAAGGGGACAAGTGTGTAAAAGACCCAGTGGCACCACCTGGGCAGCTGCAGCAAAGAGACCTAAGATCCTCCGGCACTGCTGCACTGATACAATCCTCTGTGAAATGCAGCCCTTGATGCATTCCTGATGGTATGCCTTCTCTATGGAATTAGGGATGCCCTCATCGCAACTGAATCCAGGGTGAGCCCTAAGTTCTCAACAACCTTTGTTGGAACCAGGCAGCTTTCCTCTGCATTTAAATGCAACCCATGTGCAGCCACGTGAGCCAATATGGTCTCCATGTGGCTCCTTGCCTGATGGAGCACAACCCAGCCAATTGTCCAGGTAAGTGAAAACTCGAATGTCCTTCTGCCGCAGTGGGGCAAGTGCACTTTGTGAGCGTCCGAGGTGACAGGGACAGACTGAAAGGTAGAACACATTCAAAGGCTTTGTCCAGAAAGGAAAACCTGAGGAACTTCCTGTGGGCCGGGTTTATGGGAATATGAAAATAGGCATCGCAAAGGTCCACTGTTGTGAACCAGTCACCTGGCCTTATGGTGTAAAATAATGTCCCCAGCCTGAGCACCCAGAAAGGGCGCACCTTGAGATACCTGTTCAACTGCCTCAGGTCTAGAACCTGGCGGAAACCTCCGGTTCACTTGGGGACAAGAAAATAGGCAGAGTAAAGGCCTCGCCTCTCTTCTCCTGGAGACAGAGACCGCATTACATTCTTTCCCAACAGGGCAGAGACCCGCTGCCCAGAACCATGGAAAGAGAGTCCTTCTTTACTTTTGTTTCCAAAACCCCTTGAAGTTGGGGGGAGGGGTCTGAACTGTAGGTGGTATCCAAATTCCACTGTATTGATCACCCATGGACATGAGGTGTTCTGACACCAACTCATGAGGTGCGCCGCAGAGAAGGTTGACGTTAGGGGAAGCACACCGTCAGGGACACTGGCGGGGCTTAGCAGGACCACAACCTACGTGCTCCTGAGAGCACAGATGTGAGTGCTGTTGAACATGCACCTGCTGCCAAGAAGCCCTCTGCCTTGGGTGACCCAAACTCTGAGAGGAACTTGACTCTGTGAAATGAAGCCATTCCGGATTCTCACACCCCTCAAAAAGTCTCTGGACACTTGACCTGGATGGTCCCGGCTGATGAAAGGACTATGTCCTCAGTCTCACCTTATGCACCTCGTCTAACACCGCCTCTGCTGCAGGTCCAAAGACTTCACCAGGTGCTATTGCAGCCTCCAAAACAGTAGCCTTGTTTGTATCTGCCAATCCAGACTGGCTCAACCACACATGCTGCCGGACCATGCTCAGCTGGGCCAAGGAATTCCCAAGTGCTGTAAGCCTGAGAGCTAGCTCCTTGAATTACAGTGTCCACAACCCTTACCAACTCTGGTAGAAGGTCAGCTCCACTTTTTGACTCTAGGTCCCTTATCGGACCTTCTAAGTACACTAAAAGAAGTGTATTAGTATTTGCCAGCTGATAAAAAAATTCCATATTATCCACATTATTATTATTATTAATCATGTATTATTATTATTATTAATTAATTAATGAATTAATTAATTATTAATGCCTTTTCTATTTCATGTCTAATGTTTATATGTGCATTCCATGCAGGATAAGTTCATACATTCCTTTATATTATTCTTCCATATTGTATTTCATATTATCTGTCTGATATGACTTGTGATTCATGTATGGCCTTGAACAGCCCCAGTCTGTGTGTGAGTGTGCCTGAGTTAGCAAGTTTAATCACCAGCTGTACTGATACATTTTTGGATGTCTAGTCCTGTGTGACTGAGAAGGTACTGGCTCCTTTGTTTCCTGGGAGCAAATGTAAGAACTGTTACCCCCTGTCTTGCCAGATGTACTCAAGGACAGTTTCTCCGTCTTCCCATGGATAACACACCTTTAAAAGCTCTAACAATGAATGGCTGATTCAGAGGTATGGATGGCCAGGCTTGGGGCTGCCTCTGTATTTCTCCCTCATGAGGAAATTGTCATGGTTGGCCCTCACGGGCAGAAGCACAGACTCACTCGCAGGGTGAAGTTGATGCATGATTTAATAAAGGAAACTGTAGCATGGCAGAGACAATGATACTCACAACCGGAGGAAAAGACAGGGAAATAATAACGATGATAAACAATGAAGGAATGAAGACCATGACCACGACGAGGACCCAACAAGGGAATGAGGGGGTGAAACCCAATAAATAGGAATTTACAAAGACTAATGAGCAACAGCCCTGACCAATAATGACTGACATAAGGAGAAGCTGTGCTCAAACGGAAGTAAACAAGCACTGTCAAAATAAAAGTCCAATCAGAAACAAATGATTAACAGGAAAAACAAACATACAAAAGTCACTGTGAAGGATAATACTAATGACAATAATAATAATAACAATAAGGATGGAAATAAAGACCCAAGGATGATAATAATGAAGCCAAAATAATAAACACTGAAGATCACAAGGTGTGGCCCGGTCTGACCCAGCCCAAACCACCACAGTACCCCCCCTTTAAGGTCGGATTCTAGACGACCCCAGGTAACAGCAGAAAGGGGGGAAAAAAGAAAAGGAGAGGAAAGAAAAAAAAAAATCCTAACAGGGTGGAGGGTGGGGGGAAATAGGCCAGGCGGGTCGAAACAGACCAGAACCTAGGATTGAAAATACAGGAGCCCCCACCTTAGGGGAGAATTATGAAAACCCACAGCCTAGGGGGCAGGAAAGGAACAAAAAACAAAATTCACAATAGAACCCCAGGACTAAAAATAATGTGCTCCAACCTCAGGAGAGAAATAGCACACAAACCTACAGCCTAGGGAGAAGGAGAAAAAAAACCAAACAAAACAAAAAACGTAATGTAAATAAGAGCCCATAGAGCAGAACATGCCAGGAGCTCCTACTCAGAAAAAAAAAAACAAACCCATATGCTCCAAACTCAGGAAAAACAGCATGAAAACACTAGACTGAGCGGGTAGGGAAACCTCAAAAGGTGCATTTAAAAAAAACAAAACAACACAGGACGAGGTGAGCACTTGAGAACATAACGGTACACATAACAGAGAAACAGATACCTACTCTGATAAGTGACACACGTATAAAACATACAGAACAGGCAAGTAAACTACGAAATCCCAGCTGGGCTGGACATAAGAGGAGGGAAATACATCCAAAACTTAAGTCTGATGAGAGAGGAAAAAAACAAAACAAAACATTGAGGCGCGCTGACCCACGAAAGGGAATGGCGGGAGAGCGCCAACCTCTGGCCGTCGAAGACTGGGGTGCGATGACCTTGAGCGCTGGAAGTAGGAGCGTGCTGACCTCTCGAAGAGACGGCTGGAACGCATCTGACCCAGATGCCCAGGAATCCCTCTCCACCCCCGTGCCCCGGACAGGGAGGAGAGGAGCAGGTGGAAGGAAAAAAAAAAAAACCCATCACCACAGTCAGTAAAAAACAGTACATGAAAACTTAGCAGTAAAAAAAACACTGCTGAGTCCCTTCACTGGGGACAAGGCAGCACCTCTCATTATTAAAGGGGGAAAAGGGAAAAGAGAGTACTTGCCTTGCCCCCGCTCCGTCGTTGCTGAAGTCGCTAAAGTCCGCAGCCGGAGGACCAGACAAAAGTTCCCGGACCAGCGGTGACAGTCCAGCACGGTGGCGGGGAGTGGATGAAGGAGGAAGGGGAAGCGTGGAAGCCAGGGGATGCTGAATCCTCGGCACAAGCCTCCAGGGTACTGGGACTGGCGAGGTGGCACATGGGAGCCAGGGGACGCTGAATCTTCGGCGCAGGTCTCCAAGGTGCCGGGGCTGGCGAGGAAGCACGGTGATCAATGGAGACAGGGGACGCTGAAATCATTGGCACAGTCTCCGGAGTCCCGAGTAATCCACCCATAATCCTCAGCCCTTCATAAGGGAAAAGGTGGCAAGAGATGATACGGCAGGGAAGGCCACACCACCTCAAACAGCAGGAAACAGAGTAAAAGTTCAGCAGCAAAAGAAACGGCTGCTGAGTCCCCTCCCCGGGGACAAGGCAGCACCTCTCATTATTAACTAAACCCAGAAATGAGAAAGAAAGCACTTGTCTTGCCTCCCGCTCCATCGTCGCTGCAGCTGCAGAAGAACCCCCCGCTGGTGAACCAGATGAATGCTTCTGGGGCAGCGGTGTCTGTCTAGCCGAGGGCCATTGCACGGCGGTGAGGTGCTGGTGTGAAGAGGAGGGGAAATGTGGAAGCCAGGGGACGCTGGGTCATTGGCACAAGCTTCCGGGGTGCTGGGACTGGTGAGGAGGCACACGGAAGCCAGGGGATGCTGACTCATCGGCTCAGGTTTTCGAGGTGCCCGGGCTGGCGAGGAGGCACGCTGACAAACGGAGGCAGGGGATGCTGACATCGTCGGCACAACCTCCGGAGTCCTAGGTGAATTCCTCCTCCACCCCTGTAGTTCTCAGCCCGGCCGGTGACGAGGAGAAGGCTGGCAATGATAACACGGCGGGGTAAGGAAGCCCCTCCGGCCAGGGAAGAGAGTACAGATGTAGGCGAGCCACCAGGGAACTGCAGCCCAATGAAACAAAACTTCAGTCTGTTGACAGCCAGTCACTCTCCTCCTCTCTGCCTCCTTCACTTCTCCCGCTGAGTCTAGTTTAGGTTGGATCCTACTGTCACGGTTGGCCCTCACGGGCAGAAGCACAGACTCACTCGCGGGGTGAAGTTGAAGCATGATTTAATAAAGGAAACTGTAGCATGGCAGAGACAATGATACTCACAACCGGAGGAAAAGACAGGGAAATAATAACAATGATAAACGATGAAGGAATGAAGACCATAATCACGACGATGATCACGACGAGGACCCAACAAGGGAATGAGGGGGTGAAACCCAATAAATAGGAATTTACACAGTCAGACTAATGAGCAACAGCCCTGACCAATAATGACTGATATAGGGAGAAGCTGTGCTCAAACGGAAGTAAACAAGCACTGTCAAAATAAAAGTCCAATCAGAAACAAATGATTAACAGGAAAACCAAACATACAAAAGTCACTGTGAAGGATAATACTAATGACAATAATAATAATAACAATAATGAGACCAGGATGGAAATAAAGACCCAAGGATGATGATAATGAAGCCAAAATAATAAACACTGAAGATCACAAGGTGTGGCCTGGTCTGACCCAGCCCAAACCACCATAGAAATAAATGTACTTATATCTAAATTTTCTGCCTGATTTTTGACTCAGATTAATTATACTGAAAATTAGTCTAACATTTTGGCGCTTTGAACAGCGGATCCACATATCTCCATCTTTCCGGCATCTCTGCTTGATTTCAGTGAGTGCACAACTGATAAAAGACCTTCCCAAGCTGAGTAAAAAAAAAAAAAAAAAAAAAAAAAGGCTCAGTGTTACTGCAGTGAAGGCATTTCGAACCAGGGCGCTGGAACTGACTGGGTGACGGATCTGAGAATCCTACAGGCGGCTTGGATGTAAATACATGCAGGTTAGGGAGTTAAGGGGCGCTTGCGCACGCAGCGACCGGCAGCTGGTGGCTCGTCACCGGACTGCAGAACAAATCTACCTACGGGTACAAAATAAGCCCAAAAAAAAAAAAATACATTTGTTGTTGTTTATGGATAAAAGATAGTGAGATTGCCCGGACCGATTGGACACTGCGAATGCTGTTTGGGTGTGAAATTACAGCTAGAATTGAAATTTCACTGTGATAATACAGCCTGTCAGTGCAGTGGAGGTGCCAGAAGTTGCATGCAAAGAAAAAGGGGAAAGATTTGTGCTCTTTTAACCACAGATGTTTTATTGTCTAAATAACTAGGCTCTCGACGTCCCGTGGAAGAGTGACGTGATCCCAGAAAAGTAGATTCTCAGGGAAGATTGGGCAGCAACTCACCCTTGGCCATGGGATCCCTGGTTCGATCCCAGCCCCTGACCAACATTGATCTGTGTGGAGTTTGCATGTTCTCCCCTTGTCTGCGTGGGTTTACTCCAGGAGTTCTCCGGTTTCCTCCCACAGGCCAAAAACATGCAGGTTAGATTAATTGGAGACTCTAAAGTGGCCCTAGGTGTGAATGTGTGTGTGAATGGTAAAGGGATAGCGCCGTACTGTGGCTGCTTCATCCATCCAGGTGGATGCCCTCAATTTCCCCTCTGGGGATCAATAAAGTATACAAAATCAAAAAAAAAATAAAAAATCGAAAGATCCATATCACACCTTTCAGCATTTTTGTGGAAAAGTTGTGTGACCCTGTCATAAAGGATTTTTTTTTTTTTTTCCCACGGAAGATTTGTGCCCTTACCGGGTCTGCTTATCGCCCATGGGATTTCCCCCGCTACAGTGAGCTATTGCAAGATGCCAGGGGAGAAGGTCTTACTTGGGCTTTCGGCACACAGCGGAGGGGTTAACGTGACCGTTGAAATACTGGTAGATTTTATTTTGTGAGTTTGTTGAAGCGCTGGATAAAAGTTACTGCAGTCTGAATTTGTTTCGTCTCAGCGTTACATGAAATCCGCTCCGGTGTGAAACAGAGACAGAGTTCCCATGGAGATGGAGTGAATAGGGTGTGAAATTGATGGTTGTGATTTTTTTCTGATATTTGTGAAGCACAAAAAGGTTGGTTTGTGGTGACCCACCACAATCTACTTGGACATTCATAACACTCAGCTAGGACATGAAGCAGAACAATTTGCATACGGACAGAGAGCCCCTTGGGGGACAACCAGTTAATCACGCGATTGATATGCATTGACTGATATGTATATCAATATGTAAATGTGCCATGCATTCTCTCTTGTCTGTATAAAAGAGCTGACTTTACATGCCTCATGACTCAGCGCACTCACAAGCTCACACCCACAGCACAGCGCTACAGTGTGTCTCATGATGATGGAGGAATAAAACTCTTAAACCTTCAGCTTGCCGTGTCACGCCTGAACTTATTTTGTTCCTCCACAGATTAGTTAATTGTTATCCTTTTGAGAAGTGTTTAAAATTATAGGTATTTGAAAATAGTAGTTTTGAGCAAAAGGAACTGACTAGTGTTGTGTTTTCACGGCAGTGTAAAAAAAAAAAAGGGAAAAAGAGGAGCTTCACGCTGTAGTGGCAGTGTGAAGTTGCCACATGTGCGTGGTTTTCCGCTAGAAGTTGCCAGTTTCGGAGATTAATTGAAGTAATTTTTATGCTGTTTTGGTTTTTGGCAAAAACCTAAAAGTCTTTATTGTGTGAACAGATCTGACCTTGTGGAGATAATGTAAAAAGAGAACATGTGTGTGTGTGTGTGTGTGTCTGTGTGTGTCTGTGTCTCTGTGTGTGTCCTTGAGTGAAAGAAACAGGCAGAAGGAGAGAAGAAAAGGCGAAAAAATAGAAAAGGCTGTGTAGCTACTGATTTGTGTGTGAAAATTTGGTAAAAGGGGGGAAAAAAACAATGTATATATGGGTATTTTTGCAAAGTTTTGGGGGTTTACTTTTTTTTCAGTCTAACTGTGGGTTTTCACTCTAGTGTTGCGTACATGATGAACTATTTACATATTTTTTTAAAGCAAATATTTTCATTTCCTCCAGTTTTTTTCTTTGGAAAATGAAAAACATTGAGCTATTTTTATTCAATTTTTTTGACGTCTCACTGACTTTTATTGACTCAACTGACTTATTTCTCTGACTGAAACATAACAGCGAACTTTACAGGGAAAAAAGGACACAGGACTAACAACCAGCCTCTGGGACCCGGCCTTGCCACTGTCCGTGCCATCCTGTCGTCAACACCCAAAAGGCGGCTGAACATCTAAATTAAGTAAAATTGCTTGCATCTTCATCACTGCTACCAGCATGACAGTGATGAAATTAACTGAACATTACGATATAATGCTGTCACTTAATAATGCCTAATCACTGAAGGCTTTATGTACACCTTATATTACATGATTCAAAGCATAGAAGAAGTTTGTGCACATGATTTACCAGAGACCACTGACTATCAAACAGAGGTCTTGGTAATTTTATGTCATATTGTTGCTTTGTTTCAGTAATGCTAAACTCATTTTTTAAATAAATGCCTATGTGCTTATTTACATTTTGATCCTTTCACTGTCTATGTAAAAAAAAAAGGGGGGGGGGCCTCAAGGTCTGAAGGATTGCAGGATTTAGGGGAAAAAAAAAACAGATCGCAGTATCAATCATTCTGACCTTAGAAGCATGTCCATGCTCACAATGTTGGTTTTTTCTTTCCTGTGCAAAAAATTCCTGAGCACACAGTGCTGCTCTATGACCTCTGCCATTCAGGAAAGAGATTAGGCCTGCACTTTGCAGTTACTAATTCTAAATGCTGCATTGATTTAAGGCTTCTAATATATGACACTGTTTTATTTAAAAAGTGATCTTAAAGTAATGCTGACTTGTGCACATTGGTGAAACGTTTACTGATTCACTGAATATTTAGCAAATACTTGTTGTGTATAGCAAAGTCACATTATTCAAATTGTTGAAGCTTTAGGTGTAATTTTAAGTTTTTTTCTGTTATTCTCCATTCCTGTTCATATTTTTGTTTTTCAACAGGAAACGGAAAGCATTCACAAAATCTTCAGCTTTCACCAGGATTTAGATTTGCCAAATCAACAAGGTTGAAAAGATAGGAATCATAACATCACCATTAGCTTTCAATTTAATAAATCCTTGGTGACATATGCAATATGTAACAAAATAATAAAATCAATCATTCACTTGTGTTTCTTAACATTAAATGTTATAATAAACAGTGGGATAAAACAACGTGAAACATTTAAGGGACACAAACTAATGATGATAACTGGAACACTAGTAAAATCAGTTTATGGGGTGATAAAATTTGCACTCCTGAATCAGAATCAGAATCAGATTTATTGCCATTGTTCATGTAGTACACAAACTAGGAATTTGTCTCGGTGCAATGCTGCAACATTAAATATGATAAAATAAAAGAAATAAACTATACATGCAATAACGTGTAGAATAAGAGTGAGTAATACTAGTCAGCAGTTTAAATATATTAGCGAGCAGCAGATAATGTGGAGAACCATATAGTGCAGTCGGTAATGCAGGAAGAAAACAGTGATGATTGACATGAGTCTGGTTGAGCTGCTGTACATAGTGCACGAGAGTCAATAAGTCACTTAGTGTTCAGCAGTCTGATGGCAGAGGGGAAGAAGCTGTTCATGTGACGGGAGGTTTTAGTCTGGATGGACCGAAGTCTTCTACCTGAGGGGAGAGGGGCAAACAGTAGAAGACTTCGGTCTTCACTCCTGTTGATATAAATACTGACGTGCAGACGGGGGTAGCCTTAAGGCTTCCCCCCAATTTTTTTTTTAATTTAATTTTTATTTTTTTTACAGGATGACACCGACGTTTGATCTTTGTGGGAGATGGGAGGAGGCTGGACAGTGTGTGGGTGACAGGCTCATTGGCGACAGGCCACAGGGGAAAGGACCTCTCAGTTGACAAGCATTTTTTGAAGCCAAGTAGAGCAAATGACATTGCAAATGACACAAAGCATATCAATTTAAATGACTTTGACTTTAAAAATGCAGTGTTTATATGACTTCACACTGCAGGATACATCTGACATGTTGCAATCTCACACCTTGCATGATGCCACTCACCACATAATGGTGTGACAGTATCACATTTCAGAAATGTGACAGTAATAAGGAATACTTGTGTTGTGTGGCAATGACTGCTACAGACCTAGCCTGTGCTCCCGGTGCTTGACCTTGGCCAAGCTGGGCCTCAGGACTACAGTCCACACCATAATTTACCAAGGAATATATATAAAAAAAAGGCATTCCTTGTAAAATATTAAGCCAAATTCTAATTAGGCAATATGTCCACATATCCATTGACTTAAGGACTGTGACATAACCTTTCACAACGATTCACTTACACAAATTCAACCTGTCTGTGTTCAACAGGTTAGACAGATGTGGTCTTAGTGACCTAACTCAGAATGGTTGTTATAAATGTTAAATCACATCACATCTGCACAGACAGCTATATTACTTTTTCCTAAATGGAATTTGTAAACTAGGTCAAGAGACGACATGCACAAAAGAAGCTATTGTAGAGAATGCGTTCAAGGATGAGGCTGAGTTTATTTCTCAGGTTCAGCTTTATTAAAGAAACACATCTCTAGCAATCTCTCAACAAGAAAAAAAGAGACCGAGCAATGAAATACCACACTCTTATACTGCCTAAGTCACATGGTGCTTTAGCAAACATACAATCACATGGTACTTAATTCCCAGTCACAATGCAACTCTTTGATGTCTGTCTTTTATCCCTCGATGTTCCGGGAATCCTTCTGGGGCATCCTCTCTGAGACAAAGGCCAAAACTCGCACCTCCTTGTCATCTCCTGTAGATCTCTGCAGACCCAGACCTCCTTTGTCCCGCGAGACGTGAAGCCCCCAATACACATACAGCCATACATTTGTGGGAGATATGAACTCAATATATGTGCCAATATATGTGCCACATAACCCCCCCCCAAACGTCTATTAAGGGACAAAACATAATCAGAGATGCATGACAGAAAACACCACTACATATCACAAATCAATCCACCAATTGCTTGGGTTTTAAGCTCCTGCCATATCTGCTGTAAGCCGGCTTTGTTCCCTCTGCCCTGACTTGCTGCATCTGTGAATCAGAATTGTTAGCACCTCTCTGTGGGGGCTGCAAAGAATGCCTTCTCGGCGGCCTGCCACGGCGGGGGGCCCTGGCCAACTGCACGTGTTCATCAGCCAGAACAAAGGCGGGTTTGAGTCTGTTAATGCAAATCAGCTCTTTTCTGCCTCCTAAATCAAGCAAAAAATGTTTCTCTCCTGTTTCCAACACTCTGAAAGGCCCGTCGTAAGGCGGTCGCAAACCTGGGCGTTGGGCATCATGTCTAACAAAAACAAACTCCGCATTTTTTAAAGCCTTCGGCACAAAAACGCGTGGAAAACTGTGATGAACTGGGCCAGGAAGGGTGTTTGATCCTGTGCCACTCTGCAACAGCTGAGCGGGGGGGCAATTTGGCGCAGGGTTGTCGGGAAGGAATTCCCCTGGCAAACGGAGGGGTTGAGCAAAAACTAATTCAGCTGGAGAGGCCTGCAAATCCTCCTTAGGTGCGGAACGCAACCCCAATAAAACCCATGGAAGTTTATCCACCCAATTTGTATCCGTAAGAGATGCTCTGAGGGCTGCTTTCAACGACCTATGAAAGCATTTGCACAAACCGTTAGCCTGGGGGTTATACGCGGTAGTGCGGTGAATCTTCACCCCTAGGCTGCGGGCCATCAATGACCAGAGTTCGGAAACAAATTGGGGACCCCTGTCAGACGTTATGTCCGACGGAACTCCAAAGCGCGCGACCCAAGCTGTTAAAAACGTGCGTGCAACGTCTGCTGCTGCAGTTGACGCCAGAGGAACCACTTCTGGCCAACGCATGGTGCGATCTACCATCGTCAAAAGGTGTGTACACCCCTGCGACAATGGCAGGGGGCCCACCAAGTCAACATGCACATGATCAAAACGCTTAGCCAGAATGTGAAAAGGTTCCAAAGGAGCTCTAGTGTGCTTGTGTATTTTAGCTCGCTGACACGCTACGCAGGCTGCTGCCCATTCCTTGACCTGTTTACGCAACCTGGGCCAAACAAATTTCTCCCCCACCATCTTAATCGATGCGTGCACCCCCGGGTGGGCCAGGGAATGGATTGAGTCAAAAACGCGGTGGCGCCACGCAGCTGGAACCACGGGGCAAGGCCGCCCCGTGGAGACATCGCAGATTAGAGGGGGCATACCTATCTGCTGCACCCTGTGCTCCAGCCTTAACCCTGTTGGTCCAGACTGGAGCGCGTGCACGTCCGCGTCGCTGTCCTGCTCTGCGGCCATGGCTGCATAATCCAAACCTACGCGGACCGGGGCTGCGAGCGCTTCCACTCCACAACCCTGGCCCACGGCCGCGGCCGCCAAGACTGCCCCCACGGGGCCTGGCGCTGCTACTGCGCGCGAAAGACAATCTGCCACTACATTATGTTTGCCCGCGACATGCTGAATATCGGTGGTGAACTCCGATATCGCGGCCAGCTGTCTTTGCTGCCGGCCTGACCAAGGCTCTGAAATCTTGGCCATCGCGAACGTTAGCGGCTTGTGGTCCACAAACGCGGTGAAACGGTGCCCCTCCAGCCAGAACTGGAAATGGCGGATGGCCAAATGCAGGGCCAACAGCTCCCTGTCGAACGTGCTGTATTTCCGCTCGTTATCGCGCAAGGTTCTGCTGAAAAACGCGAGCGGCTGCCAGCTCCCTGCCACAAACTGTTCAACGACCGCCCCCACCGCTAAATCGGAAGCGTCCATGGTGAGCGCCATGCGGGCTGTTGGCACCGGGTGTGCCAACAAAACGGCGTTTGCCAGGGCTGATTTGACTTGGGAGAAAGCGCGCTCCCGCTCCTGGGACCATTCGATCTTATCTTATCTTCCGGCTCTGCCGGACCGGCGGCGCCACACGAGTCGGCTGCCTGTTGCAACAGCCTTTTTTTTTATCTTCCTTCTTCTTTCTACACCTTTCACTCTGTATATATATCACAGACGCACGGATCGCCCCGGGGGTCTCCCGGGTCGGTGGACGGAGCCACGGTTTGCAGCGGGAGACGTTACAGCGGGGAGGAGCTAGTGCTAGCTAGCACTTGGCCGCCGCCCGGTGCTAATGGGAAACTCGACATACCGGGAGCTGTAGCGAAAACGAAGCGGGTGCCGGGCTGGAGTTTAGGCGGCGTGAAAGAAATATAAGACAGAATAATAAAGAGCGATGGCAAGAACCAAGCAGACCGCCCGTAAAATCTACTGGAGGAAGAAGCCCCCCAGGAGACAGCTAGCCACCAGGGCTGCTCGGAGAGGCGCTCTGGCCACCGGCAGAGTGAAGAGGCCTCGCCGTCACAGGTCCGTGGCTCTGAGAGAGATCCGTCGCTACCAGAAATCCACGGAGCTGCTCATCCGTAAGCTGCCCGTCCAGCGCCTGGTGAGGGAGATTGCTCAGGACTTCAAGACCGTCCTGCGTTTCCTGAGTTTCGCCGTCATGGCTCTGCAGGAGACCAGCGAGACCCACCTGGTGGTCTCTTCTTCGCTAAGGGGGTCACCATCATGCCCAAAGACTTCCAGCTGGCCCGCTGCATCCGCGGAGAGAGAGCTTAGACTTTCTGCTGCACATCCACCAGCCATAATGCTCTGCACTGTGTGTCTATATATATACATTTATAGTAATATGGACATATGTTTGCTAGATGTTGTTTTTTCTTGCCTTCTGATTGTTGCTCTGAGTGTTGCTGTCCCTGTGCTGTTGCAATCCTGGAATTTCCCCATTGTGGGACTAATAAAGGCTTATCTTATCTTATCTTATCTTATTTGCCGGTTTTTGTTTTTTAAGTGCCGCGTACAATGGTTGCATGAGCTGCGATGTGCTTGGGAGGAAGCGGTTATAAAAATTAACCATTCCCAAAAATTCCTGCAATGCTTTGACCGTCTGAGGTAGGGGAAAATCCGTTATTGCGCGTACTTTATTGGGCAGAGGGACCGCTCCTTCTGGTGAAACGCAGTGCCCCAAAAAATCGATTTGCGCCACCCCAAACTGGCACTTCGCTGGGTTAATTATTAACCCGTGCTCTGCCAGCCTCCGAAAAAACGCTGAGAGGTGGCTTTTGTGTTCGTCTTTGGACGTGCTGGCTACCAAAATATCATCCAAGCAGACGAACACGAAAGGGAGGTCGCGTAAAACTGCATCCATCATGCGCTGGAAAGTCTGCGCAGCCCCCTTGAGTCCAAACGGCATACGCAAAAACTCAAAAAGCCCAAAAGGAGTTATTACCGCTGTTTTGGGTATGTCCTGAGCACGGACTGGGACTTGATGGTACCCGCGCACCAAATCTATTTTAGAAAAAATGCGCACCCCCACCCAATGCACCGAAAAATCTTGGATAAGATAAGATAAGATAAGATAAGCCTTTATTAGTCCCACAACGGGGAAATTCCAGGATTGCAACAGCACAGGGATAGCAACACTCAGAGCAACAATCAGAAGGCAAGAAAAAAAAAAAAAACAAGCAAGCAAGAGCAGCTAATATACATATGTACATATTACTATAAAATATATATATACACACACACACACACAGACACACAGTGCAGAGCATTGTAGCTGGATGGAATAAATATATGAATATATGAACACAGTGCAGAGCATTGTAGCTAGATGGAATAAATATGTAAATATATAAACACCCACAGTACGGAGCATTGCAGCTAGGTGGAATAAATATGCAAGTATATAAACACACACAGTGCAGAGCAATGTAGCTAGATGGAATAATATGTAGATATATAAAAACACAGTGCGGAGCATTGTAGCTAGATGGAATAAATATATAGATATATAAATATAAACACACCCAGTGCTGAGCATTGTAGCTAGATGGAATAAATATATAGATATATAAATATAAACACACCCAGTGCAGAGCATTGTAGCTAGATGGAATAAATATGTAAATATATAAACACACACAGTGCAGAGCATTGTTGCTAGGTGGGATGAAACAGCATAACCGTCTATTTAGTTATCCTACATGGTATGATTATGTGCCCATACATATTCTCACCCTCCATAGCGACCGGTATGTTCCTAGTTGTATGCCGGAGAGGACCATTGTGTAAGTCTATTGCATCTTTTGCATTCAAAAAAAACTATTAGTTTGTTACGTCTTTTTGCTATCTCTGCGAGCAGCCCTGCTTAGGTTGTACAGTCTGACAGCCGTTGGTAGGAAGGACCTACGAAACCTCTCGGTTGTGCACCTGGGATGATGTAGTCTGCTGCTAAATGAGCTCCTCAGTGCATCCAGTATGTCCTGCATAGGGTGGAACTCGGACTCCAGCAGAGATGACAGTTTAGCCACCGTCCTTCTCTCTCCTATCTCCTCCATCGGATCAAGGCGTTGCCCCAGGACAGAGCTAGCTTTCTTAATCAGTTTGTTCAGTCTCTTCCTATCGGCTGCAGTAATGCCACTGCCCCAGCAGACCACTCCAAAAGTGATGGCTGATGCCACCACCGTGTCATAGAATGACTTCAGCAGCGCCCCTTGTACACCAAAAGACCTGAGTCTCCTCAGCAGGAACAGCCTGCACTGTCCCTTCTTGTAGAGTGCGTCAGTATTGTGTGACCAGTCTAGTTTATTGTTCAGATGAATACCCAGGTACTTGTAGGATGTCACCATCTCGATGTCTGTTCCCTGTATATTTACTGGTGCTGTGAGGGGCTGCCCATGCCTGCGGCAGTCCACCACCAGCTCCTTAGTTTTCCTCGCGTTGATCTGGAGGCAGTTCCGATGGCACCAGTCCACAAAGTCCTGGATAAGCCCTCTGTACTCAGCTTCATCTCCGCTGGAGATGAGACCAACGATCGCAGAGTCATCAGAGAACTTCTGTAGATGGCAATGTGTTGTGTTGTGTGAGAAGTCCGCAGTATAAAGAGTGAACAGGAAGGGAGCCAGCACCGTTCCCTGGGGGGCCCCCGTGCTACTGATGATCGTGTCGGAAACACAGTCCCGGGTTCTCACAAACTGAGGCCGGTTCGTGAGGTAGTCCAGGATCCATGATGACAGGTGCTGGTCCACCCCTGCGCGCAGCAGCTTGTCCTTCAGGATCATCGGTTGGATGGTGTTGAAAGCACTGGAGAAGTCAAAGAACATGATCCTCACCATATTCCCGGGCTTCTCCAGGTGGGACAGAGAACGGTGAAGGAGGAAGATCACCGCATCCTCCACCCCAATGCCATGCTGGTAGGCGAACTGGAGTGGATCCATCGCTGGTTCCACCAGGGGGCGGAGATGAGCAAGGAGCAGTCTCTCCAGGGTCTTCATCAAGTGGGACGTCAAGGCCACCGGTCTGAAGCTGTTCAGGTCTTTGGGGTGGGAAGTTTTTGGTACAGGTACCACACAAGATGTTTTCCACAGCTGTGGTACCCTCACCAGTTTCAGGCTCATGTTGAAGATATACGTCACAATCCCACACAGCTGGTCTGCACAGGACTTGAGGAGCTTTGCGCTGATGCCGTCCGGTCCCGACGCCTTCCTCGCCTTGATCTTCCTCAGCTCCGTCCTCACCTGGGTCTTGGTCAGGGTCAGGATGGGGGGCTGTGTGTTGGGAGTGGGGGGGGGTGTCGGTGGAGTGGGGAGTGGGTAGCAGGACTTGATTTCTTAGAGGCAGCAGTGGTTGTTGTGCAGACAGGGGGGAGGGCGGTTGGTCAAATCTATTGGGATGTGTGGAATCGGGTAGCGGTCGTGTGCTGAAGCGTTATTCAACCTGCGGAAATCACCGCAAGGCCGCCACGAGCCATCAGCCTTGGGGACCATATGCAGCGGTGAGGCCCAGGGGCTGTTAGAGCGTCTAATGATGCCCAGCTTTTCCAGGTTGGCGAATTCCTCGCGCGCTATTGCCAGTTTAGCTGAGTCCAAGCGCCGAGCTTTTGCAAAAACGGGGGGTGCCGGTGGTAGTTATAAAATGTTCCACCCCATGTTTAGCCACCAACGCCGAAAACGTTGGGACTGTGAGTGTTGGAAACTGAGTGAGCAGTGCTTGGAATTTACCACCCGCAGCTGTGACGTTGGGCTGTGCAGTCGGCGGGGCCACCCGGGCTGTACAGGAAATAGAATGGAAAGACCAATAAACCGTTCGAGCACAAAAAATCAGCACCTAACATGTTATTACTGACTGCCGCTACGACGAAAGTCCACTCGAATGTCCGACCGTGAAAAGACAGGGGCAGGGTCTTCTCCCCGAAGGTCTTGATCGTTGAGCCGTTCGCCGCCAACACCAGGGGTCCGCTGAAGGTGCCAGCCGGTCAGCGTAGGAAGGTGTGATGAAACTCAGCTGGGAGCCTGTGTCCACCAGGAACTGCCTCCCTGATTTCGCGTCTGTAAGGTAGAGCAGCTTGTTTTTAACGCCGAGAGCCGCCGCTGCTAACGGATCCCGGTCCTGGCATTTCCCGAGCGCTTGAACTGGCACGGTGGAATGCACTTGCAAGCCCTCTCGGCGAAACGTCGATGATAAAAGCAGAGGACGTCGCCCACTCCGTGTCTCCTGGCCTCCGCCGCTGCTGACATCAGCGAATCTGGTGCTGCAGCCACTGGCCCCCTGCCGTCTCCGGGCGTTGCGCTCAGCTCCGCTGCCGCCGTCGTGGCCGTGTGGCGTCTATGGGCGTCGACGAGTCGCTGTGCCTCCTGGCCCAACTCGTGGTAATCTCAGTTGGTCAGCAGCTGTGAACCGGCCAGGGTAACTCTCACCGCTGACGGTAGTGTCCTGAGGAAAAGATGGGTGAAGATAAAGCCGTCGTCATCATGGCCTCTCAGGCTCAGCATCCTTGCCATCAGGTCCGCAGGCCTGTCTGCCTCGCCTTCAGTCAACACCAGGAGCTTCTCTGCTCGCTCTCCCAGCAAGGGAGTGAAAGCACGGATGAGAGCGGCTTTCAATGCGCCGTACTTGTCGTCGTCTGGTGGGTGGTTAGTCAGGCTCTCCACCCGCTGGGCTGTGAGGCTGTCCAGTTTTGCGACTACATGGTAGAATTTCGTTGCATCCGCCGAAATTCCCCGAAGATGGAACTGCGCCTCGACAGTGTTGAACCAGGAGCGCGGGCTATGCTGCCAGAAATCAGGCAGCTGGACTGCGGTAGCTGCATTAGCCTGGCTGGCTCCTGATGAGTCCGGTGCGGGAAGGTCGTCCCCGGCCATAATCTGTCGTCGGGCCACCAGTGTAGAGAATGCGTTCAAGGATGAGGCTGAGTTTATTTCTCAGGTTCAGCTTTATTAAAGAAACACATCTCTAGCAATCTCTCAACAACAAAAAAAGAGACCGAGCAATGAAATACCACACTCTTATACTGCCTAAGTCACATGGTGCTTTAGCAAACATACAGTCACATGGTACTTAATTCCCAGTCACAATGCAACTCTTTGATGTCTGTCTCTTATCCCTCGATGTTGCGGGAATCCTTCTGGGGCATCCTCTCTGAGACAAAGGCCAAAACTCGCACCTCCTCGTCATCTCCTGTAGATCTCTGCAGACCCAGACCTTCTTTGTCCCGTGAGACGTGAAGCCCCCAATACACATACAGCCATACATTTGTGGGAGATATGAACTCAATATATGTGCCAATATATGTGCCACACTATGACTATTGAAACCTCAATTTGAAGGAGCTATACTACTCACAAATTTTCATCTAAATTAACTGTGTGTAACACATAAAAAGTGGTAACACGCTTTCTTCTAGTAAGAAGACACTATCCATCAAGCAAATACCCTGTAACTTTGCTGCATGTGTGTCTCCATGCATCAAAAGGGGGGTACCAATGAAATTAATTAACAAAAATAATTAGCAATCCTCAGAAAAATAGAAAATACATAAAAATTATCAATAGATGATCAATAATGAAGAGAAAAATATAAATGAAACTGCTTGGTAATGAAATCACAACATTCAATAGGAGAAGTTAAAAGTTACATCAATAAATTTCAGATATTTAAGAAAATATCTGCAGGTTATTGTAAAAAAAATATCATGTTTATAAGAAACAAGGTAAACTGAGAAGGAAGAAGGAAACTATGCAAATTTATGAGAAAAGTTCCAAATGTCTAAGAAAAGTCCAACTTGTGCTGAATTTATGTTTACTGTGGGACTCAATTTAGAATTGACTACAAAGACAATACAAATTCTTACTCAGTTATGTAAGAAAAGAACAATGCTTTAGGGAGCTCAAAGCAAAATGATTTGACCTTCCCTGCATAAACTTATTTTTTTTTTTTCAAAACCTTTGCATGGATCTCACTGAGCTAAATAAGAGTGAAGGTAAAAATGTTCAGAAATTATTTACATACTTATTGAATATACAAAGGCTTTCCCCTACACTAATCTAAATATTGCTATGGTGACACTGAAACCCTTAACTGAAACAATATCAAGATTTAAAATAGCTGAAATGATTTACTTAGATAATGGAAATGGAATACACTTTGTAAATCAAATCATGTCACGTTTAAGTGCAGTTCCTAAATTATTAGTACCAAACATTTACCTAGGAAACCATTTAGCTTACCATCAACAATCTACAGAATTAGTGTAATAAACAAATAAGAAAAATAGGGAAATTGTGAATGGCAAACCCTATTATTGAAGCCATTTAACTTAGGTGATGAGGTAGGGTTTCTGGGTGATTATATGCAAAGAATGACAACTGACAGCAATGTCATCTATACTGCCCTTTCCAGGAGGGACCATGTGATAAAGGAACCGTGGGAGGTGCACCCATCTCTTGGGCAAACCAGGGGATCTGGTCATCAAAGGAAACTGGACCAAAACTTCCTGGCAAGTATAGCACAGAGGTTATCCTGCTGATCCAAACAGCCGTGGAAAGCGAAGGACGTGGCACTTGGGTGCATCTAACGTTTACCCCACCTGAAACCCACAGCAAGAGACTGTTTGATATATACAGTATATTGTATACTTATTTGGAAAAAAAAAAGACTGTTTAGCTGTTTCTCTATGCAAGTGTTAGCTGATGACTTGGTGTCCAGTAACAACCTCTGCTAATAGAGAAGCAGGCTGTTTTGGGTTTTTTTTTGTTTTGTTTTGTTTTTTTATCATGACAAGGGAAAAAATTACAAGGGAAGGAAAAGTGTGGTTAGTGTCGTTACCTTATCATCCTCATCATCCTCTAGTAATACTTAATATTGGTTATTAGGTTGTTTGATTGCTTATACACTGTAGAGAATTGTTATGTTTGCTCCTTAATAACACTAACAGGCAAAATATCTTTATTGCTAAAATAATGCAGCTACTACAGGCTGTTTGGTTTCTTAAGAAAGGCTATATACAGAAATAACATAGCAAACTTCATTTTGAATCACACCTGACACAACACATCACTCCATTGATTAGAAACATGATGACACTCCTTACTCTGTGAATGCAAGGTTAATTTCATCAGGGAACTCCTCTTTTGAAGTGGTGATGTCCCCTTTTCAACAGCTTAACACTCTCTGAGTATGCAACGGCTTACAGTGCGTCTCTCCCCTGTACTGCTACCCTGCTTGACCAAAGAAGTGAGCAAGTGTTATATCAAGGATCTACATTGACAAAGGTCATTGAGTCACTGGGCGTATTCGTACCTGGGACACTGGGCAGATTTGTGTACCCCATTTTGGCAACTGACCGTACCCTCATCATGTCGGCAGGGCAGGTGGGCAGGGTGAAGAGAGATGCTTTTCTACCACATGATGCCATTTTTGAAGCATGAATATGATTTCAGATGGAAAGTACAGGAGTGAGGTTTTTGTTCACTGTTTCTTTGGGTGAGAGTGAATGCAAATACCTAGGGATTAAAACACTTAATTATAGGTTACAATTATTTACAAAATTATAACAAAGGATAGAATGGTCCTTGATCGACTAATTACCACCCGTAGAGATGTAGGATTTTTATAACTTCAGATTTTTCTTGAGTCCTTAATATGATGATGAGGATGTTTTTGAAGGTTGCAATATAATTTAAGGCTGTTTCATATTATTTTCTATGTTCTTATTTGACACAGTCTAAAATTAATTTTAATCACTGCACATGTTCACTCTAATGACATATTCTATACACATTTTAACTTGCAAGAACACATAATAGCATGTAAATTCTTACACATATATTAATTCATTATCACTTTTGGGTTTTTTTTTAATCCTGATGCTTTATTAAGCATCAAGGGGCAATATGATAGAAAAATTCCATATTATCCACATTATTATTGTTATTAATAATGTATTATTATTATTAATATGTAATATGCCTTTCCTATTTCATGTCTGATGTTTATATGTGCATTCCATGTAGGATAAGTTCATACATTCCTTTATATTATTCTTCCATATTATATTTCATATTATATGAAATATAATATGGAAGAAGGAGGTTCCGGCGCCACACGAGTTGGCTGCCTTTTGCAACTGCCTTTTTTTTTTAATCTTCTTTTCTTCTTTCTACACCTTTCACTATATATATATATATATATATATATATATATCACGGACACACAGATCGCCCCAAAGGTCTCCTGAGTTGGCGGACGGAGCCACTGTTTACAGCAGGAGACGATACAGCAGGGAAGAGCTAGCTAGCACTCAACCGCCACCCGGTGCTAATGGAGAAACTCGACATACCGGGGAACTGAAGCGAAAACGACGCGGGTGCCGGGCTGGAGTTTAGGCGGCGTGCAAGAAATATAAGACAGAATAATAAAGAGCGATGGCAAGAACCAAGCAGACCGCCCGTAAATCTACTGGAGGAAAAGCCCCCAGGAAGCAGCTGGCCACCAAGGCTGCTCGAAAAAGCGCTCCGGCCACCGGCGGAGTGAAGAAGCCTCACCGTTACAGGCCCGGTACCGTGGCTCTGAGAGAGATCCGTCGCTACCAGAAATCCACGGAGCTGCTCATCCGTAAGCTGCCCTTCCAGCGCCTGGTGAGGGAGATCGCTCAGGACTTCAAGACCGACCTGCGCTTCCAGAGCTCCGCCGTCATGGCTCTGCAGGAGGCCAGCGAGGCCTACCTGGTGGGTCTCTTCGAGGACACCAACCTGTGCGCCATCCACGCCAAGCGGGTCACCATCATGCCCAAAGACATCGAGCTGGCCCGCCGCATCCGCGAAGAGAGAGCTTAGACTTTCTGCTGCACATCCACCAATCACAATGCTACACACTGTCTCTCTCTCTCTCTCTCTCTCTCTCTCTCTCTCTCTCTCTCTCTCTCTCTCTCTCTCTCTCTCTCTCTCTCTCTCTCTCTCTCTCTCTCTCTCTCTCTCTCTCTCTCTCTCTCTCTCTCTCTCTCTCTCTCGTGCGCATGCGTGGGCGTTTGTGGGAGCAGGGGTGTGGAGTGGTGTCGAGTGAGTACGTTAAACTTTGTATTTTCTAACTTTTTCTCTATCTTGTGTGTTTGAGGTGTGTGTGTTTAATATAGTGGGTTGAGTGTGTGTGTGCTGGGGTGTGAGTGTTGGAGTGAGTGTGTTGGGGAACGGTAGCTTCTGCTGCCGGTTTTTCCCGGCCGGCATCATGCCGGTGATTGATGGTGGTGTGGAGTTTGAGCGCTTAACCCGGCGTCATGGTGTGAGAATCCTCCCGACAGTTCCCTGTTCTGTGGAGGAGGCCAGCCTCGCTGTAGGACAGGTGGTTGGGCATGGCAGCATAAAATCAGCATCGAGGATGAACAGCGCAATTGTGATCTTTCTGGATTCGACTGAGAAAGCTGATCAGGTGGTGGCACAGGGAGTGGTCCTAGGTGACACTTTTACTCCCGTTTTACCGCTGGCGAATCCGTCTAGGAGGATCACCATCTCAAACGCTCCTCCTTTCGTTAAAAATGATCAGCTGATTAGAGAGTTGTCCCGTTTTGGCCAGGTTGTGTCCCCTATCAGAATGGTCTCTCTGGGTAGTAAATCACCCCTGCTGAAGCATGTTGTGTGTCACAGGAGGCAGTGTTTCATGGTGTTGAAAGACAGCTCTGCTGAACTGAACGCGTCTTTTAATTTCAGGATTGACGGCTTTAGCTACTTGGTGTTTGCAACATCTGAAACCATGAAGTGTTTTGCGTGTGGCGCAGAAGGCCATCTTATTAGGTCATGTCCTGAAAAGGCGAACACAAAGAGCACTGGCGGTAAGAAAGGTGACGCCGCTGTTTCTGGTGGTCCGGAGGGTAGCGCTACATGCGGTGCGGCGGATGCCGCTGCGGCGGATGCCGCTGCGGCGCCCGCTTCTGCTGGGGCGGTCGCGGCCGCAATCGCGGCCGCGTCCGCTTCTACTTCTGCGGGGGTGTCCGCGTCCGCGTCCGCGTCCGCTTGTGCTGGGGCGGCCGCGGCCGCTTCTGCTGAGGTAGCCGCAGCGGGCGCGGTAGTTGCCCCCCCAAACATTGATGGTGGGAAATTTCTGTCTGGCGGCAGCTGTGATCATTGTGACGAGCCTGTCACCCGGAGTAAAGAGGCGGAGGGTGTAAGTAAGAGTGCAGTTAAACGAAGGAATGTGGGTGAGCAGACTTTGCAGGCGGGGGAGGAGCGGTTTGAGGCTGTAGCGGACACACAGAGCAAACACTGCATGACGAACGTTGGAGTTCACGAAGAAATGCAGGAATGTAGTTTTGTTGAAGAGGATCCTTTTAAAGCTGCACAAAAAAGAAAAAGTGCTGAAAACTTGCAGAGCTCTGCTAAATCTAGTAGGGTTGGGAAGTTAGATTTACTAGATGAGAGCGTCTCTGACGAAAGTGGAGCTGAGTCTGAAATGATGCAGACGCAGGAGGAGCAAAGCTCCTATTGTTTTACCAAAATTAGGCAATTTCTCCAGGTGACCAAGGGGAGCAGAGCTGTGAAAGTGGAAAATTACTTTCCAGATCTGGAGTTATTTGTGGCATCAGCTCGCAAGCTGATGAAACTGAATGATGGGAATGAGACTTTTACTGATCAGGAAATTTTTCGTTTAAAGAAACTGGTTGTCAAACTGAAATCACAAATTACTAACAGTCATGTTGACTCTTAGTTTGTTTCTTCCCTTTTATGCTAGGTGTGTGTTTTTTTACTGTACCTTATTTTTATCCTTTTTAATGCCCCACCTTAGAATTGGCACTCTTAATATAAACGGGGCCAGGGATGATGTAAAAAGGGCCTCTTTATACAAGCTTTTTAATTTAAAGGCACTTGACGTGCTGATGGTCCAGGAGACTCACAGCACTGTAGACATTGAGTGCCAGTGGAGAAAAGAGTGGAATGGCTGCATTTTTTTTAGCCACAAATCCAATAATAGTGGAGGGGTGGCTGTACTTTTCTCTCGGGGTTGTGTGCCTGTCTCTTATGAGGTAGAAGAGGTGGTGAAAGGACATGTACTCTTGCTAAAGGTACAGTTTGAAAATGTGAACTTGGTTCTTATAAACGTGTATGTGCCAACCCAGAGAGCAGAAAGGATCAGGGTCTTTAATATGCTATCAGATACGGTTAGATCCTGTAATCCAAATAGTTTTTTATTTCTGGGGGGTGATTTTAACTGTACATTAAACCACAGACTGGACAGGAACCATCAGGAACCTCACCCTGCTTCTGCCAATAGGCTGAGGGAACTAGTGAAGGCACATGAAATGGCCGATGTGTGGAGATCACATCATGGGGACCAGAGGCAGTACACCTGGAGCCATGCTAAAGATAACCTCTTATCTATGGCTAGGTTAGACCGTTTCTATGGTTTTAAACACCAAATGAGTGTTTTTAAAAATAGTTGTATCTGTCCTGTTGGTTTCACTGATCACTGCCTGCTGATTTGTTCTGTTTTCATTGAAAATGTAAAGTGTAAGAGTGCTTTTTGGCATTTTAATAATACACTTTTAAATGATGTGTTTTTTAAGGGAGTTTTTCATGATGTATGGAGGTCACACAGGGAACAAAAATCTTCTTTTAGTTCTCTCCAAATGTGGTGGGATTTTGGGAAGGCGCAGATAAAACAATTCTGCCAACAGTACACTCAAAATGTCACTCGTAGCTTGACCCAATCCTTGAAAGTTCTGGAGACTGAGGTGGTAGAGCTAGAGGAGTTACTCAGTTCTACCGGAAAACAGGAGCACTTAGAGGCTCTTAAGTCAAAAAGGTCAGCCTTGGCTAGCTTGCTAGGGGTCACCGCACAGGGTGCTCTGGTCCGCTCGCGCTACATGGATGTAGCTCTGATGGACTCGCCCTCCCAGTACTTTTTTGGACTGGAGGGGAAAAATGGACAGAGAAAGCTCATTCACTCCTTGTTGGGTGATGACGGGAGAACAATCTCCACAGCAGCAGAGATCAGGAAACAAGCTGCTAGCTTTTACAGTGAATTGTTTAGAGCAGAGTGGAGGGAGGACACGTCACTGGGCCAGGTTTTCCTTGATGGTCTTCCAGTGCTCTCAGAGGACCTTGTTGCCGGCTTGGATGCTCCACTGTCTCTATCTGAGCTGCATACGGCGCTAATGAGCCTCCAGAATGGAAAATCACCAGGCATAGATGGTCTCTCTGTGGACTTTTTTAAGGAATTCTGGCCCCTGCTTGGTCCAGACCTGCTGGAGGTTCTCCAAGATAGCTTGGAAAGGGGGACCCTACCCACGACCTGCAGGAGGGCCATCATCACACTGTTGCCGAAAAAGGGGGACCTCCAGAGCCTAAAGAACTGGAGGCCGGTCTCTCTGCTCTGCACAGACTATAAGATTCTCTCAAAAGCTCTGGCCCGAAGACTGAGAAAGGTGATGAGCGAGCTCATTCATGTAGACCAGACTTACTGTGTGCCTGGCAGGCTGATTAGTGACAACGTCACTTTAATTCGGGATATTTTGGAGGTCTCTGGTTCATCGGCGGTAGAAACTGGTTTGATTTCAATTGACCAGGAAAAGGCGTTTGATCGGGTTGAACACCAATATTTATGGACAGTTTTAACAGCTTTTGGGTTCAGCCCAGGCTTCATAGCCAGGATACGGGTCTTGTACAGTGACATTGAGAGTGTACTGAAGATAAATGGGGGCCTGTCTGCCCCTTTAAAAGTCCAGAGGGGGGTTCGGCAGGGCTGCCCTCTCTCAGGGATGCTGTACTCCCTCGCCATAGAGCCTTTGCTTCACTGCCTGAGAAGGGACCTATCAGGAGTCACTTTTCCTGGCTGTGACACCACGTTCAAGCTGTCGGCCTATGCAGATGATGTAGTCATTCTGCTAAATAAGCAGAGTGACATTGACGTTCTGGTTAGGAGTGTCAATCTTTTTGGCCAACTTTCCTCTGCAAAAATAAACTGGGGAAAAAGCGAGGCTCTGATGGTGGGGGAGAAACTAGAAAATCAGCTTACGCTGCCTGGTGGGTTGATTTGGAAAAAAGGAGGTTTTAAGTATCTTGGTGTCTTTATTGGAAATCAGCAGTTTGAGCAAAAAAATTGGGATGGGGTCATAGAGAAAATTAACGGGAGACTAAACAAATGGAAGTGGCTAATGCCAAGAATATCTTTTAGAGGAAGAGTGCTCATTTTAAATAATCTTGTTTCCTCATCCCTGTGGCACCGCCTCATGTGCATGGACCCCCCTGCTGGTTTGTTGTCCAAAATTCAGTCTGTTTTGGTGGACTTTCTTTGGGGGGGTGGACTCCACTGGGTTCCTCAAGCCCTGTTATTTCTTCCCAAAGAGGAGGGGGGGCAAGGAGTGATTCATTTAGCTAGTAGAGGTGCTGCTTTTAGACTGACTTTCATAAGATAAGATAAGCCTTTATTAGTCCCACAACGGGGAAATTCCAGGATTGCAACAGCACAGGGATAGCAACACTCAGAGCAACAATCAGAAGGCAAGAAAAAAAACAAGCAAGCAAGAGCAGCTAATAAACATATGTACGTATTACTATAAAATATATATATATACACACACACACAGACACACAGTGCAGAGCATTGTAGCTGGATGGAATAAATATATGAATATATGAACACACAGTGCAGAGCATTGTAGCTAGATGGAATAAATATGTAAATATATAAACACCCACAGTACGGAGCATTGCAGCTAGGTGGAATAAATATGCAAGTATATAAACACACACAGTGCGGAGCAATGTAGCTAGATGGAATAATATGTAGATATATAAATATATAAACACACCCAGTGCTGAGCATTGTAGCTAGATGGAATAAATATGCAAATATATAAACACACACAGTGCAGAGCATTGTTGCTAGATGGAATGAAACAGCATAACCGTCTACTTAGTTATCCTACATGGTATGATTATGTGCCCATACATATTCTCACCCTCCATAGCGACCGGTATGTTCCTAGTTGTATGCCGGAGGGGACCATTGTGTAAGTCTATTGCATCTTTTGCATTCAAAAAACTATTAGTTTGTTACGTCTTTTTGCTATCTCTGCGAGCAGCCCTGCTTAGGTTGTACAGTCTGACAGCCGTTGGTAGGAAGGACCTACGAAACCTCTCGGTTGTGCACCTGGGATGATGTAGTCTGCTGCTAAATGAGCTCCTCAGTGCATTCAGTATGTCCTGCATAGGGTGGAACTCGGACTCCAGCAGAGATGACAGTTTAGCCACCGTCCTTCTCTCTCCTATCTCCTCCATCGGATCAAGGCGCTGCCCCAGGACAGAGCTAGCTTTCTTAATCAGTTTGTTCAGTCTCTTCCTATCGGCTGCAGTAATGCCACTGCCCCAGCAGACCACTCCAAAAGTGATGGCTGATGCCACCACCGTGTCATAGAATGACTTCAGCAGCGCCCCTTGTACACCAAAAGACCTGAGTCTCCTCAGCAGGAACAGCCTGCGCTGTCCCTTCTTGTAGAGTGCATCAGTATTGTGTGACCAGTCTAGTTTATTGTTCAGATGAATACCCAGGTACTTATAGAATGTCACCATCTCGATGTCTGTTCCCTGTATATTTACTGGTACTGTGAGGGGCTGCCCATGCCTGCGGCAGTCCACCACCAGCTCCTTAGTTTTCCTCGCGTTGATCTGGAGGCAGTTCCGATGGCACCAGTCCACGAAGTCCTGGATAAGCCCTCTGTACTCAGCTTCATCTCCATTGGAGATGAGGCCAACGATCGCAGAGTCATCAGAGAACTTCTGTAGATGGCAGTGTGTTGTGTTGTGTGAGAAGTCCGCAGTATAAAGAGTGAACAGGAAGGGAGCCAGCACCGTTCCCTGGGGGGCCCCCGTGCTACTGATGATCGTGTCGGACACACAGTCCCGGGTTCTCACAAACTGAGGCCGGTTCGTGAGGTAGTCCAGGATCCATGATGACAGGTGCTGGTCCACCCCTGCGCGCAGCAGCTTGTCCTTCAGGATCATCGGTTGGATGGTGTTGAAAGCACTGGAGAAGTCAAAGAACATGATCCTCACCATATTCCCGGGCTTCTCCAGGTGGGACAGAGAACGGTGAAGGAGGAAGATCACCGCATCCTCCACCCCAATGCCATGCTGGTAGGCGAACTGGAGTGGATCCATCGCTGGTTCCACCAGGGGGCGGAGGTGAGCAAGGAGCAGTCTCTCCAGGGTCTTCATCAAGTGGGACGTCAAGGCCACCGGTCTGTAGCTGTTCAGGTCTTTGGGGTGGGAAGTTTTTGGTACAGGTACCACACAAGATGTTTTCCACAGCTGTGGTACCCTCCCCAGTTTCAGGCTCATGTTGAAGATATACGTCACAATCCCACACAGCTGGTCTGCACAGGACTTGAGGAGCTTTGCGCTGATGCCGTCCGGTCCCGGCGCCTTCCTCGCCTTGATCTTCCTCAGCTCCGTCCTCACCTGGGTCCTGGTCAGGGTCAGGATGGGGGGCTGTGTGTTGGGAGTGGGGGGGTGTTGGTGGAGTGGGGAGTGGGCAGCAGGACTTGATTTCTTTAGAGGCAGCAGTGGTTGTTGTGCAGTCAGGGGGGAGGGCGGTTGGTCAAATCTATTGAAAAACAGATTCAGGTTGTTCGCCCACTCCCTGCCCCCTGTGGCCTGGGGGGAGGTATTCTGGAGCCCCGAGATGGTTTTGAGGTTTCTCCAGACCCCGCTGATGTCGCTCTGTTGCAGCTTGTCCTCCATCTTCTTCCTGAAGCTGTCCTTGCCTTCTCTGATCTTTCTCCTCAGCTCCCTCTGTACGGACTTCAGCATCTCCCTGTTCCCTGACCTGAAGAGACTGCTGACGGGCCCCCAGGACCTGGTATGGAGGCCTTTGGCCTGTGTTATTTTACAGAGAGTCCTTGGGCTTGGGCTAGACCTCCCTGTGTTTTTAATGGATTTTAAGAACTCTAATGCACTGTCTTTACCCAGTTTTTACCGCAGTCTCTTTTCAGTGTGGACTCTTTTTAAAAAACAAAGAGGGCCATGCGATTCCCTCTACTGGTTGTTGAGAGAGCCGCTGGTTTTTGGTGGTCGCCTTGGTGTCCTGCCGGGAGTTGGAAGGACCTTCCTTGATAGGCTGTGTTCCAGGAACATTCTCACTCTGAAGCAAGTGGTGGAACTGGCTGGTCCTGGCCTCAACAACGCCTCAGCTTTAGCAGCTCATCTTGGTGTCAGGTCGAATCGTTTCATCGATGGTCTTCTTGCACACTGGAAACAGGAGCTTCATGGACTTGAGCACTCCCTACTCTTGGACTTTAGCAATGGCACGCTGCAGCCAGAAAGCACTGACCCCTTTCCCTCTCTCACGCTCTATATGGACTTTGACGTCGCTCCTTGCTCCTTACTGGCATTCTGTGCTCCCACTGGTGTGGACTTTGGAGGAGCCAGTGGTAAGGCACTCTACAGACTGGTGGTGATGGCACTCAACAAGGACCGATTGAACACCTGTGTGGACACTCCTTGGAGAGCCTATTTTAAACTAGGAAAAGGGCATCGGCCTGCCTGGAGGGCTCTTTACAAAGCCCCTCTCCCTAAGAGGCATGGAGACTTACAGTGGAGGGTCCTGCATGGTATTATAGCAGTCAATGCTTTTGTTTCTGTGATTAACAGCAGTGTCAGTGATCAGTGTGTTTTTTGTTCCTCTAGGGAGACTGTTTTTCATTGTTTTATTGAATGTCAGCGCCTGAGTGGCCTCTTTGAACTTCTCACAAAACTTTTTCATATTTTTAAGGAAGTTTTCTCTAAGCAGGTTTTCATTTGTGGTTTTATGTACAATCGTCGTTTTAAGCAGAAGTGTCAACTACTGAACTTTGTTTTAGGGCAGGCAAAGTTGGCTATCTATGTAAGCCGGAGAAGAAAACTTGAAAATGTTGAGAATGATGTTGATGTCAAAATTTTATTTGTGAGGCTACTTAAAGCCAGAATCAGGCTGGACTTTCAGTTTTTTATGGGGAATGGGGATGTGGAAGGTTTCAGGACCCTCTGGTCCCTGGAGAATGTCCTCTGTTCAGTTCATGATGGACAGCTTTTTTGGGGGCGTTTTTATTAATTTTCTGTGTAACATAGCATGATATAGAAATTGTATTGACTGATGGACAAGTGTGTTTATTAAAGATCTTTTAAAAATCAAATCTCTCTCTCTCTCTCTCTCTCTGAGTGGGCGTGGTCGTGAGTGCGAGCTGAGAGCGTGTGACAGCGTGAGTGAATTATTTCAAACTTTTCTCTATCTTTTTGTGTTTAAGGTGTTTTTTTGTTAAATAATCTTAATTTTTGTTGTTTTCTGTAGCTGGGGTGGGGTAGGCGTTTTGGGAGGGGGGTTTCTGTTGCCAGCTTTGCTGGTCAGCATGGTTTTGGAGCGAGGCTCCGGGTTTGAGAAGCTGACACGCCGGCATGCTGTCAAACTGACACCGGCTGTCAGCTGCTCAGTGGAGGAGTGTAGTCTGGCTGTGGGGGAGCTGGTCGGTTATGAAAGCGTTAGATCAGCTTCTAGAATGAATAGTGCCGTAGTGATCTTCCTGGATAGTATTGAAAAAGTTAACCAGGTAGTGGAGAGTGGGGTTGTGATTAAAGACACATTGGTTCCTGTTCTGTCTCTGGTAAATCCCGCGAAGAGAATTACAATTTCAAATGTCCCACCATTTTTAAAGAATGAGCTGTTGAAGGAGCTGTCGAAACACGGGCAGCTTTTGTCCCCGATTAAGCACATCCCTCTCGGTTGTAAGTCCCCGCGTTTAAAGCATGTCATGTCTTTTAGGCGACAGGTGCTCATGATTTTAAAGAATAGCGAGGAAAGCCTCAACCTCATATTTAAATACCAGATTGACGGCTTTGATTACACCATCCACATCACCTCCGATAATATGAAGTGTTTCGGCTGCGGAATGGAGGGACACTTGATTCGATCGTGCCCTCAGGGAGTGGGGGGTGATCACTCGGGGGGAGGCCGCTAGTGCGGCCTCGGGGCCGTCTGGTGGCGGAGCGGCTTTGCCGCTCTCCGAGGCTGACGGCGCTACTGCGCCGTCGGGTGCTTCGGCCGAGGCCACGGGGCCGTCTGGCGGTGGGGCTTCGGCCGAGGCCGCGAGGCCCTCTGGCGGCAGGGCGGCTTTGCTGCCCTCCGCAGCCAGCCTATCGATCATAAATGAAACAGCAGCAAAAGTTAAAGCACATCGCAGGGCTGCTGCACAGACCAACATTGTGGACAAGGGTGAGATTACCGAGAGGGATCACGCTGAGGGTCAGACAGATGAGCCAAATGAGGCCCAGGTAGATGGTGGGACTAGAAAAATGAATATAAAAGCACAGCACAGGGTGAGTGAG
The DNA here is from genome assembly GCA_020510985.1 of Pholidichthys leucotaenia. Lineage (NCBI taxonomy): Eukaryota > Metazoa > Chordata > Actinopteri > Cichliformes > Pholidichthyidae > Pholidichthys > Pholidichthys leucotaenia. The sequence goes on from CM035840.1 coordinate 190,016,841, forward strand.
AAGCAGGAAGAGACAGCTACCAGGGTGGCTGAGTCAGTGTTGGAGGACGAGGATGACATTGAAATAGATGAAGAATTATGTAAAATCTCAATCAAGCGAAAGAATATGGAAACCAAACAGCAGAGGAGCAAAGTAAAAAGGGTTGTCAAAGACGGTTCTGAGGTTTCTCTATCTCAGCCAGATTCTTATGCTGGGTCTGAGATAGAGAGTGATGGTGAAAGCAGTGATGATGTGGCCAGTGGAGGTGGTTACCCCTTCACAAAAATACAGAAGTTTTTGCAGGACACTAAGGGATCCAGAATGGTTAAAGTTGAAAGCTTCTTCCCCGATCTAAAACGTTTTGTTGACGCTGCTCGGGCCTACATGAAAAATAGGGGAGAGCTTGAGCAGGAAAGTTTTACTGATCAGGAGGTCTACAGACTAAAAAAGCTTGTGCTAAAAGTTAAGAACCAAATTGCCCAGGATGATTAGTCTTTTATCGCTCATTCTTTCTTTTCTGTTTTTGTATTGGTTTTACCCTTTTATATGCATGTGCAGTTTTAATTTTGGCACACTCAACATCAATGGAGCAAGAGAAATGTCCAAGAGAGCGTGTGTTTTTACTCTTGCAGAATGCAAGAAAATTAATGTTCTGTTTGTTCAGGAGACTCATAGTTCTGAGGACAATGCTGCTGACTGGAGGAGGGAATTTCGAGGTGAAATTATTCTTAGTCATAAAAGCAGCAGCAGTGGTGGAGTGGGTATTTTATTTTCTCGAGATTTTATTCCACTTTCTTATGACATTGATGAGATAATTGCAGGCCACATTTTAAAAGTTCGAGCTGTTTTTGAGAATGTGAAAGTTGTTTTTATAAATGTGTATGCTCCAACCGTAGGCACAGAAAGACTGGCCTTTTTAAATATTTTAGATGACACGATCAAAAATTGCAGTAATGATGACTTTTTATTTGTGGGAGGTGATTTTAATTGTACAGAAAATCCTCTTATGGATAGGAATCACCCAGAGCCACATGCTGCATCCAAGAGAGTTTTAAAAGGTCTCATAGAAGCTCATGATCTGTGTGATGTGTGGAGAAATTTTCATGGCAAGGCTAGACAGTACACATGGAGCCATAGAAAGGACAATATTTTGTCCTTAGCTAGACTGGATAGGGTTTACAGTTTTAAGCACCATTTTAGCATTTTTAAAAGTGCTTTTATAGTCCCTGTTGGCTTCACAGATCATTCCCTGGTTCAGTGTTGTGTTTTTATCAAGAATATAAAGTGCAGTAGTGCATACTGGCATTTTAACACGTCACTTTTATCGGATAACAGTTTTAAAACTGCTTTTATGTTTTTTTGGAGTAATTTTAAATTAACAAAATCAAATTTTAGTTCTTTGCAGCAGTGATGGGATGTAGGGAAGAGCCAAATAAAGAATCTGTGCCTACAGTATACTCGCAATGTCTCTGGAGACTTGGCCAGGTCTGTCAGAGACCTGGAGAGAGAAGTAGTGGAGCTGCAGTCTTTGGCAGGCTCCACAGGAGAAAGAGAACATTTTGAGGCCCTCAATGGCAAAAAGTCTGTTTTAACTGACCTACTGGGTGTGGCTGCCAGGGGCGCTGTGGTACGCAGTAGGTTCCAGAACATCGCACTAATGGACGCTCCATCTCATTTTTTCTTTGGTTTGGAGAGGAAGAATGGTCAGAGGAGGATGATCCACTCTCTTAGCTCCGAGGACGGGCGGCCGATCCATGAGTCTGTGGAGATCCGTCGCTTTGCAGTTGCTTTCTACAAGGATCTCTTTAAGAAAGAATTTGTTGAGAATCCACATGCACTGAGTCATTTTTTGACGGACTTGCCAAAGGTGATGGCTAGCGTGAATGCGGAACTGGAGAGCGGGATCACTCTGCAAGAACTGGCAGTGGCTGTCCAGTCTCTTCAGTGTGGAAAAGCCCCAGGGATAGATGGCCTACCATCGGAGTTCTACAAGGCGTTCTGGTCTGAGATCTGTAAGGACTTGCTGGAAGTACTGTCTGACAGTCTGCGGAAGGGTCACCTGCCCCTAAGTTGTAGGAGAGCAGTCCCCACCCTCCTTCCAAAAAAAGGCGACTTGAAAGACATTAAAAACTGGCGTCCGGTGGCCCTCCTCTGTACTGACTACAAAATTCTCTCCAAAGTGTTGGCTACCAGACTGAGGAAGGCGATGGAGCAGGTCATACATGTAGACCAGACCTACTGTGTACCTGGTAGGTTGGTTACAGACAACATTTTTTTAATTCGTGATGTTTTGGACCTCTCCAGCTCATTGGTCAAAGAACTTGGTCTTATTTCAATAGACCAAGAAAAGGTGTTTGACCGAGTTGAACATCCATACCTTTGGCAGACATTAGAGGCCTTTGGTTTCAGCTCAGGGTTCATTGCCATTATCCACGCTTTGTATAGAGACATTGAGAGTATTCTTAAGATTAATGGTGGTTTGAGTGCTCCTTTCAAAGTTGAGAGGGGTGTCCGACAGGGCTGCCCCCTCTCAGGTATGCTGTACTCTCTTGCCATTGAGCCCCTCCTTTGTAAACTAAGGCAAGGCCTCACTGGTTTTAAAGTCCCCAACTCTGACTCTGTTTTTAAAGTGTCTGCCTATACTGATGACGTTGTTGTTTTTACAAGAAATCAAAATGATGTAGACTACCTTTTAAGAACTGTCAATCTTTTTGGTGAGTGCTCCTCAGCGAGAGTGAATTGGGGTAAGAGTGAAGCTGTTGTGGTGGGGGGGAGACCACAAAAAATTGCCCTACCTGGTGGCCTCTCGTGGACACAAGGTGGTTTTAAATATCTTGGTGTGTTCTTAGGAAATCAGACTTTTACTGGGAAAAATTGGGAGTGTTTTTTAGAAAAAGTTGAAGGAAGACTGAAAAAATGGAAATGGATTCTGCCAAACTTGTCCTTCAGAGGTCGTGTTTTAATCATCAACAATTTGATTGCTTCGATGCTGTGGCATCGACTGTCTTGTCTGGACCCTCCACCCAATTTGCTGGCCAGAGTACAGTCTATAGTCGTGGACTTTTTCTGGGACCGTCTTCACTGGGTTCCACAGAGCACCCTGTTTTTACCGAGGGAAGAAGGTGGTCAAGGGCTCATCCATCTGGCCAGCAGGGGGGCTGTCTTGCGCATGCAGTTCATTCAGCAACTGCTGAGTGGCCCCCTCGACCTTGTGTGGAGACCTATTGCCAGGGCTGTCCTGGCTCGCTGTGGAGGGCTTGGACTAGAGGAGTCACTGTTTTTAATGGACTTAAGGAGCCAAAAACTCCCAGAACTTCCCCAGTTTTACCAAAGTGCTTTTAAAATCTGGGGACTTTTTAGAAAGAACTCTCCCCAGGCTTCCTTGTCACCTTTCTGGCTTTTAAAGGAACCACTTGTGTTCGGGACCCGTTTTGATGTGGGCAATGCTTTAGGACCTTCTGTTTTAAAAAAGTTCATTTCTGCAAAGGTCACAACGCTGGGACACTTGGTAAATTTATGTGGTCCTAACTTGGACAATGCTGTTGCCCTATGCTCTGCTCTTGGCATTTCTTCAGTCAGAACTATAATGAATTTGCTGAAAGATTGGAGAGACTGCCTGTCTGCAGAAGAACACTCTGCTATTGTTTTACACTGCAAAAACTCTGTGCGAACTTCTGATGAGCCTTTTCCTTTTAGTGTTTTATCTCCTGATTTTAAAGATGGCACTGGTGTGTTTTTAAACTCTGAACACATTAACATTTGTGACTCTCCGGGTAAAAAAATGTATGGACTTTTGGTGAAAGTTTTAAATGTAAATAAGTTAAAAGGTCGAGCTGATACACCATGGAGGAAACACTTGGGTTTGGGTTCAGAGGTGAGGCCTGCCTGGAGAACACTCTATAAACCACCATTAACTAAGAAGGTTGGAGACCTACAATGGCGAGTTTTACATGGTGCTGTGGCTGTAAATGCTTTTATCTCCATTTTAAACCCAAATGTTGTTGAGGTTTGTACTTTTTGTTCTCAGAAAGAGACTGTGTTTCATTGTTTTCTGGACTGTAACAGACTGCATTTGTTGTTTGTTTTTTTGGGGAAGCTGTTTTATCTGTTTGGAGAAGTCTTTTCCCTGCAGATTTTTATCTTGGGTTTTCCATATAGGCAGAGAACTAAGAAAAAGAGTGAACTTTTAAACTTCATCCTGGGTCAAGCTAAAATGGCTATCTATGTTAGTAGGAAAAGAAAAATTGAACAAATACTGGATTGTAATGTAAAAGACATGCTGGTTGGCATGATTAAGGCTCGAATAACAATTGATTACAATTACTATCATCTGATGCAAAATGTTGAAACCTTTGAGGCTATGTGGTGCTTTAAGCACATCCTGTGTTGTGTTAAGGAGGGGAAAATTACCTATGGTATAATCCTGATGTAAGAAGCAAGTTTTTTGTTTTAGTTTTCCTGGTTTGGTTACTTGTGTCTTTGATTTCTTGTCAGTGAGTCATTTTTCTTTCCCATTGCTTCTTTTAGTTGTTTTAGTTGTGTTTTTCTGTTGAATTTGTGACAATAAAGGTGTGTTGAAAAATCAAAATCTCTCTATCTCTATCTCTATCTCTATCTCTATCTCTATCTCTATACACACTACCATTCAAAAGTTTGGGGTCACCCAGACAATTATTTTGTGTTTTCCACGAAAAGTCACACTTATTTACCACCATGAGTTGTAAAATGAATAGAAAATATAGTCAAGACATTGACAAGGTTAGAAATAATGATTTATATTTGAAATAATAATTTTTTCCAGATACTCAACCTGCTCAAAGGAAGGTCAGTTTTATAGCTTCTCTAACCAGCTAAACTGTTTTCAGCTGTGCTAACATGATTCCACAAGGGTTTTCTAATCATCCATTAGCCTTCTGACGCAATGAGCAAACACATTGTACCATGTAGAACACTGGAGTGATAGTTGCTGGAAATGGGCCTCTATACACCTATGTAGATATTGCACCAAAAACCAGACATTTGCAGCTAGAATAGTCATTTACTACATTAGCAATGTATAATAGATATTAGAGTGTATTTCTGATTAGTTTAAAGTTATCTTCATTGAAAAAAACAGTGCTTTTCTTTCAAAAATAAGGAAATTTCTAAGTGATCCCAAACTTTTGAACGGTAGTGTATATCTAAATTTTCTGCCTGATTTTTGACTCAGATTAATTATACTGAAAATTATTCTAACACCAGCCTAGAGGCCATAGTCACTGACTGGTAGGCCCTAACCACTAAACCATCAGTGGCACAACACTTTTTTTTAGGGTGGCGGATAGATTTTCTGCCTGTGGGGGGAGCCCTAGCCAGCAATGCAAAGATGGGGCCCACCTTCAATGAACCATTTAAGCCCTGCTCCACAGCACTACTCAAAATACTGAGTGTAAAACAAGGAGCAGCAGCCTCCTTTGGACGAGCCCAAGACTTGTTTGTGACAGAAGTCTATGTATCAGATGTAAATGAAGCCTATGACACATTTACAAACATTGTAACCACTCTTTATGAAAAAAACTGCCCATTAGTTAAAAAAAAGCTTAAACACAAATTTACTGACAAACCATGGCTAACCAAAGGACTACAAAAGGCGTGTAAAAAGAAAAATTTATTATATAAAGCTTTCATAAAGAAAAGGACAAAAGAAGCAGAGCAGCGGTATAAAACATACAAAAATAAGTTAACATATATAATAAGATGTAGTAAAAGAGACTATTACAGTAAAGAACTGGAAAAAAACAAAGACAATATTAAAAATACATGGACAATAATCAACAGTATCCTTGGAAATAAAAGCAGAAATACCAGCTACCCAACTAACATTCCAAAAAATAATAAATCGACTCCGAATGTGAATATAGCTTCACCTGCAGATGAATTTAATAATTTTTTTGTTAACATTGGACCTAAACTGGCCCGAGAAATACCCACTACGGTGCCAACAGGTGATTCCATATGCAATAACACTGCTGTAAAAGACACCATCTTCATAAAGAACACAGATGAAAGAGAGGTCATTGAAATTGTTAAATCGTTCAAAAGTAAAACATCTACTGACTGCGATGGTATTGATATGCTACTAGTCAAAACTGTTATCGAATGCATAGTGAAACCACTGACGTATATCTGTAACCTGTCTCTCCAATCAGGTATATTTCCCAATGCAATGAAAATAGCTAAAGTAATTCCGATTTACAAGACAGGCGACAGAGGGGAACTCTCCAACTACAGACCAATTTCACTATTACCGCAATTTTCCAAGATACTTGAAAAAATATTCTATGAGAGAATTGACAACTTCATACTGAAGAATGATTTATTGTGTGAGCAGCAATATGGGTTCAGACACAAAAGGACAACAGCATATGCCTTAATGGAATTTACAGAAAAAATATCAACAGCCATTGAAAATAAAGAGTATTCAGTTGGAGTATTCCTGGATCTTAAAAAAGCATTTGATACAGTAGATCACAATCTATTATTAAAGAAACTACAAAATTGTGGTATTAGAGGGGTAGCACTGTCCTGGTTAAGAAGTTACTTAAAGAATAGATATCAGTTTGTATGTGTTTACAACAAAAACTCAGAGCTACTGAAGGTCACCTGTGGAGTCCCACAGGGTTCAGTTTTGGGACCATTATTATTCAATATGTATATAAATGATATATGTAAAGTTTCAGAAAAAATGGACTTAATATTGTTTGCTGATGACACTAACCTGCTATGCAGTGGAAACAATTTGGAACAACTTCTGGATACACTCGGAAAGGAATTAGGAAAGCTGAAACTGTGGTTTGATTCAAACAAATTAACGCTCAATTTAAGCAAGACAAAATTTATAGTCTTTAACAACCATCACAACTACCCAGTACCCAAACTCAGTGTAAATGGTGTAGAGATTGAAAGGGTATCCGAAACTAAATTCCTTGGAGTAATAATTGATAACAAACTGTGTTGGAAGCCACATATTAATTATATAAAAGGTAAAGTATCCAAATCAATTGCAATATTACACAGAGTGAAAAATTTGCTGAATCAACCCACACTATACACCTTGTATCATTCATTAATACTCCCATACATGACATATGACCATTGGAGTGGTCTGCTGGGGCAGTGGCATTACTGCAGCCGATAGGAAGAGACTGAACAAACTGATTAAGAAAGCTAGCTCTGTCCTGGGGCAGCGCCTTGATCCGATGGAGGAGATAGGAGAGAGAAGGACGGTGGCTAAACTGTCATCTCTGCTGGAGTCCGAGTTCCACCCTATGCAGGACATACTGAATGCACTGAGGAGCTCATTTAGCAGCAGACTACATCATCCCAGGTGCACAACCGAGAGGTTTCGTAGGTCCTTCCTACCAACGGCTGTCAGACTGTACAACCTAAGCAGGGCTGCTCGCAGAGATAGCAAAAAAGACGTAACAAACTAATAGTTTTTTGAATGCAGAAGATGCAATAGACTTACACAGTGGTCCTCTCCGGCATACAACTAGGAGCATGCCGGTCGCTATGGAGGGTGAGAGTGTGTATGGGCACATAATCATACCATGCAGGATAGCTGGGTAGACGGTTATGCTGTTTCATTCCATCTAGCGGCAATGCTCTGCACTGTGTGTGTTTATATATTTGCATATTTGTTCCGTCTAGCTGCAATGCTCCGTACTGTGGGTGTTTATATATTTATATATCTACATGTTATTCCATCTAGCTACATTGCTCCGCACTGTGTGTGTTTATATACTTGCATATTTATTCCACCTAGCTGCAATGCTCCGTACTGTGGGTGTTTATATATTTACATATTTATTCCATCTAGCTACAATGCTCTGCACTGTGTGTTCATATATTCATATATTTATTCCATCCAGCTACAATGCTCTGCACTGTGTGTCTGTGTGTGTGTGTATATATATATATTTTATAGTAATACGTACATATGTTTATTAGCTGCTCTTGCTTGCTTGTTTTTTTTTTTTTTTTTTTTTTTTTTTTCTTGCCTTCTGATTGTTGCTCTGAGTGTTGCTATCCCTGTGCTGTTGCAATCCTGGAATTTCCCCGTTGTGGGACTAATAAAGGCTTATCTTATCTTATCTTATCTTATATTGTAATGAAGTATGGGGAAATACATATAAAACAAACATATATCCACTCTTTATGCTTCAAAAGAGAGCTATTAGAATAATCAACAAAGCAGCTTACAGGGAACCAACAAACCCACTTTTTCTTAAACAAAAAACTCTCAAGTTGAAAGATCTGATCGACTTTGAAACCGCAATAATAATGTTCAAAGTGAAGAATCTATCACTGCCCGCAAATATCCAAAAGTTGTTCCAAACAAGGGAGAAACGATATCACTTCAGAGGAACATGTATATTTCAAAAGCCTACAGTGAGAACAACCACCAAGCAACACTGTATTTCAGTGCAAGGTGTCAGATTATGGAACGATTTTGGACCTGAATTAAAATCATGTACAAAGCTTGGACAATTTAAACAAAAACTAAAGGAAGAAATACTCCAAACATATTTACAAGACGACATGTAAACTCACATAAGGATTGACATTTCCAGCCTGTGTTGTGTTATAGCTTAGTTTTTCTTTTTTCTCTGTGACACTATGTCTTAGATTTGTTTTTGAATAGTAATCGCTTAACTTAGACTAGCTCAGTTTTCTTTTCTCTCAGTCATATTTTGTCTTAGCCTTGTTTTAAATTGTAATCGCTCTTGTCTTGTTTTCTCCTTTTTCTCCTTTGAATTCTTGGATGGAATATGGGTGGGCAATATAAGCTGCGGCTTCAGCCATCACCCATTTTGGATAACTCACGTGGAATTGTATAGTAGAAGGAGTCTTTGTCTAATTTGACCTTGTTGTTATATTATACAGTTTCTTTTAACCTGTAATGTACTATCCGAAATAAATAAAATAAATTCAAATTAAATTCAGATTTTCCACAAAGTCGGGAAAAACTGGCAAGGGAACCTGCCTCTGGGTTGTAAGACCTCTGTCCAAAGCCAAAGCTCTAGTTGGAGAAGATGGGGGAGGAAGCCCAGCAGCTGATGCTGCTGTAGAGAGCAGTGTGCTGACAGATATATCATTGGGCTCAGGAAGGTTCTTCTCGACTGGAGAGTCACTGTCAACGTCCTCATCATCCTCAGAGACATCCACTCACCCAATGGAGCCACTGCCAGAGCTGCTAGTCTTACCCAAGTTATCAGAGGTCATGAGAGACCCTACATCAGGATGCGGCCCAGGGGCACATATGGGAGCCTGGTGTGGCATATCCAAAAGACGATGTTGATTTGCAGCCAGATGTTCAATGGTTTTATGCATTTCCTCCAATTGCCTCTGCATGAGATCCACCCATGAATCACGTAGCTGGCTTCCTTCAATCCGCTTCTGCTTCCTGCTGGCCTTCCCAGTTCCAGCTGGAGCACTTAAATCCGGAGGGATGGAGCCCTGGGCTGGTGGCATACCAGTGTCTGGGCTACTTGCCCCTTCTTCACTCCCTACAGAAGCCATTATTCCTTCAAGAAAACAATAGGACAGAAAACAAGACATTATTATTATTATTATTATTATTATTATAAACTGGCCAAAGGGCTGTTCCAGAAGGTACACACATGCTAGTCAGAAGACAACGTAGCAATATCAGATTTCAGTTCACACCTGTATGCAGTACCACTCCCCCACAAAAGGTGGCGAGAGTGCACTAAGCACAGGAGCGCCCAGTACCCAGATGAAGAAGACAACTGTCTTTTTTTTTTTTTTTTAAGAAGATGGCTGTCAGTCAAAAAAAGAAAACAATACAGAATTAACGGTAAGTTGTACCGTGCTGTTTAATTGTTAAGCAATTCCTGCCTGAAGAAGGCAACAATATGTCACATACCTGTGATGATGGGATTTTATTATGAAGTGTGGCCATATAATAGGTAGCGTATGCCATTAGGGGCTCTCTTGCCCAGACGACTCCACCATGAGCTGCATGTTCTGTGTTGTGACCAGTCATACATTAAAGCTCAGTTCCAGTGCAACCTCCTCGTCCGTCTCATTCCATGCCAGGTTTGTGGACATAACATTTAGTGACTGAGGATTAACTCATGGAGACATGCGTAACACCACTATGGCCCGTTCTGGAGCACCCAGGAGAACCAGCGGCTCCATGGCCACGTTGGTTGGAAGCGTTCAAAATGTATGTTGCAGCGTTGGACCTGGGAAAGCTAGACAAGGTGAGGATGCCAGCACTGCTTGTCCAAAACCTAGGCATTGAGGGCCAAAGGATTCTCTGCGATCTCTGCGAGACAGACTTGTGTGAGGAAGTTGTGGAGTGGCTAGCTAGCTATTTCACCATGGCAGGCAGCGTGACGGTATGACGGATTGGCTTTCGCCAGAGACGACAGAGGGTCGGTGAGCTAGTACAGCAGTTCATCACTGACCTGAGACAGTTGACTAGTGTGTGCCGTTTTGGGCCGCTGAAAGATGAAATGGTGTGAGACCAATTGGCCGAACACACATGTAGCGGTGGGATACGAGCTAGGTTGCTAACAGCGCCAAATAACTTGATGGTAGCTGGAGCGGTTGAGCTAGCACTCCAATTGGAAGCAGCAGAGGAGTTAGCCACGGCACTAAATGGGTGCCAAATGCAGAGGCTATCCGGATAGTCGATGCTAGCTAATGTGGTAGACACGGAAGACAACAAAGAGTACATGGCAAGAGTACGAGGCGTTTGCAGTGAGCCAAAAATCCGCTCCGAGAGGCCCCGGCTGCGGGGGTTGTGGGTCCCCGACACATCAGGATGGAGCACGAGTTTGCCCAGCAAGAGGAAAACGGTGTATCAAGTGTGGGTGCCTGAACCATTTCGCCAGAGTATGCCGGTTGTCAGCACCATGGGACCGCCAAGTGAGCCCGCCCGCCTGCCAACAACGACCATTCACTCAGTGAGTCCCAATGCCAATAGTTATTCCTATTGTACAGTGGAATTGGACGGTGTAGCTTTACCACTCCTGCTTGACATGGTGGCGGTGCGTTCAACGCTAAACTGGGCCACGGTGAAAAAGTTTTTCCCCAACCACAAAATCAAGAAGAACCCAACGCCGCTGCATGGGTATTGTGGTCACAGACTGTGCAATGTTGGAACAGTGGGAATGACTGTTTGCTGTAAACCCAAAATTGTGTACGACTTCACGTTCCAGGTGACAGTGTGCAGTGACAACATTATGGGATGCAACCTTTTCTATGGACTGGGTTTCGCCATCAGGGACAGCGCTGGGTTCGAATGGTCTGGGTGTGGATGTTGGAGCTCGCTGGACCCGGATGACGACGTTGTGGAGTGGGATGAGGTAATACGGAACAGCGCCAACAACACGCCATCCACCCCATGCGTTCAGGAGGGGAGGGAGCGTGTGCCCATCGAGTACAACACTGATGAGGATATTAAGAATGGTACCGACACCAAAGCATCCACTCCATGCTCTCAGGAGGAGAGCCGCTTGGAGGGGGAGCATGAGCATGCTGAGAGCCCCAAAGCACATCGGCAGCAGCTGGACACAGACACAATGCATGATGTGGCACAGCAGAGCGCTTCAGATGGCAAACAGGAGCTCCGGACACCTTCCGCACCCACGACAAGCCGCAGCACAACGGAGGTCCCAAGCGGAATGAGCACACAGAACCACCGGGAACACAACAACAATGCATTAAAACAAGTAAGGCGCTGCTCCACGTCATGGAAAGGGTTCGGGTTCACGCCGGCGGGAGACTGGGATGGCGAGTGACCGGGCCGCAGCTAGCAAAACAACAGACGCCACTGGGGATTGTGGTGAAGCTGAGAATGACGTGCTTTCGGCTGACGGACAATTCATTTAGGCATGCAAACAGACTGCGGTGTGTCCAGGTGGTGGCTCCGGACGGCGAGGCACCGTGGGAGTCTGCTGCTGCAGTGTGGGACCCGGGCCCCGGCGTCATGAAGATTGGACCTGGGGGGTCCAACGGCTACAGGGGGGCGGCCGCCACAGGCCCGCTTCAAAGCCGCTCGAGCAGAGCTGTTTCCCCTGGTTGACCCACCCTTACCATGGGAGACTGTAAAAAAGAAGTTTAAGACTGTTTAGTTAGGAGCATGGCTGGCTGTTATGTAGCAGAACATCCCACTTAGCCCTGTTGGGCTTTGTGGTAGTCCACCCACAGGCCCTAGTTTCTTTGTTGGTGTGTTTGAAGTTCTTTATTATTTGGTGTTTTCTATTTTAGTTTGTGTGTTTATTGGGGTTTTCTTCTACGAAATTGGGGAGGGTCTTAATTTGGTGTGTTTTGTAAAGGGGGGAGAATGTGATGATGGGATTTTTTTGTGAAGTGCGGTGTAATGACGCTGCCTTCCGGTTGCGTCATCACACTGCCATATAATAGGGAGCGTCCGCTGTTAGGGGCTCTCTTGCCTAGACAACTCCACCACGAACTGCATGTTCTGTATTGTGACCAGTTAATTCAATTCAATTCAACTTTATTTATATAGTGTCATTTCACAACAACATTCATCTCAAAGCACTTTCAACTGTAGGGGAAACCCCCACAATTGCAGGAAGACCCCAGCAGTCAGGCGATCCCCTGTGAGCAAGCGCTTGGTGATGGTGGAGAGGAAAAACTCCCTTTTAACAGGAAGAAACCTCCAGCAGAACCAGGCTCAGGGAGGGGCGGTCATCTGCTGCGACTGGCTGGGGGGTGAGGGGATAGAGAAGATGAAAAGAACAGACATGGAGAGAGCAAACAGCACGATGGGGACTCAATCTATGGGAGAGAACAAGCAGATGTTAATGACCAGCAAAAAAAAAAATATTTCATTGAGGGTGAAGAAAGGAATGAAGCCCAGTGCATTATTGGAGGTCCCCCGGCAGTCTAAACCTATTAGCAGCATAACTAAGGGAAGTTTATCTTTTGTTCTTATTAAAGACAAGAATAGAAAGGAGATGTCTTTACCTTCTTAACGTGTTTCGACTGTACACTGCAGCCTTCGTCATTCTTGTCTTTAATAAGAACAAAAGATAAATAATTAAAAGAAGACAAAATGAACCTACTTGAGCTATAACTAAGGGAGGGTTCAGAGACACATGATCCCTCCCTAATTGTAGGCTATATCAAAAAGGAAGGTTTTAACCCTATTCTTAAAAACAGAGATCGAGTCTGACTCCCGAATCCAGATTGGCAACTGGTTCCACAGGAGAAGAGCTTGATAACTGAAGGCTCTGCCTCCCATTGTACTTTTGGAGATTGTAGGTATTACAAGTAATCCAGCATTCTGGGAGCATAGTGCTCTGTTAGGATAATAGGGTAGTATCAGATCTTTTAAATAAAAAGGGGCCTGATTATTTAGAGCTTTGTAAGTGAAAAGAAGGATTTTAAACTTAATTCTAAACTCTATGGGAAGCCAATGAAGGGAGGCCAGAACAGGAGAGATATGATCTCTCTTTCTAGTACCAGTTAAAACTCTTGCTGCAGCATTTTGGATCAGCTGAAGATTTTTTAAAGATGTTTTAGGACAACCTGATAATAGAGTTACAATAATCTATTCTGGAGCTAACAAAAGCGTGGATCAGTTTCTCAGCATCACTTTGAGACAAGATGCTCCTAATCTTGGCAATATTATGCAAATGATAGAAGGCAATCTTTGAAACGAATTTAATATGTGAATTGAAAAACAGATCTTGATCAAAAATAACTCCAAGGTTCCTCACAGAACTATTAAGAGAAAGAGTAGCTGCATCCAAACTAAGAGTTTGATTTGGAAAGGTATTTCTAAGGTTTTTTGGACCAACAAGAATGACTTCAGTCTTATCTGAATTTAATAGCAGGAAATTACAAGTCATCCAAGCTTTGATTTCCTTAAGACAGGCTTCTAACTTGGCTAATTGATTACTATCATCTGGCTTCATTGTGTGTCATCTGCATAACAATGAACATGTATACAGTGCTTTCTAATAATGTTGCCTAACGGAAGCAAATATAAACTAAAAAGAGTAGGGCCTAGCACAGATCCCTGTGGAACTCCATGACTGAGCTTTGAGTTGGAAGAAAACTCATTACTGACATGAACAAACTGGAACCTATCAGATAAATAAGATCTAAACCACTGCAACAAAGTTCCATTAATCCAACATAGTGTTCTAATCTATCAAGTAGAATATTATGATTGATAGTATTAAACGCTGCACTAAGGTTAAAAAGACAAGTACAGAAACAAGTCCATTATCAGATGCGATAAGGAAGTCATTAGTGACTTTCACTAAGGCTGTTTTAGTACTATGATGGATTCTAAACCCAGATCGAAAGTCTTCAAATAAACCATTTCCCTGCAAGTGGTCAAATAATTGCGTAGCAACAACTCTAAGATTTTTGAAATGAAAGGCAGATTAGAGATTGGTTTATAGTTAGCTAAAACTCCTGGATCCAGCGTTGGCTTTTTGAGTAAGGGTTTAATTACAGCAGTTTTAAAGGCCTGCGGTACATGGCCTAATGTTAATGAAGAATTGATTATTTGAAGAATAGAGCTACCAATAAATGGGAAGTCCTCTTTAAATAACCTGGCAGGAATAGCCAGTTATACATTAAAGCTCAGTTCCAGTGCAACCTCCTCGTCTCTCATTTCATGCCTGGTTTGTGGACATAACAATACTCCCAAGCAGATAAGGATAGAGCATATCATGTGCTGTTTAGCTGTTAAACAGTTTTCTGCCTGAAGAGAAGGCAAAAATATATCGCATACCTTAAGCAGATAAGGGTTGTACATACCTCATGCTGTTAAACTGCTAACAGTTCCAGCTGAAGAAGAAGGCAAATATATATCACATACCTCAAAGCAGATACGGATAGTGCACATCATGCTGCACACAGCCGCTGCAAGCCTTCTCTCACTCAGCAGAAAAAACAACAAATTTATGATGCAGCAATGGGGTACCAAAGGTAAGGCAGCCCAATACAGCACAGAAAATGTAATGTCAAACAGACTGGTATAAGCTCTTACCAACCAGAAGGATACAAAGAGGAAGAATGGGTAGATGCAAGGGATATGTATATAAGGTGTGCATCTACAGGTGTGATTAATTTGGAAAAATGCTTCAGACCCGAGTATCATAGTCACATGATTATAGGTTCACTGAAATGAAATAAAACAGGATGGGTCAGGAGGCCTTCCAAAGTCCAAAGGCCACTGGACAGGTGAACCCGGGGTGTCAGGTGGCATACCAAAGTCCAAGAGCCACCAGACAGGAGAAGACACACAAGCCTCTTGCACAGAAAGTAACACACAAACCTTTTGCTCTGAAAATAAGACATGAGCCTTTAACATGGGAGGTGACAACTTGGAAATTTCACACTCAGGAGATGACATGGAAATTTTAAACTCTGAAAATAATGACAACACAGGTACTTTACCTTCAGGAGAAAATGACACAGAAGTCTTAAGCTCAGAGACTGACATGGAATTTTTAACCTCAGGCAAAAACATGGAAACTTTAAACTCAGATGGTAACATGGAGATCTTAAACTCTGGAGATGGCAACATGATAGAATCTGTGAGCTCAGCAGATGGTAACAGTGGAGCTCCTTGTACAGATAATAACAAAGAAGTCCCTAGCTTTAGAGGTAACAGAGGAGTCTTTTGTTCTAGAGACAGTGCCTGAGGGGCCTTCGCCGCAGGGGCCAACAGTAGCTGAGGAGCGGCGACCCCGGGCAATGAAGGTGGAACAGACTGCTCTGCTTCTAGGATGTTGGGTGGAGGTCTCCTGACTTCTTGGACATTGAGTGGCGGTCTCATGACCTCTGGCATGGCAGGTGGAGGATGGTCCTCCTGTGACTCCTTCCCTGGCATGGCCACCTCAGACAGGGGAGAAGAGCAGGGAGTGAGGGAGGCATCACCACAGTTACTATGAGCTAGGCAAGTCTTTACTAATATGGATGTTAAGAACATAAAGAAAAGTACTTGCCTGAGCTCCTGGTCCACTGCTGCTGGGGTGACCACCTCTGAATGCGCCACAGGAGCCAGAGCATGCATCTCCGGCAGGACAGAAACATATTCCTCAAGAACAGCTGGAGCTGTGGCGTGGACCTCAGGGACAGTGGGAGCCATTGTGCACACCATGGGAACAACAGGAGCCGTTACGTGCGCCTCGGGAACAGCTGGAGCTGTAGCGCACACCTCGGGGATGGCTGAAGCTGATGTGTGCGCCTCGGAGATGGCTGGAGCTGTGACACACACATCGCGAGCAGCATGAGCTGTCTGGTGAGGAGCTAGCACTACTGACATGATAACAGGCAAAATTGCAGGAACGATGACAGGTGAAACCTCGGGTGGAACTGCAGGCATGGCGACAGACAAAACAGATGGGGCACGAGCCGGGGTGTGTGCCATGGAGAGAGCTGGTGCATAGCGTCGAGAGGAGCGACATCTCCCGGAGCCCTTCTTCCCTCCGGGCCTGTCGAACACCAGTCTTGATCCCCGAAACTGATCTCTCTTACTGGCAGAGACCTCCCAAGGTGCCCGTGGTGCAGCAGGCTGCTGCTTGGGAGGTGGAGTAGGCAGTAGAGATGGTGTATTGTTCACCATCCAACGATACATCTGCCGTAGGTTCTGGGCGGACATTTGCAGCCCGAGCAGATCAGGGTAGCTCCACAGACTAGGGGTTGACTTAATTACCATGGCTGCTAGGTCCAGAAACCCCAGGACTTCCTCCGGCATGTGGGAGGTCCAGGCATCCAAGACATAATCCTCCACAGTTTATGGTGCCCACACCTCATCCGCATCCAGTCCCAAACTCCAAAAGTCCATACCTGCTGGGTCCTCGGTTGGTTGGGTCATTCTGTCACAAATATCTGCTTTGGGAGGCAGATGAAAGTTGAAGCTGGACCCAGTAGTGCAGGCAGGACTTCAGTGCAAAATGATTTATTTCCAAAAACACAAAAGAACAAACAAAAGTCTAGTGATGTTATGCTTGACACCACCCACTCCACACTGATTCAAGCAATATTAAGTGGAGGTGTCATGAGCGGTACATCGAGCACTGTTTCAACACTCCCACAGTCACATGACCATAGCAAGTGAGGCCTCGTTATGTCAGTCACATCACATGACTTGAGGGCTCCCGGGAAGTTTGAGAGGGTTGTGTTATGTATGATATTACCCTGGCTGACAGATGAGGTGAGGTGACTTGCAGAACAAAGCTTTATTAGACACTCTGGTAATGGCAGTCACAGACAAAGCACTGGCCAAGGCACAGGCGAGAAAGAGGCCGTAAGATGGCTGACCCTGGCCTTATATAGGGTGGTGCAGTGACGTCACCAGAGGTGCGCGTCACCACCGCACACTTCACAGTAAAAGTGCTATATAATATCCCCCCCCTCCTCTTTAAAAGTCCAGAACGACTCACTCAATTAAGACCCTCCTCAATTTGGGACCCGAACCATGCACTAAGTTATTAAAACTAAAGGGAAATGGCCTAACACACTCACACAATCTACCTAAAATATAGGGCTGATGGGTGGACTACTGTGCAGCCCGCACAGCCGGGTGGATTATTCTGCCACCCCTAACTAAAGAAAAAGTCCATTGTTAAAGTAAAATTGTACACCGTGCTCCTAAACTAAAGAAAAACACAAAATAATCCCATATATGACATTTCTACTAACACCAGAACTTTAATATACACTATTTACAACTCAGTTCTTTGGGTGAAAGGATATAACTGGCATGGAGGCCCAGGGCAGCCTTTCAGCAGAGGCACCCCTGGAAACAGTCGGTCCCCGAGGTGATGGCTGTTCCTCCTCACCATTGACCTTGCCTCACATCCAGCCACATCCCCCAGAGTCTTCTCCCAGACACGCCGAAGCAGATTTGCATGCCACACCAAGCCGTCAGACAGTCTGAAGTACGTTGCACCCAGTTTGGCCACTATACGCAGGTACTTCTGATGCTCCTGAGGTTGTCGTCTGGCCCATCTTCGCCGCGGACGTTCCTCACCTCGAATCCAGGCCCAATCCAGGACCCTCAATTGGGTCCGGCTCGGCTTGAGGTGTTGTTGTTGAGCACGCTGATCCCTTGCGCTCACCGGTCTTGCCCCGACCTCTTCTAGTGCTGTTGTAACATGCGCCATCGTAGCTGCAGACCCCCTGTCCCATTGTGGGCAAACTCCGGGGGCATTCGGGGCTAACACATTGGTGCCACTCGCCGGTGCAGGTGCCTCGCCATCACGCTTGGTACTCCCCTCGACCGTTTCCCAAACTCCGGCACTGAGACCCTCCTGCACCGGACCTGAGCAAAGTTGGTCCTGCTTGACCGTCATGGCGTCCAGTAGTTCTTCATCCCACACCACATCCTCATTGATCGCTAGAATCGGGGTATTCCACTGGCCACAGCCCAACCACTCTTCCACAGTGCCGTCTTTAATGGCGAAACCCAGTCCGTAAAATAAATCAGAGCCCATGATGTTATCGCCCCATGCTGTCACATGGAATGTGAAGTCGAGCACTGTTGCAGACTTGTACCAGACAGTCAACTCCAAAGTCCCGACCGTGTCCAGCCTTCCACCTTCATAACTGTACAATGGCGCTGAGTTACCTCTAATCCTGTGGGTGGGAAAAAAACCTCTTCACTATGGCCCAATTCAACAACAAACCCTCCGCTCCCATGTCAATCAACAGTGGCACTTCCATGTCATCCAGCCCCACTGTGCAAAATGTGTACCTGGTTGTGTTGGGGGACACCGTGTGGATGGTTGTCAGGGGCAAGCGGAGCGATTTCTTCCGTGGGCTGTCCGGTTTAAATTCACGGCACACCCTGGCAAAATGGTTAAAGTGACCACATCTGTTACAATGTGCTCCTCTCGCTGCACAGTCCTTAGACTTTTTGCAGTGCATCACAGTCCCACAACCCATGCAAAGGGGTTTTCCCGGGGCAGACCTTCGGTTGGTAGCGTTGGCTTCCGTATCTTTGTCGTCCACACTATTTTCACTATCAAGGTCTGTGACATTTGCCATGGCGAAAGGCTCCGGCGGCTGCTGTGACTGGCGCCCAGTTAGCTCCAGAGCTAGCTTGTCTGCAGCTTCCATTTGGAGAGCTAGCTTGATGGCTCTGGCTAACGTGAGGTCATTAGATGCCGTAAGTAGCCTAGCTCGCAATGCTGCACTGCATATATGTTCTGCCAGCTGGTCACAAATCATTTCTTCTTCCAGCATCCCAAAATGACACTCACTGCCTCAGCTGCCTCAAGTTGGCGACAAACTGCCGAACGGGTTCACCTACCCACTGGTGCCGCTGCTGATAGCGGATCCTCCGGACAGTCACGTTGTCCAGGGTGTAGAAATGGCTAGCTAGCAGCTCTGCTACCTCCTCATAAGTGTCTGAAGCACCAGGCGTTCGTAGGACTCGCTGGCCCTCTATACCCAGATTGTGACTCCAGAAGCACCCGGGCCCTTAGCTTATTGAGCTCACCGAGTCCCAGCGCAGCAACATAGTTCTCAAAGGCTTCGAAGGCTTCAAAGGGCCTAGGTGGTTCCTGGAAAACTCGATAAAAGGGCGAATTGGAGCTACGCACTTCTCCATTAGTTTATCCTCGATCGCCAGATGTTATGTATGATATTACCCTGGTTCACAGATGAGGTAAGGTGACTTGCAGAATACAGCTTTATTAGACACTCTGGTGATGGCAGTCACAGACTAAGCACCAGCCAAGGCACAGGCGAGAAAGAGGCCATAAGATGGCCGACTCCGGCCTTATATAGGGTGGTGCAGTGACATCACCTGAAGTGTGCGTCACCACCACACACTTCACAGTGAAAGTGCTATTTAACAGGTTGGGCATTTGAATATAAGTGAGAGAGAGTATTACACAAGTTAGAAATAGGTTTAGGTTCAGTAACATCAAACAAAAACACATTACATTTACTAAATATTACAGAGATACATGCATACGCACTCATTCACACAAACACACTAGGAGAGAGATAGAAAGACAGACAGACAGACAGACAGATAGAGTTGTTTGTGTGGTTGAGTGTCAGTTTTTTGAGACTGTAAAGTGTGTTTTTTTTTTTGAGTGAGTGAGTGCATGCGTGTGTGTGTGTAAGTGTAGTAAAGGAGGGACAAGGAGGACAACCTCATTTTTGGACCCACAATTTAAAACATTAGTTTTTTGGCAATGAAACACGTGCACAAGAGGCCATGCCAAAATTGACTGCTGAATGCGCTGCAACCATGAGGATGGAGAGGACAATGCCATAAACATAACAGGTAGTGTACCACTTATTTTGTATTATTATTGTGTTTTCCAAACCTCTCTAGCCACATGTATTATAAAATGATAT
Source organism: Pholidichthys leucotaenia (assembly GCA_020510985.1). NCBI lineage: Eukaryota > Metazoa > Chordata > Actinopteri > Cichliformes > Pholidichthyidae > Pholidichthys > Pholidichthys leucotaenia. Next base: position 190,037,199 of record CM035840.1, read on the forward strand.
CAACTCCATCAGTCAGTAGCAGAGGAAGAACCTGGGCTTTCAGCAGAAGACAACTTGTGGGACCTTTAGGATAGCAGAGTTGGTTTTTATTATATTACTTTAAGCATCATTTTGTTATTATAAAAGATTGCTAATTGCATTTGTTTTGTTTTGTTTTTGTTTAGGAGAAACACCACTCTCAAAATGCAACAGCAGATGCCACAGTACAAGTTCAACGTTATTTGTCTGAGCCCTACCACTCCAGAGGAGAAGACCCACTCTGTTACTGGGCAACACACAAAACCATATACCCAAACCTTTACAAGATGGCAAAAAAGTATCTCCACATGCCAGCAACACCAGTGCTATGTGAGAGGGTACTCTCCAAAGCTGGAGAGGTAATAAGCCACAAGAGGAGCAGACTGAAACACACACTGTCGAAATGCTTCTTTAAAAAAAAATTTAAAAAATCACACACACACACACACACACACACACACACACACACACACACACACTTTAGGGATATTTGGCTTTTGGGTGAAATTTATGGAAATTGTAAAAAGTTCATGCTACAGTGATATTATATCATGAAAGTAGTGCATTTAAGTAGAAACATGCAATGGTGATTTCCTCATTTTAAACAATTTGTTGAAACAAAAGCCAACAACAGTGGTGGGTATACCACAACAAAAAATGTCAGTGTCTCAATAACTTGCCATGTGCCCCTGAGAATCAATTACAACTTGACAATGGCATCCCATGCTGTTCACAAGTCACCTTATTGTCTTGTGAGGCATGTCATTCCACTCTTCTTGAAGGGCGGCCCTCAGGTCATGGAGGTTGTGGGGTGCAGGGATACAAGCCTCTACATGGCTGATCCCATAGGATTTCTATGGGATTCAAGTTTGGAGAAAATGCAGGCCACTCCATTTGTGGTAGCCCAGCCTCAAGCAGCCATTCCCTCATGATGCAACCTCGATGAGCTGGAGCATTGTTGTCCATGAAGATGAAATTAGGCCTGTGTTGTTCTTGCAGGGACACAATGACTGGATTAATTATGTTATTCAGGTAGTATCAGCTTTTCACTGTACGATTCACAAGGTGTAGGGCAGGTCTGTATGAACTAGACACACCTGGACTTCCGGTTATGGCGGCCGCCTAGAAGGTCACGTATCACTCTGCTCTGCTCCTGGAAATAAAGATTCGGCAAATAACTCTCTCATTTGGAACAGAACTTTCCCCAGCGTTTGGGTGAGGATATGCCGGTGAAGACTAAGGCTGGGAAATCAGGAGGGGGAAAAATTGAATCGCCGAAGCAGTCCAAATTAACGGACTTTAAAGTTTGTGGCGCAGTAGAAAAAGCTGCGGATATGGCGGATGAAACTAGCGGTGGTGCGGTAACTGCTGACGATGGCGGCACAGGTGCAGTGCTGGTTGCCATTAGCTCAATGAGAGCAGACTTTTCCGCTAAACTTGATGGGATTATGGCAGCGTTGGATGCAATGAGAAAGGAGTTGGGTGACTGCGTGGAGCGAGTGACGCAGGCGGAGCTTCGTGTTTCAAGTGCGGAGGATGAAATCAGCGGACTTCAAATAAAGGTGCGCATTTTGGAAAAAAAAATAAAGATCTGGAAAATAGCGTTCTGGACTTGGAATCCCGGTCCAGACGGAACAACCTGAGGCTGGTGGGTTTACCGGAGGGAGCCGAAGGTCGTGATTCATGCTCCTTTTTGGAGGGGTGGATCCCGGAGGCGCTGAACAACGCGGAGCTAAAATCATCAGTCGTCTTGGAAAGCTCCCACCGAATTGGCCCACCGAGAGGTAACAAGGCAGCACCGAGGACGCTAATTATGAAGTTTCTCAGCTACAGAGACAGGATGACTATCTCCAACGCGGTGCGGGCCAAAGGAGAAATTAAATACCAAGATCAGCAGGTGCGGTTCTACCCAGATTTGGCCTCAGGAATCCAACAATTAAGGAAGCAGTTTGACCCCATCCGCAAAGAACTGCGCAACCTTGAGATTCGTCATGGAGTGATTCACCCTGCAAGACTTCTGGTCACATATGAGGGCAGAACACACATCTTCAAGACCCCCGAGGAGGCGCAGGAGCTCATCAAGAAGATCCAGGAAGAGACTGGTGGGAGCTAAGCATGAACAGAATATAGGGTAGAATATTTGAGTATTTAACTGATTAGAAGCATATAACAAGATTACAAAATATAGATTGTATTACATATTAAAAAAAAAAAAAAAGTACAAAATTGCTAAAAAAATTTTGGAGTTAAATTGGAAAATTACAGAAGAGAGTTAATGTTACATTATTAAAAGCAGTAGAGTTAGGGTGATTGGGAGGATGAAGAAGGAGTGGCTTTGGCTGATCCTCGTGGGTGTGGAACGGTCGATGGCTATATCGGGAGACGGAATTTTTCTTTTGTTTTGGGGGGATTGCCACAAATGTGGGAAGGGGGAATTTGTTTGTGTGTAGTTTGTAGGGTGAATGTTCAACCACTCATTTTTTTTGCTTTTCTGTTTGAGCATGTTTACACTGCAAGGTAATCCCAAACTCCCTATTGATCATAAATCAAAGCGTTAATCTTAATTTAACTTCATGGAATTGCAGAGGTCTACAAAATTTAAAAAAACTTAAACAAGTTATGAATAAAATAAAAGACATGGGTTCAAAAATTGTGTTTTTACAAGAAACTCATCTAATAGAGGAAGATGTAAAAAGAATTAGGAGTAGATGGCAAGGAAATGTTTTCACCTCATCATTTTCATCCCGAGCCAGGGGAGTTATGACTCTCATACATAAATCAGTCCCATTTCAAGTGAAAAATGTAATTGGAGACAAATTTGGAAGATATGTAATCATTCAAGGATCTTTGCTATTAGAAAACATAAATTTGGTGAACTTATATGGTCCCAATATAGATGATCAAAAGTTCTTTGCTAATTTATTTCTTATCTTATCATCACTTACAGGGCAACATATAATAGCAGGGGATTTTAATTGTACATTGAATCCCAGTATAGATAGATCAACAGGACTGGACTGTACGCACAATGGATGTAGGATGACCATTAATCATTTTATGAAAGAATTGAAATTGATAGATATATGGAGAGAAATGAAACCACAAGTTAAAGCATACTCTTGTTATTCCAATACCTACAAGACATTCTCACGTATAGATTATTTTTTGATCTCCACAGAATTAAGGTCCAAGATTCAAAACTGTTTTTATGATAACATCGTGATCTCTGATCATTCACCCTGCTGTCTAATATATGTAGATAAGAAATTGACAAAGGAACCAGGTAGATGGCAATTTCAGCATAAATGGCTTCAGGATGAGGAATTTGTTAAGTACATAGAAAAACAGATAGATGAGTTCTTTGATATCAATACTACACAAACATCAGCATGTGTAAAGTGGGAGGCTTTCAAAGCTTTTATTAGGGGACATATTATTAGTTATACAGGTTCAAAATCTAAGAAGACTCGAGAGGAGAGAGTCCAATTGGAACATAAAATAAAAATTCTTCAAGAAAGAGTATATGCAGGAAGAGATCCAAGGTTGGAGAACGAATTACTGATTTTGAGAGCTGAATATGACAAAAAATCAGCGAATAGAGCTGCCTCGAGTCTTCTAAGATTGAAACAATCTTTTTATGAACAAGGTGAAAAATCAGGAAAGTTATTGGCATGGCAGATTAAACAATTAGAATCTAAAACACCAATTACCAGTATTATAAGTAACGGACAGGTAGTTATAGATCCTTTAGAAATTAATAGAGCCTTTAGAGATTACTATGAAAAATTATATGATACCAAAAATGAATCTGACTTAACAAAACTACATGGGTTTTTGAACAAACTATTTATACCGTGTATTCCAAATGAAAATAGGGAGATACTGGAGTCTAAAATTAGTCAAGAAGAAGTTGGACTAGCTATTGATAATATGAAATCAGGAAAAAGTGCAGGACCAGATGGTCTTCCAGTTGACCTTTATAAAAAATTTAAGAATAAATTAACAAAACCTTTTTTGGAAATGGTTTTAGAAGCATTTCAAAATAGTAATTTACCATCATATATGAATAATGCCTTAATTATACTGTTGCCAAAACCAGGTAAGCCCTCTAATAAATGTGAAAATATGAGACCAATAAGCCTATTAAATGCCGACCTTAAGATAATCTGTAAAATTTTAGCAAGACGAATACAAGAAATTTTACCAAATATTATTAATCGAGATCAGAATGGCTTTATAAAGGGAAGACAAGGCTTCCATAATGTAAGAAGACTATTTAATATTATTTATTCTAATAAAGAAGCACCGGATACAGCTCTCTTATCACTGGATGCCGAAAAAGCCTTTGATAGAGTTGATTGGCCCTTTCTTTTTGAAGTCTTACAAAGGTTTGGACTTGGAAATAATTTCATAAAATGGGTTCAGATAATATATAATAATGCTACTGCAGAAATCCTAACAAATAACAATATTTCAAAATCAATAAAAATCAATAGAGGATGTCGACAAGGCTGTCCACTTTCACCTTTACTGTTTACTATGGCAATTGAACCTTTAGCGATGGCGATACGTCTACAGTCACAAATATATGGAATTAAAGTTGGACCAACAGAACATAAAATCTCCCTGTATGCCGATGACATAATTTTGTTTATGTCGAATCTTAAAAAATCAATTCCGACCTTGTTGAATTTAATAAAGAATTTTGGGGAAATATCAGGATATAAAATAAATAAAACTAAATCTTCAATATTAATGCTAAATGAGACCCAGAGAAATTACCCAGACCCTGAGGTAAATCAATTCAACGTTGTAAATCAGTTTAAATATTTAGGAATCCAAATTGTGCCTAAGCTAGAATCAATCGCCAGTGTCAATTATGAAGCCTTAATGACAGATATTGATGAGTTACTTCAGAGATGGATGTCACTACCAATGTCGATGATCGGGAGAATTAATATACTTAAAAGTAATATCTTACCTAAAATACTTTATTTATTTCAATACATTCCCTTACCACCACCTTTAGATTTATTCTCAAGAATTAAAAAAAAGTTAGTGGAATTTATATGGAACGACAGGAGGGCTAGATTACGTCTGTCTTTATTATATTTACCATTTGATCGTGGAGGTCTGAAATGTCCAAATTTTATGTTGTATTATTGGTCGGCACAACTGAGGTCTATGACATATTATTTTTCATCAAATGATCTCCCTCACTGGACTGAAATGGAATCATACAATTTACCTTTACCTCTTCCCATATTCATATACTCAGATTCGGCAAAAAAATTACAAAAACAAGTTAAAAATCCATTTGTAAAGCATATGATCAAAATATGGTGTGAAGCTAAAAACTCTTTAAAAGAACCACAGTTATTGTCACAATTTAGTCCAATATGGGGTAATCAATATTTTAAACCAGGGAGAGCGGACGCTGTATTTAAAGTATGGAATTTAAAAGGGATACAAAAGATTCAGGATTTATATTTGCCGTGTGCAGAAAACATAATGTCTTTTGAAGAGCTGAGGATCAAATTTAATCTCAATAGAACACATTTTTTTAAATATCTTCAACTTAGAAACTTTATTCGATCAAATCAAAATAAAGCTCTCACTCGACCTATTTATTCATCCTTGGAAAAAATGTTGATGAAAGAGTGTAAAAGAAAGGGTATTATTTCAGAGTTTTATAACTCATTGACACTATTTTCAAGTGAAAATTCATTGAAAAGATTAAACTACTGGAAAGAAGATCTGCAAACTGAAATTTCAGAGGAACAATGGGAATTGGCTTGTACAGAAGCTCAAACCAAATCAATAAATGTACGCCTTAAATTGATACATTTCAAATGGTTAATGCGGATGTATGTTACACCGGAGGAGTTAAATAGATATAACAAAAATATACCAGATACATGCACAAAGTGCATGGAAAGTAAAGGAACTCTATTTCATTGTGTATGGGAATGTAGATTAATAAGAATGTTTTGGGAAGAGGTGAGGGTAACAATTGAAAAAATAATCTCAAAACAAATCATATTGAATCCTAAACTGTTTTTGTTGGGTCTGTACCCAGAAAAGCATAATTTTAATAAAAGTGAAAGAACATTCATAGACCTCAGTTTGCTTAATGCCAAAAAATAAGATAAGATAAGATAAGATAAGCCTTTATTAGTCCCACAACGGGGAAATTCCAGGATTGCAACAGCACAGGGATAGCAACACTCAGAGCAACAATCAGAAGGCAAGAAAAAAAAAACAAGCAAGCAAGAGCAGCTAATAAACATATGTACGTATTACTATAAAATATATATATATACACACACACACAGACACACAGTGCAGAGCATTGTAGCTGGATGGAATAAATATATGAATATATGAACACACAGTGCAGAGCATTGTAGCTAGATGGAATAAATATGTAAATATATAAACACCCACAGTACGGAGCATTGCAGCTAGGTGGAATAAATATGCAAGTATATAAACACACACAGTGCGGAGCAATGTAGCTAGATGGAATAACATGTAGATATATAAATATATAAACACCCACAGTACGGAGCATTGCAGCTAGACGGAACAAATATGCAAATATATAAACACACACAGTGCAGAGCATTGCCGCTAGATGGAATGAAACAGCATAACCGTCTACCCAGCTATCCTGCATGGTATGATTATGTGCCCATACACACTCTCACCCTCCATAGCGACCGGCATGCTCCTAGTTGTATGCCGGAGAGGACCACTGTGTAAGTCTATTGCATCTTCTGCATTCAAAAAACTATTAGTTTGTTACGTCTTTTTGCTATCTCTGCGAGCAGCCCTGCTTAGGTTGTACAGTCTGACAGCCGTTGGTAGGAAGGACCTACGAAACCTACGAAATGTATTGCACTATTATGGAAAAAGACTCATAGACCAGATGTGACTCAGTGGTAAAGACAGATGTTAACAAACCTTCCTTTAGAAAGAATAACATATATACTGAAATCAAAGGAAATTGTGTTTGAGAATATATGGAGACCTTTTATTGATTATGTAAAAAATTTAAACATAACTCTTGAAGAAGAAGGTGAATGATGTGTGTGGACCTTGTAAATTCCAAACTGGTGAACATAATATGTATACTTATGTAATGGATTGTCTAGACTAAACAGAGGAGCATTGTTGAAGATTTGATTTTGTTGGTGGTTGTTGGTGTTTTTTAGTGCATTTTTTTTTTTTTGTAGTACTTTAGTGTTAGTGTTTGATTGTTTGTATCATGTTTGTTAAAAAAAAAGGTTCAATAAAGATATTGTGGAAAAAAAAAAAAACTAGACACACCTGCACAAAGTGTAATGCCACCACAACAGTGGCTGATGCATAGCGCTCTCCTTGACGTCTCTAACATAGTTGGCGGCCGTCATTTCTGCTCAACGTGAATCAACTTTCATCAGAGAACAGCACTGAGGCCTACTGGTCCCTTGTCCAGCGTAAATGTTCCCTGGCCCATGCAAGACAATGACGCCTGTGCCTGGTGTGGTCAGGTACCCTTGCAGATCGTCTAGCATGTACACCACACTGACGTAAATGTGACACTTGGGTGCCTCTCACCTCCCTTAAATGTGCCTGGAGTTGAGTGGCATTCATCAACCAGTTTCACAGGGCACTGTTCACAATGAAGCAGTCATCAGCGTGGGATGTGGCCAAAGGACGTCCAATTCTATGCCTTTCTGTGACTCTTCCAGTCTCTCTGTATCTCTGTTGCAACCTGCTGATGACACTCTGTGACCACTTCCCTCTAACAACATCCTGTTTGAAGCCTCACAGTGGCGAGGTACTGTTGAGCAATTGTTAGGTGTCGTCTTGGTTTCATGATGTCAAAATGTGAACAGCAGTGTTGGGAAAGTTACTAAAAAATAGTAACTAGTTACAGTTACTTTTGAGTTACTACATGATTAAAGTAACTAGTTACTTGAAAAAGTAACTTTCACGTTACTTTTAAATGCATACTTAAATCATCTTGTACACATAGCAAGATCAAGGGCTCCTTGTTCTCATCAGAAAAAAGAAGAAAAAGAAAACTAATGAGAAAAAAAGTCTCATCTTACAGAGAAAAATTGTCTCAGATTTACACAAACTATTGTAATCAGTAGAAAGTCAGGAATTTACTAGAAATAAAGCTGTAAATTCACAGAGAAACTTTCAGACCCCCTGGTGGGCCGTTTTTGGCCCATGAGCTATATGTTTGACACCCCTGGACCAGCCCATTAAAAACACATATTTAGAGGATTTACTTCCATGAAATAGTTGCATATCACAACAGCATGTAAATGAATAAGATAAAGTAAAACAGAAAGCACAGATAAATGAAAGTTCACTGAAGAAGCCCTGCGACAGACTGGCAATCTGTCCAGGGTGTACCCTGCCTCTCGCTCAAAGATGCTGGGATAGGCTCCAGCCCCCCCACAACCCGAAAAGGATTAAGCGGAATAAGATGGATGGATGGATGCTTAGAAGAAGCTGTTCTTTACTGCAACAAATCAGTCACTTTTTCTCTGAGTGTAAGAAAACTTTAAATGCATTTAATGCAGACATTAAATGCAAGCTTCTTGCTAAAAAAAATACTCATGTTTAACCACAGAGGCAGGAGCTGTTGGGGGCTACTCACCGCTTGGACAACAGGTAATCAGGGCTCATTATGAGAAGTCACCACCGCCACAACATTTCTTCCTACTGGGCTGTGGCGTGAGCTGGGGCAGGACAGGAAACCGACCCGAGGAGGTGACTGACAGCTGCGCTAGCTGTGGTAGGGTCATTTGGAGGGTGATCTAATTAAAGTCAATTAAAATGATAGATAACAGATTGACATCATTTTTAGAAGCCTGTCTGAGAAAATGACAGATAAAAAAGTGTAGTGCAACCTAGAGTATTGAGACTTTTTCAGGTCTTCCACCCAGATGCATTCCTGACAGTCAGCAGATGACACTCTTTATCAAATGGTTCATAGCACTGTGTCGATCATGGAGCAATTGACTCAAAGTTGTTCATTGTTTCATAAGGCCTCAGTTTCACCATCACTACAAAAGGCACAGCATGGGGGCAGGAAAGTACTCAGGACTTCAAATTAAACATAACTCACAGATTAACGCAAGAGAACAGGCTGAACATGGGGAGAGATGACGCAATGACCTAATACAGAGCACATGCACAGACTCACATATATAGGGAGACAATTACAGCAAATACCAGACAGGTGGGAGTAATCAAGGGCAAAATCAATAACACACAGGGAAGCAGACAGGACGGGCAGGGCTCTACTGACGCTCAGACAAAGGATACACAGAAGACATGCCAATAGATATGCAAGACAACAATACTAAACTGTAAAAATAAACAGGAATGGCAAAGTATAATCAAATACAAAAGACAACCATAAAACACATACAACTGGGGAAGACAAGACAGACAAGGATCAGGCAAGACCGGGCACTTAACAATAATGATAATAATTATCACAAGTAATCACAAAAATACAACAATATGCACATAAAGTGTTTACAAATTTGGAATTTTCCCCCCTTATACATTTGTCACCAAGATCTGGGAATATTTTCAAATAAATTTGCAACTTTGTTTTAGTAATTTTTTAACTTTTCTCATGTATCTCAAATTTTAAACAATTTTTTAAATTTGATTTGATTTTGTGTACTTTATTGATCATAAAAATGTATTTTTTTCTCCTGACCTTGCATGTAAAATTGCAACTTTATTCGGTGTAAATTTGTGATTTTTTCATGTAAATGTGATACTTTTTCCACACAAATTTGCAATCTTCTATTTTCTGTTTTGCACAAGCAGTAGGCTACTTGTGAGGTTTTTGTGAAGAATATGATGGTAGTATTTGCCATTATGTTGACATGTTGAAACAATAATAAACCTGCAGTTGCAAAAAGCAAGCACATTTGTCCACTCTCAGGTTAAGATAATCCTTTATTATTCCCATAACAGGGAAATTTACATAAGAGTATGAAAAATGATCAGTTTAAGGTACTTTATACTGAAAAAAAAATCACTGAATGAATTGCAATTAATCAACAGTTTTTTGGAGATTAATCACGATTATTCATCCATCCATTTCCTACCACTTTTCCGGAAGTCCGGGTCATGGAGGTAGCAGCTCAAGTAGAGAAGCCCAGACTTCCCTCTCCCCAGCCACCTGCTCCAGCTTTTCAGAGAGGATACCAAGACGTTCCCAGGCCAGCTGCGAGATGTAGTCTCTCCAGCGCATTAATCAACTTTCACCACTGAAGGCATTAACGCTTTGATTGTGCATTAACACAATTCCCTGTTTGACCCCAAGAATTTTTTTTGATTGCGATTAATTGTGTGTGCAAACAGGGACCAGGACTCAGGAGATTCAAGCCTCTGACTGGGAACTGTGCTGACCCCTTGCTCTGACCATGCTTACAGCTGTGTGGAGAGGAAATAAAACCGTAGAACTAATACAAATAAACCTGTTCAGCTCTTTTTTCTACCATGAAATTGTTTGGTGTCGTCCCCTGGAGCCAGTACAATGTAGACTTCAGCATTTATTGAAGATGTAATGACAGTCGTCTCCCCCATACCTTTACCTGACATGAGGTCCCATATCATCAGTGATTGTGGAAATTTGCATGTTTTCTTCAGGCAGTCAATTGTCATGACCTATTTTTGATCAAGGTCTGTTTTTCAATTCACATATTAAATTTGTTTCTAAGACTGCCTATCATTTGCGTAATATTGCCAAGATTAGGAGCATCTTGTCTTAGAGTGATGCTGAGAAATTGATCCACGCTTTTGTTAGCTCTAGATTAGATTATTATAACTCTATTATCAGGTTGACCTAAAACATCTTTAAAAAGTCTTCAGTTGATCCAAAATGCTGCTGCAGCAAGAGTTTTAACTGGTACTAGAAAGAGAGATCATATCTCTCCGGTTCTGGTCTCCCTTCACTGGCTTCCCATAGAGTTTAGAATTAAGTTTAAAATCCTTTTTTATTTAAAGATCTGATACTACCCTATTATCCTAACAGAGCACTATGCTCCCAAAATGCTGGATTACTTGTAATACCTAGAATCTCCAACAGTACAATGGGAGGCAGAGCCTTCAGTTATCAAGCTCCTCTCCTGTGGAACCAGCTGTCAATCTGGACTTGGGAGTCAGACTCGATCTCTGTTTTTAAGAATAGGGTTAAAACCTTCCTTTTTGATATAGCCTACAATTAGGGAGGGATCATGTGTCTCTGAACCCTCCCTTAGTTATACTGCTAAAAGGTTTAGACTGCCGGGGGACCTCCAATAATGCACTGGGCTTCACTCCTTTCTTCACCCTCAATGAAATTTTTTTTTGCTGGTCATTAACATCTGCTTGTTCTCTCCCATAGATTGAGTCCCCATCGTGCTGTTTGCTCTCTCCATGGCTGTTCTTTTCATCTTCTCTATCCCCTCACCCCCCAGCCAGTCACAGCAGATGACGGCCCCTCCCTGAGCCTGGTTCTGCTGGAGGTTTCTTCCTGTTAAAAGGGAGTTTTTCCTCTCCACCATCACCAAGCGCTTGCTCACAGGGGATCGCCTGATTGCTGGGGTCTTCCTGCAATTGTGGGGGTTTCCCCTACAGTTGAAAGTGTGATGAGATGACTATTGTTGTGAAATGGCGCTATATAAATAAAGTTGAATTGAATTGAATCTTAACTAACTAACTAACTAACTAACCTGCACTTATATAGCGCTTTTCTAGTCACAAAGACCACTCAAAGCGCTTTCATTAATACTAACCCTCTATTCTAAGGGCCTATAGGAAACAAATATCTAGGGACAATTTAGAACAGCCAATTAACCTAACATGCATGTTTTTGGCATGTGGGAGGAAACCGGAGAAATCCCGGAGTAAACCCACGCAACACGGGGAGAACATGCAAACTCCACACAGATCACTGTTGGTCTGGGGCTGGGATCGAACCCACGATCCCACGATCCCCACAATCCCCCGGCCAAGGGTAAACTGTGCTGCCGCAGTGCTAACCACTGCGCCACCGTGCAGCAACCACTGCGCCACCGTGCAGCATCTTCCAAAATTCAGTGGAATGGCACCAAACATTCCAGCATCATCACCTTGCCCAGTGCAGATTCATGATTTATCAATGAATATCACTTTAATCCAGTTGTACACAGTCCATGACTGCTTTTCTTTAGCCCACAATATGTGATGATTAGGTGAGCTTGCTCCCCCTCTCCTTCTGTGCTTTTTCCTCCTGCCTGTCTCCCTGCTCTGGAGTTGATTATGCCCACCTGCGTGATTGTGCACACTTGCTGCTGCCTCTTCTGCCAGCCTTAAAAAAGCCAGTCTGTAAAGGCCTCTTCGCTGGACCATTGGGTATTGCTGCCATCAGCTAAGCTAAGTTGAATGATGTTTAATCTTACCAGTTGTCTGACGTTGTCCTCTTCTCTCCAGGTTGCTGCCATCTCAGTGGTGTGTTACTCCGGGGCTGCGCACACTCACCTGGACCTCTATCTCATCAGGACAACTCCTACTCCACCCGGTCAACCAACTACCTCGCTCCATCCTGCCAACTTTCCCTTCACCTGTTAATCCTGCTGGTTCTACTCCCACCAGCTCCCTCACCACTGCACGCTGGGTTCCACAGCCGGGCCCTCTGCTTTTGGTTGTTAGTCTCTCCTCCTCTCGTCCTCTCCTTCTTCCTCCCCAATTTATTCATCATTAATCGTTTCTCCTCTCCCTCTTATCCACAGGCTGTGTGCTCCTCCAGTGTGCTCATTTGTGTTTGTTGTTGTACAATAAATTGTGTTAAACATTACCATCTGAGTCTGTTTTTCCGGTGTTGTTTGCTCTGCATTTGAGTCTCTGGCTAATAAATCATGACACTATAACCTTGTTTTTTTTGTTTAGGAGTTAAGGATGGTTTTTGTTTGGCTTTTCTGTATGTAAATCCCACTTCATTAGGTGATTTCCTGCAATTTGGTCACAGTTTCCACTAGTTTCTATCCATTTGTTTCACATTTGTTTAGTTGTGCATTTTCTGTTTTCAAGACATACTGTATTGCTTTGCGTTTTTTACAGCTCTGGAAAAAATAAGAGACCACTGAAAAACGTTTTCTAAATTAGCATCTCTACATGTATGGCAGTTATTCTGTTTGAGTTATCTGTTGAATTCCAACACAAGGACACCTCAATCTATTTAAGGAGGTACTGATTAGATGATCATGTAAGCATGATAAGATGCATGAAAGCTGTGAATGATAATCAGTTATTACAAATACAGATTTCTGAGTTCTTCCTAAGTTAAAACTTAAGTATTGTAGTGTTTAATAATAATAATAATAAACTTTATTTCTGTAGTACTTTTTTTAAACCAGAGCCCAACCACCTTAACTGGGCTCATCACTGATGATGATGAGAAGGCATACAGGGCAGAAGTAGAGAATCTGCTGCTGTGGTGCCAACCAAACAACCTGAAACTGAATGTCCAGAAAACCAAAGAACTCAACCATCTCGGTTATCAACACTGCCCAAAAAATCATCGGCAGCCCTCTGCTCACCCAGAGGACATCTCCAGATCCTCCAGTCTCAGAAAGTCAAGGCCAGCACAGGAGACCCCTCACATCCCGCCCACCACCTGTTTGACCTGTTTCCCTCTGAACGACAGTTCAGATCAATCAGGTCCCACACCTCCAGACTGACAAACAGTTTCTTCCCCTGGGCCATCTGAACTGCAAACAGTCAGAAGCCCCACCTCCCTCCCTCCAAACGCTCTCATGTACAGAACTAAGGACCTTTTTAATTATCACAATAGCACACCTGTCTTTGCACTCTGCACTTTTATGTATATTGACCCATCTGTGATACCACTACAATGTATATTTTCCATAATCCTTGGGCCATTTTACTCAATTGTGTGTTCAATTGTGTATTCTGCACTCCGCACTCTTATGTACATAGTTCCACCCATGAAGCCACTATACCTGTATATATATTTCCATAATCCTGGGCTATTTTTATTTCAGTCAGGTGTTTAATCGTGCATTCTGTAACCATGTTTAATCTAATCCTTCTCTCTTACTTTATTGTGCAGTAGCCTGGTGGAGCACACACAATTTCATTGTACTGTACAATGACAATAAAGCCTATTCTAGTGTTACAAAGTGTTATGTCTGTGTTTGGGGCTGGTATTAATAAGATGGCAGCCGGGTTGGTTATGAGACAGACCGGGGTGGCTACTACCCGTGGTGTAAAAGAGTGGGCGGAAGAGGCTCTGCCTCTTTCGTCGTGAAGCCACCTGGCCAGCAGGAGTGTGCCGCAAGCCTTTGTATATAGTTGAGTGTTATCCTGAATAAACCCTGTTAACCGAGTTTTGTCTCACTCGTCATTAGCAGCATTATGGACACAACATTTGGCGACGAGGTAAAAGCGGTAATGGAGCGTTCCGTTGCCAGGTTTCGGCCATTTCTCGAGGCCCAGGGCGAGCCCCTCATGCCGTGGCCTCGTTGGTTTGCTGCTTTCACCAACTATCTCGTTGTCTTAAATCTGGGCGAGATGGAGAAGCTCCGAGCGTGAGCTGTGTTGGGGCATAATCTGGGAATGGAAGGGCAGAGGATCGTAGAGGACCTTGGAGGTGCTGACAGCTTCAACGAGGGGGTGCAGCTAAGGGCGCGGTACTTTAGGGTGCCAGAGAACGTCACCGTGAAGTGAATTCAGTTTCGACAGCGCTGCCAGCGGTCGGGAGAGCCGGTGTGAAGATTCGAGGGAATGCAGGTTTGGGGCCCTGGAGGACGAAATGATTCGGGACCAGCTGGCAGAGCACATCTGCTGCCTGACGGCCCGGTCCAGGTTGTTGACACACCCAGGGGAGATGACGTTAGCTGAGGCTGTCGAGCTTGCCCAACAGTTCGAGGCAGCAGAGACCATCGCGAGGGGTCTTACTGAAGGGGCCTTTCTGAAGAAGAATGAGTCTTGTGCTAAGGCACTGACCCTGGACCCTTGTGATGGCGAATGTGGAGAGGATGATTTTGCCTCCGTGGTCAGGATAAGGTCTGCCCCTGATACGCCAAAATGTTATGGATGTGGGTCCACTGAGCACCGCTATAAGTTCAGAGTGTGCCCGGCGAAAGGAAAGTGTTGTGGCAAGTGTGGGATTTTAAACCATTTTGCCAGGGTGTGCGAAAACTTCGTACGCAGGAGCCGTGGGAGAGAACCAGGTGCTGCGCAGAAGACTCCAACGGTTGTGCATACCGTCTCCCCAGAGACGACAGGGAGGATTGGCTGCACCGTCACGCTGGATGGCGTTGAGATTCCACTCCTAGTGGACACTAGAGTGGTGATTTCCGTCCTGAATCTGGAAACAATGGAGAGACTGTTTCCCCACCGACAGATAAGAAGGCAACAGGAGGAGTTTTATGGCTATGGGCGGAACAGTTTGGCTATTTTGGGCTATGTGGAATTGGAGGCCCAGTATAAGAACAGTGTGGCGCCCAGTGTTAGCATTAACGTTTCAGCATCCGGTGTTAACGTTATGGGTTGTAACCTATTTTACAGTCTTGGGTTCTCCATTGCGAACGTTTCAGGTGAAGAATGGTCCGAATGTGGACTGTGGGGCTGACCTGTGCCTGCTGTGGAGGGTGCTGAGGCGTGGGATTCAGACTGGGTGGACAACGTGACAATGGGAGTGCACACATTGCGCTGCGTGGAGCCATCTCGGGCTGGACCCAATGCTGTCACGCAGGCTGCCCTGGACGAGGGTGCCGGACGGCACAACGGGACCCCCGATGAGGCTTTTCAGGACAAGGTGCCAACGCCGGGAGAAAACGGGGCTAAACCGCAGACCGTGGTTATCGTAAAGCACTCCCAGCGACGGCCTGCCAAGAGGAGACCGATCGGTGTCGGGGGCCTGTCGCAGGATTGGTGATCTGGGTAACAGGAAGAGGGCTCCCACAAAGACCAAGGTTGAGACTCGAGTACGACAAGATCACAGTCCACACGAACAGCGGGACGACCAGTTGGAACTGGAACTGGCGGTTCCAGTTGGAGCCCAGACAAATGGAGGCAGATGGGCGCAGGTCTATTCAAGTCTGGAGACACCCGGGGGATCTGCGGCTGCCGATGGTGGAGGGGAGACGGCGCAGCAGGAGCTCTGAGGTGAAGAGACGGAGACGCCTTGAGAGGGATCCCTCCAAGGACTGAGTGTTTTATTTTGCATGGGTGTTATGTTTTCTTCAGTCCTGCTTTTATTAGTTTCTATTTGATGCCCCGGTCAATTGAGTGAAAAAAAAAAAAGGGAGTGTGAGTTCGGTAGGCATAATATGTTGTGTGGTTGCGAACCTGATTTTTAAAAGTGTTTGCATGGTAATTTTGATTTCCTGTGTGGTGTGGTGCCTATTTTCTCCTGTGCTTAAAGATATTTGTTGATTAATTGGTGTTTGAGTGCTAAATTTTATAGTTAAATTAGAGGCGGCTCTGTGTGTTTAGTCAATTGGTAGATTTGAGCCTGCCTGATTTATTTGGATTATTTTAATTGAGTGCCCCATGTTGTTTTACTCTGTGTACCCATGGTGGTGGCTCAGTTGTGGTGGCTCAGGAGTGGTGGCTCAGTTGGTACAGCATCCACCCCACACCCGGGAGGCAGGGGTTCAAATCCCGGCCGGGTCATACCAAAGACCATATAAAAATGGTGCTTTCTGCCTTCTAGCGTGGTGCTCCGCATAATGGAATGGGGAAAGTAAAGTTACACACAGAGCTACCAGAGGACTGACCCCCTGCTGTAGCTTTCACTACTTACAGTAGCTGTGTGGCCTAGGGTCAGAGAAACGGAGATAGGCGCCGCCCATATACACCTTCAGGTGTGAAGGGATTAACTAACTAACTAACCCATGGTGGGGTGGGAGTTGGGTGGGGGCCGCCAATAGAGTTTGTCTTGTGATTTTATTTATGTGTGTGTTTAGTATTGTTGTGGGATTATTTTTTAGTTAGAAACACAGCTTTTATTATTTTGGTTTGTATATTCCCTTCTTAGCTGCAGAATAACCCGCTCAGCCGTGTGGGGGCGCTGGTAGTCTACCCAGCCCCCAGCCTTAGTTGTGTGAGTGGATAGATATTTTATTTATTTCTGTACATATATTCTCTGATTAGTGCGTGTGTCAGGTGACAAATTTGGGTGGGTTATTTGTGTGCCTGGCATTTTTTTTTTGTGGGGGGGTGTTATGTCTGTGTTTGGGGCTGGTATTAGTAAGATGGCGTCTGGGTTGGTTATGAGACAGACCAGGGTGGCACTACCAGCTTCTGGTGGTGACGCCGCCCGTGGTGTAAAAGAGTGGGCTCTTTCGTCGTGAAGCCACCTGGCCAGCAGGAGTGTGCCGTAAGCCTTTGTATATAGTTGAGTGTTATCCTGAATAAACCCTGTTAACTGAGTTTCATCTCACTCGTCATTCCCAGCATTATGGACACAACACAAAGCACTTCACAGCAACAGCAAACAATAACATCTAGTAGATAGGAACATAATTGTAGACATAAATATATAGCATCACACAGTGGCAACAT
Source organism: Pholidichthys leucotaenia (assembly GCA_020510985.1). Classification (NCBI taxonomy): domain Eukaryota; kingdom Metazoa; phylum Chordata; class Actinopteri; order Cichliformes; family Pholidichthyidae; genus Pholidichthys; species Pholidichthys leucotaenia. The sequence continues at coordinate 190,054,797 of CM035840.1, forward strand.
CAAGTACACAGCATTAAGGCTATAATTATATGAATATGATTATTAATAAGTAATAACTAGAATTAATAATTATTAATAATTATTGCATTACCTCATTCTAACACTAGGGAGGCAACACCCGCAGTTTATTTGGACATACAAGAATTCCATGCAGGGTTTCCGCTGGCAACATTTCTGTGTGGCGGGCAACCACCCTTGAAACTATGCCACCACGCTAAGGAAATTTAAATTTAAGAAAAAAATTAATTAAGAAATCATGCTCTGCAAGCCCACACACGAACAATGTGCGTGACAGTCATCTGCATGTCGGAGTTCAGAAGCACACTGCCTGCGTAAACTGTTCCAGTTGGCAGGCAGAGTGTCTCTCTAGCATCGATGTCCGAGAGAAGCATGTGCTTATTAAAATACTTTAAACGCAGAAAAAAGCAGAAGAGTATGTAAAGGCCCTGTCACACCTTGAGGATTTAGGCAGCATTTGCTAAACGTATAAAAAATTGGTCTAAAATGCTGGCATATGCTGAAATTTTCACTTTTGACTGTATGCATGGTCAAACCGTATGCAACATTAAACATTTCCATGTTTAATGTTGCAGCATTGCACCGAGACAAATTCCTAGTTTGTGTACTACATGAACAATGGCAATAAATCTCATTCTGATTCTGATCCATCGCATATCCATAATGAGTTGAATATGTACATAATGTATTAGTAACTTATATAGAATATTTCCATAACTTATAATAATTTAAACCAACTAATGCTTAGCTTGTTGCTGACATTCCATTGTCACGGATCACTGGACTTAACGACTACAGACCTATAGCGCTCACCTCTGTAGTCATGAAGTCCTTTGAGCACCTGGTCCTGCCCAACCTCAAGTCCATCACCACTCCCCTCCTGGACCCGCTGCAGTTTGCCTACCGAGCCAACAGGTCTGTGGACGATGCAGTCAACCTGGCCCTCCACTCCATCCTGCAGCACCTGGACTCCCTGGGAACCTACGCCAGGATCCTGTTTGTGGACTTCAGCTCTGCATTCAACACCATCCGCCCCGCTCTGCTCCGGGACAAGCTGTCCCTGCTCAACGTGCCTGACTCCCTCTGCAGGTGGATCACCGACTTCCTGACGGACCAGAGGCAGCATGTGCGGCTGGGAAAGACTGTCTCTGACTCTGTTCGCATCAGCACCGGATCACCCCAGGGCTGTGTACTTTCCCCCCTACTCTTCTCCCTTTATACCAACTCCTGCACCTCCAACCACCACTCTGTCAAGCTGATCAAGTTTGCGGACGACACCACCCTCATCGGGCTCATCTCCAATGGCGACGAGTCCGTCTACAGGAAAGAGGTGGCCCAGCTGGCGTCCTGGTGCAGCCACAACAACCTGCAGCTGAACGCTCTGAAGACAGTGGAGATGAACGTGGACTTCAGGAAAGTCACAACCCCTCTGCCCCCCTCACCCTCACAGGCTCTCCCATCACCACTGCAGATTCCTTCCGCTTCCTGGGCACCACCATCACCCGGGACCTCAAGTGGGAGCCGACCATCAGCTCCCTCATCAAAAAGGCCCAGCAGAGGATGTTCTTCCTGCGGCAGCTGAGGAAGCTCAAGCTACCCACCAAGATGTTGGTGCAGTTCTACACGGCCATCATCGAGTCCATCCTCACCACCTCCATAACCATGTGGTACGCAGGAGCCACTGCCAGGGACAGACTAAGGCTGCAGCGCGTCGTGCGCGCTGCTGAGAAGGTGATCGGCTGCAAGCTCCCATCCCTCCAGGATCTGTACATCTCCAGGACCCGGAGGCGTGCAGGCCGGATCATAGCCGATCCTTCACACCCTGGTCACGTACTGTTTGCCCCTCTCCCCTCAGGTAGAAGACTTCGGTCCATTCAGACTAAAACCTCCCGTCACATGAACAGCTTCTTCCCCTCTGCCATCAGACTGCTGAACACTAAGTGACTTATTAGACTCTCGTGCACTACGTACAGCAGCTCAACCGGACTCATGTTAATCATCACTGTTTTCTTTTTGCATTACCGACTGCACTATGGGGTACTCCACAATATCTGCTGCTCGCTAATATATCTAAAAATTGCTTTGTCTAGTATTACTCATTCATATTCTACATTTTATTGCATGTATAGTTTTTTTATTTCTATCTTTTATTTTTATCATGTTTAATGTTGCAGCATTGCACCGAGACAAATTCCTAGTTTGTGTACTACATGAACAATGGCAATAAATCTGATTCTGATTCTGATTCTTACATTCACAACTTATGTGCAACAATAGTCTAACTTCTGCATAGCTGATCCTTACTTCTGCATAGAGCTGTCATGCCAAACTGCTGTAGCGTCCCGATCCGTGAATCCTAGGTGTACGAGAGATCATCTCTGTTCAACCGAGATGATTCTCCCCTCCAAAGACCAGGCGGGTGGGGGGGGGGGGTGACCAACCTGGCAGAGCTGTGAAATCTGTCAGGTCAGTCACGCCTAAAACAGCTGATATGACACGTCAGGAACATCAGATGACAGTCGTCACAACCTGGCTAAAGGCACACAAACTGATGGCGAAAAAAAAGTTTATTGTCAATAAAGTGAAAAAACAGTTTTTTGTCAATAAAGTGAAAAAACAAGATAATGCATGGAGTGTGCTTTTGCTGGGAGGCGCAGCCAACAGCAAAGTGTGATTTATCATGGAAAACATCTGAGCTCTGCGCTTGGGGCGATCAGCTGACTGGATCCACCTCCTCCGGTGTTCTGACATTTTGGCATATCTACACTGCATTCCAAATTGTTATGTAAATGATATTTGTCTCTTATTTTCCTAAATAGTCGATGCAAATGACAGTTAGTACAATTTTCAAGTCATCAACCATTAGAGCGTAATTCAAATTTTATTGAACAAACTTCTCAATGATAATTTTTTTTCTTCAAAAATAAAAAAAACTCAAAATGTGCTGTTCCGAATTATTATGCACAACAGAGTTTCAAAACATTTGGTTGTAAAGAATTGAAAAATGGTCATTTGTTGAATTTGCAGCATTAGGAGGTCATAAAACTAAAGGAAGAAATACTCCAAACATATATACAAGATGACATGTAAAATCACATAAGAATTATCATATTCAGTCTGTGTTGTTGCTTAGTTTTGGGTTTTTTTTGGTCACGTTTTGTCTTAGCTTTGTTTTGAATTGTAATCACTCTTGTTTTGTTTGTTTTTTTGAATTCTTGGATGGAATATGGGTGGGCAATATAAGCTGCGGCTTCAGCCATCACCCATTTCGGATAACTTATGTTGAACTGTATAATCAGAGGAGTTATTGTTTAATTTGACCTTGTAAGATTTTTTTCCCCCTTGTTATATTATTCTGTTCCTTTCTTTTAATCTTTACTTTTAATCTATCTGAAATAAATATTCATTCATTCATTCATTCATTCATAGTTACTGAAATCAAAAGCTATTTCAGTCAAAAACATCTTAACAGGCCAAGTTACATGTTAATACAGGACCCCTTCTTTGAGATCAAAGATTCAAGATTCAAAGATTTTATTTGTCAATACTACTATACGTACAGGACATACAGGAGAACTGAAATGTCATTTCTCTCTCTTCAGTAATGTGTGCAATATATATATATATATATATATACAGTATATATATATACAGTATATATATATATATATATATATATATATATATATATATATATATATATATATATATATATATATATATATATACAGTGGGGGGAAAAGTATTTAGTCAGCCACCAATTGTGCAAGTTCTCCCACTTAAAAGATGAGAGGTCTCCAATTTTCATTATCGGTATACCTCAACTATGAGAGACAAAATGAGAAAAAAAAAATCCAGAAAACCACATTGAATGATTTTTAATGAATTAATTGATAAATTCCTCGGTAAAATAAGTATTTTGTAAGTCTTCACAAGGTTTTCACACACTGTTGCTGGTATTTTGGCCCATTCCTCCATGCAGATCTCCTCTAGAGCAGTGATGTTTTGAGGCTGTCGCTGGGCAACACGGACTTTCAACTCCCTCCAAAGATTTTCTATGGGGTTGAGATCTGGAGACTGGCTGGGCCACTCCAGGACCTTGAAATGCTTCTTACGAAGCCACTCCTTCGTTGCCCGGGTGGTGTGTTTGGGATCATCGTCATGCTGAAAGATCCAGCCACGTTTCATCTTCAATGCCCTTGCTGATGGAAGGAGGTTTTCACTCAAAATCTCACGATACATGGCCCCATTCATTCTTTCCTTTACACAGATCAGTCGTCCTGGTCCCTTTGCAGAAAAACAGCTCCAAAGCATGATGTTTCCACCCCCATGCTTCACAGTAGGTATGGTGTTCTTTCTCCTCCAAACACGACAAGTTGAGTTTTTAACAAAAAGTTCTATTTTGGTTTCATCTGACCATATGACATTCTCCCATTCCTCTTCTGGATCATCCAAATGCTCTCTAGCAAACTTCACATGGGCCTGGACATGTACTGGCTTAAGCAGGGGGACACATCTGGCACTGCGGGATTTGAGTCCCTGGCGGCGTAGTGAGTTACTGATGTAGCCTTTGTTACTTTGGTCCCAGCTCTCTGCAGGTCATTCACTAGGTCCCCCCGTGTGGTTCTGGGATTTTTGCTCACCGTTCTCGTGATCATTTTGACCCCACGGGATGAGATCTTGCGTGGAGCCCCAGATCAAGGGAGATTATCAGTGGTCTTGTATGTCTTCCATTTTCTAATAATTGCTCCCACAGTTGATTTCTTCACACCAAGCTGCTTACCTATTACAGATTCAGTCTTCCCAGCCTGGTGCAGGTCTACAATTTTGTTTCTGGTGTGCTTTGACAGCTCTTTGGTCTTGGCCATAGTGGCGTTTGGAGTTTGACTGTTTGAGGTTGTGGACAGGTGTCTTTTATACTGATAACGAGTTCAAACAGGTGCCATTAATACAGGTAACGAGTGGAGGACAGAGGAGCCTCTTAAAGAAGAAGTTACAGGTCTGTGAGAGCCAGAAATCTTGCTTGTTTGTAGGTGACCAAATACTTATTTTACCGAGGAATTTACCAATTAATTCATTAAAAATCCTTCAATGTGATTTTCTGGATTTTTTTTCCTCATTTTGTCTCTCATAGTTGAGGTATACCTATGATGAAAATTTGAGACCTCTCTCATCTTTTAAGTGGGAGAACTTGCACAATTGGTGGCTGACTAAATACTTTTTTGCCCCACTGTATATATATAAAGGAATAAGGCTGGAAAACAACAACAACAGTCTATGTTGTCATAATGTGCCCGTTTCACAGGCAAAGCAAGACACCAAGCACCATCTGTTTGTAACATTTATTAAAGACACACATACAAATAATACAACACTAATAACTAAACGGGGAAAAGCCCATGCCGGAGGACAGCGGAGCTCGTGATCGGGGGAACAGAACATCCATCCATCCATCCATCTTCTACCGCTTTTCCGGAGGTCCGGGTCGCGGAGGCAGCAGTTCAAGCAGAGAAGCCCAGACTTCCCTCTCCCCAGCCACCTGCTCCAGCTCTTCAGAGGGGATACCAAGGCGTTCCCAGACTAGCTGGGAGACATAGTCTCTCCACCGAGTCCTGGGTCTGCCCCGGGGTCTCCTCCCAGTGGGACGTGCCTGAAACACCTCAAGTGGGAGACGTCCAGGAGGCATCCTAATCAGATGCCCATACCACCTCAACTGACTCCTTTCAATGTGGAGGAGCAGCGGTTCTACTCTGAGCCTCTCCCGGATGACTGAGCTCCTCACCCTATCTCTGAGGGTGAGTCCAGCAATCCTACGGAGAAAGCTCATTTCAGCCGCTTGTATCCGCGATCTCGTTCTTTCGGTCATTACCCAAAGCTCGTGACCATAGGTGAGAGTAGGAACGTAGATTGACTGGTAAATCGACAGCTTTGCCTTAGAACTAAGCTCCCTCTTCACCACAACAGACCGGTACAACGTCCGCATCACTGCAGATGCTGCTCCAATCCGTCTGTCGATCTCTCGCTCCATTTTCCCCTCACTCGTGGACAAGACCCCAAGATACTTAAACTCCTCCACTTGGGGCAGGAGCCTGTCCCCAACCCGGAGAGGACAATCCACCTTTTTCCGGCTGAGGACCATGGACTCGGACTTGGAGGTGCTGATTCTCATCCCAGCCGCTTCACACTCAGCGGCAAACCGTCCCAGCAAGAGCTGTAGGTCATTGCTGGATGAAGCCAACAGGACAACAGACTCACATGATAAATTGTATATCAAGGATTCAGTGTACCCCGCCCGGTATGGGGTTACCGGGGCCCCACCCTGGAGCCAGGCCTGGGGGAGGGGCTCGAAGGCTAGCGTCTGGTGGCCAGGTTTCCACCCATGGGACCCGGCCGGGCTCAGCCCGAAGGAGTTACATGGGTCCGCCCTCCAGTAGGTTCACCACCTGCAGGAGGGATCATGGAAGTCCGGTGCTATGTGGATTAGGTGGCAGTCAAAGGCGGAGACCTTGGCGGACTGATCCCAAGCTTTCTAAACTGGGAACAGAACAGCCGGGGACAAATGGCTGAGGCACTCAAAGACACCGGGGAACCAGAGACAAAACAGCCGGAGCCCACCCGGAGAACAGTGGGGTTCAACGGCTGAGGGAATTAAAGGAAGGGATAATTACCTGGTCTGAGCTCAACGCAATCTCCTTGACGGCGACGGCAGACAAAACACTCTGACTGCGGCAGAACATCAGAGGACATCTCAGTAGGGCACAACCACGGGGAAGGTTGTTGCGCCCCTTAAAGGGCCTATATTATGCACAATCGACTTTTGAGCTTTTAAGCATGTTATGTTAATTCCTCACCAAAAACACCCCCAAAGTGGTATTTTGCTCCATTCACGCATCTCTGAGTATTCCTCCTCAACCCTGCTCTCTGAGCTGCTGCTCCGCCCTGTCCCTGATAATGACTGGGTCCCCACGTTCATACGTATGAATGTGGGTGAGCCGCCCACTCCAGGAAGTGCCTGTGCTGCCAGCACCGCCCCCAGGCTAACGCACACACCCACTTTCTCCGCACAGCAAACGGAGCGGTGATCGGCAAAACTCTCACTTTAGCATTGACGCTGTGAGGAAGTAGTTCCTCTCGCACCTAATCTGCTCAGTGACAACAACTGTTTGCTTTTTTATGTAAGACAACGTCTTCTAACTGGCGTAAATGTGTCTTTGGCTGTGAGAGATTTAGAAGTTTGTTAAGCCTTCCTAAAGAAGAGCCTACTCGTCAGAAATGGTCAAAATAAACCAGAATGCAGAGGCTAAAATCATAATATTAAACGTGATTAACCATACACTACATAAGAATAATATTATAGGCTAAAATAATAACAGGAGGCTAAAGAGTTCAACATGCTCATCCATCTTTTCTAAAGTTTACTGTAGATGTTGTTTTCATGGGCGGAACCCAGCGACACGCTGCAGCAGCCGGCTCAGGGGTTACGTCATGAAATGGGCGGCAGCCACAAGAAGGAGAGGCAGAGCCTCAGAGATCGAGGCATCTTACTTCCGGGCTCGCAAAAATAACTCATATTTCATAAGAAATTCATTCTCCAGTGTACCAAAGGTAATATACTATCACATACATGCATATAGTTTACTCTGAAAGGCTTAAAATAGCATGATATAGGCCCTTTAAATACCCTTCACATAATCCCAAACAGGTGTGGATGCATGAGTGGAGAAAATAACAGAATGAATAACAGGTGTGCAGCTCTGGCCAGTTTGACAGCTGGAAGCTGCACAGCGCTGTCAAAATAAAACATAACCGGAAACCACAATGATACGAACACAACAGAACCCCAAAAATGAACATAATAATACTACAGACACAAAAAGACAAGAATTAAACACGAACCAAACACAGCAGACAGAAAAACACTAAACTAGACAGGAAACTGGGCACGGTACCCACTCGTGCCCCAGGATCATGACATATGTACAGTAATGCTACCTGTAGTGCAACCATCACAGTTCTTGCATCCATTGAAGTTGTGAGTTTTTGGAGAGTTTCTGCTTGAATTTCTTTGCAGGATGTCAGAATAGCCTCCCACAGCTGCTGTTTTGATGTGAACTGCCTCCCACCCTCACAGATCTTTTGCATGAGAATGCTCCATCGGTTCTCAACAGGGTTGAATTCGGGGAGGATGGGAGGCACAACATGAGTTTCTCTCCTTTTATGCCCATAGCAGCCAAAAACACAAAGGTATTCTTTGCAGCATGAGATGGTGCATTATCATGCATGAAGATAATTTTGCTCCGGAAGGTACAGTTCTTCTTTTCGTACCATGGAAGAAAGTGGTCAGTCAGCCCTAAGTGGTCAGTCAGCCCAAAACATGACTCTGTCACCTCTTTGCTGATGTTGCAGCCTTGTAGGGACATGGTGGTCATCAGTGATGGGCAAGTTACTAAAAAATAGTAACTAGTTACAGTTATTAGTTACTTCTTTTCAAAAGTAACTGAGTTACTTTTGAGTTACTGCATAATTAAAGTAATTAGTTACTTGGAAAAGTAACTTTCATGTTACTTTTAAATGCATACTTAAATCATCTTGCACACATAGCAAGATCAAGGGCTCCTTGTTCTCATCAGCAAAAAGAAGAAAAAGAAAACTGATGAGAAAAAAAGTCTCATCTTACAGAGAAAAAAATGTCTCAGATTTATACAAACTATTGTAATCAGTAGAAAGTCAGAAATTTACTAGAAATAAAGCTGTAAATTCACAGAGAAACCTTTGGACCCCATGGTGGGCCGTTTTTGGCCCACGAGCTATATATTTGACACACCTGGACCAACCCATTAAAAACGCATATTTAGAGGATTTACTTCCATGAAATAGTTGCATATCACAACAGCATGTAAATGAATGAGATAAAATGAAATAGAAAGCACAGATGAATGAAAGTTCACTGCTTAGAAGAAGCTGTTCTTTACTGCAACAAATCACAATCACTTTTTCTCTGTGCGTAAGAAAACTCACAATTACTTACAATCGTCGGCCTCCGTCAGTCTATGATGACCATGGAAGAGAATCCTAAACGTCTACTTTGCTGGAACAGCACCGCCTGTGGCTGAACAGGCCGATGCGCGAATGACAGTCCCTGTCACACAGGTCACACTTGTGGGTGGTCTCCGTGCTGCTGGGTCTGTGGCGGTTCTTCCTGCGGGTCCTTTTTTCATCTGCTGCAGCAGTCAGTCTCTCTTCACCCGCCTTGAGCTGTCTGGTCAGGGTGCCTCTCCATTTGGAGCGGTCCGTTGCAAGGTCCTCCCAGCGCTCTGTGTTGATATCCAGAGCCTTCATGTCTCTCTTGCAGACATCTCTAAAGCGCAGCTGTGGGCGGCCAACGTCTCTCCTACCAGTTGCCAGTTCTCCATAGAGGACGTCTTTGGGGATTCTGCCATCCTCCATACGGTGAACGTGGCCTAGCCAGCGGAGCCTGTGCTGCCTGAGTAGAGTGAACATGGAGGGAAGGCCGGCGCGGGACAGAACTTCTGTGTTGGGCACTTTGTCTTGCCAGGATATGTCCAGGATGTGGCGAATGCAGCGCAAGTGGAAGGAGTTCAGTCTCTTTTCCTGCCGGGCGTATGTTGTCCACGTCTCACTCCCATAGAGCAGTGTGCTGATGACGCAGGCGTTGTACACTGCCATCTTCGTCTTGACAGAGAGTTTGGGATTCTCCCACACTCGTGTGGTGAGGCGAGCGAGTGTGAAGGCTGATTTTCCAATCCTCTTGTTGATCTCTGTATCATGGGAGAGGTTGTTGCTGATCGTGGACCCCAGGTACGTGAACTGATTCACGACCTCCAGCTTGTAGTCATCAATGGTGATGGTTGGTGGTGCTTCCGTGCCTTGCGCCAAGACGTTAGTCTTCTTCAGGCTGATGGTAAGCCCGAAGTCCTTGCATGCCTGGGAGAAGCGGTCCATCAGGGTCTGAAGCTCCTGCTGTGTGTGGGTTGTGACTGCAGCGTCGTCTGCGAACAGCATGTCTCTGATTAGAGCCTCGCGTACTTTGGTTCTGGCTTTCAGGCGGGCGAGGTTGAAAAGCCTGCCGTCAGATCTTGTGTGCAGGTAGATTCCCTCTGTTGCTGTGCTGAAGGCATGCTTCAGGAGCATAGCAAAGAAAATCCCAAAGAGGGTTGGCGCAAGTACAATTACTTACACAGCTTACATATTTACACAACTGCGGATATTAAATGCAAGCTTCTTGCTCAAAAAATACTCATGTTTAATGAGGTATGAGCTGTTGGGGGCTACTCACTGCTCGGACAATAGGCGATCAGGGCTCGATATGAGAAGTCGCCACCGCCGTGGCATTTCTTCCTACCGGGCTGCGGTGTGAACTGGGGCAGGGCAGGAAACCGACCCACGGAGGAGACTGACGGCTGCGCCAGCTATGGTAGGATCATTTTATTTGCGCTAAAAATATCTAGCCATATTAATAAAACAAGTAACACAAGTAACGCATCTGATCAAATTTCAGTAACTGTAACGCATTGCTGAATTTTTAAACAGTAATTTCGTTACACAACACGTTGCTGTAAAAGTATTGGCGTTACAGTGAGTAACATGGGAGTAACGCGTTACAAAGTCCCAACACTGGTGTTCATCCACCAACCTTCCACTACTCCATCCATCTGGACCATCCAGTGTTGCATGGCATTCATCAGCAAACAACAGTAAACAAGACTGTTTGAAAATTAGTCTTCATGTATTTCTGGGCCCACTGCAACTGTTTCTGCTTGTGAGCGTTGGTTAGGGGTGGCCGGATAGTACAGTGCATCCTGAAAGTAATCACAGTGCTTCACTTTTTCCACATTTTGTTATGCTACAGCCTTATTCCAAAATGGATTGAATTCATTTCTTTCCTCAAAATTCTACACACAATATCCCATAATGACAATATGAAAAAAGTTTTGAGATTTTTGCAAATTTATTAAAAATAAAAAACTAAGAAATCACATGTACATAAATATTCACAGTCTTTGCTCGGTACATTGTTGATGCACCTTTGGCAACAATTACAGCCTCAAGTCTTTTTGAATATCCTGTTTCGGAGGTCTACATACAATTCCTTTGACTTCATGTTTGGTTTGTGCTCTGACATGCTTGACACACCTATCTTTGAGCAGTTTTGCCCATTCCTCTTTGCAGCACCTCTCAAGTTCCATCAGGCTGGATGGGATGCGTCAGTGCACAGCCATTTTCAGATCTCTCCAGACATGTTCAGTTGGATTTGAGTCTGGGCTCTGGCTGGGCCACTCAAGGACATTCACAGAGTTGTCCTGAAGCCACTCCTTTGATATCTTGGCTGTGTGCTTAGGGTCGTTGTCCTGCTGAAAGATGAAGCGTCGCCCCAGTCTGAGGTCAAGAGTGCTCTGGAGCAGGTTTTCATCCAGGATGTCTCTACATTACTGCATTCATCTTTCCCTCTATCCTGGCTAGTCTCCCAGTTCCTGCCACTGAAAAACATCTCTGCAGCATGATGCTGCCACCACCATGCTTCGCTGTTGGGATGGTATTGGTCTGGTGATGAGCAGTGCCTGCTTTCCTCCAAACATGACGCCTGACATTCACACCAAAGAGTTCAATCTTTGTCTCAGACCAGAGAATTTTGTTTCTCATGGTCTGAGAGTCCTTCAAGTGCCTTTTGGCAAACTCTGGGTGGGCTGCCATGTGCTTTTTACTAAGGAGAGGCTTCCATCTGGTCACTTTGCCAAACAGGCCTGATTGGTGGATTGCTGCAGAGATGGTTGTCTTTCTGGAAGGTTCTCCTCTCTCCACAGAGGAATGCTGGAGCTATGACAGAGTGACCATCAGGTTCTTGGTCACCTCCCTGACTAAGGCCCTTCTACCCCGATTGCTCAGTTTAGACTGTCGGCCAGCTCTAGGAAGAGTCCTGGTGGTTCCGAACTTCTTCCATTTATGGATGATGGAGGCCACTGTGCTCATTGGGACGTTCAAAGCAGCAGAAATTTTTCTATACCCTTCCCCAGATTTGCGCCTCAAGACAATCCTGTTTCAGAGGTCTCCAGACAATTCCTTTGACTTCATGGTTGGTTTGTGCTCTGACATGCACTGTCAACTGTGGGACCTTACTGTATATTCTCCCAGTATTTTTATTGGTTTGCCCAAATGTTGTGCAGCAAACTTTAAACAAGTTTCAACATGCTTTTTCTTCAACAATGGAGTCTTATGAGGTGAGCGGGCATAGAGCCCATGTCAGTTGAGTGCATTACTTATTGTTTTCTTTGAAATAGCAGTACCTGCTAACTCCAGGTCTTTCCGAAGTTCTCCATGAGAGGTCTTTGGCTTTTGGATAGCTCTTCTGATAATTCTTTTGACTCCTCTGTCAGAAATCGTGTGAGGAGCTCCTGGTCATGGCTGGTTTATGGTAAAATGTGACATAATGTAGCACACAGGCCCAGGAAACACGCACGCAGGCTCAGGATAGATTTAACAGCTTTATTCAACAAGCAGGTGTGTGTGGATGGATGTATGCGGTATGGGAATGTGCTGGGGTGAACGCCGATGCGCAGGCAGCAGAGCAGCGTGCCGTACAGCCGGACAACCCTATGGAGACAAGAACAAAGGACAAGGGTAACGGGCACCACACCGAGACAGGGGATATTAGTGACGGTGTTGCTTACTTGCAGGGACAGGTGGCTGGCGTCGGCAGGCGATGAGCCCGGGAGACAGCGTCCTGCTGGGTCTGCGCAGAAGATGGAGATGCTATGGCGATGACGGGGGGAATCCGCCGCCAGGAGGGTCCACCTGTGCACAGGGGTGAGAACTTGGAAGACAAGGTAAGGAGTTCTTACGTGTCGTTGAATCTTGCTGGTGATCTGAGGTAGAATCACGAGCTTTGGAAACGCTGATGAGAACAGATGGCTCCAGACTGCAGCAGAGGGCAGAGTGGGCTAAATAGCCCGCTGCTGACGAGACGCAGGTGTGTGCGCAGCTGAAGCCGCTAATGAGCAGCAGGTCGTGACAGTACTCCCCCCTCTAGCAGCGCCTCTTGGCGCTGGTTTGTCCAGATGTGCCCGATGGAACTCCCTGATGAGGCTCTTGTCTAACACCCAAGAGGAGGGCACCCAGGATCTAAACTCCGGACCAAACCCCTCCCAGTCCACAAGATACTGCAACCCGCGCCCTCGGCGCCGGGAGTCCAGGAAGGAGGTGACTCTCCAGGCCGGGTGGCCGTCGATCATCATAGGCGCGGGTAGCACTGCGGGCGGGGGGCAGAGGGGGTCAGACACATAGGGCTTGATCCTGGAAACGTGGAAAGTAGAACAAATGCGAAGGGAGGGGGGGAGGGCCAGACGCACAGCCACCGGGTTGATAATCCTGGAAATGGTGTGGGGACTAACGAAGCGTGGTGCCAACTTCTTCTTCTCCCCCTTAAGGTGGAAATCCTGAGTGGCCAACCAGACTCGTTGACCCACCTGGTAGGCAGGGGCCGGTCTCCTGTGACGGTTGGCAGTGATGCTATTACGCGCAGCTGTGCGTAAAAGCGCGTCCCGTGTCCTGGACCACAGAGCCCGACAACGTCTCAGGTGCGCCTGGACGGAAGGAACAGTGAGCTCTGCCTCCTGGTCTGGAAACAAGGGTGGATCATAGCCCAGGGACGCCTTAAAGGGAGACATACCTGTAGCAGAAGACCGGGCGGTGTTGTGGGCGTATTCAACCCAGGCCAGATGTGAACTCCAGGAGGATGGGTCCGATGACGTGACGCAGCGCAGGGCAGCCTCCAACTCCTGGTTGGCCCTCTCACACTGCCCGTTGGATTGTGGGTGATGGCCGGATGAGAGGCTAACTGTGGCCCCCAGGGCGTTGCAAAAGCACCTCCAGACCTCTGAGACAAACTGGGGACCCCGATCCGAGACGATATCTACTGGTATCCCGTGTAACCTGACCACGTGCTGCACCAGGAGATCTCCCTTCTCCTGCGCCGTTGGAAGACCCCGCAGTGACACGAAGTGGGCGGCCTTGGAGAAACGGTCCACAATGGTCAGCACGACGTTATAGGAGTTGGAAGTGGGGAGACCAGTGACAAAGTCGAGGGCAATATGGGACCAGGGTCTGCCAGGGGTCGGCAGAGGCTGGAGTAGACCGGCGGGAGGAGAATTACCCGACTTGGCAGAGGCGCACACAGGGCAAGCCCGGACGTAGTTGGAGGCATCCTTCTGCAGACCCGGCCACCAGAAGGAGCGTTGGAGGAGATCCACTAGCCGAGATACCCCCGGGTGACAGGCGAGCTTGGAGGTGTGGACCCAATGAATGACCTCCCCCCGGACAGAAGATGGAACAAACAACCTTCCCTCCGGTCCACCGCCAGGATCCGGTTCAGCCTCCTGCGCCCTCCGGATCTTGTCCCTGATGGACCAGGAGATGGCACCTACCACACACGAACTGGGCAGGATGGGGTGGCCTGACTCCTCCGATGTCTCAGGGGCGAACTGCCTGGAGAGGGCATCAGGTAGGATGTTCTTAGAGCCGGGGCGATAGGTAATGGTGAAGCGGAACCGGGCAAAGAATAGAGACCAGCGCGCCTGGCGGGCATTCAGGCGTCTAGCAGATCGAAGATACTCCAAGTTCTTGTGGTCCGTCATCACCACGAATGGTAGCGCTGCCCCCTCCAGCCAGTGGCGCCACTCCTGCAGGGCGAGCTTGATGGCAAGAAGCTCCCTGTCCCCGACGTCATAATTCCGCTCGGCCGGAGACAGATGCCGTGAGAGGAAGGCGCAGGGTCGTTTGGTCCCGTCAGTAGGTGAACGCTGGGACAGCACCGCCCCCACCCCCGTGTCAGATGCGTCGACCTCAACCAAGCACTGCAGCGCGGGGTCGACCTGGGTCAGGACCCAGGAGGAGGAGAACTCCGTCTTCAGTGCCTGGAACGCAGCGGCGACCTCTTCAGTCCAGCGAAAGGCGTTCTTGGGTGACATGAGATGGGTCAACGGGGCAGCGATGGCACCAAAGTTGGGCACAAAACGGCGGTAGAAATTAGCGAACCCAAGGAATTGTTGGACCTGCTTCCTGGAGGTTGGCGTCGGCCAGTCCACCACCGCTTTGACCTTAGCGGGGTCGGGCAGAACCTGATTATGTGAGATCACAAATCCTAGAAAGGAGGTGGTCTTGGCGTAAAACTCACATTTTTCTGCCTTCACATATAACCTGTTCTCCAGCAGCCGCTGTAAGACCCGTCTCACATGCACCTGGTGTTCTTCACGTGACCTGGAGAAGATGAGGATATCATCTAGGTACACGAATACAAAGAGACCCAGGAAATCACGCAGGACGTCATTTATTAGGCGCTGAAAGACAGCTGGGGCGTTGGTCAGACCAAAGGGCATTACGAGGTATTCAAAATGTCCACTTGGCGTTCTGAATGCAGTCTTCCACTCATCCCCCTCCCTGATCCGGACGAGATGGTAGGCGCTGCGGAGGTCCAATTTGGTAAACCAGGTCGCCCCCTGCAGGGAGTGGAAGGCAGTGTCCATCAGCGGCAGAGTGTACCGGTCCTTCTCAGTGATGTCATTCAACGCTCGGAAGTCGATACAAGGGCGGAGGGACCCGTCCTTCTTTGATACGAAGAAGAAACCGGCTCCGAGCGGAGACGAGGAGGGGCGGATGATACCTGCGCTGAGAGACTCCTTTATATAACTGTTCATCGCCTCCCGCTCCGGCGCTGACAGGCTATACAGGCGACCTGACGGCAGGGGAGCCCCTGGGCGGAGGTTGATGGCACAATCATAGGGCCGATGAGGAGGGAGAGACATCGCCCTGGATTTGCTGAAGACCAAGCCCAGATCGTGGAATTCCGAGGGCACCAAGGTGAGGTCCGGAGGCGCGGCGTCCTTGATCGGGGGAGGAGCAGACGGGGCGCAGGCTGCGGATTGTAAACAGGTACCCATACAGAATGCACTCCAGGCGGCGATCTTCCCGGTCTGCCAATCCAGGACCGGGTTGTGCAGGCGCAGCCAGGGGTACCCAAGGATAACAGGTGTCACAGAGGAGGACAAAACGTAGAAGGAGAGTTCCTCTCGGTGATTGCCCGAGATAATGACTGGGACGGACTGCGTGCGATGAGTCACTTGGCCAAGGGGAGCACGGGAGAGGGTGATAAGGCTCAGAGGAGCGGGCAAAGGTTGGCAGGGGATGCCCAATCGGGTTGCCAGGCTCTTTGAAATGAAGCTCTGCTCTGCTCCTGAGTCCACCAGTGCGTGTGTGAGATGCCCCGTGGCATTGTGACAAAATCGGATGGGCAAGGATAGGCTTGTGAGGGGATTTGACCGGTTAGAGTCCGCGAGGCCCCCTACAGTGACTCGCGGACCTCCCCGTTTGGTTTCTCCGGGCAATGCTCCACGGAATGTTGGCCTCCTCCGCAATACATGCAGAGACCCAACTTCCGGCGGCGCTGTTTCTCCACTAGAGGGAGCTTTGACCGGGCCACTACCATCGCCTCTGACTCCTCGGAGGCCTCCGGTGGAGGTGTCGCCAGGGGGCGGTCTTGAGA
Organism: Pholidichthys leucotaenia; assembly: GCA_020510985.1. Taxonomy (NCBI): domain Eukaryota; kingdom Metazoa; phylum Chordata; class Actinopteri; order Cichliformes; family Pholidichthyidae; genus Pholidichthys; species Pholidichthys leucotaenia. Next base: position 190,071,367 of record CM035840.1, read on the forward strand.
CATGCGGACGGAGCCTCCACGCGAGCGGCTGCTAAACTTCCGCTCGGTGGACCGTTCACACAGCCTGTTATCCAAACTAATGGCGGTGGAGATTAACTCCGCCAATGTCTCCGGAAGATCCCGACCAGCCAGTTCATCCCTCAGACCCGAGCTGAGGCTGCGGAGGAAGATGCCACAAAGAGCGGCTTCGCCCCAGCTTACCTCCTCCGCTGCAACCCGGAAGTCAATAGCATAGTCCGCTGCTGACCGGCTTCCCTGCTGGAGGGCGAGAAGCCGGTCAGTTAGGACGCTATCGCGCCGGGAATGATCAAAGACCTCTAAAAAGCTCTGCACGAACTGGCTGTAGGAGAGGCTCGCGTAGCTGGGCTTCGCCATTACGGCGTAAGCCCAGGTTAACACTCGCCCCTCCAAGAGATTTCCAATATAGCCAATTCGGCTGTGGTCTGAGGGAAAGTCCCCAGGAACGCGCAAAAACACCGACTCACACTGCATTATAAACCCCCGCGCCCCTCTGAGCTTTCTGCTGAAGCGGGCAGGGGTCGGGATTGGTGTGAGGCGGGTTGGCGTTCCCGAGGTAGACTGGCCGGGCATCGGAACGGCAGGAGCTGGCCCGCCCTGGCGAGCCATGGGGAACGCCTGCTGGGGGTCCAGGCGGTCTAACCGGTGAGTGATGTTAACCAACTGGTTGAGTATCACCTGCTGTTGATAAGCTATTAAATCCACCTGAGCCTCGAGGGTGGAAAGACGGCGTGCGAGCCCGCTGTCTGCTGGGCTGCTTTGCTGGAGCCGTACTGACATAATGTAGCACACAGGCCCAGGAAACACGCACGCAGGCTCAGGATAGATTTAACAGCTTTATTCAACAAGCAGGTGTGTGTGGATGGATGTATGCGGTATGGGAATGTGCTGGGGTGAGCGCCGATGCGCAGGCAGCAGAGCAGCGCGCCGTACAGCCGGACAACCCTATGGAGACAAGAACAAAGGACAAGGGTAACGGGCACCACACCGAGACAGGGGATATTAGTGACGGTGTTGCTTACTTGCAGGGACAGGTGGCTGGCGTCGGCAGGCGATGAGCCCAGGAGACAGCGTCCTGCTGGGACTGCGCAGAAGATGGAGATGCTATGGCGATGACGGGGGAAATCCGCCGCCAGGAGGGTCCACCTGTGCACAGGGGTGAGAACTTGGAAGACAAGGTAAGGAGCTCTTATGTGTCGTTGAATCTTGCTGGTGATCTGAGGTAGAATCACGAGCTTTGGAAACGCTGATGAGAACAGATGGCTCCAGACTGCAGCAGAGGGCAGAGTGGGCTAAATAGCCCGCTGCTGATGAGACGCAGGTGTGCGCGCAGCTGAAGCCGCTGATGAGCGGCGGGTCGTGACAAAATGATGTTCTTTCCATTTCCGAATGATGGCTCCAACTGTGCTCACTGGAACATTCAGCAGTTTAGAAATGTGCATGTAACCAATGTCATCGTTATATTTTGCAACAATAAGGTTGCAAAGGTCTAGAGAGAGCTCTTTGCCTCTCCCAATCATGAGTTCTTTGTGGTGTGACAATCTGATATTCACAGACCTTTTTAAAGGCTATCAGTCAGTCCTTAACCAGCTGAAATTAATTTGTACTGATGGGGGATGGGATTGCTTTCTAAATTTTGATGTATTTCAGCTGGTTTCTTGGCATTCTATGCCTTTTTGAACCTCTTTCTTCATGTGTTCAATACCTATTCCCTGTGTCATTCTACTTTATTAAATATAACTTGCTCTGTGAACACAGTTGCCTTGATTTCTTTGTATATATGGATTACTTGAGTTGTTACTTATATCTGGTGAAAATCTCAGGTCAATGACTCCATCAGAAATATGTTTAATGAGAAAAATGTTGACGTGTTCAATGCTTATTTTCCCTGCTGTATATGTGTGTTTGTGTGCATAAATACGTATGCATATACACACAGATACACTTTGTAATTAAAATTAAACATTATAGAAATGCCAGTCTGTACAAATGCGTTTTCAGCAACTTCTTAGCACTGAGCTAGCTGATCTGATGCTGAGGGAGAGTCTGTACCAGAGAGTTGGAGCTAAAACAGAAAAAACGTGATCACCATTTGTATGGAGCCAGGACTGTGGGACATTTAATAGTAACTGATTCTGTGACTGGAGGGGTCTGGGAGCTGAATACGGGGTTAAAAGTTCAGAAATGTAAATTGGGGTTTGATCATGAAGGGGTTTGAATGTCAGCAGTAAAAGCTTCATGAATTCTGTAATGGATGGGGAGCCAGTGTAGTTCAGCTCGGACTGGACTAATATGTTCCCTGCATCATGTAGGTCATAAGCTTGTTGGGGTTTTTTTGCATTATTTGATGTAAACGCACATCAAAAAGCAACCACTTTTTCGTTGTTTTGGGTAGTTGTCATAAATGCTCTAAAAATGATGATATTTTGCCTTGGAATTTGGGTGAGCTGTTTTCAGTAGGTTAGAAAATAAAACAAAATTGTTAATTTACCCAAATATGCATATACTGTAAATTGTAAAACCAGATAAACTGATAATTTTGCAGTGGTCTCTGGGCTCTTAATTTTTTTCTGGAACTGTATCTTGACACTTTGATGTCTTCCTTGGTCTAACAGGATGCTTCTCTTTTAAAACCTTCCCATTTTGTTTGTACTTGCTCCAGATTTTAGATATACCTGGCACAACCAACAACCAACACATTGGTTGTTCCTAGCCAGATAATTCCAGTGGAGTTAGGATGTGTAAAACATAAATAAAAATACATGATTTAAAAATTCTTTTCAACCTATACGCAATTGAATAACAAAGACAAGACATTTAGGGGCAGATTTACTAATGTGCTGTGCCGTCACAAAACCCTGTTTTGGCATTAAAAAGCTACTGTTGAGATTTACTAAAGGGTGCAGGGCAAAATTAGTGATGGAAAGGCTTGGACTATGTTAATTTTGCACCTGGCCTCATTGCATATGTATTTGTGGCAGTTGTCATGTCAGCAAATTTGAGGGAGGGGAGTATTTTAATGATTGGCGCAAAGTGATTTACTAAGGTTTGCAGTTGATAATCTACTGCTAAGTGCGCCAGGATTTAACATCCAAAAAAGCTTGCCTTAATTCATCTGCGCCTGACATGATAGTGATTGTTGGTGCCAGGAGGAGATACTGGCAAGAACCGAGGGCGTGGCAGAAGCTTCTCTCTGCCCGTGACTTTATTTGGCATGACAGAACAGATTATATGAATATCAACGGTCTCACAGAGATCGGTGTTATGCTGAACTGGACATCAGCTAGCAGGTTTTTTTAAAAAATTTCATTTGTTTATGCTATATATAGCCTACTACATGAATTTGTATCCATAAAATAGGATACAATAGGAGCACTTATACCTGCAGTGGACATACAGATGTGTCAGCAGATAATGACTCTTTTCTGCGGAGGTTAGACTGGGATCTGGAGTTTTCCTCAGCTCTGTCTCACTCCTGAAACAATATCTTCCACATTGCCAATTTGCTTCGTTTTTTCTCCATCCATATTTTTATATTTACAGTATTTCTTTTTGCTGTGCATAAAACCGTAATTCAGTTCGCTCTTTTCTCCATTTCTCTCTCCCAGTTAGGATACACAATATAGGAGGAAAACAATGAGATTATTAACAAAAAGAGCCCACAGATCCATAGAAACATCCCCGAAATTGCAACACCGTAACTCAATGGCATTTATAAAATGTTGTGAGCTGGGAGACCTGTAGATATTGTTAAAACAAAGTTAATCACATAAAACCCCAGCATCTCCATCAGACCATGATGGTTCTAATGTTAATAAAATAAACATGTTGGTCAAATAATCAATTTATTCATTAGTAGTCCTTTATTAAATTAGATACAAATGTTTCATTTATACATATTAAACAAAAAAGACTGCCATGTTAAATGAAAATCTAAATTTTGAAATATAATGAACAAAAATAAGCTATTTTAGTGGGGTTTGCGCTTAAACAAAAACTTTAAAAAAAAAAAAAAGCTTTAAATATTATGCTACTCCAAACTGGTTGTGCCTGTATTTATGACCTGCTTCCTCATCAGCTATGTCTGTGTGCAATTTTGCGATGCTCTTTGGTGGATGGGTGGGCATTATTGAAATGAAGTGACTGTGTCTGTGTCCATAATTTTGTGTGTTGTTGGCAGTGTTGGGAGTAACACGTTACAAAGTAACAAGTTACTGTAAAGCCACTACCTTTGCAGTAACGTGCTGTGTAACAAAATTACTGTTTAAAAATTCAGTAATGCGTTACAGTGTAGCATTAATCCATGTGGCTCCAATCTATAAAATTACTCTTCATCTCAAAGAAATTGTCCCCCCCCCCCCCCACACACACACAGAAAGTCTAGTCAAGAACTGTTTCTTTCATCTAAAGACCACCGGTTTGAAAACACATTCCATGGTAAAAGGTACGATAAGGATCCCATCTCGTGCCAGGAACGGATTAGTTTGCCATCATAAATAACTGGAACTCCCCCCAATCAGACAGTTTTATGCTTTAACAATCATTTGAGACATATCCCAGATTCCTCGAGTGCATTCCAACTCGCTAGGAATTATCCACAGCTCAACATTACCCCCTGATGGACACCTACAGAATATGTTTGCATTACTTCTGTCAAATGATGGACTGTGTTTTTGATTGAACATTAGTTTTCTCCTCAAGACTTTATTTTTCAGGATAATTCTCAGGACACTCTTTGAAGAGATGACCACCTCTGTGTTGGACAATGATGGGTTTGAAATGTTTCATTAAACCTTTAACTGCCCAGAATAAATGGACGGGTCGCACACCCCCAGTGGCACAGCGCAGCAAACTGCACATGTCAACTTATTGACTGAGTTATGTAATTTATATAGCTGCCGTGACATTATGCAAATTAGATGTGTAAATTTATTCCTATCTGAAGCTTTGGATCATATTCTACATCTTTCTAATTGACAGTAAGCCATTATCTCTTGTAACTTTCAAGTTATAGCCTTGGAAATCTGAACTATTTTATTGACAAATTTTTTACCACCCTTGACTACTATGGGGGCCTTGAGTTGTCTTGCATTTCCCCAGGCGCCATATGGCACCTAGGGTAGTTAATCATTGATTTTAAATGTGACTGAATGTTGGAAAATGCTTAAATGAAACCTTATTCCAATGCATGTTAATTATAGAAGGACAAGTTTATAAAAATGCATGCTCCCTGAATATTAGTTGTGAATCACTGAAGTTAGCTTAGACTTTATACATAAGTATATTAGTGAATTTTCATTGTCATTTAGATGTGTTTATCCTCTAAGAAAAGTTTACTCAAGTCATCTGGCTGGCTCAGCCAATCACCAGCCAGTCTCTGTTGGGCAACAGCCCCTTTCATTTTACTGGTCAGTTACAGACAAAGGACTGCTTTCTTATTGGACCAGAGTTCATTCAAACCTCCTGCGATGGAAGACAATTGGTTCCCGTTCACGACAGTCAAGTTTTCCCCGGGAAAGCTTACTCCGTTTTAAGCAGGGAAAACACCCTAGTTCAGTAGTTGTTGTTTAGTGTGAAAGTCTGTGTGTCCTGCTTAAAATCCTCTTTCTTTCAACATCTGGGAAAATTACTTTTTCTTGTTTTGAGCTCAAACCTCATTATACGGAGTGAAACTTCGTGTTCACAGACGTTTTTCTATTTTATTCTGTTAAACTTTTCCTTATTGATTTTTCATAACTCATCGTGTGTTTTAAAGTGGATTGATAGAGATTTTTGGACTTTTCCCTGCCTCATCCACATACCAGGATGTCAGAAGAACTAAGATTTCTTGAGTGGAACTGTCTAAATCAGTGGTCCCCAACGTTTTTTGCGCCACGGACCAGTTTAATGTCAGACAATATTTTCAGGTACCGGCCTTTAACGTGTGGCGGATAAATACAACAAAAGAACATGATACGACCGGCATAAAAACTGGTATTTTCTAAATTTAATAATAAACATGAATCCACTGTGTACTTGTTTGCAACTTTAGCAGCATCCTCTTAACATTGCTACAACAACAACATAACATGAGTAACATCCTCTCTGCCCACAACGCTCTCTGGTCACTATGGTAATGTTTAAACATGCCTTCAAAATAAGATACACCACAAACACAAATATAAAGTGCATGAAAAATACAACTCACCACAACGCTGAATCAGTGGCAGCCCTGAGCTTGTTTCTCTGCAACAAGACGGTCCCATCTAGGGGTAAAGGGAGACAATGACACCTGAAGTGTGTCGCTTATGTCCAGTCTACTTCATAGTTTTGTTTTGGTTGCCGTCACTGCAGAAAACCCCGCTTCACACAGATATGACGTCGGAAATGGCAACAGGGTTTTCAGTGCTGTTGTGGCGATATCAGGGTATTCAGCCATGACTTTAATCCAGAACACCGGCAGAGCTGTTGTCTGGAACATACTTTTAAGGCTGCCGTCATTTGCGATCTCCAGCAGTTGATTTTCTTCTTGCACAGACATGTTGGAGTCACCTGGCTTGTTGAGAAATGGGTCGAGCATCCATTCTTTGGCAGTTGGTGTATTTTTTGTTGTTGGGAAGTAGCGCTCAAACTCTTTTAAAAGCAAAGACAGGTGATCGTGCACCAGCTGGGAGAATGAAGGCTCGGGCTCAGTCTCTTCCAAAATCCCCGCTAATGTTTGAAACATGTCAGATATACCTCCATTCACGCGTTGTCCCCACAAACCCAATTTGGCTTTAAATGCAGCTACTTTATCTGCCAACTTGAAGACAGTGATCATTGTCCCCTGAAGTGACAGATTGAGTTCATTGAGCAGGCTGAATATGTCGCACAAGTAAGCAAGTTTTGCGAGTGATTCCCCATCACTGAAATGTGCTGCCAGCGGTGACTCCTTTTCTGAGAGAAATCTCTGCAGCGGCTCTCGTAATGTCTGCTGTCCAGCAACGGCCTTTAATTTTAGCGGTAACGTATCACATCACCGAGACAAGCGTCTTGACGTGCGTCAAGAGTGAGCCATAGACGGATGTAATGGAGAGAATCTGGTAATTTTTCAAAATAAAACATCATTCAGACTCTGATAATAAATAAAATGGACGTAATGTAAGTCATTTATTTTTTCTGTGCGGCCCGGTACCAAATGACCCACGGACCGGTACCGGTCCGCGGCCCGGGGGTTGGGGACCACTGGTCTAAATACATTTTTTCCTTCAGCCTTAGTTCTTATAGGCTGAATGGACAATCTAAATTTGCGCACCCGGAAAGGATTGGTTGTCCAGAAAGACATCACAAATGCCATGGGGCCAGCCTTTCATTCCTGCTGGCTACACTCTGTGGTCATCCCGCTGCTGACTCTGTAAAAGCTGTAACAACTGGAAAGGACTGCTGGCAGTTGTTCCTGCTAAAACTTTGCCATCTGTTGGCGGACAAGATCACCACTGGATTCTGAAGATACAGCTGTTCGTAAGCCAGACTTCCAGTTACTATCTGCTGGGTTCAATGTGATGTCTAATTATAATTGAATATGACCAATTTCTCATGTTAAAGTTAGTCCATAAGCTACGATAGGAGCTATAAGCTGAAGGAAAATTAATATTCCTTTTTCAATAACCGCCGTTCTTTTTGGAGAGTGTCAGAAGTCTGAAATATAACCTCACAAATACAGAGTACAAAAAGGTATTAGACTGAATCAAAGATCAGACTTAAGACACGCAGAGCCTTTGAAGTTTTTACTTGCAAGGAGTAATCAACCCACATACAGGGCGAGTTGAATACTGCCGGACAATCCGCAGTTGCTTTCTTTATATACACTCAGCAAAAGCAGAACAAACAGAATTACCACATAAGCAAAAGTACGCTCTGTATGTCTTCAAGTGTGTGTAGGAGATAAATTGCATGAACACTCTTATCGCGGGGGGGGGGGGGGACATCTGCTTCTCCACTCAGTAAAGGCAGAGAGGGGGAAACAACTCATAGTTAACAGATGAAATGGTTAAATGATAACATACAACAGTCTTTTGCAGATAAAATAAGATGCACAGGGTGTACAGGGGACAAGTCTTGATACAGCATATATGTCAACACTCTTTTATCACACATCAGACGAATAAACAGAAGGGTGATGCAGCATAGTCACTAACAGTGATTTTAAGAAGCACAAGTTGTATTTATGACTAATAAGAAAAAGCATCATACATATAAGAATATCAATCTTCATTTCATGAATCATTAATAAAATGATAACTGTTTATACTGTATGCATACAGTATATACAATTTTTCCCAACATTTTCCTCCTGTTTATTATTTTATTAATCTTTTTTAATCATATGCAATTATCAGTATAATGTAACTTCAAAAGATTTCCTACATTGACATCATTAAGCATTCATGTGGCGTATAGCTAGAGCACTGCCATACATTGGAAAAAGAGTACCCATTGGTTTTCCAAGAATCCATACCCAACATCATTTGGCCAAAAAACAGTAGGATTATTGCTACAGTTAAGGTGAATTTTCCAGCAGCAATATAGGGAAAGTGAAATACATTTCTACAGACAGAATCATAATATGACACTTCACAGGTCACTTCCTTAGTATCATTGCATCTTTGTGAAATACCCAGGTTGAAACTGTTTTTACTACAATTTTTGTGAAAGCAGATTGGTGAAGTAAACAGTGTAGGACTTACTTTCATTAAATGCTTCTTAACTGCAAGCAAAGAAGTTCCAATCCCAATAATATTAAATATTCTAATCTTAGACCCAGTGTAATCAGTAATAGTGACATTCAATCTATTAAGATACCTTTCTGACAAATTCCCCACCAACCAATGTCCAACATTATTGCTTGTATTAAACAGACTGAGACGAGAGTTCATCGCTATTGTTGCTCCGGGCGTTTTCTCTTCACTCAGTGGAACAGGGATCATGGGTAATGTAGTCAATCATGGGTATTGCAGTCTTGTGTAAATGGGGTAGCAATGAACACACATAGCAAGAAGTATCGATTCCCAGTCCTCTCACCGAAACAACCATTGTCTGGTACCATAGGTTATGCGTATTGTTCATTGTCCGTGCTTCGTGGGTTCCTTGTCCTTGAATCAGAAAGAGATTACCACCCCACTGCCAGGAGAAGTGCTGAACACAGAGTCATCAATAGTTTTGGTGCCATGCTTCCACCTGAGAGAGCACCCCTCCGGGCCTCTTTCTTCACCAGGGTTGAGACGGCCTTGTCCTTAAAAGGACATGCCCCCTTTGTACTGGACTTACTCAGGGAAACAAGTTAGTTAGTTCACTTACAGGCACCCGTAGTCTTTTAGCGTGTGAAAGGTGAATCCGAGATGGTCATTCAGCAATACGTACTGCAGTGGGAGTGGGAGTGTCTAGTGTTGTCGGTGGTGGTTCTTTATGTTCTTTATGAAGACATAGTCTCCAGGTTGATCTGTTTCTTTCTGTGGAGCAGAGCTTCTGACAGAATCAAAACATTCCCTGAGATGTTCACCAAGATCTGTGTATTTGTTAGGTGTGGTTAGTGGTGAGAGGTCAGGTAATACATAAGGATGGCGAAAAAACACATTCAAAAGGTGATAATCCTGTCTTTGGGTCTAGTATAGAGTTAATGGTTAGTCTGACTAATTTCAGAGCTTCTGGCCAAGTAACACCCTTTCCATGTGTAGTTTTTGCCAGCATTTGTTTGATTGTACCGATACTATGAAATTTGATCTTACTCCTTACAGCTTGGATTAAGTCTTGATCTGTTTGTGCTGTAAAATGAGTTCCATTATCTGCATAAATCAGTTCTGGAACCCCAAAAATGGAAAGAGCATCATTCAATAGAGTTTCACACACAGATGCGGCATTTGCTGGGGATGTGTGATGAATTCCTGTCCACTTTGTGGAGGTGTCAATCAACACCAAGCAATATTGTAGCTTTCCATTGCTCCTTGAGCATTATTTTATAAACAAATGATGCACTTTTGGCATGTTTTTGTTACTTCTTTCAAAATATTAGGACAGTTTTTCCCAACATCCTCATCATTGATTTCCTCCTGTTGGCACATGGTTGGTCATGTGCCACCAGGACAGCTCATCTGTATAATGTGGGTGGCAGAGCAAATTTTCATCAGACAAGCCAAATGTATATCTAATTATTTACACATGAAACAGGAGGAAGGTCCATATTATTTTGACAGTCTTTTAAAACATCAACATTATTAATGAGACTGACGGTTCCTAAAAGACCAATAGCAGCACAGTGAGTAGCGTTATGCAGGTGGCATGTGCTATAAGCATATTTACTATCTGTACAGAATACAAATAGGTTAACCCCAGACAACACCGTTACAGCATAAGCACACTTCTATTTTTACAGAGCAAGCCTGTCGCTCGCTTCTTCCTTTGCTAAGTAGAGAGAGGGAGAGAGTTGCTGTTCGCCCCCTCCTCCACAACATGGGAAATGTGTAGGATAATAGAGGGCATGATCTTATTATTTGTATTATCCCATAAATAATAAAAAGGTGGTCTGTATTGCCCAGCCTGTATTTGAGTTATAACTGCAGCCATATGTTTATCCTGGGCACTACAGAAAATGAAATGAAAAGCACTTATGTAAATAAAATTGCATTTATTGATAATTTTTATGCATTATCTATTTTTCTGGGGATTGCTAATTATTTGCTAATTAATTTGCTAATTAATTTCTTTGATACCCTCTGTTTTGATACATGGAGGCTTAATATCTCAATAATTATAGCTTCTTTTTGTGACATCTCTTGAAATAGTTTACAAATTTCATTTAAGAAAAACAAAATAACTATCTGTGCATTTTTGATATGCTTCAGCATTGATAAATAAGATCAGTTTGTCCAATTGAACACAGATGGGTTGAATTTGAAATATTGTGTCACATTCTTTCAGTCAAAGGAAAGGCGGACGTTTTGCCTAATTTAGAATTCGATTTAATGTTTTACAAGGAATGTCCCTATTTCATACATTCCTTGGTAAATTATGGAGTGCAATGTAGTTCACCCTGTCCCAGCTTGGCCACCGCTGAATCAGGAGAAGCACATCCCTCATTGCTGTCACATTTCTGAAATATATTGTTACCGCACCATTATGTGGTGAGTAATATCAGTATAAAATCATATAAACATTACATTTGTAAAGTCAAAGTCATTTGAATCAGTACACCTTATGTTATCTACAATGTCATACAAAGTCATACTTGGCTTCAAAAAGTGATTCTTTCTCCAAGACCTTTGTCTGATAATCCACAGCCTCTGGCAGATCATATGCACAGACACATTAATTATCAATCTGTTTTGATCCTCTGTGCTCTAAATCATGTGATATAGGGTAAACATAAAATCTTCAGTGATTAGGCATTATTAAATGACATCATAATATGATCATAGTATGGCCTGTAGTCACATTGTTACACGTCAGTCCTTTTTTCCCTATAAAGTGCACTGTCATGCACTGTCATATTTCAGTCAAGGACAAAGGTCAGTAATGCGTCAAAATTGCTTTTTTTCCCTTTTTTTTAAATATGTAAACAATTTATCACGTACGCAACATTAAGACCCCACAGAGTTAAATTGAAAAAAAATAAAAACCCAAAACCTTGTAAAATACCCATATTTAGACCACTTTCTTCACAGATCAACCACACACACACACACACACACACACACACACACACACACACACACACACACACAAAATAGATAATAGATAAAACAACGTTCTCATTGTCCATTTTAATGTTATCCAGTTTTGCTGCCATTTAATCCGTCCGTCTTTAAATATTATGGTCTAATTATTATGATTTTATTTGCTTCCTCCTTTTCCCAACCTCTTGGGCTTCTTTATTTATATATTTATTTATATTTACCTCGGGTGAGGTTTCCCGTGTTGAGTCAAATTAAGTCGCAGGCTCCACTCCTGGTGGTGCCCTTTTCTCAATTCCTTTAAGTTTCAGCTTTGCAACCATACTCCCGGTTTGCAACCATACTCCCGGCCTCTCGCCCGGGGGCCTTCTCTGGAGTTGCCCTGAGCGAGAGGCGACGAGCAGGGGTGGGCATTCTTGTATCCCCTCACCTTGCTGCCTCTATATTGGAGTTTTTCCCGGTGGACGAAAGGGTTTTTTCCCTGCGCCTTCGGGTTGGGAAACGGGTTCTGACCATCATTTGTGCCTATGCACCAAATGATGGTTCAGAGTACCCACCCTTTTTGAAGTCTCTGACTGGGGTGCTGGAGAGTGCTCCTCTTGGAGACTCCATTGTCCTACTGGGGGACTTCAATGCACACGTGGGCAACGACAGTGAAACCTGGAAGGGGGTGATTGGGAGGAACGGCCTGCCCGATCTGAACCTGAGTGGTGCTCAGTTATCGGAATTCTGTGCGAACCACAGTGTGTCCATAACGAACACCATGTTCAAGCATAAGGGTGTCCATATGTGCACCTGGCACCAGGACACCCTAGGTCACTGGTCGATGATCGATTTTGTTATCGTGTCATCAGACTTGCGACTGTATGTCTTGGACACTCTGGTAAAGAGAGGTGCAGAGCTGTCAACTGATCACCACCTGGTGGTGAGTTGGATCCAATGGCAGGGGAGGATGCCATTCAGACCTGGTAGACCCAAACGTATAGTGAAGGTATGCTGGGAACGTCTGGCTGAGGCCCCTGTCTGGGAGGTCTTCAACTCCCACCTCCGGAAGAACTTCAACCACATTCCGAGGGAGTCTGGAGACATGGAGTCTGAATGGACCATGTTCTCCACCTCCATTGTTGAAGCAGTGGCACAGAGCTGCGGCCGCAAGGTCATCGGGGGATCTCGTGGAGGCAACCCCTGAATCAAGTGGTAGACACCAGTGGTGAGGGGGACCATTAAGCTGAAGAAGGAGTCCGATCAGGCTTGGTTGGCCTGTGGGACTCCCAAAGTAGCTGAGGTGTACTGGCAGGCCAAGTAGAGTGCAGCTTGGGTGGTTGCTGAAGCAAAAACTCGGGTATGGGAGGAGTTTGGTGAGGTCATTGAACAAGACTTTCGGTTGGCCTCCAAGAGATTCTGGCAAGCTGTCCGGTGGCTCAGGAGGGGGAAGCAGCTCCCTGTCCACACTCTGTATGGTGCGGATGGGGCGCTGCTGACTTTGACTGGGGATATCATCGGGCTGTGGAAGGAATACTTCGAGGATCTCCTCAATCCCACTGATACACCTTCCACAGAGGAAGCTGGGCTTGTGGACGAGGGGGACGACTCGCCTATCACAGGGGCTGAGGTCGCCAAGGTGGATAAAAATTTCCTTGGTGGGCGGGCCCCGGGGGTGGACGAGATTCGCCCTGAGTACCTCAAGGCCCTGGATGTTGTAGGACTGTCATGGTTGACACGCCTCTGCAACATTGCTTAGAGGTCGAGGGCAGTGCCTTTGGCATGGCAAACCGGGGTGGTGGTTCCTCTCTTCAAAAAAGGGGACCGGAGGGTGTGCTCCAGCTTTAGAGGGATCACACTCCTCAGCCTCCCCGGGAAGGTCTATGCCAAGGTACTGGAGAGGAGAGTCCGGCCGTTGGTCGAACCTCGGATTCAAGAGGAACAATGTGGTTTTCGTCCTGGTCATGGCACATCGGACCAGCTCTTTACCCTCTCAAGAATCCTCAAGGGTTCGTGGGAGTTTGCCCAACCAGTTTACATGTGTTTTGTGGACTTGGAGAAGGCATTCGACCGCGTCCCTTATGGTTTTTTGTGGGGAGTGCTTCGGGAGTATGGGGTATCTGGCTTATTGTTACGAGCTATTCGGCCTCTGTACATGTGTTGTGAGAGTTTGGTTTGTATTGCCAACACTCAATCGGACTCATTCCCAGTGAGAGTTGGACTCCACCAGGTCTGCCCTTTGTCATTGATCCTGTTCATAATTTTTATGGACAGGATTTCTAGGTGCAGCCAGGGAACGGAGGGTGTCATGCTTGGTGACCACAGGATCTCATCTCTGTTGTTTGCAGATGATACTGTCCTGTTGGCTTCATCCAGCAATGACCTACAGGTTTTACAGGGATGGTTTGCCACTGAGTGTGAAGCGGCTGGGATGAGAATCAGTACCTCCAAGTCCAAGGTCCTCAGCCGGAAAAAGATGGATTGCCTTCTCCAGGTTGGGGACAGGCTCCTGCCCCAAGTGAAGGAATTTAAGAATCTCGGGGTCTTATTCACAAGAGAGGGGAGAATGGAGCGAGAGATTGACAGACGGATTGGCGCAGCATCTGCAGTGATGCAGACGTTGTACCGGTCTGTTGTGGTGAAGAGGGAGCTGAGCTCTAAGGCAAAGCTGTCAATTTACCAGTCAATCTACGTTCCTACCCTTACCTATGGTCACGAGCTTTGGGTAATGACTGAAAGTACAAGATCGTGGATACAAGCGGCTGAAATAAGCTTTCTTCGTAGGACCGCTGGACTCACCCTCAGAGATAGGGTGAGGAGCTCAGTCATCCGGGAGAGGCTCAGAGTAGAACCGCTGCTCCTCCACATTGAAAGGAGCCAATTGAGGTGGTATGGGCATCTGATCAGGATGCCTCCTGGACGCCTCCCTCTTGAGGTGTTTCGGGCACGTCCCTCTGGGAGGAGACCCCGGGGCAGACCCAGGACTCGCTGGAGAGACTACGTCTCCCAGCTGTCCTGGGAACACCTTGGTTTCCTCTCTGAAGCGCTGGAGCAGGTGGCTGGGGAGAGGGAAGTCTGGACTTCTTTGCTTGAACTGCTGCCTCCATGACCTGGACCTCTGGAAAAGCGGTAGAAGATGGATGGAGTAACTTGCCCAGCACTGGTTGTTAGTAGATCACTGGCAAAAATTGGCCACTCCCTGAGGCACTCTGTCTAATTTGTGCACTTGCTAATTTGCACTGCCTTAGTAAATCTGCCCCTTAATGTTCAAACTGATAATCTTTATTGTTTTGTTGCAAATATTCACTCATTTTGAATTTGATGCATGCAGCACATCTCAAAAAACCTGGGACAGGGGCAAGAAAAGACTGGGAAAGTTGAGGAATGGAATTTTTGGGATTTCATCATCTACAGTCCATAATATTATCAAAAGATTCAGAGAATGTGGAGAAATAAGCAACAAGGCTGAAAACTAACATTGAATGCCCATGACCTTTGATTCCTCAGGCAGCACTTCTTTAAAAACTGGCATCATTCTGTAAAGGATATTACCACGTGAGCTCAGGAACACTTTGGAAACCCATTGTCAGTTGACATGGCTCATCAGTACATCTACAGACATGTGAAAAAATTAGGACACCCTGTATAAGCCTGTGGTTTGTTTTTTTTTAACATATTTGGACATATGGATATTTAACATCAATGTTAATACTGGGAGATTCATGTAATATAACTAAACAATTAAAATGAATTAAATACTTTTTTCAAATTTTCTGTAAAATGTAATTCTAAACAGGGAAGAATAAATTAAGACACCCCCCATCGTTTCTAGGACACCCCCACATTCATTCCCACTTACAATGGCTAAAGTAAATGTTAAAAAATGCAAATAAAAACAAAAACAAGGTTAGACATAGATATGTGAACATTTCTTAATAAAGAACTGAATATTTAATTGGGTGTTCTATTTTTTTCACCTGACTGTACAAGTGCCAGTTAAAACTCTACCATGCAAAGCAAAAGCCATACAGCATATGAACAACAACCAGAAACATCTCTGGTTGCTTTGAGCTGGAGTGGGATCAATTTTCTACCAGGGAGTTTCATACCCAAAACCAGCCCACTTTTTATATAGTTTTTATTGCAGTCATGTTTCAATAAGAATATAGAACTTTTTTTTCTTTTTCTTTTTCTTTTTCATCATTACAAGGTGCTACCACAAGTGAATAGACACAAGCAAGGGAGTGAGCAAGAGAGAGAGTGAGTGAGCAAGTGAGTAAGTGAGAATGAGGGAGTGATGAGTAGTGATGGGTTGGATTTGTGTGGTGCTTTGCATGTCAGGTGACATCTCTGGGCGCTTGTGATGGTCCATTGGTCATTCGGTCCAGGCGGGCATTGCTTCCCTGGGGTGGAGTTGGCAGGGGTGTGGCCGCCGGTCCGTGCTGGTGGCCTCCCTGGCTGCTGCCAGGCATTGGTGCACATTCGTGCTCACTGCATCTGTGTCATGGCCGCCCCAAGTGTTAAGGGTGAATAAATGTGTAGTGTGTAAGAAAGAGCACGAGTAAATGTGTGAGTAAGAGCATGAATGAGAGTGTATTTATGAGTGAGCGTGAGTGGAAGGAGTATGTGTGAGTGTAAGCCACTGCGAAGGTGAGTGGGAATGGGAGTGAGACTGAACAAGTATGGGAGTGGGTGAGAGTGAATGAGTCTGAGTGTGGGAGTGCGAGTGTAAGATTGTGTGAAGGAGAGTGAGAGTGAGTGAGCAAGTGTGCATGTGAGTACGAGTGAGTGCATGCGAAAGCATGAGGGTGTGAATACGTGAGAGCGAGTGTATGTTCTGGTGAGGGGTGCTGGACTGAGGGGATGGCGTCTCCTGGTACCTTCTGGCTGCGTGGGCTACCTTGGATTGGGGGGACTGGCCCCCCGTGGGGCTCCCCGCACCTTTCTGCCACTTTCCCTGGGCGTGGGGACTTGGGGGATCCCAGGCCATGGGTCAGGGGTGCTGGAGTGGGTGCAGTCCCGCTTTGGGGGGGGGGGCAGTCTCTGGGGGGCCCATGCCGGGGGCGCGGGCCGGTTTCCAGCCTGGGAAGGGGGTGGGTTCTCCTTCTGGTGCCTGGGGCCCGGCATTGGCCTTGCTGGGGGGATGGCGGCAGGATGGTCCGGGGTGGGCGGTGGTGGCGCACCGCCCCGGCCTCCCTCAGCCATCTCTCCTGGGGCGGTTGCATGGCTGTCCTGGGACTTGCTGGCTTTGGGGCATTTGTGCTCTGTGGGGATTGGTGGTGCTGTCTTGCTTGCTCAGCGTTTCCGGGGAAAGGGGGGGGGTGTTGCTGTGATCTGCCACCCTCTTTGTACACCGTGTTCCAAATTATTATGCAAATAGTGTCATAAACATTCAATTTTTTGTTTTTCAATTAAATTCATGGATGCTATTGTGTCTCAGGGCTCTTTGGATCACTGATATCAATCTCAGACACCTGTCATAATTAGTTTTCCAGGTGAACCCAATTAAAGAAAAACTACTTGACATTATGGCTGTGTTGTGAGACATGTATATGTTGGACACTGCATATGTGATTTAACCACGATGAAGGAGAGCCAGCCCCCTGCGGTGCGGAGCCACAGAGCCTGGACCCCCTGCGGAGGACAGGGGACAGAAGACTTCCTGACCACTGAGGCTCGGGAAGAGAGAAGGGGGAGTTATGTAAATAAAAGGCTAATGAATGTGAATAAAGAGATTTTGAGAGAGATGTGTGATTTCCCCCGCGAGGGAAATGGTTTGATATCAGAATGTTTAAATGAGAGAACTTTGGTGTGTTCACCCTCTTTGTTCGCTGCTCAGGAATGAGAGCAGACTGTGGAATGATTACTTGAATAAATTGGAATGAAAGACAATTCGGTTTCGTTATTCAAGACTCCCCACATTGGTGACTGACGACGTTGAGAATGAATGAAGAAATTCTCAGGGTCCCGGACTCACAGCGCTCAGAGCTGGCGAGCGCAGTGGCCGTTAAGCTGCCTGATTTCTGGCAGGATAACCCACGGTCGTGGTTTCTGCAAGCAGAGTCGCAGTTCGCGCTCGCAGGAGTAACGGCGGATGACACTAAGTTCCACCATGTCATCGCTAAACTGGACAACAGCACAGCTCGGTGCGTGCAAAGCTTGGTGGAGCAGCCACCCACGACCGACAGGTACGGCAAGCTGAAATCCACCCTCATCAAGTTTTTCACCCCCTCGGCTGAAGTGAGGGCGAGGAGGATCCTGTCTTTGCTAGACCAAGGTGGACACAGGCCGAGCGCCCTGATGGAGGAGATGATACAGCTGAGAGGGTTGGACAACGATGATTTCATTTTTCAGTTCATCTTCCTCTCCAACCTCCCGGCGCATGCGAGAAGCACGCTGGCCGGCAAAAAGTGTCACACCCTGGAGGAGTTCCGGGAGCTGGCCCAGGAGGCAGATGGGATCCTGGACGCCTGCGGCGGGCAAGCAACCACAGCAGCGACCCGAGACAGCGGGGAGCCAGAGGCGGCAGAACCAGACTGGCCGACGACGGCGGCAACACGGCCGCGACGAGGGGGAGCCAATAGCCCGGCGGCAGAGGCGCGGGCACGACACAGCGGAGGAGAAGATCTCTGCTTTTACCATCGGAGGTTCGCAGAGAAGGCACGCAGGTGTGTGCCACCCTGCATCTTCAGGAGTTCGGGAAACGGCAAGACCGGGGGTCGCTAGCAGCTTCGACCCTCGGAGAACGCAACAAGCTGCTCTACATCACGGATGCGCGCTCCGGACGAGAGTTCCTCATCGACACCGGAGCACAAGTGAGCTTCATCACCCCAACATACGCGGACCGGGTGGCTGGACCCCACGGTAGCGGAGCTACAGCGGCAAATGGCTCGAACATCAACACCTACGGGAGAAGGACCTTGCCTTTATGCTTACATGGCCGCACATATGAATGGACTTTTGTGATAGCGGCGGTGAGTTTCAACATGTTGGGCGCGGATTTTTTGTGTTCACACAATCTGTTAGTTGATCTTGCTAATAGACGGCTGGTAAATGCACTCTCTTTTTACTCTCTCCCCTGTTCAGCTCGAGTGTCCCCGCCACCAGTACAGACCCACGTCACTACAGCAGGTGGTAAGTTTCACACACTCCTCACCCAATTTCCAGCGCTCACTGTGCCCACTTTTTCAGCGACGGTCGCGAAGCACGGGGTGAAACACTTTATCCCCACTTCTGGTCCTCCCGTGTTTGCAAAAGCTCGGCGCTTGGATGCAGTTAAGCTCGCCATTGCGCGCGAGGAGTTCGCCAGCCTGGAGAGGCTGGGCATCGTTCGTAGGTCGAAGAGCCCGTGGGCTTCGCCGCTGCACATGGTACCGAAAGCCGATGGCTCCTGGAGACCGTGCGGGGATTACCGCAGGCTAAACAACGCTACGGCGCACGATCGTTATCCCATCCCGCACATTCAGGATTTTTCGGTGCACCTGGCGGGGGCGCGCATTTTTTCAAAGATTGATCTAGTTCGCGGCTATCACCAAGTCCCGGTCCAACCGGAGGACATTCCTAAAACAGCGGTAATAACCCCGTTCGGACTTTTAGAATTTTTACGCATGCCGTTTGGTCTCAAAGGGGCGGCGCAAACATTTCAGCGGATGATGGATGCCGTGTTACGCGATTTCCCTTTCGTGTTTGTGTACCTCGACGACATTTTGGTTGCGAGTACTTCAGAGGACGAACACGAAACGCACCTCACAGCAGTTTTTAGGCTCGGGAAGAGAGAAGGGGGAGTTATGTAAATAAAAGGCCAATGAATGTGAATAAAGAGATTTTGAGAGAGATGTGTGATTTCCCCCGCGAGGGAAATGGTTTGATGTCAGAATGTTTAAATGAGAGAACTTTGGTGTGTTCACCCTCTTTGTTCGCTGCTCAGGAATGAGAGCAGACTGTGGAATGATTACTTGAATAAATTGGAATGAAAGACAATTCGGTTTCGTTATTCAAGACTCCCCACAGACATGTTGATTTGTCAGGGTTGGAGTCTGTGAGAACGTTAAGTGGATGGGCCGCAACTGTTCGCAGCATCTCTCATTGTGAATTCCCGTAAGGAATGCTAACGCCATGTTGACTGTGACTCTATTATGTCTTAATGTGTTGTGCTTTTAAAACCACAGTTGTGACACTGTTATATAGCTACCATGTGTTTAACACCTCATAGACACATACACTGATGTTTAAAGTTGTTGAAAACACTTAAAAAAGACTAAGCTAATCCTGCTAACCATGAGCTAACTGCTAGCATTTTGATGCTACTTCCTGTTGACTGCAACACTGCTATTCAGCTAAGTTAGCTACTGTTAGCTCTATGGCGGAGCATTGACGGCATTTCATACTGACAAAAGTGTCTTGTGTTTGGTTGCTGACTTAAGTTATTTCATTGAGATCATATTTAATCTGTTATTGGTCACATGTCAAATTTGGGTGAGTTATATCACTTGATGGTTAAAATGCATGTGTTTGCAATGAATGTTAATTCAAAGGTATTACTATAATTCATTTCGACAGTCAGAAAGGGAATATATTAAAGCAGATGCATAAATAGGTTGTCATGATTGGCAATAATGAACAGCTCTCGTGCAGGGAATGACACCAGAGAAAACATACGATGAACACAGAGAAGCTGAATAACCATTGATTCAAAAAGAGGTTTAGTTAATGAAAGACGCCGCTCGCCAGAGGAAGACCCAGCTTGTAAGGGGAGACGAGAGCGGATTAGAATAGGAGGGAGACTGGTAAAGGGAAAATAGGACAGCACTCACGTGGGATGGGCAGGGAGCCCGGCAGAGGAACCCAGGACGAAACGGCGAACGAGGAGTGGATGCTGGTAGGCAGGAGTAGAGCTGGGCGACGTGTCTGACCGTGTGGAATAGGGCAGCTGAAGTGGTGATGAGAATGATGGGGCAGGTGAGCGCACAACGAACCACGGAGATGCACCAGGAAGATGGCAGCAACCTGGAATAGGAATAAAGGAGAGGAGGAATTAATACTGTTCCTCAGAGAGTGAATAATCAACTTACTTGCTTGTTCAAGGCAGTTTACCCAACGAGCCAGCGGCGGAGCGTTCACAAACTGGTCTTCTTCAGCACTGGCAGGGAAGAGTAGCAGGTGCGTCTAATCACACAGGTGTGGTGATTGCCTGCGGAGCCGGGGAAAGTCTTGCAGGAAGGGAGGGGGAGTGCACACTGACCTGATCATGACATGGGTTTAAAATATGAAATTGTAAAAATGTTTCCTCAATTATTATATGATTTCATTGTTTGTTTAATGCTGTGAAAAGGGAGTCCATGATTGGATACTCATTTGCACTAAAAAATTTGTGATATGGAATGTGTACCTATTTGTTTCATGACGATTAGAACATTGTATACCCCTGATAGTTGGTTGTACTTGAAAAGAGAGTTTGAGTGATGACAATAAGTTAATGACATAGAGAAAAGACTTTGACTTTTGCATTCTCCACTGTGTGCATAGATTGTTTTTTGATCCGGACTAGATAAGTTGGGATCTGAACCTGTGGGTTCTGTGGTGTGGCGAGCCAACCCAAGACGATCTGATTGTGGAGGAACCTATAATGCGGTGTGGCCAGCTGCAGGGTCCATCCCTAGAGAACAACATGTCGATCCATCCCATCATTCACGATACAGATAAGACTGACACTTGAAATCTACCCAGGTAGTGTTGGACATTGAATAATATTAATAATAGATAGATAGATTAGATAGATTAGTTTATTTGACAGGGACAGTGCAATAAACATAGACAATTAATCAATTAATAATGGTTTGCATTTATATAGTGCCTTTCAAGAAACCCAAAGCGCTTTACAATGAAAATCCATTATTCATTCACTCCACAGACAGACAATGGTAGTGGTAAGCTACTGCTGTAGCCACAGCTGCCCTGGAGCAGACTGATGGAAATGTGGCTGCCAATCTGGGCCAATGGCCTCTCCAACCATTATCGAACATTTATGCACGTTCATACCCAGTGTCATGGACACTGGAGGCAAGGAGGGTAAAGTGTCTTGCCTAGGGACACAACGGCAGGATGTCTGGAGAGAGCGGGACTCAAACCACCAATGCTCTGGTCATTAGACGACTCGCTGTACCTCCTGAGCCAGTGCCGCCCACATTTCCCTCCTCCATTCCATTTTTGCTGAGCACCAGGCTGGACAGCAGGAAGTTCCGATTTTATATGGTCTTTGGCATGACCTGGCCGGCACTCTTGGAAGCCAGCTTAGGTAGGCAGGGGGTGTAATGTTTTTTTTTTCTTTTCTGTACAATACAATCTTTATCAATACCACCCTATCTTGACTCTTGTGTCTGGTTTCTCTGCTAACACTACTCTTACAGGCTCCGTAGTCATTCCTGGATCTTCTTGATACTGGCCTATTACTAAATTATAACTATTATAATTTAAATATAAATATTAAGATAAGATAAGATAAGATAAGCCTTTATTAGTCCCACAACGGGGAAATTCCAGGATTGCAACAGCACAGGGATAGCAACACTCAGAGCAACAATCAGAAGGCAAGAAAAAAAACAAGCAAGCAAGAGCAGCTAATATACATATGTACATATTACTATAAGATATATATATATACACACACACACACACAGACACACATTATGATTAATTATTACTAAATTAATACTACCTATTAGTTTTACCAATCAGTGGAGTATTCGTTACACAAAAGTTATAAATGTCCAAGAATGTTTGCAAGAAAAACCTCACTACTTGAATAGAAAATGTGAGAAAAGTAAAACATTCATGCAAATCTGCAGCTTTTGTTCTATAAATTTGTCATAACCTGCCCTTTAAGGGCTGTTGAAGGACACCAAACCTCACTGTGTGTTTTGGACATTTATTAAAGTAAAGACAAACAAATACCTACACAACACATACAAATAAAGGATAACAAGGGTGCCGGAGGAGAGCGGGGACTTAACGTCAACAGGCAGGTGGAAGCCTGGGAACACCGGACGAAAAGGGGAAAACATTGAGCTGGATGGAGCTCTCCCGTTCTCCTCGACAGCAGCCCAAATCACTCAGTGTAGTGAACAGCCGAGGACATCCCACAGTATAGAAGGACACGACAATGAGAACAGATTGTCATGCCCTTAAATACCCATACAAAAATAGGCAGCAGGTGTGGAGCATGAGTGGTGAAAAGAATTACAATCAATCACAGCTGTGCAGTGAGCCAGTTTGACAGCTGGGAGCTGTGCAGCGCTGTCAAAACAAAACATTAACCAGAAACCATAAAGACACAAAAACAACGCAACCCCAAAATTGTAATTAATAACACAGTAGAATGGCAGCAATCAAACAGGAACCAAATACAGCAAATGGGAGAAATAATGAAGCAAACAGACAGAAAAAGACTAACTAAAACAGAAGACTGGGCATGGCACCCACCCGTGCCCCAGATCATGACAGAGCCCCCCCCCCCCCCCCAGGGGTGGACCCCAGACACCCCAGGGCAACAACATGAAAAGAAAAAGACCCCCCCACACAAAGCAGACCCCCCCCCAGCAAGAAAAACAACCCACCCCGGGGGGGGGAGGGGGAACCTAGGCACGGAGGGACAGAGACACAACAAAAAGACAAAAGAACCCCCCCCCCCTAAAAAAAAAACCCACTTGTGATCCACCACCTGAGCCAATGTGGTGGCCCAGAACCCATGGACCCCCGGCTGACGACCAGCCCAGGTGACCCCACAATGCAGTTCATTAGGTGGGCTCTTGGAGTCCCAGAGCCCGCTGCACAGACAGTACAGCCCATGGGGTGGCCTCCCTGAGTCCATAAGCCACCTGACCCCACGCTGCAGTCCGTCTGGCGGTCTTCCCGAGTTCCAGAGCCAGCTGCGCAGATGGTCTAGTCTGTCAGGTGGCCTCCCAGAGTTCATGGGCCACTGACCCACCGAGCCCAAAGCCCCCCCTCCCCCCAGAGGTGGCAGGTTAGCCCCCAACCATGACTGCTGGCCAACGGTAGCACCCGCGATGATGGTGGTTGACCAGCAGAGGAACCAGATCGGGGAAGAGGCTGCTTAGCGGGGTCCTTCGACGAGGAGAGGAGATCCAAAACAATGCGGGGCACCCGTGGAGGCCTCAGGCAGGGACACAGACGTAGCAACCGCGGTGGCCCCGGACTGTGAAATAGCACCCACGACGGCCCTGGACTGGGGCGTAGCACTCATGGTGGCCCCCGGACTGGAGCATAGCACCCACAACAAACAGGCTGACCCGCAAGACCACCAGACCAAGGAGCCAATCAACCAGAGAAGCACCAGCCGAGGGCGAGAAAGGAGGGCCCACAGCGGCCTCGTGGCGAAGCGTAGCACCCACGGAGGCCCCGGGCTGGGGCGCAGCACCCACAGCGACCTCGGATGGAGGGGCAGCAGCACCCACGGAAACCTCAGACAGAGGGGGAGCAGCACCCATGGAGGCCTCAGACAGAGGTGTCACAGCACCCACAGTGGCCTCGGACGGAGGCGTCACAGCACCCACGGTGGCCTCGGACAGAGGCGATGCAGCACTCACGGTGGCCTCGGATGGAGACATCGCAGCACCCACGGTGGCTTTGGACAGAGGTGCCACTTCCATGGTGGCCTCTGGCAGATAGGCGGGACCCCCGGAGACCTCAGGAGAAGAGTCAGAAAAAGAACAGACACACACTGGATCAGAGTCACCAGCAGCAGTGTAGCCCAGCAGGGGAAGCTCAAGTGCGGCTGACAGCAGCACCTGGTTCCCCCATCCAAGAGCCAGGCAAGATTGCTCTAGTTTAAATAAGGAACTTTGCCAGAGCTCGAGCTCCACCGCTGTCCAGGACTCCGACGATGCTGCGATGACCCAGGCCTCCGGCTGGAAGGTTGGCGAGACCACCGATGGGGCAGCTGGTGCTGGCGCACCTCTTGACATGTCAGCTGCAGCAGGAGACCCTCTGACCACTGACACCACCTCCCATGCTGCTGGGGCCAGGGGACACTCCACTGTCAGCTCAAGCTCGGGAGCATAGGTGGCGCTCTTCTCCCATCCTGAGCACGGCTGCAGGGCTGGGGCTGGACTCTCCTCCCGAACCGATGGACCCTCAGGGAATATAGGAAGATAGGAATATAGATAGGAAGATAGGAAGAGACAGCAGCAGATGGTGAAAGCTCAGCCACAGAGGGCTGCTGCTGCTGAGCTTCACCACCAGGAATAAGGCAAGACATTTCATTATTTGGTGTTGTAAAATGAAAAGGTACTTGCCTTAATTCCTGGGGCTCGGCGGTGGCTGTTGTGAGGCTGGACGACATTCTTCCAGGAACTGCAGAAGTCATCTGATGCGATGGGCGGCGCAACGGAGTCAGGGGACGTTCTGTCGTCGGCTCAGACTCCCTTCGTGCTGGTGATGCTCCCTTCAGCTGTGGCAGAAGCTCGGGGAGGAGCCAGGGCTTGTAGTCCAACATAAGCTCTCTCTCAGCTGCAATCACTCGTTGGCACTCCTCCAGCTCCTCCACCCTCGGCCGATCGAGTGCTGCGTACCCTATGCAGCCAGCTGCGGGACTCAGTCCGATGGAGGGAGACGGGGCTGCAGCTGGATAGTGGTCCCGAGCTTGGAGCTTACGTCCCCAGGGGCATGTCTTCAGCAGCACAGGTTCAGGTGGTGGAGGGGCTCTCCCCAGCCCTCGAAGCCGGTGTTGAGCGTGGCACACGCAGGCGAGTAGCTCTGCCAGTTCCAGGTAGTTCCACAGGCTGGGGAATGCCTCAATCACCTGTGCCATGCTGTCCCACACCTGCAGCTCCTTCTCGGGAGTGTGGTTAAGATGAACGCCTGATACTATGTCCTTTATCAGTCCAACCGCCCAACAGTCCTCCTCATCCAGTCCAACTCTTTCTCTGTCTGTGCAGCCAGACATGCTGGAAAAAAACCCTGACTTAACATGGGAGAACAGAGAAGGGAGAGGGAGAAAAGAAAAAAAACAGCAAAACACACAGTGGCTGGTGTCCATGCCCTAGTTGTGTCCTTCTGTCATAACCTGCCCTTTAAGGGCTGTTGAAGGACAGCAAACGCTCACTGTGTGTTTTGCACATTTATTAAAGTAAAGACAAACAAATAACTACACAACACATACAAAAAATGGATAACAAGGGCACTGGAGGAGAGCAGGGGCTCGATGTCAACAAGCAGGCGGAAGCCTGGGAATGCTGGGCAAAAAGGGGAAAACACTGACTTGGATGGAGCTCTCCCGTTCTCCGCGACAGCAGCCCAAAACACTCAGTGTAGCGAACAGCCAAGGACATCCCACGGTATAGAAGGACACGACAATGAGAACAGATTGTCATGTCCTTAAAAACCCGTACAAAAATAGGCTGCAGGTGTGGAGCATGAGTGGTGAAAAGAATTACAATCAATCACAGCTGTGCAGCGAACCAGTTTGACAGCTGGGAGCTGCGCAGCTGTCAAAATAAAACACTAACCAGAAACCATAAAGACACAAAAACAACGCAACCCCAAAATTGTAAATAATAACACAGCAGAATGGCAACAATCAAACAGGAACCAAATACAGCAAATAGGAAAAATAATGAAACAAACAGACAGAAAAAGACTAACTAAAACAGGAGACTGGGCACGGCACCCACCCGTGCCCCGGAGCATGACAAAATTTGTGACTTCATTCTTGTGAATTTATGATTAATATTTGTGGAAATAACAATAATAAAAACAGACTCTCATGATAAATTGTATATCAAGGATTCAGTGTACCCTGCCCGGTATGGGGTTACCGGGGCCCCACCCTGGAGCCAGGCCTGGGGGAGGGGCTCGAAGGCTAGCGTCTGGTGGCCGGGTTTCCACCCATGGGACCCGGCCGGGCTCAGCCCGAAGGAGTTACATGGGTCCGCCCTCCAGTAGGTTCACCACCTGCAGGAGGGATCATGGAAGTCCGGTGCTATGTGGATTAGGTGGCAGTCAAAGGCGGAGACCTTGGCGGACTGATCCCAAGCTTTCTAAACTGGCTTTTGGTACGTGGAATGTCACCTCTCTGGTGGGGAAGGAGCCTGAGCTGGTGTACGAGATTGAGCGATACCGGCTAGATATAGTCGGCCTCACCTCAACACACAGCTCCGGTTCCGGAACCAGTCTCCTGGAGAGGGGCTGGAGCTTGGCCTTTTCTGGAGTTGCCCCGGGTGAGAGGCAACGAGCAGGGGTAGGTATTCTTGTATCGCCCCACCTTGCTGCCTCTATATTGGAGTTTTCCCCGGTGGACGAAAGGGTTGCTTCCCTGCGCCTTCAGGTTGGGAAACGGGTCCTGACCATCATTTGTGCCTATGCACCAAATGATGTTTCAGAGTACCCACCCTTTTTGGAGTCTGTGACTGGGGTGCTGGAGGGTGCTCCTCCTGGAGACTCCATTGTCCTACTGGGGGACTTCAATGCGCACGTGGGCAACGACAGTGAAACCTGGAGGGGGGTGATTGGGAGGAACGGCCTGCCCGATCTGAACCCGAGTGGTGTTCAGTTATTGGACTTCTGTGCTAACCACAGTTTGTCTATAACGAACACCATGTTCAAGCATAAGGGTGTCCATATGTGCACCTGGCACCAGGACACCCTAGGCCGCAGGTCGATGATCGATTTTGTTATCGTATCATCAGACCTGCGACCGTATGTCTTGGACACCCGAGTAAAGAGAGGTGCAGAGCTGTCAACTGATCACCACCTGGTGGTGAGTTGGATCCGATGGCAGGGGAAGAAGCCATTCAGACCTGGTAGACCCAAACGTATAGTGAGGGTGTGCTGGGAGCGTCTGGCTGAGGCCCCTGTCCGGGAGGTCTTCAACTCCCACCTCCGGAAGAACTTCAACCACATTCCGAGGGAGTCTGGAGACATGGAGTCTGAATGGGCCATGTTCTCCACCTCTGTTGTTGAAGCGGCAGCCCAGAGCTGCGGCCGCAAGGTGGTCGGTGCATCTCGTGGTGGCAACCCCCGAACCAAGTGGTGGACACCAGTGGTGAGGGGGGCCATTAAGCTGAAGAAGGAGTCCTATCAAGCTTGGTTGGCTTGTGGGACTCCCGAAGCAGCTGAGGTGTACCGGCAGGCCAAGCGGAGTGCAGCTCGGGTGGTTGCTGAAGCAAAAACCCGGGTATGGGAGGAGTTCGGTGAGGCCATGGAACAAGACTTTCGGTCGGCTTCAAAGAGATTCTGGCAAACTGTTCGGCGGCTCAGGAGGGGAAAGCAGCTCCCCGTCCACACTGTGTATGGTGCGGATGGGACACTGTTGACTTCAACTGGGGATATCGTCGGGCGGTGGAAGGAATACTTCGAGGATCTCCTCAATCCCACTGATACGCCTTCCACAGAGGAAGCAGGGTTTGGGGACGAGGGGGATGACTCGCCTATCACAGGGGCTGAGGTCGCCAAGGTGGTTAAAAATCTCCTTGGTGGCCGGGCCCCGGGGGTGGACGAGATTCGCCCCGAGTACCTCAAGGCCCTGGATGTTGTTGGGTTGTCATGGTTGACACGCCTCTGCAACATTGCGTGGAGGTCGGGGGCAGTGCCTTTGGCATGGCAAACAGGGGTGGTGGTTCCTCTCTTCAAAAAAGGGGACCGGAGGGTGTGCTCCAACTTTAGAGGGATCACACTCCTCAGCCTCCCTGGGAAGGTCTATGCCAAGGTACTGGAGAGGAGAGTCCGGCCGTTGGTCGAACCTCGGATTCAGGAGGAGCAATGTGGTTTTCGTCCTGGCCGTGGCACATCGGACCAGCTCTTTACCCTCTCGAGAATTCTTGAGGGTTCGTGGGAGTTTGCCCAACCAGTTTACATGTGTTTTGTGGACTTGGAGAAGGCATTTGACCGCGTCCCTCGTGGATTTTTGTGGGGGGTGCTTCGGGAGTATGGGGTATCGGGCTTGTTGTTACGAGCTATTCGGTCTCTGTACGACCGTTGTGAGAGTTTAGTTCGCATTGCCAACACTCGGTCGGAGTCATTCCCAGTGAGAGTTGGACTCCGCCAGGGCTGCCCTTTGTCACCGGTCCTGTTCATAATTTTTATGGACAGGATTTCTAGGCGCAGCCAGGGAATGGAGGGTGTCATGCTTGGTGACCACAGGATCTCATCTCTGTTGTTTGCAGATGATGTTGTCCTGTTGGCTTCATCCAGCAATGACCTACAGCTCTTGCTGGGACGGTTTGCCGCTGAGTGTGAAGCGGCTGGGATGAGAATCAGCACCTCCAAGTCCGAGTCCATGGTCCTCAGCCGGAAAAAGGTGGATTGTCCTCTCCGGGTTGGGGACAGGCTCCTGCCCCAAGTGGAGGAGTTTAAGTATCTTGGGGTCTTGTTCACGAGTGAGGGGAAAATGGAGCGAGAGATCGACAGACGGATTGGAGCAGCATCTGCAGTGATGCGGACGTTGTACCGGTCTGTTGTGGTGAAGAGGGAGCTTAGTTCTAAGGCAAAGCTGTCGATTTACCAGTCAATCTACGTTCCTACTCTCACCTATGGTCACGAGCTTTGGGTAATGACCGAAAGAATGAGATCGCGGATACAAGCGGCTGAAATGAGCTTTCTCCGTAGGATTGCTGGACTCACCCTCAGAGATAGGGTGAGGAGCTCCGTCATCCGGGAGAGGCTCAGAGTAGAACCGCTGCTCCTCCACATTGAAAGGAGTCAGTTGAGGTGGTATGGGCATCTGATTAGGATGCCTCCTGGACGCCTCCCACTTGAGGTGTTTCAGGCACGTCCCACTGGGAGGAGACCCCGGGGCAGACCCAGGACTCGGTGGAGAGACTATGTCTCCCAGCTAGTCTGGGAACGCCTTGGTATCCCCTCTGAAGAGCTGGAGCAGGTGGCTGGGGAGAGGGAAGTCTGGGCTTCTCTGCTTGAACTGCTGCCTCCGCGACCCGGACCTCCGGAAAAGCGGTAGAAGATGGATGGATGGATGGATGGATTTGTGGAAATGTGGTATTTCCCCCCTGCATTGATGATTTTTCTTTCCTCACAAATTTGTAACTTTTTCTCATAAATTTGCAATTTTACTTGTAAATTTGTCATATTTTTGCACTTTTATTCTTGCAAATTTATACTTAGTTTACATTTATAGGCATTACCTTATATTAAATTTGTTCATCTACTACCATTATTAAATTTGTTCCACTACTACCATCTCCTTTATTAAAAAACAAAAAAACAAAAAGCAAATCACCTGAGAACAGGCAAGATTTTTTTTTTCTTCATTCAGCAATATCTACTGTGGGAAGAGGCTTTTTTCCCACCAAATTCTGTAAACTAAATTCTTCATGAAGCAGTGTTTGAGCTTAAACTCAAGTTAATAGTTAAAAAATAATGACTACGAGGAATGTTTTTATAAATATGCAGCTTTTTCTACAATATGTGATTTTTTTTAACGTAAAAATATTTCTCCTTTAACTTTATAACTTTTTAAATGTAATTTTAAAACATTTTTATTGTAAAAAATTGCAGCTTTTACTTATAAATTTTCATATTAACATAATAGGTTTATGTAGCCTGTTTTTTTTTTCTTGGAAATTTAGAACTTTATTTAAAAAGCTTCTCATTGAGGAATTAATTATTTTTTCCATTTTGGCCTACATGAGAAAAGAGACATCTGAGTCAGAAGTATGTTGGCAGCTAAACATTTAGAAGTTGCTCTGAGAGTCAGGTCACTAACCTGACGTCCTGGGAATTTCATGGCCTCTGCTGCAAAAGACATCACTGCTCCACTGCCTCCTCTCCCCTCATGTGTGCCTTCTGATTATTTTTATTTCCTGGAAAAACAGATTCTTAAAACCATTTCTGCCTTAACTTGTTAACTACTGAATGTGAACACAACTTTGGGAGTCCTGCGCCTTGTTGAATGCCATCAGACACGTCTGCCACAGATGATCAGATTATAATGATATTCACATTAATTAATTTTCCTTCCGACTAGAACACCAGCCCATCAGGGAAGCAGCCCACTGGAAATCCTCCCGACTCTCCCTATGGGCCACTCCGGGCCTGTATGGGGGGGTGCTAGTGCCCGTGGAATGGATAACTTACACATCTATGCAGGCAGCATTTATGCTGAACTGTACATACAGGTTTTGGAGCAATATATGCTGCCATCCCAGCAATGTCTTTTTCACGGGCGTCCCTGTTTATCTCAGCAAGACAATGCCAGTCCATATCCAGCACATGTTACAGCAGTGTAGCTTCGTAGTAGAAGACTGCGAATCTGCCTGCAGTCCAGACCTGTCTCCCACTGAAAATGTGTGACACATTATAAAGCACAAAATATGACAATGAAGACCCCAGACTTTTAAGCAACTGAAGGTGTACATCAAGCAAGAATGGGAAAGAATTCCGCCTGCAAATCTTCAACAATTAGCGTTCTCAGTTCTTAAATGCTTATCGAGCGTTGTTAAAAGGAAAGGTGATGTAACACAGTGGGAAACATGCCTCTGTCCTTGCTGTTTTGGAATGTATTGCAGGCATCAAATTCAAAATTTATATTTGCAAAAAACAAAACCAAAGCAAAGTTTATCAGTTTGAACATTAAATATATTGTCTTTGTAGCATATTCAGTTGAATATCAGTTGAAAAGGATTTTTAAATCATTGTATTTTGATTTTATTTGCATTTTACACAACATCCCAACTTCACCAGAGCTGCAGTTGTACATTCCATGATGATTCACCTTCTTTCACTTTTTTGATTCAGCTGACATTCCTCGTGTTTGGAATCATGGTTCATGTTTATCAGCTTGGTGCAGCAGCTGACCAAGGTCCGCAAGCACTCTTCTTTTAACTGCAGATTAATTAGCAGACTTAATCTGAGATATTTTGCAGATCTAGAACTGGGCCTGGATGCATGCTGCCTGAGGTATCCCACTGCATGTATTGCTGGATTCCTATGCCTATGTACACCACCCACTTCCCTTCAACACCCCATTTACAACATTTGCAACAAATTAGGGAAACTTGGAAGAGGCTGGCCATTGTTTCCTCTGCTGTTTATGTTTTTTTCTTCAAGAGCGTATCAAGGTGGGAGTGAATATTTTGGGCGTGTAAGTGTGTCATTAATACAAGTAGAAAAAGCAGACTGAAACAATAAAGTGGGAACAAAAAGCTCATTGGCCTTCCCACAGCTGTCGCTGCAGAGCAACTCTGAATGTAGAATTCACTGCATTGAAAATAGAAGTAATACTTGAGTGCAAAAATTAATCAAATGTTAAAGAGATGGAATTTAATTCTGTTGCACAAGATGAGCCTCAGCGATGAAAAACAAAGGCAGAGCTTCACAGCTTTGTGCTCTTAGACCGCCATGCAGCCTTGAGCTTCATGACTGTCACACATCTGCACATCAGTAACCGAGATATGAAGGGAGGAGGTTGAGCAGGTTTCATTTTAACCTTCGGTAAAGTGTGTGCATGTGCATGTGAACAATCTTTGTTTTAGAAGAAAAAAACTTGTACTAAGAGTCTGAGTGTATACAGTCTCAGAGGTTTTGTATGATGCCAAATGCTATATGGAATGCTGCTAGTAAAAAAGGAGTGTAAAAGGAGTATAAAAATTCTATGAATGTCTGAAAAGCAGTTCATGTTTCCTTCGCTTTTCTTTCTGCTTATTTATTTATTGTTTTTTAAATAAATTATTTCATCAACAGCCTTGAAACTGTCTGACATCCAAGGCGGCAGTCAGAAAATATTTTGAAGGAAACATAGTATGAAAATGTCACTTTTTTCAGTGCTCTTGCACATGAAGACATGCGTGTTAAGTTAACTGGCATCAACTGGGGATAAATTGTCCTTAGGTATGAAAGTTGGAGTGAATAGTTGTCTGTCTCTCTGTGTTGGTCCTGTGATGGACTGGCGATCTGTCCAGGATATACCAGCTTCTCGCCCAAAGATGCTGGGATGGGCTCCAACATCCCCCCCCCCGACTGATGAAATGGTTGGGATGGGGAGTGGGGGGATACAGGACAAAGAGAGAGAAAACACAAGAAATAATTGCTTCTTCTGAGAAGATCGTAGCAGAAGCCTGTTATCTGCACCTGAAAGAGAACAAAAATTTGTGTGTGTGTGTGTGTGTGTGTGTGTTTTGGCCACTTTCGGTGGGGGGCTAAGAGATTGGCTTTTTCTCTGCCACTTGCTGCTGCCTTCCCTGGTCATGGGGGCCTGGTGACTCCTGGGGTGCATGTCTGGGGTCCTGTTGTGGGTGCAGGTCCACTCTCACTGGTGGGTGTCCAGGTTCCCCTGGGTCTCTTGGGGCCTCAATATCAAACAAACCACAAAGTCAGTACCATTCATTCATTCATTCATCTTCTTCTGCTTAATCCTTTTTGGGTCGCGGGGGGGCTGGAGCCTATCCCAGCATCTTTGGGCGAGAGGCAGGGTCCACCCTGGACAGATCGCCAGTCCATCACAGGGCCAACACAGAGAGACAGACAACCATTCACTCTCACAGTCATACCTAAGGACAATTTAGAATCCCCAGTTTTAATGCCAATTAACCTAACTTGCAAGTTTTTGGCATGTGGGAGTACCAATTAAGTTAAAAGCAGTAAAGCAAACAAAAAAAAAATCAAGAAATAACCTTGGGGTAGGTGGGAGGTGGGTTTACAGCCTGGATTGGATGGAAGCATCTGATGGACTGGTTTCACTTTGCTCCTCTGTCATTGCAACATACTAGCTGCGTCAGTTGGCCGGTGTTCTGGCAGGTCTCTCCTGTCCTCCCTGTGGGTGGGGGGTGGGGGGTGAGTGATGGTGCCTCTTGCAGGCTATCCTCTAGCTTTCTCTTCCTGGGTGCATGTCGCTGAGGGTGGCCCTACCAATGCCGGGCTGGCTAGGGGGGTTGCCTGTGGTGTTGCGGGGCCACTTTGGTGTTGACTGGGGCTCCTTTGACTGTGCATCACAGAGTGCTGGGTCATGTGCTGGTTACTGCTGGGCGGGGGCTGGTTTCACCGGGCTTGGGCCTCTGGGGTGGAGGCCGTGCTCCTCTGGTGGGGCGGTGGGGACCCTTAGGTGGTGGACTCATTTGTCTTTTGGGTTTGACTGCTGGTTTCCCCCTTTGTCCCCCCCCCCCCAAACAAGTTCATGTTCATTCATAAACACTACAATACTTAAGTTTTAACTTAGGAAGAACTCAAATCTGTATTTGTGATAACTGATTATTATTCACTGCTTTCATGCATCTTACCATGCTTAGATGATCACCTAATCAGTACCTCCTTGAGTAGATTGACGTGTCCTTGTGTTGGAATTAAACAGATACTGAAATTGAATGGTTACCATACATATAGAGATGCTAATTTAGGAAAGATTTTGCAGTGGTCTCTTATTTTTTTCCAGAGCTGTATGTACTGACTGCCATACATAAAGATGTTCGTCAAATCCAGATTTTGTTCATTCAAGTTTTTTCCTCATTACTGAATCTGAGCTGATTCTAGTTGTGTAGTGTAATCTGATTACCTAATTCCTAGTTGTGTGGAGAAAGGAAGCAGGCGAGGCAATGAGCTGAACAACACATGAACTTTATTCCATCTCCAACATACAGTACAGTAAAAAGAGCTCCCTGGTCTCTGTGCATTCCTCTTTTATACCTTTAATTCCATGCATTGAGACCGGGGACTTCAGATCATAATACACTGTTTGGAATAAAGACCTGTTTGGCATATTAACACGACATAACGCCAGCCCCGCTGCTCACACCTTTCTCTCTTCCAGCGGCTCTGGCGGTTCCTCCTCTCCCCGGGGGGTGCATAGTCCATACTGTCCCATTTGAGACCCTCCGGTGGCACCTCCTCCTCTGGTCCATTGTTCACCCATATACCAGCTGCCTTCTCTGGGTGGATAAACCCCCACCGTGCCACCACACCTCCTGAACACCCAGAAAGGGCACTAACCAACCAACCCCCCCACCCCCCCGTCCATCCTTTGGGCTTCAGCCGGCGCCCATAGCGGCTTTAGTGGGGGGGGTCGCCGAGCCAATCAGAGCACCCTGCTGGTGAGGTGTACAGGAGGGCACGTCACTCTTTGGAGGGAAAAAGGGAGGGGGGGACACATCAGCTTCATGTGCACGGGTCCCTACCGAGGGAACACCAATTTGTGTAGCCACCAATGGTGAACGTCTGCATCGGGGAGCTTGGGCCAACACCACCTGCTCAACCGCCAACATAAAAGCGGGCTTCAGCCTGTCGATGCAGACGGTCTCACTATTTTCCCCCCCCCCCAAGTCTAACATGAAATGTTTCATCCCAGGTTCCAACATCTTGAATGGTCCGTCGTACAGTGGGTGCAGCGGGATCCGGTGTGCATCGTGCCTGATGAAAACAAAGCTGGCGTTCTGCACACTCTTGGTGGATCAACCTCGGGCACAGGGTTTTCCAGTAAAAACTTTCTGGGGGTTCGCAGTGGCTGAGAAAAAAAAACAGTTCTGCCAGGGAGGCTGCCAAATCCTCCTTAGGTCTGGAGCGCAACCCTAAAAGAACCCAGGGCAGGCGGTCAACCCAATTTGTGTCTGTGAGCGAAGCTCTGAGTGCTGCTTTAAGCGACCTATGAAAACGCTCGCATAACCCGTTATCTTGGGGGTTGTACGCAGTCGTTGCGTTGAATTTTGACCCCTAGGCTCTGGGCCATCGCAGACCAGAGTTCCAAAATGAATTGTGGACCCCTGTTGGAAGTGACGTCTGACAGGAATCCAAACCGTGCAACCCAAGCCGTCAAAAAAGTACGAGCCACTTCTGCGGACGTGGTAGAAGCCAGCGGGACCACTTCAGGCCATCGTGTGGTGCAGTCCACTTTTAAAATTGTTAAAAGGTGCGTGAAACCTTGCAATGGCGGGAGGGGTCCCACCAAATCCACGTGGACGTGGTCGAACCTCCTGGCTGGGATTTGGAACGGCTCGAGGGGGGCTGTGGTGTGCTTATGCACTTTGGCCCACTGGCACGCAACGCAAGCTGCAGCCCACTCCTTCACGTCCTTGCGTAAGCGTGGCCAGATGAATTTCACCCTCACCAGCTTCACCAAAGCGCGCACTACCGGATGTAAAAGTGAGTGGACCGACTCAAAAATGCAATGGCGCCAAGAGCTCAGAACCACCGGGTGCTGGCGGCTGGTGGAGACATTGCAGAGCAAGGGAGGGCACCCTCCTTGCACCACCCTGCTCTCCAGCCTTAACCCAGTAGGTGCAGACTGCAGCGTGCAAATGTCCACATCCCCGGCTTGCTCCGTGGCCATCACAGGGAAATCTATTCCCATGTAGACAGGGGAGACTAACGCGCGTGACAGACAATTGGCTACGATGTTGATCTTACAGGCAACGTGTTGAATGTCGGCCATAAACGCCAAGATCGCGGCCAAATGCTGTCGCTGCCGGGCCGACCATGGTTCCGAGACCTTGGACATTGCGTACGTCAGCGGCTTATGGTCCATGAATGAGGTGAACTTGCACCCTTCTAGCCAAAACTGGAAATAGCGCGTTGCCAGGTGTAGAGCCAACAACTGTCTGTCAAACGTGCTGTATTTGTGTTCACTGTTGCGCAAAGTCCGACTGAAAAATGCAGGCAACAGCCACAAACCAGAGATGTACTGCTCTACCACTGTTCCTATGGCAACATCAGACGCATCCATAGTGAGTGCTATCTGTGCCGACGGATCCGGATGAGCTAGCAACGTGGCATCCGCAAGAGCTGTTTTGGCATTCTTGAAAGCCTAGACTCGCTCGGGAGTCCAGTCGACGTTTTCCATGGGCTTCTTTTTTTTCAGTGCAGCATACAACGGCTGCTTTAGCTGGGCTGCCCGGGGAAGGAAACGGTTATAAAAATTGACCATCCCCAAAAACAGAAAGTCTGGCACGGCATGCACCTTATCTGGTAACGGAATCGCGCCCTCCGGCGAAATGCGGTGGCCCAAAAAATCAATCACAGGCACACCGAACTGGCACTTCGCCGGGTTCACTATAAGCCCGTGCGCTTCCAACCTCTGGAAAACCATCTTGAGATGGCCGATGTGCTCTTCTTCGGACATGCTAGCTACCAGAATGTCGTCTAAATAGATGAAAACAAAGGACAAGTCGCGAAACACTGCGTCCATCATCCTCTGGAAAGTCTGCGCCGTGCCTTTTTAATCCGAACGGCATTTGTAAAAACTCAAAAAGGCTAAAAGGAGTTATTACCGCTGTTTTTGGAACGTCTTCCGTGCGCACCGGGACCTAATGGTGTCCATGGACCAGATCCACTTTTAAAAAAACATGCACCCCGGCCACATGCACGGAAAAATCCTGGATGTGTGGAATGGGATAACAATTGTGTTCGATGGTATTATTCAAGCGCCGGAAATCACCGCACAGTCGCCACGACCCATCGGCTTTAGGCACCATGTGTAGCGGGGATGCCCACGGGCTGTTGGAGCGCCTGATGATGCCCAACTGCTCTAAGTTGGCAAACTCCTCTCACGCACTGGCCAGTTTAGCTGCGTCAGGCGCCAAGGTCGCACGAACACTGGCGGGCCTTTTGACATTACGAAATGTTTGACCCCGTGTTTTGTTATCGTAGCCGAAAAAGTCAGAACCGTGAGTGCTGGGAACTGTGAGCAAATGTTGGTACTTACATCCTGGAGCTATAACATTAGCTAGTGTTGTCGACCCAGCTCCCTGAGCTGTACAGGGCAGTGAGGTAAGAGACAGCATCCATTAATCTCTTATTAGCAACATCGACTAACAACCCATAAGCACATAAAAAATCTGCGCATAAAATGGAGGCGGAATATGCAGCTACCATAAAGTCCCACTGAAAGTTGCATCCGTGTAAGCATATTGTCAGTGTCCGCTCGCCAAATGTCCTGATGGTGGATCTGTTGGCAGCCGTGAGCTCGGGATTGCTGCCTCCTGCCATCCTGTCTGCGTTGACCGGCAGGATGAGGCTCTTCTGGGATCCGGAGTCCACCAAAAACCATCTCCCTGAACATGTGTCCGTGACATAAAGCAGTCTGTTCCTGTCAGCATCCATTGCAGCTGCAAATGTGCCGTCTTCCCAGCTTCTTGAATTGGCATAGCGACAGGCAGCGTTGGGCATTCCAGCCGAAACGGCGATGATAAAAACAGATTGCCCCTTTCCTTCATCTCCTGGTGTCCGTCCCGACTACCACCAATGGCTACTCCACCTTACTGGAGTCCCTCATGGATGCCGGTGCCACTGCCTGCACCCTGAGAGTTCAATTCAATTCAATTCAACTTTATTTATATAGCGCCATTTCACAACAACAGCCATCTCATAGCACTTTCAACTGTAGGGGAAACCCCCACAATTGCAGAAAGATCCCAGCAATCAGGCGATCCCCTGTGAGCAAGCGCTTGGCGACGGTGGAGAAGAAAAACTCCCTTTTAACAGGAAGAAACCTCCAGCAGAACCAGGCTCAGGGAGGGGCAGTCATCTGCTGCGACTGGCTGGGGGTGAGGGGATAGAGAAGATGAAAAGAACAGACATGTAGAGAGCAAACAGCACAATGGGGAGTCTATGGGAGAGAACAAACGGAGTGAAGTCCAGTGCATTATTGGAGGTCCCCCGACTGTCTAAACCTATTAGCAGCATAACTAAGGGAGGGTTCAGAGACACATGATCCCATCCTAACTATAGGCTATATCAAAAAGGAAGGTTTTAACCCTATTCTTAAGAACAAAGATCGAGTCTGACTCCCAAATCCAGATTGGCATCTGGTTCTACAGGAGAGGAGCTTGATAACTGAAAGCTCTGCCTCCCATTGTACTTTTGGAGATTCTAGGTATTACAAGTAATCCAGCATTTTGGGAGTGTAGTGCTCTGTTAGGATAATAGGGTAGTATCAGATCTTTTAAATAAAAAGGGGCCTGATTGTTTAGAGCTTTGTAAGGGAGAAGAAGGATTTTAAACTTAATTCTAAACTTTATGGGAAGCCAGTGAAGGGAGGCCAGAACCAGAGAGATATGATCTCTCTTTCTATTACCTGTTAAAACTCTTGCTGCAAAATTTTGAATCAACTGAAGACTTTTTAAAAATGTTTTAGGACAACCTGATAATAAAGAGTTACAACAATCTAATCTAGAGCTAACAAAAGTCTGGATCAGTTTCTCAGCATCACTCTGAGACAAGATGCTCCTAATCTTAGCAATATTACGCAAATGATACAAGGGAATCTTAGAAACAAATTTAATATGTGAATTGAAAAACAGATCTTGATCAAAAATAACTTCAAGGTTCCTCACAGAACTATTCAGAGAAAGAGTGACCACATCCAAACTAAGAGTTTGATTTGGAAAGGCAGTTTTTTTGGACCAACTAGAATGACTTCAGTCTTATCTGAATTTAATAACAGGAAATTACAAGTCATCCAAGCTTTGATTTCCTTAAGACAGGCTTCTAACTTGGCTAATTGATTACTATCATCTGGCTTCAATGACAAGCATAATTGTGTATCATCTGCATAACAATGAAAATGTATACAGTACTTTCTAATAATGTTGCCTAATGGAAGCATATATAAAGTAACAAGAGTAGGGCCTAGCACAGATCCCTGTGGAATTCCATGACTGAGCTTTGAGTTGAAAGAAAACTCATTATTGATATGAACAAACTGGAACCTATCAGATAAATAAGATCTAAACCACTGCAACAAAGTTCCATTAAGTCCAACATAGTGCTCTAATCTATCAAGTAGAATATTATGATCGATATAGGCCGTGAGCAGCTCCCTCAAAATGTGGCTAGAAAATGATTTTCGTGGCACCCAACTGGGAACTACGGGATCTTTGATGATTTCTATGTAAAAAAAAACCTGTTGAATCCGAAAATCGATGTTCCCACTGTCAAAGGTGTGGATAGCTATGTCAAATTTGCATGAATCCAAGATGGCTGAATGAATGGCCTAACATTTCAACCAGTCTACCTAGAAACACATTTGAGGCCTCTTTTTCGGATAATGTTGAGCCGAGGAATCGATTTCTGAGGTCGACTGTGTGATTGAGGGTCAAAGAACCACGCTAATTTGCATAAATCCAAGATGGCTGCCATGGATGGTCTAACTTTTTAGCCATTCTACCTAGAATCACGTTGGAGACGTCCTTTTCGGCTAATGCTAACCCGAGGAATCGATTTCCGAGGTCATTAGTGTGACTGAGGGTCAAAGAACCCCGCTAATTTGCATAAATCCAAGATGGCCACCATGGGTGTGGATGGACTATATTTTGAACCACTCTACCTATAATCATGTTTGA
Source organism: Pholidichthys leucotaenia (assembly GCA_020510985.1). Lineage (NCBI taxonomy): Eukaryota > Metazoa > Chordata > Actinopteri > Cichliformes > Pholidichthyidae > Pholidichthys > Pholidichthys leucotaenia. Next base: position 190,111,340 of record CM035840.1, read on the forward strand.
GACGTCTTTTTCGGATAATGTTGACCCGAGGAATCGATTTCTGAGGTCAGATATGTGATTGAGGGCTCCACTAATTTTCATAAATCCAAGATGGCTGCCATGAATGGCCTAACTTTTTTATCAGTACAACTAGAATCACGTTTGAGGCATCATTTTCCCATAATGTTATGCCCAGGAATCGATTTCTGAGGTCACTTTTGTGAGTGAGGCTCAAAGAACTCTACTCATTTGCATAAATCCAAGATGGCCGCCACAGGCCTGGATAGTCCAACTTCTTAACCATTCTACCTAGAATCACGTTTGAGACGTCTTTTCTGCATAATGTTGACCCGAGGAATCGATTTCTGAGGTCAAATATGTGATTGAGGGTCAAAGAACTCCGCTTATTTGCATAAATCAAAAATGGCCGTCATGGATGGATGAACTTTTTTAATCAGTCCACCTAGAATCACGTTTGAGACATCATTTTCGGATAATGTTATGCCCAGGAATCGATTTCTGAGGTCACTTGTGTGATTGAGGGTCAAAGAACTCCACTCATTTAAATAAATCCAAGATGGCCGTCATGCAAGTTAGGGATACGGGGCGCTTGCACACGCAGCGACCGGCAGCTGGTGGCTTGTCACCAGACTGCAAAACAAATCTATCTACGGGTACAAAATAAGTACAAAAAAAAAAAAAAAGGCATGGATAGCCTAACTTCTTAACCACTCTACCTAGAATCACGTTTGATACATCTTTTCCAAATAACGTTGACCCGAGAAATCGATTCCTGGTCAGTTATGTGATTGAGTGTCAAAGAACTCTGCTAATTTACATAAATACAACATGTATAGCTGTCATATCCTGATACAACCTGTATTCAACCTCCACCTTATTCATCACCAGAATCATCTCCCTCATTTTCTTCCTCCTCTGCTTCCACAGATCTTTCAGATTCTGTAAGAACACGATTCACGCAATCGATGCAGGCGCATAGATCAGTGCAGCTGAGATCCGATGCCTTGCATGTACATCTGCTGGCCTCGCACCTACTCCGCTTGCATGAACAGTGCACATAGTTCAAGATCTCTTCAGGCGCCGGACCAGTTGCCATCCAGTCTACAGCCAGTTCTTCCTGCAACAAAATCCAGCCATGGCCCACTGGACTGGGGGCAGATATTGTTTGCTGAACGGCACGGCGATGAATAGCTGCTTGATAATTTGACCTCTCCACATGTTTTCGAAGAGCATCCTGGTTGGGTGGTAATGCATCATCGCAGGAGGCATTGATGCAGAACAGACGGTAGCGAGCCTCGTTCACATCATTTGTATTTTGACCGTACAAATCACATACAAACTTTTCGAGTGAAGACTGAAGAGAAGAAGCCACATCAAAGTCTCTCCCAAGCTGTGTGAATACCTCCTGGTATTCAGTGTTTTTCAGGACAAGGTCCAGTGGACGGCGTTTCCCTTTTCCATGAAAGGCACTTGTGGAGTCGCATCCTGTAAAGACATGTAACCCTATCAATGACCGACAGACAGTGTCACCAAGTGACTCCCGCACATTTTGTAGAGCAAGAACCCTTCTTCTTTTTTTGGTACCAGTCAGAAAGTAAATGTCTGATCCAATGTCTGCCATCAGAGACAGAAGGATGATGGCCACATCAGTATCCGAACTTTTGACTGCAATGTTTGCATAGGTGTTACTGGCATGACAGCAGTGGAGCGCAATCCTGATATCAGCTTCCTCATGGTCGCAGGTCAACTCTGGTACTGACATCACTGATGTAGCAGAGATCAGGTGACAGGATTTGCCATGTGCCATGTAGAGGTCAATGCCTTCCAGATCTACTGACATAGTAGACCAAGCACGGAAGAAGAACTCGATCAACTCCTCCTTATTCTTTCCATGATTGAGGAAACTGTTCCACTGAATTGGGAGTTCCTGTTCCTCAGACAAAATTCTGCGCAACTGGCTTCCCGCTGCTGCCCTTCTTGCATGTTCTCCTCCCTTGATGCTGACGGGGGGATATCTGTCACCAATGAAGTCGACACGGCTACACTTCAGCATTTTTGTCAGGCACACGATATGACGAAGAACATACTCTGCAAGTTGTCTGAATGTGGCTGGGAGTGGCCTTGATAGGCCGTGTACAACACCCATGCCATCAATGACCATTACTGATTTGGCCGGGATGTGGTCCACCGTGATAGATGGGCATTTGGACTCAATGTACTGTAGCAGCATGGCTTTGTTTGTTTTTGCCAGTGATCCATCAGGTGAAGCCAATGAGGAAGGTACAACACTTAAGGGATACGACAAGACTTCTTTCATGTCTACTGATCGACTCCTGCTAATGATCACCAACCGGGCAAACAACTTCCGGTCACTCTTCAAGATAACCTCCTTTCCTGTTTTCGTTGTTGTCTTTGTTTTGCAGGGATTTGAAAACGTTTTGAGCTTTGACTGTTTGATTGGTTCATGAAATCCAGTTGTGTGGTTTATCAATCTAGCTGTCAGAAATTCAGTTGCTGCAGATTCTCCAACATCTCTTGCTCCAAGCAAGTCAGTCCTTACTTCTGTAGTAGCCACAACCCCGTTACTGATGTTCAGCAACTCGTCGCCTTCATGGGAGAATGGATTTAACATTTCATTCATGCAATCCATGATGGCCTGGACACCTTCCTCATCCTTTGCACGCCTTGTGTGGTTGAGGTCTTTCCTCGTCCTGCCATCTTGCCTACAACCAGCCATAACTTCACACTGTCTTGTAATGCCTGCTCGTTCGCTTTGTGATAGCACCCATCGATTCACAGCATTCCTCCCAAGTGTCAATCCTGTGATTCCTCCCATGGTTTTGCAGTCCCGGTTGCAGGTCTGTTCAATCACCTGGTCACATGCCGTTCCTGAGAATCCATAGCGATCCTGCTGTTGGACAGTCCATTTGCCAGAAACAAACTGGTCAAAAATGGCAGGATGTGTGTGCGACAGGCTCATCATCTCAATCCAGTATGCTGACAGATAGCAAGAGTAATGTGTCTTATCATAGGCGAAGAACCACGGCAACATGGAACGAACAGCAGCAAGGTGGAGATCCCAATTGGATTCCCTTGTAGCTCGAATGAACCACAGAAGCAACTCCACCATGTCAAGATACGAAGACCACAAGGCAAGCATTGGGCTCTTCTGAGACTGGTTGCGTCGGAATTCCTCATAAACTGCTACAACATCACTGAGTTCTGGGCCTAAACATAAGTCTCGAAAGAGCTGAGATGGGTAGGCCTGACTCATATGGTTGATGAAAGTTTGCAACCTGTCACTCATCTCGGGAGACAATGTTTCGGTGAAGCACGTGAAGAGTAGGCGATGCAGGGCCTCAAACATCAACTTGTGAGCGTGCACCGATCTGTTGTAATGTTTTCCCTCCATTACACGATGGATTGAACCTGCTGCCACAACTCCCGATTCTACCAGAATATCCATGAGGCCTGCGTCGCGGAAGCGCTTCCCCAGAACAGACAGGAATGACATGCAGGTGTGAAACGCACCCAATCTCACAACAATACGATCACGATAGGTATTGTTCTTCCAGCGTATTTCTTGGGCCTTGGCATAAATTGCCTGATCAAAGACAAGTGTCACGGTATTCAGATCCAGCTTGTCAGCCATCTGTAAGCTTCGGCTCAAGATAGTGTTGACGGTATCCAGCTCTGTTGGAGAGGCCTCTATGGTCGGTAAGTAGGCCACGTGAGACAGATGAAGTTCATCACGGTCATGTAGTTGTGTGTTGAATCCTGTACATCCAGGCAATTTATGTTCTCCTCCATCCACGAACTTGACAAAGACATAAGCCATATCTGAAAGGTGAGCTGATCGATGGAACTTGGCATACATCTTCTCGTCAATCTGTTCAGCAGAAATCACCCTCGTGGTGGGACCAGTCCTCTTAATTGGATGATAGTGGACAAGGGTTGATGGAGGTACATCCAGGGTTCGCTGGGTCTTCTTTATTGTTGGCCGTTGACTGTACTCAATGTTTGAAGGAAGGTCACCACTTGACTCTTGTATAAGGATGCCATTTGTATGGTGAGTGGTTCCATGTCCTGAGGCTGTCTCCTCACCAAAATCTATATTATCCCAAACAAGGATTATAGGCACTGACTTCTGGATTCCTGCTGGGATGGAAATTTCTCCCTGTACGAGCTGCAGCTGAGCAAGGGCCGTATCAAATCGTAAGATACTGTGGTAGGATGCACAGTGTCCCAAACTGCTGAGCAGCTGCAACACTTGTGAAGATCTTGTGAGGTGCCTCATGGTCAGACCCAGACACAATGACTTTGGGGTCTGCTTCAAGCCGTTGGACTGCAAATAAATTACGTCTTGTAGTATTGACAACATTTTCAAGTGGAATGCATCAGACACCTCCATGTAGTCAGCCAGTGTTGCGTCATCAGAGTCACCGATGATCCAGGCAAGCATATTGAAAAGGGCAACTGGGATAAGTTCCTTTGCCTTTTCAATGGTGAAATCTTTTGATGTGGGTGGCCAAGGTCCTTGCATACCTTGGCAAGATGAAAGTTCCCTGCGAATCATCAGAGCAGAGGTGTAAAGGGAATACAGAGACGTGTCTGTGCTTGTAGGTGGAGCTGGTAGTGCAACGTCACTACAGGCGCTTGATGTTTCTGTCTGTTGTTGACATTGACAGTTGTTCAGCAACATCACCAGTGGCAATATTCTCAACAAATACTATCTCATTTGCTGATTTCTTTGACGGTGAATGGAATTTCATTTGAAGGAATCTTTGCTTAAGCCACTCCTTTAATCTGCTGGACCTGTGGAACAAAGAAAAATTAGCTTTAACAGAGAAATCTTGGCTTCCATTTCATGTAGACACCGCCAATATGCAAAGTTCTTCAGGTAATTTTGATTTGTCACTAAATATATGATTATTGCCAGTTTTTGTCATTTCAATCTTCTTTATTGGTAAGAATCTCAAGATTTTTTTAAACATCTTCGGTTGAAATTGTATATATGTAAGCCATGGAAATCTGTCCCGTACCTGTAGCTTGATGCATCAAGTCTTTCATGCTTTTTGGCCATTGACACAAAAATGTCCAACAGCCTGTTCAGTCTTAGGATTTCTTGGTTTTGGATGATATTTTTTTTTTTTTTTTGTTACTTATTTGTACCCGTAGGTAGACTTGGTTTGCAGTCTGGTGACAAGCCACCGGCTGCTGGTCGCTGCATGCGCGAGCGCCCTAAACCTACATGTTTTTGGTATGCGGGAGGAAACCGGAGAAATCCCGGAGTAAACCCACGCAACACGGGGAGAACATGCAAACTCCACACAGCTCACTGTTGGCCGGGGGCTGGGATCGAACCCACGATCTCATGATCCCTGCGATCCCCCGGCCGAGGGTAAAACTGTGCTGCCACAGTGCTAAACCACTGCGCCACCGTGCGCTGCTTAACCACCTCCTCACAAAATAGGTCAAAGGTTTTCTGGAAACCAAGTCTCTCACTGCTCAATGATCTGGAAATAAAATAAAAAATAATGCCATCTGGAGTAAAACTACACAATATTATATAAAAATATAAAACTAGTGTTTCAGTGAGTTTGATTTAGCAGAGACCTATGACATTTTCCCTTTTGACATTTTGACAACCATGACTTTACTCATTTGTAAGAATTTGTATAGCCCCAAAGGATCTCTGAATTCATATATTTGAAAATAAAAAGGAATAAATTACAACCTGGAGGATTCAGACTGACTCTGTAGAAATCTTGTATACTGACGATAGCAGCTGCCATGGTATTTGACCTCAATGGCAGCACAATCACGGTCTCTTATGTGTCTGAGAATGGTTTCATCTGCTTTCTCAGTAGCTGCTTGTCTTAAAAGACCTGTGTGCAAATAAATCAAAAGACATTAAATTAATAGTAAAACTCAGTCAACTGCCCTGTTCTATTCCATCACTAATGGCTCACAAGTATTTCAGTATCAAAGATATGAGAAATAACATACCAGTAATATAATATGTGTTAAGATTAAAGAGACATTATTTTTCTTTAAACTTTCACCACTCCAAATTGTAAGATCTACCAATTTTCTTACCAGCATCACATGTCTCAGCTTGCATCAGTTTTACAGTGACATGATTTGTCTATGGCCCTTCTCTGAGCGTTTCCTTCTTGCAGATGATGCAGATGTTTGGCAACACATTGCTTGACCTTGCAGATGCTTGGCTGATGGTTGCTGCAGCATGGTGAGATCGCAGTCGCTTTTTAGGAGATGGTGTTTGGGGACTAAGTTCTGGTCTGCCTTGCTCCTGAGGTTCAGGAATGTGGGCTTCGGCCAGTTGTTTTTTACAAGCTTCAGCACGTTCCACTCTTGTTTTGTCCGTAAAACGGCTATAGCACACACGATGGTAGCCAAATGTTGGATCAAGGTTGTTTAGATCTGAAAACATATTATATGGACCATAGGGTATTATAACATTAGGCCTACCTTGTACCCATATAGATATAAAACATATATAGATTGCAGATAATTTTCACATTAACAGTGAGCTTATAATAGAGACCTTGTGCAACCTAGTCACTGCTCAATGTAAACTTGCAAAATGGCAAGCACAGACCGTGTGCCCATATTTATTGAGAGCATAAAGTATACAGGCGACTGCTGCTGCCATGAGTTTAACCTTTCTTGGGTGACACATCACAAACATATGGGCTTTCCTTAACAGGCCATTTTCCATCCGCCAAAGGCTTGATAGTATGGGTGTGACTATGTGCAAACTATACAAATGTATGCCCAAACTTGTTCCTCCCTCACCTACTAGTACACTGCACCCCTTGGGCTTGGGCTGAGAAGTACACCCAACCCTCAGACTCAGAGTTAAGCTCATTGGGATTGCTACCCTTTTCCCATTTGAGCTACTTTGTGGTAGTGGTATATTTGCCGCACTGCAGTGCGCACTGCCGCACTGTGTGTGTTTATATATTTACATATTTATTCCACCTAGCTGCAATGCTCCGTACTGTGGGTGTTTATATATTTACATATTTATTCCATCTAGCTACAATGCTCCGCACTGTGTGTTTATATATTCATATATTTATTCCATCCAGCTACAATGCTCTGCACTGTGTGTCTGTGTGTGTGTATATATATATTTTATAGTAATATATACATATGTATATTAGCTGCTCTTGCTTGCTTGTTTTTTTTGTTTTTTTTCTTGCCTTCTGATTGTTGCTCTGAGTGTTGCTATCCCTGTGCTGTTGCAATCCTGGAATTTCCCCGTTGTGGGACTAATAAAGGCTTATCTTATCTTATCTTATCTATATCTATACTAGGACTATGTTACCTGGCACCCAGAGTCCCTTGGTTATTAGCCTCCACACCCCCAGATCGGCCTACTCCGAGTCTTAGACCAGGACTAGGTCACCCTGTGAGCAGTTGACAAAGGTTTTAGACATCTAGGGTTCCATTTTAGTTTATATTTAGAGTTACAAATGATCGGAGCCAAACGACTTCAGGGCACACGCCACACGCAGTACAACCATAAACAATGGCTGCCACTCACCTTTCTCGAACAAGTCGTGACGTTGTTCTGCTACTTTCTGTTGGGGTCCGTCAAGTACAAGCCATTTTTGGCCATACTCACATACTTTTGCCCACGATGCTTCAGTAAAACGAGTGATACTGCCCGAAAATGTGAATAACACAGGAGAGGCTTTCAGTGCGCGCTACCCCTGTGGGTGCTGCCATTTTGTTGTCACATGACCAAAGGGACGACGCTGATTGGTTAAAACGTCCCGGACTGGGCCATGTTTAAGGTAGCCAGACAATTATTACCGACTGACTTCAATCGCATTTTTCATACAGCTATCCACACCTTTGGAAGTGGGAACATCGATATTTTGTCTTACAATAATGTAATCTTAATTTAGAAACACTAAAATTTTAGTTCCCCGTTGGGTGCCACGAAACTGAACGAAAAGTGGCAGCTGCTCACGGCCTAATAGTGTCAAAAGCTGCACTAAGGTCGCTCTGGTCGCTGAAATGATGCTGTCCGCTTCCTGCGCCAGGGCGCAGTTGTCCTTAGTAACCAGCCGCAGTGAGTTGTCCAGGATTGCCCTCGCTGTAGCCGGTAGGTTCCTGAGGAACAAGTGGGCAAACAGGAAAGATTCATCGTCTCCCACCCCCACCCCCCCCGCCAACATGCTCTCCATGAGCTCCACTGCTGATCTGTCACCTAACTCTGAACGCATTAGGAGTCTCTCTGCCCTTTCACTGTCAGAAAGGGTATAACGCTGGAGTAGCATCCTCTTGAGCACTTCATATTTTCCTTGGGCCGGCAGCTCCTGGACCAGGCTCGTCACCTGTTGTGTGGCACTCGCATCCAGCACAGCGACTACGTAGTAATACTTGGTATCGTCCGTTGTTATCCCGTGGAGTGCAAACTGGGCTTCTATGTGCAAGAACCACGCAGTCGGGTTGTGAAGCCAGAAGTCTGGGAGCTTAACTGAGACAGCGCACATGGTGCTGGTGCTCTCCCTTCAGGTAGTCTCCGGGGCGGTGCTCGGCTCGCTTTCCATGGCACATCTTAGGGTCACCAATGTGGAGAAACGAAGCAGGCGATGCAACAAGCTGGACAACACGTGAACTTTATTCCATCTCCAACATACAGTACAGTAAAAAGAACTCCTGGATCTCTGTGCATTCCTCTTTTATACCTTTAATTCCATGCATTGAGACCCGGGACTTCCGACCATAATACACTGTTTGGAACAAAGACCTGTGTGGCACATTAACATACCATAATGCCGGCCCCGCTGCTCACACCCTTCCCTCTTCCAGTGGCTCCAGCGGTTCCTCCTCTCCCCGGGGGGTGCATAGTCCATACTATCCCATTTGAGACCCCCCGGTGGCACCTCCTCCTCCGGTCCATTGTTCCCCCCTTCCCCAGCTGCCTTCTCTGGGTGAAGAATCCCTCACCCGTGTCACCACAGTTGCATATAATTTATACTACCCAAACTCTGTTTGCAGCTCAATCGATGTGGTAGACTGCAAGTCTAATTTAAAACATTACTGGCACATGCCTCTAGGGGGAACTACCTGTATTGTTCAGCACTACTACTAAGGGGACACATTAGAATAAGAGTGTGAAAACCCCGCACAGAATCCATGTTCAGTCTTTATGTGTGTTGCAGAATAAACGGCAAGAGTTAGCCAAAGAAATAACTCAAGTGTGATCATTGCTACACGGTAGGATATCACACAATTGGCGATGAGGGTTAAAAAAAAAAAATTAGCGGCGAGAAACAGAGAACATTGCAAGTGTGGCGAACTCAAGTGACTCCAGTAGTTCGAGTGCAAGTTCAGAGGAGGAAAACGAGGTTTCCCCACCACGACGAGCAATGGCGGCTGTAATCGGAACGGTAACCCCTTTTGATAACTCGACTCAGTCATGGGAAGAATATAGTGAAATGTTGGACTTTTTCTTCGAAGCTAATGATATTGAGGAGCCAGACAAACGGAAGGCTGTACTGTTGAGTGGAGTTGGTGCAACTACTTACAGCTTGTTGAGAAATTTAATAAGCCCTGCATTACCGAAAGATAAAACGTACGACCAGCTTACTGCTGAGCTTCAGAAGCACTTCAGCCCCAAACCGAGTGAAATCGTACAACGATTCAAATTTAATTCACGCATAAGGAGGAACACTGAGTCCATAGCAGAGTATGTGGCAGAATTGAGGAAATTAGCACTGCACTGTGATTACAAAGACTCATTGGAAGAAATGTTAAGAGACAGACTTGTGTGTGGAGTGAATGATGACCGAATGCAACGGCGACTTTTATCTGAAACAAAACTCACTTTTGCGAAGGCTTTGGAATTATGCCAAGCGATGGAAACAGCATCTAAAGATGTGAGAGAAATGCAAGGGAAGCTAACAGAGGACACAGCAACGCGTGTTCGTGTGCCTAAGACCCAAGTAGGTGTCCACAAAGTGTCGACTGACAAAACTCAGCACAAATTCCCCAGTTGTTATCGCTGCAAAGGCCAGCACAATGCCGCCGAGTGCAAATTTGCCACTGAGCTGTGTCATAATTGTGGCAAGCGAGGGTACATTAAGAAAGCATGTAGAACAAAGGTGGGCAATGCACAGGTGCAGAAGGCAACAGTTAAAGGGCAAAAGAATGAAAACAAGGGCCCAGGAAAGAAACAGCGAGCGAATCAACTGAGAGGGGAGGGAGAAAGTGATACAGAAGACATGGGTTTTCACACAATTTACAACATGTCAGAGGAGCTGACCAAGGTAGCGCCCATCACGCGTACCATGAATGTTAATGGAATGAAAGTAACATTTGAAGTTGATACAGGCTGTGGAGTAACCATATTAAGTAAACAGCAATATACACAACTGTGGAAGAAAACAGACACAGCAGAATTAAATCCCTGTTCATTAAAATTAAAAACATACACAGGAGAGAAGCTAGACGTGCTAGGCATGGCACAAGTGAAGGTGCAACACAAAAACAAAGAAAAGGACTTACCTGTAGTAGTAGTTGGGAGCGAAGGACCAAATCTACTAGGGCGAAGTTGGCTACAAGAACTGGCCATGATTGATCAGTTGGTGAATAAAGTGGAATCTCAGCCCAAATTGCAGCTGGAGGAGATCCTCGAAAGACACGCTGAGGTGTTCAAAGAAGGCTTAGGACAGCTAAAAGGTGTCACTGCAAAGATTAATGTGGACAAGGAGGCCCAACCACGATTCTGCAAACCCCGACCAGTGCCCTATGCAGTCAAGCCACTGGTCGAAAGCGAGCTACAGAGGCTGCTGGATGACAAGATCATTGAGCCAGTGCAGGTTGCAGAATGGGCGGCGCCCATAGTCCCAGTGAGAAAGCCGGATGGCTCCATTAGAATATGTGGAGATTACAAACTCACTGTCAATCGAGCATCACGGGTGGATCAGTATCCAATTCCTAAAGTGGAGGACCTCTTCGCACAGCTGAATGGCGGCCGACACTTCACGAAATTAGACATGAGTCACGCTTACCAACAAGTAGTCCTGGAAGAAGAATCAAGAAAGTATGTAACCATCAATACACACAAAGGCTTATATACCTACACACGCTTACCATTTGGAGTAGCTTCCAGTCCTGCTATATTCCAGAGAACTATGGAGGGCATCCTAGGTGGAATTCCGAATGTTGCCATTTATTTGGATGACATCCTTTGTACAGGACCAAATGAACAAGAACATCTGAAAACGCTGGAGGAAGTGCTTCAACGGTTGGAGAAAAGCGGTCTGAGGTTGAAAAGAAGCAAGTGTGAGTTCATGGGAAAAGAGGTGGTGTTCCTAGGCCACAAGATCAACGCCAGTGGTCTACACCCTCTAACAGACAAAGTGGAAGCCATTGCGGAGGCGCCTGAGCCACAAAATGTTACTGAGTTAAAAGCCTACCTGGGCTTGTTGAACTATTACCATAGGTTCCTCCCAAAGCTCTCCACGCTGCTGGCACCACTACATACCTTACTTAAGAAGGAAGAAAAATGGTCATGGGGGGTCAAGCAGCAGAAGGCGTTTGAAGAGTCCAAAGCGCTACTTCAGTCCTGTAGTGTGTTAGTGGACTATGATTCAAACAAACCACTCATCCTGGCGTGTGACGCATCACCCTACGGTGTGGGAGCTGTACTCTCTCATCGTATGGAGGATGGCTCAGAGAGACCCATAGGGTTCGTCTCAAGAACTCTTAGTGCAGCTGAGAAAAACTACTCCCAGCTAGACAAGGAGGGCCTTGCAGTAGTATTTGGTGTAAAAAAGTTCCACAAATACCTGTACGGGAGACAGTTCGCTATAGTGACTGACCACAAGCCACTAATTTCACTGTTCAGTGAAATGAGAGCCATACCCCAGATGACATCTCAGAGAATTCAGAGATGGGCCGTTACATTAGCAGCGTATGAGTACACCATCGTTTACAAAGCCGGACGGGACCATACAAATGCTGACGCGATGAGTAGGCTACCCTTGGATGGAGGAAGAGACAGCACGCCTGAGGAGGAGGAGAGAGTGCTATTGTTTGAAGATATCGGCGTGCCCCTGGTGAACGCACAACAAATAAAGAAGTGGACAGACAAAGACCCTGTTCTAGCAAGAGTGCGAGAATACATCTTGCGAGGATGGCCGAAGATGAACAGTCCTGAGTTCATTCCCTATGCCCGACGACAGGATGAGCTCAGCACCCAGGAAGGTTGTATCCTGTGGGGAGGACGCGTGGTTGTTCCACCACCTGGTCGGAATGCCTTACTGCAACAACTACACCAAGCACACCCTGGCATCACTCGCATGAAAGCGTTGGCGAGGAGTTACATGTGGTGGCCCAACATGGATGCAGAGGTGGAGGCGCTTGTGAAGTCATGTGCGGCATGCCAGGAGAACAGGAACAGTCCTCCAGCAGCCCCACTACATCCCTGGGAAGTTCCAGATAAACCATGGAGAAGAATTCACATTGACTACGCAGGTCCATGGATGGGAAGAATGTTCCTGATCATAGTTGATGCATACTCAAAGTGGATCGATGCATATTCTGTGAGTAGCTCTACTTCTACTGTTACCATTGAATGTCTTAGAAAGAGTTTCAGCCAACATGGGCTACCTGAAATCATAGTATCAGATAACGGTACATGTTTTACGAGTGAACAGTTCCAAGAGTTTTCTGAAAAGAATGGCATACGTCACATCACGACTGCGCCATACCATCCTTCTTCTAATGGCTTAGCCGAGAGGGCCGTGCAGACGTTCAAGTCACTCATGAAAAAGATGGCAGGAGACTCTATTGAAACCCGAATGTCGAGAGCTCTGTTCAGCTATCGAATAACACCCCAATCTACAACTGGCAAGTCACCAGCTGAGCTGTTGTGTGGAAGGAAGTTGAGGTCAACATTTGACTTAATACATCCAGACTTCAGAAACAAAGTGCATGACAAACAAGAGAAACAAAAAGGTTATCATGACATGCATGCTAGAGAGAGAATACTGAGAGAAGGAGACGTGGTCTACACCCACAACTTTGGCTCAGGACCAGCCTGGGTACCAGGAGAAATAACAGAAAAGACAGGCCCTGTGTCATTCAAGGTGACATTAGGCCATGGACAAGTGGTGAGGCGACACATCGACCAAGTTCGTGGTAGGAGCTCCATTCCCCTGCCGATGGCACCAGAGGTGTTGTCTGACAACCATTCTGAGGAGAGCATCAACGAACCACCACTTCAGGTGATACCTGAGGTACCCGTCTCTGCAGATTCTACGGGCAGCACTGCAGCAGCTGAAACAGTGGAGCAGTCTGAGTTTTCACCTGCAGTTGGCTCACCAGCCGTGAGAAGATCTCAGCGAGCTAGGAAAGCTCCAGACTACTTGAAGGACTATACTTAGTCAGTAGTGAGTTCCCCAGCCACAGGACAAAAATGCGTCCTGGAACCTCACTGGGATGCGGTAGTCAAACCAAATCCCCAGTTAGACTGTTATGTGTGTTATACATGTGAAAAAAAAAAAAAAGAGAAAGAAATTATGTGTATGGCACATGTGTTTAAGAAGTTAAAAGTAACTGTGATTGTTTAGGGTTAAATGGGAGTTCCAGGATGTCTAGCATAATTGGCTAGTGTAATTAAGAGTAGTTTAATCTAGAGGGGAGGGATGTGGTAGACTGCAAGTCTAATTTAAAACATTACTGGCACATGCCTCTAGGGGGAACTACCTGTATTGTTCAGCACTACTACTAAGGGGACACATTAGAATAAGAGTGTGAAAACCCCGCGCAGAATCCATGTTCAGTCTTTATGTGTGTTGCAGAATAAACGGCAAGAGTTAGCCAAAGAAATAACTCAAGTGTGATCATTGCTACACGGTAGGATATCACAATCATATTCATGGTCACATGATTTCTACTTAAATGTGTAGTTTTCTTTGCGTACATATAACAGTCTGGGAAGAAGATAATGTTGCATTGCTCTGGGAACTCTGTATAGCATTCATTTTTCTCTGCAGGCTTCACCTTTAATCGCATCGACTTTGAGAGGGCCAAGGTGTCTCTGCCTTGTGTGAGTCTACCTGACACCACTTTACTTTTTTTTAACCTCAGTACAATACATTTACACCACACTGTAAACAAGGTGTACTGCACTGAAAAAAAAACTGTGCCAGAGAAACACGGGGCTTTAGGTACACTGAGCCTCCTCTTTTGTGTTTCTAAACACTCCTCTTAATACAGAGGAGGACAAAACCAGCCTCCCTTTGAATATTTGACATTTACTTGATGCATGGGTGGTGACTGTCAGGCAGACATGAAAGATAGCATTTATAGGACTGAGGTTTAGGGGCTTAGTTTCTGTGATCGGCATTGATCAGGCTGCTTGGAGAGGGAGGGGTAATGAATGGACGAGACGAAAGAGGTCCCACGCACCTTTTCTCCTCCACTGATCTAATCAGTTTTACCTTTTGTGTAATTATGTGTGTAACAAGTGGTCAGGGACAACATTTGGAACAGTGACATGACTGTACTTTTCTGTCCTGATGGGCTGCAACTGCAGGAGATCGGCCAGTAGTTCTACCAAAAATCTTTTTTTTAATTAATTTTATGTAATATTGTAATTTTTTGACAAACTGAATTTGAGGATTTTATGAGTTATATGCCATAACCATCAAAATTAAAAGAAATAAACACTTGAAATATATCACTCTGTGTGTAATAACACACTCTGTAATAACACCTATAAAGCAAAAAACATGTTATAATTCCTTTGAGGGCTTGGTCCTCAGTATTGGTCATCTATCTATAAAATCGAGACATCTCTGTCTGTGTGTCTGTATGTCTGTGTGTGTGTGTGTGTGTGTGTGTGTTCCTCAGATATCTCTCAAACCGTTCGTCACACTGACCTAAGATTTTAAACGTGCTTTGCTGAAGCTATGAGGGTGTGCATCCCCGAATATAGAGTCACTCGGTCAAAATATGTAATTTTTATCAATAAAAGTTTAGCCACCACTGTGTGCCCGCTCTATGTCTTCATCCCCTGGCTTCAAGAAGTGTGGGCGGGGTTTCAGATTGACTCCATGCTCATTGGAGAATACACTGCATCACGGGCCAATGGCAGTTTTGGGGGGTGGCCTGAAATCTGATTGGCCACCCTTGTTTTGATCGGCGGTTTTACACATTTGTCAAACCAAAGGGAAACACTTATCAACCAATCATGACAGCTCAGTTGATTTGCTGATTTGGGGCCAGTTTAGTTCAAAGCTACTGTGGAGTGTGTAAAATCACAGGCAGGTTCATTTCAAATGATTTATTGCACACTCACATCTCACGAGCACAGAACAGAATGACTCGTCACATCATGAGCACAGAAAAGACTGACTAGTCACATTGAACATCCTTCTCTCTGCATCAAGTTATACTTCAAAAGATTCAAGGCACTTCCTAATAACAGCAGGACATCTACACCTCGCTTCATTCAACCGTTCTCCAATGTGTATTCATTGTCTCTGTCTAAGGTGTGAAATAACCTGAGGCCTGAGGCCCACACTACATGTAAACTGAAGTTGTCAGAGCTGATTTCTGGTCAGTTGCATGTGTGCTTTACGGGTCTTTTGGGACCTGAGAGACAAGGCACCTGCGTTGGTGTTTCGTCATCGTCCGTTGATTGCAGCTGTGACCAGGAGAGGATATTTGGTGCTACGCCGTCTGTGTAAGACGAAGTCTGTCTACTGACTGGTATGGTCATTCAGTGTCACACTTCCATCTGCATGTGTGAAAACTTCTTTTTTTTTTTTTCCTTTTTTGAGCACGCAAATGTGTGTTTGTTTTTAAACTGGATCTGTGAGTCTGAATAAAGATTGTCTATACCAACACTAGCTTAGCTAGCTTTGTCATAAAGCTAATGAATAGTAACAGCTTTACACTAGCATTAGCATGAAACGTTTATGAAAATCAGCCAGCGTTTTGTCTGTTTCTGCTTCCCATGATTAGATATTACCTTGAAATATGAAGATTTATTTTCTGAAATAATGACAGAAGGTGTAGTATAAAATCACACACAATACAGATGCATTTGTTCAGTAGGACTAGCATGGCTAATCGGTGTGGATTTAAAACGGAGCCAAATCAGCAGAGGTGGGCAGAATAATCAGAAATTGCAATCAAGTGAAGGTAAAATGTTGTGATATTCTTTACTCAACTGTAAGTTAGAGCAGTCATAAAATATTAGGGGAAACTGTCATCTAAAAAAATAAAAGGTAGTGAAGAACATTTGCCAATTTGTAATTTCCCCCCTCTTTTTTTTAACTATTTTCTCATAAATTTGCATGCTTTTTTTGCTCTAAATTTGTGGCCTTCATAATGTTTCAACTTTCTCTTTTAACTACAAATTTTTACTCATAAATCTAAAAGTCTTGTTCTAAATGTGCAAATTTTTGCCACAAAATGCAACTTTTTTCATGTACTTTTCTGACAGAATTTGAGGTTTTCTCATTTGAGACATTTTTCTTGCAAACTTTTAGCTCATTTCTTAATAATTTGTAACTTCTAATCAAAAATGTATGACTTTTCTGCCATAAATTCACTATTTATTTGTAAATCCTGCTATGTTTTCTTGTATATTTGTTATATTTGTGACTTTACTCTTAACCAGTGTGGAAAGTTCTTACATGTGTTGGTCTTGGGAAACTGAGCAACATGTCCACATGTACCACATCAAACCAAATTAAATAAAGAGTAGACAAAAGTTAATTTTGCTGATCCTGGATTTAACTTCTGATTTTACTGAAGAAAAATTAAAAATTCACTAACATTACTAAGGATGGAGTCATTTCTGGTAAGAACCATTCATTGCAGTATAAACAAGAACATGTCTAATCTGTTTACAAATCAGTGAAATGAAGTTACTCAGAATATTGCTAAATGTACTTAAGTAAAAGTATTTTTTTCTTCATAAATGTAATCAAGCAAGAGAAAAAAGGATCCTACAATGAAATTAATCAAAGTACAATTTTGCACAAATGTTGAGTATCTAACTAATTAACATCCACTCCTGAACTTTAGCCAGTAGATTCAACCAGAAACAACAAAGAACAGCAGTTGTGTTGATTAGTTTTTCTTTGTAATACCAATAAGTTCTGCAGTGGCAAGAGGGCATTTTAAAAGATTGTATAACAAAATTCTTTGTTTTACAATTTTTGATTTAAATGCCAGATGGTGTGACAGCAATATTTTTTTCCCTTTTTATTATGCAATGTTAAAAAAATGATCAAGGCTGTTACTGAAGCTACCAAAACTTGTGCAAAACCTCTGCAAAAATAAGCTTTTTTTTTTTGTAACTAAACCAGCCTTAAATCTGTTATTTAAGGGTTTCCAGGCACCCAAGAATCCCTGTATTTCACACACTGACCACTAACCAAAGTTAAATTTAATCCTCTGTATGTATTGTTGATTGTTAATGATTGTTAATGTTTTTTCCCGGGCATAATGGAGAAATAGACATAAAAAGGCCCCGGGACATTCAAAGCTTCTTCAAAAAAAGAAGTGCGTCAGAATCAAGTGAGCAGCCTAGAGACAGTAGGGAGGAAGAGCAGTCAGCTCCATCTGCACAACATGCTAGCTTATGCTCAGATAGTTCCTGTGTCCATCCATCCATCTTCTTCAGCTTAATCCTTTTTGGGTTGCGGGGGGGCTGGAGCCTATCCCAGCATCTTTTGGGCGAGAGGCAGGGTACACCCTGGACAGATCGCCAGTCCATCACAGGGCCAACACAGAGAGACAGACAACCATTCACTCACACAGTCATACCTAAGGACAATTTAGAATCCCCAGTTTGATGCCAGTTAACCTAACTTGCATGTTTTTGGCCTGTGGGAGGAAACCAGAGAAATCTCGGAGTAAACCCACGCAGACACGGGGAGAACATGCAAACTCCACACAGATCGCTGTTGGTCTGGGGCTGGGATCAAACCCAGGATCCCCCGGCCAAGGGTGAGTTGCTGTGCTGCTGCAATGCTAACCACTCCACCACCACGCTGCCCTGGGTAATTATGCAGGAATATACCAAGTTCTTTTTCATTCAAGTTGTCACACCAGTTATACAGGTCAATTTTTCTTAAACAATTACTGCAGAAAAAAATGAAGGTAACTTTAAAGACAGAGGAATAGTATTAAACAGACACACATGAGAAAGAGAGAGAGAGAGCTGTTAACATTAACATCATGTTACCACATTCTGAAAATGCATTTGAAGCAAAACCTCTAATGATGTTTCACGGCTAAATTTACAGCCGTGGACAAAATTGTTGGTACCCCTCTGTTAATGAAAGAAAAACCCACAATGGTCACAGAAATAACTTGAATCTGATAAAAATGGTAATAAATAAAAATTCTATGAAAATTAACCAATGAAAATCAGACAATGCTTTTAGAATTGTGATTCAACAGAATTATTTTTTTTAAAAAAAAACTCATGAAACAGGCCTGGACAAAAATGACGGTACCCTTAACTTAATATTTTGTTGAACAACCTTTTGAGGCAATCACTGCAATCAAACAATTTCTGTAACTGTCAATGAGACTTCTGCACCTCTCAGCAGGTATTTTGGCCCACTCCTCATGAGCAAACTGCTCCAGTTGTCTCAGGTTTGAAGGGTGCCTTCTTCAGACGGCATGTTTCAGCTCCTTCCACAGATGTTCAATAGGATTTACAGTTAGGCCCAGAAATATTTGGACAGTGACACAATCTTCATGATTTGGGCTCTGCATGCCACCACATTGGATTTGAAATGAAACAACAACAACGGAATTGAAGTGCAGACTTTAAGGTTTAATTCAAGGGGTTGAACAAAAATATATGATTAAACATGTAGGAATTGTAGCTATTTTTATACAAACGCTCCTCATTTCAGGGGTTCAAAAGTAATTGGACAAATAAACATAACCCTAAGTAAAATGTTACTTTTCAATATTTTGTTGAGAATCCTTTGCAGGCAATGACTGCCTGAAGTCTGGACCCCATGGACATCACCAAACGCTGGGTTTCCTCCTTTGTGATGCTTTGCCAGGCCTTTACTGCAGCTGTCTTCAGTTGTTGCTTGTTTGTGGGTCTTTCTGCCTTAAGTTTTGTCTTGAGCAAATGAAATGCATGCTCGATTGGGTTGAGATCTGGTGATTGACTTGGCCATTGCAGAATATTCCACTTTGTTGCTTTAAAAAACTCCTGGGTTGCTTTTGCAGTATGTTTTGGATCATTGGTGAAGCGCCGTCCAATCAACTTTGCTGCAGTTGGCTGAATCTGAGCAGAAAGTATATCCCTATACACTTCAGAATTCATCCGGCTGCTTCTGTCTTTTGTCACATCATCAATAAACACAAGTGACCCAGTGCCATTGGAAGCCATGCATGCCCATGCCATCACACTGCCTCCACCATGTTTTACAGAAGATGTAGTGCTTTGGATCATGAGCTGTTCCAGTTCTTCTCCAAACTTTCTTCTTCCCATCATTCTGGTACAGGTTGATCTTAGTCTCGTCTGTCCAAAGAATGCTGTTCCAGAACTGGGCTGGCTTCTTCAGGTGTTTTTTGGCAAAGTCAATTCTGGCCTTTCTATTTTTGAGGCTGATTCATGGTTTGCACCTTGTGGTGAATCCTTTGTATTTACTCTCATGAAGTCTTCTCTTTATGGTAGACTTAGATACTGATACACCTACTTCCTGGAGAGTGTTCTTCACTTGAGTGGATGTTGTGAAGAGTTGTTCTTCACCATGGAAAGGATTCTGTGATCATCCACCACTGTTGTCTTCCGTGGACCTCCAGGCCTTTTTGAGTTCCCAAGTTCACCAGTGCACTCTTTTTTTCTTGGAATGTACCAAACTGTTGATTTGGCCACTCCTAACATTTCTGCTCTCTCTCTGATGGATTTCTTCTTTTTTTTCAGCCTCAGGATGGTCTGTTTCACCTCCATTGAGAGCTCCTTTGACCGCATGTTGTGTGTTCACAGCAACAGCTTCCAAATGCAAACGCCACACCTGGAATCAACTCCAAACCTTTTAACTGCTTAATTGATGACAGGTTAACGAGGGAAGAGCCCATGCAGCCTTGTTATTTTTTTTTTTGCAGCCTTCTGAGTCAATTGTCCAATTACTTTTGGTCCCTTGAAAAAGAGGCAGCTACGTATTAAAGAGCTGTAATTCCTAAACCCTTGCTCCAATTTGGATGTGAATACTCTCAAATTACAGCTGAGAGTCTGCACTTTAAGCCCTATAATTGTATCCTGAATATGTTTTCGTAAACAGCTAAAATAACAACACTTGTGTCACTGTCCAAATATTTTTGGGCCTAACTGTAGATCAGGGCTCACAGAAGGCCACTTTAGAATAGTCCAATGTTTCACTCTTAGCCATTCTTCGGTGTTTTTAGCTGTGTGTTTTGGGTCATTATCCTGTTGCAAGACCCATGACCTGCGACTGAGACCAAGCTGTCTGACACTGGGCAGCACCTTTCCCTCTAGAATACCTTGATAGTCTTGAGATTTCATTGTACCCTGCACAGATTCAAGACACCCTGTGCCAGATGCAGCAAAGCAGCCCCAGAACATAACAGAACCCCCTCCATGTTTCACAGTAGGGACAGTGTTCTTTTCTTGGTATGCTTCATTTTTGCGTCTGTGAACATACAGCTGATGTGCCTTGCCAAAAAGTTGCAGTTTTGTCTTGTCTGTCCATAGAACATTCTCCCAGAAGCTTTGTGGCTTGTCAACATGGAGTTTGGCAAATTCCACTCTGGCTTTTTTATGATTTGTTTTCAACAGTGGTGTCCTCTTTGGTCGTCTCCCATGAAGTCCACTTTGGCTCAAACAATGACGGATGGTGCGATCTGACACTGATGTACCTTTACCTTGACGTTCACCATGAATGTGTTTAGAGGTTGTTCTAGGCTCTTTTGTTACCATTCGTATTATCCGTCTCTTCCATTTTTCATCAAGTTTCCTCCTGCGGCCACGTCCAGGGAGGTTGGCTACAGTCCCATGGATCTTACATTTCTGAATAATATGTGCAACTGTAGTCACAGGAACATCAAGCTGCTTGGAGATGGTCTTATAGCCTTTACCTTTAAAATACTTGTCTATAATTTTCTTTCTAATCTCCTGAGACAACTCTCTCCTTTGCTTCCTCTGGTCCATGTTTAGTGTGATACACACCATGTCACTAAACAGCACAGTGACTACTTGTCACCCTTTAAATAGGCCGGCTGACTGATTACAAGTTTGTAGACACCTGTGATGTTAATTAGAGGACACATCTTGGTTGAACATGTCCCTGTGGTCACATTATTTTCAATCTTTTCTAGGGGTACCATAATTTTTGTCCAGGCCTGTTTCATGAGTTTGTTTTTTAAAGTAATTCTATTGAACCACAATTCAAAAGCATTGTCTGATTTTCATTGGTTAATTTTCATAGAATTTTTATTTATTACCACTTTTGTCAGATTCAAGTTATTTCTGTGACCATTGTGGGTTTTTCTTTCATTAACAGAGGGGTACCAACAATTTTGTCCACGTGTGTAGGTGAAGCAGAATCAGCTTCACTGGACCACCCAGCAGTGTCTGAAAGTCCACTGGCTTATCATGGTA
The DNA here is from genome assembly GCA_020510985.1 of Pholidichthys leucotaenia. Classification (NCBI taxonomy): domain Eukaryota; kingdom Metazoa; phylum Chordata; class Actinopteri; order Cichliformes; family Pholidichthyidae; genus Pholidichthys; species Pholidichthys leucotaenia. The sequence goes on from CM035840.1 coordinate 190,133,001, forward strand.
AATCAAATCCAAACCTTAGTTTACACATGATATTATTTAGACCTAAACAGAAAACTGGAAGATAAAGGAATATTGTCATGCCAGTGTATCCAGGAGCCAACTGTGAAAATGATTAGAATTTTTTTTATTACTTCAGGTACTTTACTGAGTGAAGACAACAATTCTGAAGTCATGTCAACAGGTCACACTGAGAAGGATGATGTAGATGTTCAGGCTGCAAACACAAATGCTGTCCCACCAGGCCCTGATGGTATGTGGCAATGTTCAGTCTGCCTTCTGTGTAAATATCATGGGTAATGGTGTAGTACTGACTACTACTTCACCTTATAACATACAGTTGCAATTGCAGTCAGTCATGCAACCCCCATAGCAAATTAAGTTTATTGGCAAAATGAAAAACTAGCAGCTGTTTGCAATAAACAAATCAAACATGAAGAATTTAAATATCAGAATCAGAATCAGATTTATTGCCATTGTTCATGTAGTACACAAACTAGGAATTTGTCTCGGTGCCATGCTGCAACATTAAAAACATGATGAGATAAAGAGATAAACTAAAAAACTAAAGGACTAAAAACGTGCAATAAGTGTAGAAAAATAAGTAATAATCATAATAATAATAGTAATAATGAGTAGTACTAGTCAGGGCAGTTTTAAAAAAATTAGCAAGTAGCAGATAATATGGGGTGCCACAGTGCAGTTGATAATGCAACAGAAAAAAACAGTGATGAATGACATGAGTCTGGTTGAGCTGCTGTACAAAGTGCACGAGAGTCAATAAGTCACTTAATGTTCAGCAGTCTGATGGCAGAGGGGAAAAAGCTGTTCATGTGCCGGGAGGTTTTAGTCCGAATGGACCGAAGTCTTCTACCTGAGGGGAGGGGGGGCAAACAGTACATGACCAGGGTGTGAAGGATCGGCTATGATCCAGCCAGCACGCCTCCGGGTTCTGGAGATGTACAGGTCCTGGAGAGATGGGAGCTTGCAGCCGATCACCTTCTCAGCAGTGCGCACGACGCGCTGCAGCCTTAGTCTGTCCCTGGCAGTGGCTCCTGCATACCACACAGTTATGGAGGAGGTGAGGATGGACTCGATGATGGCCGTGTAGAACTGCACTAACATCTTGGTGGGTAGCTTGAGCTTCCTCAGCTGCCGCAGAAAGAACATCCTCTGCTGGGCCTTTTTGATGAGGGAGCTGATGGTTGGCTCCCATTTGAGGTCCCGGGTGATGGTGGTGCCCAAGAAGCGGAAGGAATCTGCAATGGTGATGGGAGAGCCTGTGATGGTGAGGTGGGGCAGGGGGGTTGTGACTTTCCTGAAGTCCACAATCATCTCCGCTGTCTTCAGAGCGTTCAGCTGCAGGTTGTTATGGCTGCACCAGGACACCAGCTGGGCCACCTCTTTCCTGTAGACGGACTCGTCGCCGTTGGAGATGAGCCCGATGAGGGTGGTGTCGTCCGCAAACTTAATCAGCTTAACAGACTGGTGGGAGGAGGTGCAGGAGTTGGTATAAAGGGAGAAGAGTAGGGGGGAAAGTACACAGCCCTGGGGTGATCCAATGCTGATGCTAACAGAGTCCGAGACAGACTTCCCCAGCCGCACATGCTGCCTCCGGTCCGTCAGGAAGTCGGTGATCCACCTGCAGAGGGAGTCAGGCACGTTGAGCAGGGACAGCTTGTCCTGGAGCAGATCGGGGCGGATGGTGTTGAATGCGGAGCTGAAGTCCACAAACAGAATCCTGGCATAGGTTCCCGGGGAGTCCAGGTGCTGCAGGATGGAGTGGAGGGCCAGGTTGACTGCTTCGTCCACAGACCTGTTAGCACGGTAGGCAAACTGCAGCGGGTCTAGGAGGGGTGTGGTGATGGACTTGAGGTGAGACAGGACCAGGCGCTCAAAGGACTTCATGACTACAGAGGTGAGCGCTACAGGTCTGTAGTCGTTAAGTCCAGTAATCCGTGGCTTCTTGGGGACAGGGATGATGGTGGAGGATTTGAGGCAGGTCGGTACGTGACATTGCTTAAGGGAGGTGTTAAAAATGTCTGTGAAGACAGGAGCCAGCTCTTTCGCACAGTGTCTCAGGGTGGAGGGAGACACACCGTCCGGCCCGGGGGCCTTGCGCGGGTTCAGTCTGGAGAACTGTCTGTGCACGTCCTGCTCACTGATGACAAGGGCAGGGGGGGAGGAGGAGGAGGAGGAGGGGGGACCGCTTTTGATGAATTAGGGGCTGAGGAGGCAGTGGAGCTGGGTGGAGTGGGTGAGTTGGACACAGCTGACGAGGTGTCAAAACGGGCGCAATGTTGGGACAGTTTTTGACAAAGGGCTTTGTCATCCTGACCTTTAGAAGCCTGAGGCCGATAGTTGGTGATTTGCCTCAGTCCTCTCCACACAGAAGCCGAATCATTAGCAGTGAACTGCTGCTGGAGTCTCTCAGAATACACAGATTTAGCTCTCCTCAGCTCTCTGTTAAACCGATATTTGACCTCTCTGTAGCAGTCCCTGTCTCCACTTTTCAACGCTGCTTCCTTCTCCTTCCTGATCTGTCTGAGCTTGGCCGTGAACCAGGGCTTGTCATTAGAGTATCTCACCCTGGTGCGCGATGGGAGAATGTCCTCCTCACAGAAGTTGATATATGAGTTCACAGTGTATGTGTTCTCATTAAGATCATGTGTGGCTCCTTTAAACATGCCCCAGTCAGTTATTTCCATGCATGTGTTCAGTTTCTCTCCAGCTTCACTGGTCAATTTCTTCGTAGTGGTCACAACAGGTTTAGTGAGTTTCAGTCTCTGTCTGTATGTGGGGATGATGTGGACCATCACGTGATCAGATAGTCCCAGCGCAGCGCGGGGAACAGCGCGATATGCGTCCTTCACTGTAGTGTAACAGTGATCCAGCGTGTTATTTCCTCTGGTTGGACATTTAATAAACTGTTTGTAGCAGGGGAGCTCGTGACTCAGATTGCTCTGGTTAAAATCGCCCACCACAATAACCAGGGAGTCTGGAAAGTTCCGCTCCGTGAATTGGATGTGATCCGCGAGCACGCGCTGAGCTTCGCGCGTGTCCGCGTCGGGTGGGACGTACACAGCGGCGAGGATGAATGAGGCAAACTCCCACGGGGAATAAAATGGCTTGCAGTTAATAAAAAGAAATTCCAGGGCGGGAGAACAGTGTTTGGAAATCACCGTTACATCAGAGCACCAGCTGTTGTTAATATAGAAGCACACTCCTCCTCCAATAGACTTACCGGAGAGCTCTGTGACGCGATCAGCACGAAACAGCTGAAATCCCTCGAGGCTGATCGCGTCATCTGGAATGTTCCTTTTAAGCCAGGTCTCAGAGAAACAGATGACAGACGAGGAAGCGAGGTCCTTAAATCGCATCAGCAGTCTTAATTCTTCTACCTTGTTCAAGAGAGAATTGGCATTGGATAGAAATATGCCAGGCAAGGCTGTTCGCATGCCTCTCCTACGCAGCCGAGCGAGAATCCCCCCTCGCTTTCCTCTTTTCCGCCGTCTTACTCTTTGAGCCAAACAATGAATTAGATCGGCGGCAGGAGCTAAAAAAACTGGGAGAAGGTCCATGGGAGTAAGAGTCCTCCCATGGACTCCCATGTCATCCAAGATGGCGCCCACAGCGGTCGCCATGGTGCTTCGCTGCCCTTTAATTTTTATAATTTGTTTGTTTTTGTTCATTGATTGTGCGTCTGCCGGTTCATACACCCAAATAGCTCAATACAACTAATATTATAAGTGGTTTCTCAATATTAAACACAAAATTCCACTTTTAATGACTACTGCAGTTTCATATTTATTCAATCTTTTCATGACAAACATCTTTAGTACTTAGTAGAGTACCCTTTTGCTGTTATGACCTTCTGCAAACGTGATGCATAGCCAGACATCAGTTTGTGGCAGTGTTGTGAGGAATCTTAGTCTATTCCTCATGGGCAAAGACCTCCATTTCACTAATATTCTTGGGTATGTGTGCTGTAACTGTCTTTCTTAAATCCCACCAGAGATTTTCAATGGGGTTTAAGTCAGACAACTGTGATGGTCACTCTAGTAACTTCCAGGACTTCTTCTGAAACCAAGCCTCGGTGGACTTTGAGGTATGCTTGAGATCATTGTCCTGTTGGAAGGTCTAATGATGCCAAAGCTTCAGCTTCCTCACAGACAGCATGACATTTTCTCCCAGGATTTCCTGATACTTGATTGGATCCATCTTGCCCTCCACATGCTGCAGGTTTCCAGTGCCACAGGAAGTGAAGCAGCCCCAGAGCGTCACTGAGCCACCACCATGATTCACTCAAAGTCTGCCAAGGTTCGGAAGTCCTGAAAGATACTAGCATGGCCACCACAATCACTTGACTTGAACCCCATTGAAAATCTCTGGTGAGATTTGAAAAAGGCAGTTGCAGCGCAAACCCAAGAATATTAGTGAACTGGAGGTCTTTGCCCAGGAGGAATAGGCTAAGTTTCTTCACAACACTGCACTGCCGGAAGCTGGTGTCTGGCTATGTATCATGTTTGCAGCAGGTCATAACAGCAGAAGGGTGTTCTACTAAGCACTAAAGGTGCTTGTCATGAAAGGGGTTGAATAATTGTGAGACTGCAGTAGTCATTAAAAGTGGCACCTTGTATTGAATTGAGAGAAACCACTTGTAATATTGTGTTGAGCTATCTAAACTGTTCCTCTTTGATTTGTTTATTGCAAACACCTGCTAGTTTGTACATTTTTCATGAGCTTTTTCGTCTGTGCAAGATAGCTATAGCCTTTCCAGTAAGTACTGCAGCATGTGAGCAAAGCTTCTCTGCCACTGGTAGATTTTGAAATACAGCAACTGAGGAGGCAACATAAGCAATCAGCAACAGATTATATAGTGCATAAATATATTGAACAGAACTTCAGAAACAGGCTGATAGTATGTCCTATTAAGAATAGGACATACTACTTTGAACCAGACGCTACATAGAATAGGTAAACACCCAACTGGCAGCTGTACACATTGTGGTTCTCCGGAAACAGTTCAGCACGTTTTGTTGGAATGTCAGGGATACCACGAACAAAGGAAACATCTGATTGCAGTAATGGAAAGGGCTGATTTAAGTTTTGTTTTGAAAAACATGTTAGGAACTTCAGTCAAAGAAATATTTGTAGGTCTATTTAGATATTTAAGTGCAACTGGATTAATTAAAAGAATTTAGTTTTTATTTTCCCCTGCCATTCTCTTGTCCACACTCCAACCCGGTGGGTGGCGGTGGTGCACCTGTGAGCTGGTTGCCAGCCGGCAATCAGATCTAGAGGAAGAAGAAGACGAATATAAAGTGAAGTATGTGGCGGTAATGCACCTGTAAGTTGGTTGCCAACCGCCAATCAAATCTAAAAGAAGAAGAAGAAGCTTCTCTGCTCTTAAACTGATCAAGACTCATTTGTGCACAACTATGTCAGACAACAGATTGAGTAACCTGGGTGTCCTTAGCATTGAGGCCAGAAGAGCTAAATCACTTGACATGGATAGGTTCATAAAAGTTTTTGCAAGCCATCACCAAAACAGGAGAATTAGTCTCTTTTATTTGGGTTAACACAGAGCCTGCTTGTATTATAGTTTGTGACAGCACTTTGACAGGAGAAGTAATCTGGTTTGTGCAAGAGTAAAGCAAGACTGTTCATTGCATGGAATATTTGAGTTCTAAAAATGACAAAACAAACATCAAAAATTTAATAAAAACATTTGTTGAATGTAAACATGAGTTTATGAGTTAACTTAAGAGTTATAAATATGTTAAAGAAAAGCAGTGCGATATTTAAACACAGTCATGTGGGAATAAACTATTAAACCTCTTCTTGACTTGGTCACAGCATATACGCTCTGAGTCTGACCTTGGCCACCCCAGTAAAGATTTTCTGGATACGCCACTGATCACGGCCATGCTGATTGGACAATAGTGGCATCACGACCATGCTCATTGGATAGCACAGCATCACAACCTGTCAGTCACCACAACGCTTCGCAAACAAAGATTTTATAAGTGCTTTGCTGCTGAGGTTACCAGGGATTGCATCCACGAGTATGGAGCCACTCAGTCAAAATATATACCATAAAGTTGTGTAGGTCTAATGGATATATTTGCCATAGAGAACGCAGGGGGGGAGGGGGGCGGCTGCCAGGGACCCACGCATAGTATGGAGCCACTCAGTCAAAATATATACCATAAAGTTGCGTAGAGGTGTGGGGGTGGGGCTGCTGGAGACCTGCACATCCATGAGTATGGAGCTGCTCAGTCAAAATATATACCACAAATATATTCGCCATAGAGAACATGAGGTGCGGGGGCGGGGGGCTGCCCTGACCCGCTGCCTGGGAAAGCAGCAGCCGAGACTCCTGTTAACCGTCCTGTTACATATGAGTTTTAGCATTAGTATTAGTTAGATGGTGGCTGGGTTGGCCGGGGAACAGACAGGGGTGGTGGACTGCCTTTTCCAGTAGTGACGCCACCCAGCATATAAAGGGCACGGGCGGGAGTGGCACATCCTCTTTGCACCGTCAAGCCCTGGACTACAGAGTGCCGTACACCTGTTGTAAGTATTATTTATTGTTATAATAAAGTTACGTTCAGTGCACCTCTGCCCTGCTCATTATTATAAGAAGTATGGACACAACATTTGGCGATGAGGAGAACATGGTGATGGAGCATGCTGCTACCAGTTTTCAGCCATTCCTGGAGGCCTCAGGCAAGCCTCCCGTGTCTTGACCTAGGTGGTTTGTGGCTTTCAATAAATACCTGGTGGCCCTTGATGTAACCGAATTTTATCTAAACACCTTTAAGGTCCTGGGATAAATAATCAGACGGATCTGCAGGTTAAATAGCCTTTTATTGCTGCCAGCAATGAGAGGAGTGAGAGCAGGGAGAAAAAAGTCAGCTCTCTCTCCCAGAGAGAAAAGCACAGCCTTTTTATGACCTTCAGTGAAGTCTTTGGAATGTTTGATAAGACACAGGCATAGAAGAGGAGGATAGAACTCAGAGACACTATGCAGTTTACCCCCCCCCCCCCAAAAAAAAATACGGTTACAATGGGCAGTGTATAAAAACAGTTCATATATGGATATAAGAACAATTCATATGCTGAAGCACACACACACACACACACACACACACACACACACACACACACACACACACACACACACACACACACACACACACACACAATTCATATATTGGGACACACTTGTAAAACATATGATCCCTGGTTACTCAACAGATTAATGCATGAACAGTAGATTAATGCATAGTAAATTTCCACCATATTTCCCTTCTCTTGGTCATATATGACCATTTGTACAAGACTGTCAAAGTAAGAAATCAGCAAAAGTACACCCTATCAGGTTTAAACTGATGCATCATGAATAGTGATGCAATTGATTGGGATTGGGATTGACTGGGATTCTCAGCAATTGTCATTGCTGAGAATCCCATTTCAGTTAAAGCAGTGAGGTTCTCCAAATCAATAGCCAGTCTGTCAATATGGTGGGCAGTATTTACCATACCCCACGTAGGTACCAATGCGCTAAGAAGTTTCACCCCTGGACTTATCCTGACCCTGGTTTGGTCATCAGTTGCTCTTGCCTCCCGACCATGATGTTCATATGGTGGGAAATAATGTGAATATGAATATTGAGCATGATGTGTGAGACTTGTGACAATGCTAGGAATCAATTTAGCAATGTAACATGTTCCACACCACCCCGGTGGCAAATACTGATAAAACTTGTGATCCACATATACCCAAACATGAGCAGTGAGGCTACCGGAGCCATCAGAGCTGGGGAAGAACAATTGAGGCTTATTAGAACATTGGCTTTTATTTTGACGTCCACATGTAGCCCTTGGTAGGGTGAGGTTTGGTGTTGTGAAAAATGGCACTCTCAGTGTATTCAAACATGGGAACCAGTCATGTGGAACCCACAGATAGCATTAAGAGTAGTGTTACATCGTTGAGCAGTGCCCAAATACGTAGACCCATTGTAATGACAGCCAAGGTGAAAGCATACTGAAGCTGTAAAAAATGTAGGGTTAGTAGTGAATACAGGCTTCTGAGCCTTCTTGCTGATGCAGGTTACATTATGAACTCTAACTTGGCGGAAAGCAAAATCTGTTACACTGACATTTAACCACTCACAGTACTCTGTTGTGTTCCCCGCAAGTTCAACAGTAAATCCCTTATCACATTCAGTGTCATTGTGGTGTACCTTTTCAACTGTAGTCTGTGCTAACAGTGCTCCCATTGTTTCTGAATCATTTAGGGGAAAAGGGAGCATGGGGACAGAGTGAGTGACATGATGTGGTAAGTACAGACGTGGACAAAATTGTTGGTACCCCTCTGTTAATGAAAGAAAAACCCACAATGGTCACAGAAATAACTTGAATCTTACAAAAGTGGTAATAAATAAAAATTCTATGAAAATTAACCAATGAAAATCAGACAATATTTTGAATTGTGGTTAAACAGAATTATTTTAAAAAAACAAACTCATGAAACAGGCCTGGACAAAAATGATGGTACCCTTAACTTAATATTTTGTTGCACAACCTTTTTAAATTAAATTACCCTTTATTGTCATTCAACCAATCATGTACAGTAGAACGAAATTGTGTTTTTCCTATCTACAGTGTTAATCACACACACCCCATATGTAGAATCAGAGGGCCGCTGCCATGCAAGGCGCCACCACAGATTTCCCTCCTCCATTCCATTATTGCTGAGCACCAAGCTGGCTGGCAGGAAGTTCCGGTTTCATATGGTCTTCGGCATGACCTGGCCAGGATTTGAACCCCTGCCTCCCGGGTGTGGGGCGGATGCTCTACCAACTGAGCCACCACTCCGGTTACTTTTGAGGCAATCACTGCAATCAAACGATTTCTGTAACTGTCAATGAGACTTCTGCACCTCTCAGCAGGTTTTTTTTTTCCCACTCCTCATGAGCAAACTGCTCCAGTTGTCTCAGGTTTGAAGGGTGCCTTCTCCAGATAGCATGTTTCAGCATCTTCCACAGATGTTCGATAGGATTTAGATCAGGGCTTATAGAAGGCCACTTTAGAATAGTCCAATGTTTCGCTTTTAGCCATTCCTGGGTGTTTTTAGCTGTGTGTTTTGGGTCATTATCCTGTTGCAAGACCCATGACCTGTGACTGAGACCAAGCTGTCTGACATTGGGCAGCACATTTCCCTCTAGAATACCTTGATAGTCTTGAGATTTCATTGTACCCTGCACAGATTCAAGACACCCTGTGCCAGATGCAGCAAAGCAGCCCCAGAACATAACAGAACCTTCTCCATGTTTCACAGTAGGGACAGTGTTCTTTTCTTGGTATGCTTCATTTTTGCGTCTGTGAACATAGAGCTGATGTGCCTTGCCAAAAAGTTGCAGTTTTGTCTCGTCTGTCCATAGGACATTCTCCCAGAAGCTTTGTGGCTTGTCAACATGCAGTTTGGCAAATTCCAGTCTGGCTTTTTTATGATTTGTTTTCATCAGTGGTGTCCTCCTTTGTCGTCTCCCATGAAGTCCACTTTGGCTCAAACAACGACGGATGATGCAATCTGACACTGATGTACCTTGACCTTGGAGTTCACCATGAATGTGTTTAGAGGTTGTTCTGGGCTCTTTTGTTACCATTCGTATTATCCGTCTCCTCCTGCAGCCACATCCAGGGAGGTTGGCTACAGTCCTGTGGATCTTAAATTTCTGAATAATATGTGCAACTGTAGTCACAGGAACATCAAGCTGCTTGGAGATGGTCTTATGGCCTTTACCTTTAACATGCTTGTCTATAATTTTCTTTCTAATCTCCTGAGACAACTCTCTCCTTTGCTTCCTCTGGTCCGTGTTTAGTGTGGTACACACCATGTCACCAAACAGCACAGTGACTACTTGTCACCCTTTAAATAGGCCGACTGACTGATTACAAGTTTGTAAACACCTGTGATGTTAATTAGAGGACACATCTTGGCTGAACATGTCCCTGTGGTCACATTTTTTTCTCTCGGCGCCACACGAGTCGGCTGCCTTTTGCAACAGCGGCTCGATTCCGAGTCTTTTTCCCTTCCTCTCTCTTTTGATCCGTCTTTTTTTTTTCACCCCACTTATATCACGGACACACAGATCGTCCTAAATGTCTCCTGAGCCGGTGGACGGAGCCACTGTCTATAGCAGGATACGATACAGCAGAGAACAGCTGCTAGCATTCAACCGCCACCCGGTCCCATTGGAAAAACTCGACATACCGAGAGAACTGAGGCGAAAACGCCGCGGCTGCCGGGCTGGAGTAAGGCGGAGGACAAAAAATATAAGGTACAGACCCTCCCTTCCATCTGTTGTCATGGGAAATGTACGGTCGATACTGGGAAAGTTAGATGAGCTAGCGGCTATCTCCCGTTATGATAGCACATACCGGGAGTGCTCTCTCCTTTTGTTTACTGAGACGTGGCTAACTGAACTAGCAGCAGATGCTAACATTGAGCTGGAGGGTTTTCACATGATACGAGCTGACCGAACACCAGACAGTGGCAAGGCTAGGGGCGGTGGAGTGATAATGTATGTTAACAACAACTGGTGCAGACCGGGACATATCACTGTTAAACAACGACACTGCAGCAAAGACATTGAGTTGCTAGCTGTTAGCATGAGGCCTACATATCTCCCGAGAGAACACTCACACGTGATCTGCATTGTTGTTTATGCAAATCCGACGGCGAACGCTGGGACAGCACGTGACGTCATCCATTCAGTAACCAGCAGGCTGCAGACAGAACACCCAGATGCTCTTCTCCTCATCTCAGGCGATTTCAACCATGTTTCACTGTCTCCCATTCTACCCACGTTCACCCAGTATGTCACATGCCACACTAGAGACAATAAAACACTGGATTTATTCTACGCAAACACTAAGGAGGCGTACACCTCATCACAACTCCCCCCACTCGGGAGATCGGATCACAACTTGGTTCATCTCCGGCCGGTGTACAAACCCCTAGTGCACAGACAACCTCCGGCCATGCACACTGTGGAGTTATGGTCTGAGGAGACAATTGACACCCTAAAGGGCTGTTTTGAAGCCACCGCCTGGAAGCAGCTCTGCGATCCACATGGTGAGGACATCGATGGCCTCATTCACACCTTCACGGGCTACCTCAGCTTCTGTGTGGACAAATCCGTTCCCACCAAGACCATACGGCGTCACTCAAACAACAAACCCTGGATCAACCCTGAGATAAAAACACTTCTGAGAGAGAAGAAGAGGATCTTCAGGTCAGGGAACAGGGAGATGCTGAAGTCCGTACAGAGGGAGCTGAGGAGAAAGATCAGAGAAGGCAAGGACAGCTTCAGGAAGAAGATGGAGGACAAGCTGCAACAGAGCGACATCAGCGGGGTCTGGAGAAACCTCAAAACCATCTCGGGGCTCCAGAATACCTCCCCCCAGGCCCCAGGGGGCAGGGAGTGGGCGAACAACCTGAATCTGTTTTTCAATAGATTTGACCAACCGCCCTCCCCCCTGACTGCACAACAACCACTGCTGCCTCTAAAGAAATCAAGTCCTGCTGCCCACTCCCCACTCCACCAACACCCCCCCACTCCCAACACACAGCCCCCCATCCTGACCCTGACCAGGACCCAGGTGAGGACGGAGCTGAGGAAGATCAAGGCGAGGAAGGCGCCGGGACCGGACGGCATCAGCGCAAAGCTCCTCAAGTCCTGTGCAGACCAGCTGTGTGGGATTGTGACGTATATCTTCAACATGAGCCTGAAACTGGGGAGGGTACCACAGCTGTGGAAAACATCTTGTGTGGTACCTGTACCAAAAACTTCCCACCCCAAAGACCTGAACAGCTACAGACCGGTGGCCTTGACGTCCCACTTGATGAAGACCCTGGAGAGACTGCTCCTTGCTCACCTCCGCCCCCTGGTGGAACCAGTGATGGATCCACTCCAGTTCGCCTACCAGCATGGCATTGGGGTGGAGGATGCGGTGATCTTCCTCCTTCACCGTTCTCTGTCCCACCTGGAGAAGCCCGGGAATATGGTGAGGATCATGTTCTTTGACTTCTCCAGTGCTTTCAACACCATCCAACCGATGATCCTGAAGGACAAGCTGCTGCGCGCAGGGGTGGACCAGCACCTGTCATCATGGATCCTGGACTACCTCACGAACCGGCCTCAGTTTGTGAGAACCCGGGACTGTGTGTCCGACACGATCATCAGTAGCACGGGGGCCCCCCAGGGAACGGTGCTGGCTCCCTTCCTGTTCACTCTTTATACTGCGGACTTCTCACACAACACAACACACTGCCATCTACAGAAGTTCTCTGATGACTCTGCGATCGTTGGCCTCATCTCCAATGGAGATGAAGCTGAGTACAGAGGGCTTATCCAGGACTTCGTGGACTGGTGCCATCGGAACTGCCTCCAGATCAACGCGAGGAAAACTAAGGAGCTGGTGGTGGACTGCCGCAGGCATGGGCAGCCCCTCACAGTACCAGTAAATATACAGGGAACAGACATCGAGATGGTGACATCCTATAAGTACCTGGGTATTCATCTGAACAATAAACTAGACTGGTCACACAATACTGATGCACTCTACAAGAAGGGACAGCGCAGGCTGTTCCTGCTGAGGAGACTCAGGTCTTTTGGTGTACAAGGGGTGCTGCTGAAGTCATTCTATGACACGGTGGTGGCATCAGCCATCACTTTTGGAGTGGTCTGCTGGGGCAGTGGCATTACTGCAGCCGATAGGAAGAGACTGAACAAACTGATTAAGAAAGCTAGCTCTGTCCTGGGGCAGCGCCTTGATCCGATGGAGGAGATAGGAGAGAGAAGGACGGTGGCTAAACTGTCATCTCTGCTGGAGTCCGAGTTCCACCCTATGCAGGACATACTGAATGCACTGAGGAGCTCATTTAGCAGCAGACTACATCATCCCAGGTGCACAACCGAGAGGTTTCGTAGGTCCTTCCTACCAACGGCTGTCAGACTGTACAACCTAAGCAGGGCTGCTCGCAGAGATAGCAAAAAGACGTAACAAACTAATAGTTTTTTGAATGCAAAAGATGCAATAGACTTACACAATGGTCCCCTCCGGCATACAACTAGGAACATACCGGTCGCTATGGAGGGTGAGAATATGTATGGGCACATAATCATACCATGTAGGATAACTAAGTAGACGGTTATGCTGTTTCATTCCATCTAGCAACAATGCTCTGCACTGTGTGTGTTTATATATTTGTATATTTATTCCATCTAGCTACAATGCTCAGCACTGGGTGTGTTTATATATTTATATATCTACATATTATTCCATCTAGCTACATTGCTCCGCACTGTGTGTGTTTATATACTTGCATATTTATTCCACCTAGCTGCAATGCTCCGTACTGTGGGTGTTTATATATTTACATATTTATTCCATCTAGCTACAATGCTCTGCACTGTGTGTTCATATATTCATATATTTATTCCATCCAGCTACAATGCTCTGCACTGTGTGTCTGTGTGTGTGTGTATATATATATATTTTATAGTAATACGTACATATGTTTATTAGCTGCTCTTGCTTGCTTGTTTTTTTTTCTTGCCTTCTGATTGTTGCTCTGAGTGTTGCTATCCCTGTGCTGTTGCAATCCTGGAATTTCCCCGTTGTGGGACTAATAAAGGCTTATCTTATCTTATCTTATCTTATTATTTTTAATCTTTTCTAGGGGTACCATAATTTTTGTCCAGGCCTGTTTCATGAGTTTGTTTTTAAAGTAATTCTGTTGAACCACAATTCAAAAGCATTGTCTGATTTTCATTGGTTAATTTTCATAGAATTTTTATTTATTACCACTTTTGTCAGATTCAAGTTATTTCTGTGACCATTGTGGGTTTTTCTTTCATTAACAGAGGAGTACCAACAATTTTGTCCACGTGTGTAGGTGAAGCAGAATCAGCTTCACTGGACCACCCTGCAGTGTCTGAAAGTCCACTAGCTTATCATGGTAAATCAAATCCAAACCTTAGTTTACACATGATATTATTTAGACCTAAACAGAAAACTGGAAGATAAAAGAATATTGTCATGCCAGTGTGTCCAGGAGCCAACTGTGAAAATGATTAGAATTTTTTTTTATTACTTCAGGTACTTTACTGAGTGAAGACACCAATTCTGAAGTCATGTCAATAGGTCACACTGAGAAGGATGATGTAGATGTTCAGGCTGCAAAAACAAATGCTGCCCCACCTGGCCCTGATGGTATGTGGCAATGTTCAGTCTGCCTTCTGTGTAAATATCATGGGTAATGGTGTAGTACTGACTACTACTTCACCTTATAACATACAGTTGCAATTGCAGTCAGTCATGCAACCCCCATAGCAAATTAAGTTTATTGGCAAAATGAAAAACTAGCAGCTGTTTGCAATAAACAAATCAAACATGAAGAATTTAAATAGCTCAATACAACTAATATTATAAGTGGTTTCTCAATATTAAACACATTGTCTGATTTTCATTGATTAATTTTCATAGAATTTTTATTTATTACCACTTCTGTAAGTTATTTCTGTGACCATTGTGAGTTTTTCTTTCATTAACAGAGGGGTATCAACAATTTTGTCCATGTCTGTACAGTATGTACAGACATAACATGACCCAGTGACATTAGCCTTTCTAACTGATAATCGTACCACCTGGTACCACACATTGTTGTCATAAGTATCGGCAGAGTAGTTGTCCAGATTGATGAAAGAGCGTTTACTGCGGATCAAATCAACCCTGAAAACAGAGCAATGAAACAGTAAATAGAAAATCAATCCTAGAAGAAAAACGATTAGACCACCCATGCATATCATGTCCATTGTGATCCACGTTTGGTGAGGTTTTTGGCATCTGTGACATCCTCTTCTGCAGCCTCACGCTGCAATAAATGTTCAGTCTCTCCTTCGTCCATCATATCAGTATCAGTGTAAATGAGATGTATGCTGTATGTTTCTACTGAGCAGCATTCGGCGTACACTCAGGTTGTTTGTGACGGCTGTCAAATGCAACAGTACGATGTCTACTTCTTCTCGTCCTAGTCTACAACGTGGGGTGGTGATTGTGGCTAATCACCATCTGCTTCTTACTCCTGGTCTGGTCTAGGTTCTTCTGGCTTGACCCCTGGGACCTTTCTGCAGTGTGTTTTGTGAATCCACGTTGCCCTCTCAGCGATTTTTACAGCTGTGAATGTCGTCAAAAGGATTTGATATGGGCCCGACCACCGCTTGTCACGCCACCTGTTTTGTTTGAAGCTCTTGACCACCACCCAGTCACCCGGCCTTATGTCATGAAGGAGTCCCTCCGCAGGTTTTGGTAAGGCAGCTTTTACCTGTTGAGAGATGGTTTGCAGTTAGCAGGACAGGGCAGAGCAATAAGATAACATGGCATTTTCAAAATGTGAGGTGGTTAGAGGAGGCAGTCTCTTCCTTTCTGCAGAGAAACCTAAGAAAGGTGGGCGAGCAAACAGAATTTCAAAGGGTGACATGTTATATTTTTTCCTGACTCGCATGCGCATGTACATGAGTGCCAACGGCATATATTTTGTCCAGGATAGGCCCGTCTCATCCTCGAGGTTGGTGAGCTTGTTCTTTAGGGTGCCATTTTCATGCTCAACAGCACCACCTGATTACGGGTGGTAGGCACAATGTTTTCTCATGTTAATTCCCAATGTGCCACTCAGGTCAGTCAATGCTTGGTTTGTGGAGGAACAAAATAAGTTCAGGCGAGATACGGCAGCTGAAAGTTTAAGAGTTTTATTCCTCCATCATCATGAGACACACTGCAGCACTGTGTGCTGTGTGTGCACTGTTGTGAGTGCGCCGTGAGGCATGTAAAGCCAGCTCTTTTATACAGACAAGAGAGAATGCATGGCACATTTACATATTGATATACATATCAGACAATACATATCAATCGCATGATTAACTGGCACCAGACTCCTCTTCTTACTCCGGGGATGTATAACAATAGGGCAAGAGAGAATGCATGGCACATTTACATATTGATATACATATCAGTCAATACATATCAATCGTGTGATTAACTGGTTGTCCCCCAAGGGGCTCTCTGTCCGTATGCCAATTGTTCTGCTTCATGCCCAAGCTGAGTGTTATGAATGTCCAAGTAGATTGTGGTGGGTCACCACAGTGCTCCCCCCAGAACACTCAGCAGGGGTTGTGACCCCCCCTCCCCCTGTTTGGCTCCAGCTCCAGTAGAACTGTTGGAGGGCATGTCAGTCCGTGGAGGGGACGGGGGAGGGGTGGAAAGGGCAGTGTGCTCTGCTCCGAGTTCCAGCACGTTGAACGGCCGTGGATCGTGGGCGCATGGGCCAGTGTGCAGTCGTGCATAATGGAACCAGACGGCGATCGGCCGGCTTTGGGAGTAAGGTGTGGGAAAAGCTCTGTGCAGGAGGAGGTTGAGGGGGTGGGAGTAAGCGAGTGCCGGCCCAGGACGTCAAAGGTGTCTGGGCCGTGCAAAAATTGCATGTGGATCCGTGATGATGAGGAACTTTTCCCGTTAAAAGTGGCGGAGATCCACAGCGGCTGTGAGAAGAAAAAAAATTATATCTCTGACTTCTCTCATGGTTCGACGCAGCAAGGATGTGGGGAAGGTGAGTGGCCAAACTCCCCGAGGACGCGTAGCGGCTGAGAAACCCATACAAAATCCTGTGTGCGGGCTGCACGTCTGCTCCAGGTGCGCGAGCAGCCCTGAAGGTTCCAAGGGTGGCGATCGGCTGTTTAACTCGGGCATGTGCAGCGGCGGAGGACGATGTATCAGTCTGTGGAGCCGGTCCGTTGTCGAGAGGTGAGTCAGGGTCAGGGAGCTTGATGGAAATCAGCGCAGTCGGCGTTGATGATTGTCCCCGTTCAGGCTGCTTCCGTCGTTCACTCGTGTTGCTCATGGTGCGTTCCGGTCCCAGCGCTGTGCTCTCATGTGGGTGCGAAGGATGTAGACAATTCCCAATCTCTGGAATCCACAGCGCGATGGGAGGGAGCAGATGGTTATTCTCCCTCAGTGTAGAGGTAAAAGATCAGGCAAGGGTCGCACCATGACGTGTGCTGAGGCTTCCCGTCCAGGTCATCTCCGGGGTGTTCGCCTGGTGTTCCATTCTTCGTCCAGGGTCATCAGTGTGGAGGAACAAAATAAGTTCAGGCGAGACACGGCGAGCTGAAGGTTTAAGAGTTTTATTCCTCCATCATCATGAGACACACTGCAGCACTATGTGCTGTGTGTGTACTGTTGCGAGTGTGCCGTGAGGCATGTAAAGTCAGCTCTTTTATACAGACAAGAGAGAATGCATGGAACATTTACATATTGATATACATATTAGACAATACATATCAATTGCGTGATTAACTGGCGCCAGACTCCTCTCCTTACTCCGGGGATGTATAACAATAGGACAAGAGAGAATGCATGGCACATTTACATATTGATATACATATCAGTCAATACATATCAATTGTGTGATTAACTGGTTGTCCCCCAAGGGGCTCTCTGTCCGTATGCCAATTGTTCTGCTTCATGCCCAAGCTGAGTGTTATGAATGTCCATGTAGATTGTGGTGGGTCACCACACGTTTACAGAATGTTTAGCATTATCACTGGAAATTTTCTCTGGTATTCCCCATCTGGGAATGATTTCTGACAATAATGCCCTAGCCACAATGGTGCTTGTTGCATGTTTAGCTGGGAAGGCTTCTGCCCATTTGGACCACATGTCCACCATTACCAAACAGTACTTTTTGCCCTCAGCTGGATTTAATTCAATAAAATCCATCATGAGGTGTTGGAACGGTCCTGCAGGGGGCGGGTGTGCCGCTGGAACCTGTTTGGAAACTCTGTGGGCGTTGTTAGTGACACAGACACTTTTTGCAAAAATTGTCAGCATAAACAGTGAAACTAGTAGTGAACCAATTTGCATGCAGTGGTTGTATCATCCCTTCTTTTGACACATGGTCTCTCCCATGTGTCAATTTAACAAAATGATTGCAAAAATGAGCCGTAAACAGGGAGGAGCATTCGGACCCCACCACACACCAGCGTGGTCTGTGTGACAGCCTTTGTTGGTCCACTTCTGACGTTCCTGTGGAGATGAAAGAGATTGCATAGAAATGAGGGAAGCAATGGGTGTTAGTGAAGAGGGGCAGGAGGGGGAGGGGAAGAAGTGGGAGGGGGACCATGGGTGGCAGAGAGAGAGAGAGAGAGAGAGCTGCAGCCTTAGCTGCCGCATCAGCATGAGCATTGCCCAGAGAAACAGGGTCAGAACAGAAAGTGTGGGCCGTGCATTTGCACACTGCTACAGAAGAAGGAAGGAGGGTGGGATCAAGAAGGCGGGAGACATAAGAAGAGTTCTTTATGGGTGAGCCTGCGGACGTGAGAAAGTTACGTTCACACCACAGCACACCAAAATCATGAACTATTCAATTCAATTCAATTCAAATTTATTTATATAGCGCCATCTCACAACAACAGTCATCTCATAGCACTTTCAACTGTAGGGGAAACCCCCACAATTGCAGAAACACCCCAGCAATTAGGCGATCTCCTATGAGCAAGCGCTTGGCGACGGTGGAGAGGAAAAACTCCCTTTTAACAGGAAGAAACCTCCAGCAGAACCAGGCTCAGGGAGGGGCAGTAATCTGCTGTGACTGGCTGGAGGGTGAGGGGATAGAGAAGATGAAAAGAACAGACATGTAGAGAGCAAACAGCACGATGGGGACTCAATCTATGGGAGAGAACAAACAGATGTTAATGACCAGAAAAAAAAAATTTAATTGAGAGTGAAGAAAGGAGCGAAGCCCAGTGCAGTTATTGGAGGTCCCCCGGCTGTCTAAACCCTAGTAGCAGCATAACTAAGGGAGGGTTCAGAAACACACGATCCCTCCCTAATTGTAGGCTATATCAAACTAACTACCCCAAAGGCGTAGCATGAGTCAGTGTAAATGGTAACAGATTGACTTGCTGCATACTGTAGGTGCAGGCTTCCGCCGAGGCGACAAGCTCTGCAGCTTGTGCAGAAAGATGAGATGGCAACGAGCCAGAAAACAACGTACAGTGGTCATCACATACTGCCCAACCCACTTTGTTGCGGCCTACAGAGGGGTCAACAGATGCAGAGCCGTCAATATACAGGACAAGGTCTGGGTTTGGCAATGGAGTGTCGGAGAGGTCAGGTCTGGGAGAGGTGACAAAGTCCAACAAGGACAAACAGTCATGGTCACAGTCTGTGTCATCGTCACAACAAGGTGGGGGGAGATTGATGGCTGGGTTAACTGACTGTGCACTGCGTCTGACAGTAAGGTTTGGCGATTCAAGGAGAGTAGAATGATATCTAACCCACCTTGTGTGGGAGAGGTGTGGCAACTTCTGCTCATTCAGAAGCAGTGTAACAGCATGAGGAACATACAGAGTGAGCGGAGAATACAGAACAATGTCACGGGATGCCACTACAGCGTGCTCTGCCGCAGCCACTGCACAGAGACAGAGAGGGAGTCCTACTGCAACAGCGTCCAACTTGCAGGAGTAATACGCAACTGGGTGAAGTCTGTCACTGTGGGGCTGCAGGAGAACGAACGTCATGCATCCGGACTTCTCATCAACAAACTGAACAAAAGGTTTAGATGGATCAGGAAGTGAAAGTGTTGGAGGAGCCAAAAGAGCTTTCTTCATGTTTTCAAAGGAGTCATTAGCAGCAGGTGTCCACTCAAGAGGGAAGTGTGAGGGACCCTTTGATGGAATGATGTCACGCATTGGTCTCTCAATGCATGAAAAATCAGGAATGAAAGAGCGGCAATAGGCTGCCATGCCAAGGAAGGAGACAAGTTCTTTCTTGGTTTTAGGCTTGTCCATATGACAGATTGCTTGTGCACACTTTGGAGAGAGAGATTTGCCCTGATTAGAGATTTGGTGGTCCAAAAATGTGACCACTGGTTTGCAAAATTGCAATTTTGGCTTTGAAGCCTTGTGGCCTTCTGCAGCAAGGTGACACAAAAGCTTCAAAGAATCTGCTTGGCATTGTGCCTCATTTGGCGCGCACAGCAATAGGTCGTTGACATACTGAATCAAGAAAGAGCCTTCTGACACTTGAAGAGAGCTCAAAGAGCTCTTGAGAGCCTCGTTATAGATGGTTGGACTTTCACAGCAGCCCTGGGCCAATCTGGTGAACGTGTAAAGAGCCCCATTGAATTGGAATGTGAACCAAAACTGTGAATCTTTGTGGATGGGGACGCTGAAAAACGCGTTTGACAAATCCACCACTGTAAAGTAGGTTGAATTTGGAGGAATTTGAGTCAAAATGGTGTGGGGGTTAGGGACGACAGGGGTACGCTGAACAACGGCAGCATTGACAGCCTGGAGGTCTTGAACAAGACGCCATTCAGCAGGTTGGCCCTCATCTCTGATCTTTTTTTACAGGAAAGATTGACGTACAGACTGGACAGTTTGGTGCGGGAATAATAATCCCTTCTTTTAAAAGTGATTCAAAGACAGGAGTGATGCCCTCACGTGCCTCAGACCTGAGCGGGCACTGCATGAATTTGGGTCTGAAATCAGAC
The DNA here is from genome assembly GCA_020510985.1 of Pholidichthys leucotaenia. Taxonomy (NCBI): domain Eukaryota; kingdom Metazoa; phylum Chordata; class Actinopteri; order Cichliformes; family Pholidichthyidae; genus Pholidichthys; species Pholidichthys leucotaenia. Next base: position 190,153,626 of record CM035840.1, read on the forward strand.
TTTGGGGTAATAACCACTGGAGGGCAGTTTTTTATAAGCCCCACATCATACTTGTGTGCAGCCCACAGAGATGATGGAACACGTGAGAGCATGTGGTCTTCCTGACTCTGTACAGAGGGCAGGATAACAGGATTCATCCATCTGTACTGCCTGTTATTGTCCAAAGTTTGGGTGAAATGCTCACAGGAAAGTGAAACCGCGTACTCTGCACGATGCATCTGCAGAGAGGGGGAAAATGAAACTGTACTGAGGCCAATATTGTGTAGTGGTGCAGATGAAACCCAGTCATCAGCATGATGAGCAGCAAGGGCCCGTGCACCCATATCGCTCCACGCTGAGGAGGGGGCTTTTGTGAGTGAAACATGTGGGTGGCTGTGTGGAACTAAGAACACAGTAGACATGCAAGGTGTGAGTGTGATCAGTAGGAAACTGAAATCTGCTGCCCACACAATGTGTGTGGTTTGCAATGGGGTAGATTTGACTTGTAACCATTGATTTTCATATTTTGTGTCAGGGCCCTGTGAAAGATGTGATGTGCAATGTGTCCTGTGTGGTGGCATGGACACTGTGGCATGTGACAAGAGTTTCTTTCCCATTTCAACCAAATGGAAGCTTTGCCCTTCATCTGTCAGTGCCCACTCATAAATGTACAGCAGAGATGGAATTTTGGCAAAGATTGAGTTGGGAGTGTCAATTTGTGTTCCCTGTAGTGTGCAGGAGAGTGAGAGTGACAAACTGCACATCAGGTCTCTGCCTAACAAGCTGAAAGGGCACTGAGGTGAAAATAGGAAGTTGTGAGGGAATGTTTTCCCATCCACTGTGCATGACAATGGTTCAGTGAAAAACTCATGTGTGAAACCTCCACTCGCCAGTTGTGATGTGAGGAAGCGAGAGGTAAGGGGAGGTTTTACTCCAGAGGCTGAGGACAATACTGAATTTGTGGCACCAGAATCTACCATAAAATCTATCATCTTCCCCGAAACTTTAACAGGCGGGATTGGTAAATCTCTGAAGTGAGAAGTAGAATATGATGCAAATGTCATTGCCGGCATGTTTTCAGTATGGGGTGTGTGTATGGCTGTAGCATGATTTTTATTGGCAAGCACATGTGCGGCGTCTGCTGGGGGTGAAGGTAGAAAGAGCGCACATGTTCCAGTCTTATCTGCCTGGCGTCATTGCTGCTGCTGTTGGGGCTGGAATTGTGATGGTGGTTGCGGCTGGGGGAAAGGTTGAGATGGCTGGCCAGGGTTCTGTTGGGGCCACGATCCACGGTTGCTCCGCTGAAAGTTGCCTCTTCCTCATCCATGTCCTCGTGGACCAGACCTTGGTCTCATGGGGCAGGCTGTGATCCAGTGTCCAGCTTGCTTGCAGTAGCTGCAGGTTGACAGTTGTGGGCACTGTCACATCCAGTGTCCGTCTTGGCCACAATTATGGCACTGGTTGGGGCCAAAGGCAGTGGCGGGTTGTTGAGGTGGAGCAGGTACCCACTGCGCCATGGCAAGTAGTGCCTTTTCCAGATTGTCCTCTTTAGCCTTGGTCTTCCTTTTGGAGATGGACTCATGTTTGCGATGATGATGTTCAGCATGACGAAGTACTTCTGCGCAGCTCACCTTTTCCCACCCAATGCAGGTCTGCTTGACGTCTGCTGCTAAACTGGGCAGCAGCCCTGCCATAAACCACATATTGAGATGTGTGCCGTATGCGCCCTTGTCCTCCATGTAATCCTCATTCTCTGGTGGGGGAATTCCCGCAGCTCTGTTAAATACCTACCGGAGCCTGTGAAAATAATCCCCTGGTGTCTTGTCGTCTCTCTGTTTGCACTCGGACACCTTAGTGAGGTTTGAAGTTTTCCTGCACTGTTCATGGATCTCTGTGACCAGTTTGTCTAAAGCCCGTTTGTATTCTTTGTTATGTTCTTCTCGTGCTGTTCCCCATTCTCTATTGTCGGGCCTGACATCCTCTGCAAATACTGGCATTGGCTTGGCCATGTTGGTGGGAGTGCATTTCTGTGCCATCACCCTCCTTAATTCGAAGAAGGTAGGGTGATAAGTTTGACAAAACGCCAGCAGCTGCTCACAGAAATACATGGGATTGTTCTCTAGCTGTGGTAGAGTGGCAGTGAACTTGGGTATGTCTTCTGGTGCCCAAGGCCTAAAGACAACTTGTGGCCCTGCTGGTCCCATGACCTCCACCATTGGCAAGGTTTGGGGTGGCTCTTGGTCATTTTCTTGTTTTAAAGGTGCAGACGGGTGTTGGTGTGACGCCTTTGGTTGGCCATCATGAATTGGTGGCAGCCGCAGGGCGTCTGCCTCCGTAAGACATTGCTTCCTTTCTTTCCCGCCTGTTGCCCCTTCAAGACATTAAATATCAATCATATGCTCATGCTACAGCAGGAATGAGAGGTGAGGAGGCTCCACTGAGTGAATCAGTCTCCCTGGAAAACCAGGGGCTTCAGTTCCTTGATAGTAGAACTATAAAGGTCGAAGCAAATGCAATTTCAGCCTGTCATGTTTTACCCAGAAAGGATAATAAAACAAAGAAATCAATTGTGATGCGTTTTGTGAACAGAAGGGTAAAGAATGACATACTGAGGCAGGCCAGAAAGCTACGGGGAACAGAAGTTTACCTAAATGAACATCTAACAAAAACTAATGCTGAAATAGCACGTCAAGCACGGATGCTGAAAAGACAAAATAAGATACAGGCAACATGGACAAGAAATTGTAGAGTTTGGATCAAACTAAATGGAACACCTGAGGAAGCAAAGAGTATAATAATCAGAGAGATTACTGACTTAAATAAATATAGATGAACACTGATTAAGAAAATTAAGAGACTATGATAATCTATATCCACACACAAGGCAAGAATAGTTCTTTTGACATACCATGTCAATGTCCTTTAAAAAAAAAAACAACAAAAAACTAAACAAAACAAACAAAAAAACTAGTGACTGGCTTGAGTAGACATCAATTATCCCCAGTCGGAGGAAGTCATTTGATACAGAGTGAGGAAATTCAAACTCTGAAAATATGCCATTATGCTGAACATAAACTACAAGAGATGGAGAATGATATTGATCCTGATAACCACTTTTTCAATAATATTCATAATCATTGTGAATATTACACTGAAAAGCAATTCAAAAGTCAAGTGCAACTAGATGGTAAACTATCAATAATACACTTCAACAGCAGAAGTCTTAACAAAAACTTTCCACAGATTCAGGACTATTTAAAACAGCTAGACAGAAAATTTACAGCCATCGCAGTCTCTGAAACTTGGCTTAATGAGGAGCAGGCTCCCCTGATGGCTATAGAGGGATATCAGATGTTTCATATTAATAGATCTCAAAAAAAGGGTGGTGGTGTTGCACTGTATATTAATGACCTGTATAGGTGTAAACTTGTAAATGGAATGTCCTTTGCACTACCAGGGATTTTAGAATGTGTTACTGTTGAGATTGACCAAGATAAAACAAAAAATCTAATTATAAGTTGTATATATAGAACGCCGGGAACTTGCATTGAGACATTCAGAGATAAATTAGTCGAGATGTACAATAATATTACTAGTAAGAAAATGGTAGTAATTTGTGGAGATTTCAATATTGATTTACTAAATCCATATCAACAAAATGTAATTACAGAGTTCATGAATTCTATGTACAGTATGAGTCTATATCCCACAATAACACATCCCAGTAGAATCACAGTTCACACTGCTACACTTATTGACAACCTGTTTGTTAATATTATTGATAAGAAAATAGAAAGTGGATTATTGATAAATGATATAAGTGACCATTTGCCAACCTTTGCACTTATCCATGGCCACACGGAGGCCAATACAGAAAAAATTTTAAAATCATTCAGATACAAATCACAAAATGCAATCAGTTCTTTTAAAGAAGACTTGCTGAAGCAGGACTGAACAAAAGTCTATGTATCAGATGTAAATGAAGCCTACGACACATTTATGAACATTGTAATGACTCTTTATGAAAAAAAATTGTCCATTAGTAAAGAAAAAGCTTAAACATAAATTTGTCGATAAGCCATGGTTAACCAAAGGATTACAAAAGACGTGTAAAAAGAAAAATTTATTATATAAAGCTTTTCTAAAGAAAAGGACAAAAGAAGCAGAGCAGCGGTATAAAACATACAAAAATAAGTTAACATATATAATGAGATGTAGTAAAAGAGACTATTACAGTAAAGAACTGGAGAAAAACAGAGGCAATATTAAAAATACATGGACAATACTTAACAATATTTTTGGAAATAAAAACACAAATACAAGCTACCCAACCAATTTTTCAAAAAATAATACAACGACTCAGAGTGGGAATGCAGTTTCACCTGCAGATGAATTTAATAACTTTTTTGTTAACATTGGTCCTAATTTGGCTCGAGAAATACCCATTACGGCACCTATGGGTGATACAATAAGCAAAAACACTGCTATAAAAGACTCCATTTTTATAAAGAACACAGACGAGAGAGAGGTCACTGAAATTGTTAAATCGTTTAAAAGTAAGTCATCTACGGACTGTGATGGTATTGACATGCTCTCAGTCAAAACTATTATCGAATGCTTAGTGAAACCACTGACGTATTTGTAACCTGTCTCTCCAAACAGGTATATTTCCCAATGCAATGAAAATAGCTAAAGTAATTCCGATATACAAGACAGGTGACAGAGGGGAACTTTGAAACTATAGACCAATTTCACTATTGCCACAATTTTCCAAGATACTTGAAAAATATTCTGTGAGAGAATTGACAACTTCATAATGAAGAATAATTTATTGTGTGAGCAGCAATATGGGTTCAGACACAAGAGGACAACTGCATTTGTTCTAATGGAATTTATAGAAAAAATATCAACTGCCGTTGAAAATAAAGAGTATTCAGTTGGGGTATTCCTGGATCTTAAAAAAGCATTTGATACAGTGGATCACAATTTATTATTAAAGAAACTTCAAAATTGTGGTATTGGGGGGTAGCACTGTCCTGGTTAAGTAGTTACTTAAAGAATAGATATCAGTATGTATGTGTTGGTAACAAAACTCACAGATACTGAAGGTTACTTGTGGAGTCCCACAGGGTTCAGTTTTGGGGCCATTGTTATTCAATATGTATATAAATGATATATGTAAAGTCTCGGAAAAAATGGATTTAATATTGTTTGCCGATGACACTAATCTATTATGTAGTGGAAGCAATTTGGAACAACTTTTGGATACACTCGGAAAGGAATTAGGAAAGCTTAAACTGTGGTTTGATTCAAACAAATTAACACTCAATTTAAGTAAGACAAAATTTATAGTTTTAACAACCATCACAACAAGTTAATCAAATCAATCAAATCAAATCAAACTTTATTGTCATATTGCTGTACATAGAACTGTAGTGCAGGCAAGATGAAATTGTGTTTCTCTCTGCATCCATATAGATAGAACTTAGTATCTAAACTCAGTGTGAATGGTGTAGAGATTGAAAGGGTATCTGAAACTAAATTTCTTGGAGTAATAATTGATAATAAACTGTGTTGGAAGTCACATATTAATTATATTAAAGGTAAAATATCTAAATCAATTGCAATACTACACAGAGCGAAATATTTGCTGAATCAACCCACATTATATACTTTGTATCATTCATTAATACTCCCATACATGACATATTGTACTGAAGTATGGGGAAATACATATAAAACAAACATATATCCAGTCTTTATGCTTCAAAAGAGAGCTATTAGAATAGTAAACAAAGCTGCTCACAGGGAACCAACAAACCCACTTTTTCTTAAATTGAAAGCTCTCAAGTTGAAAGATATGGTTGACTTGAAAACTGCAGTAATAATGTTTAAAGTGAAGAATCTATCACTGCCCGCAAATATCCAAAAGCTGTTCCAAATAAGGGAGAAACAATATCATTTCAGAGGAACGTGTATATTTCAAAAACCTTCAGTGAGAACTACCACCAAACAACACTGTGTTTCAGTGCAAGGAGTCAGATTATGGAACGATTTTGGACCTGAATTAAAATCATGTACAACGCTTGGACAATTTAAACAAAAACTAAAGGAAGAAATACTCCAAACATATACACAAGATGACATGTAAAATCACATAAGGATTGTCATATCCAGTCTGCGTTGTGTTGCTCCCTAGTTTTTTTTGTCACATTTTGTCTTAGCTTTGTTCTGAATTGTATTCGCTCTTGTTTTGTTTTTCTTTTGAATTCTTGGATGGAATATGGGTGGGCAATATAAGCTGCGGCTTCAGCCATCACCCATTTCGGATAACTTATGTTGAACTGTATAATCAGAGGAGTTATTGTTTAATTTGACCTTGTTGGATTTTTCCCCTTTGTTATATTATTCTGTTTCTTTTAATCTTTATTTTTAATCTAGCCGAAAATAAAGATTCAAGAGGTGGCATGTCCTCATCAATAGGCGGTGGGAAAGGGCATGAGTCATCGTCCTTATTCAGCACAAATGGGCCAGGCAGGGCTGGATACAATGCGGCAGTGAAAGGGTTAATACGGTGGGGTTGGGGTGGAACGGGTCGATCACGTTCATGGGGGGGAGGTACAGGGTCCCTAGCAAAGTGTAATAATTGTTTTTGTACGGTGTGTGTGTATTTTCTCTGTCTTTCTTCCTCCATTCATTCTCCCTTCTATTCTGTTCTTGCTTATTCCTATGTGTCTTTGCCTCCGCCAGCCACATCTCGGCCGCACCCTTTTCTAACTGTAACCGCGTCAGCTATTCTCTGTCTTTCTTACTCTGCTTCTTCCTGGTTTGTACCTTCTGAATTTCACCATTTATTTTATCCCTCAAGGTGGTAATAACCTCAACAGAGAATGACCCCCCCCCCCCCCCAAGAGGAAATTCAGCCCTGGAGATCCATTTTTCCAAAAACTCAACACTCTCAGGACCATAGGTATCAGTCATGTATTTCACCTTTGGTCCCGCCACGCCAGACGGATGCTGTCTGGGCTTGGACTTGCAAGACCCCATTTCGACCAATACGACCGCCAGTCACTACAAAACATCTTAAGTACCTGCTAGCGCATCCTTACTTCGACCGCTGGTCACCCCAGGCGTCCCCATGCATGCCCCAACGTGTCTCACTGTGTAATTCAAGACTATGTCCCCAAAACTGTCTATGACAGTTACTGTACACTGTCTTCAGTTCAGTCCTGCCATGAGATCATCCCACCGGACTCCAAAATTTTCACAGATATCAGCCTATGTTGGTGAATTACATGACTGATATTCTACCAATAATCTTATAAAAACATAAAATTTAAGGTGTACTTACTATAATCTGAAGGTTTGAGATGGTTCTTCGGGATTATGCGTCACGACCCCATCAAGCAACACGCTCACATCGCCTGGAAGGCAGAAAGAGCCGAACTCCGTTCGAGGTGATCAATCCACGTCAGCTGCTGGAAATCGGTGATAAATAATCCCACTTCTGACACCACTGATGTAACTGAATTTTATCTAAACACCTTTAAGGTCCTGGGATAAATAATCAGACGGATCTGCAGGTTAAATAGCCTTTTATTGCTGCCAGCAATGAGAGGAGTGAGAGCAGGGAGAAAAAAAGTCAGCTCTCTCTCCCAGAGAGAAAAGCATAGCCGTTTTATGACCTTCAGTGAAGTCTTTGGAATGTTTGTTAAGACAGGCGGAGAAGAGGAGGATAGAACTCAGAGACACTATGCAGTTTACCCTCTCCCCCCAGTAGGGTTACAATGGGCAGTGTATAAAAACAGTTCTTATATGGATACAAGAACAATTCATATGTTGAAGCACACACACACACACACACACACACACACACACACAATTCATATATTGGGACACTTGTAAAACATATGATCCCTGGTTACTCAACAGATTAATGCATAAACAGTAGATTAATGCATAGACAGTAAATTTCCACCACACCCTTAACCACGGCAAGTTCGAGAAGCTTCGCGCGAGTGCGATATTGGTCCATAATTTGGGCATGGAGGGCCAAAGGATCCTCGAGACACTAGGAGGAGCTGACAGTTTCGACAAGGCAGTGGAGCTGATGGCGTGCTATTTTCACACCCCAGAGAACGTTACCATCCGCTGCATCCAGTTTCGGTAGCGCCGCCAGCAGGTGGAAGAGTCGGTGAAGGGGTTTGTTTCAGACCTGTGTCAGCTGGTGGGTGAGTGACAGTTTGGAGCCCTGCAGGATGAATCTGCGACCAGCTGGCGGAGCACGTGCACTGCCCCGCGGCTCGGTCAAGACTCCTGACTTTTTCGGGCGAGCTAACGTTAGCCACAGCCATTGAAATTGCACAAGAGTTTGAGGCTGCAGAAACAATAACGAGGGACCTCAGTGGGAGGACCACTCCAGCATTAGATGAGCCTCGTGTAAAGGTGCTGACGCTGGACCCTGGGAATGAAGACGACACTGAGGAAGAAGAATACACCTCCGTTGTCAAGATTAGGTCTGCTCTGGGTTTGACGAGATGTTATGGCTATGGGTCCGCGAGACATAATTATAAGTCCAGAGAGTGTCCGGCGAAGGGCAAGCACTGCGGGAGATGTGGTCTACTGCACCATTTTGCCAGGGCCTGCAAGAATTTTGAGCGAGGGGGACAGAGACAGGAGGAGGGCCCTTCTGTGAAGACTCTGACAGTGGTCCATGCCATTTCCCCAGAGACGTACGGATGTGAGCACTGCACTGTGGAGCTGGATGGCGCTGAAGTGTCGCTACTGGTGGATACTGGTTCAGTGGCTTCGGTGCTGAATTCAGCAAAGGTGAAGAGTCTATTTCCCCACTACCGTATACACAAGGAGTCCACCCCCTTCTACAGCTATGGCTGGAATAAGCTCGCTGTGCTGGGGGCGGTAGAACTAACGGAAAGGTACAAGTCATGGATCATGACGGATATTTGTGTTGTGGTGACCGCTTCGGGATCCAGTATCATGGGGTGCGACATGTTCTATGGCTTGGGCTTTTACATCGCCAGTGACACCGGAGAGGAGTGGTCGGGTTGTGGTTTGTGGGACCGACCTGCTCCGGAGGTGGAAGATGGTGAAGTGTGGGACCATGACTGGCCTAGCCTTGCAGGAGATTGAAGGGATAAACATCACGGGGCTCCTCCCCGGGATGGACCTGGTGCCAGAGTTCAAGTTGCCCTTGGTGTGGGAACTGGACGGCACGGCGGGACCCCTGGGTCGGTAGTTAGGACCAATCCAGCGGCGCTGAACAGCACCGGAGCAAGATTGACAGGTGCAGTTTTAAAATGCACCGAAAAATGGCCTTCAGGTCGGACTGGGAAATCAACCAGTCCCAAATGGGAGGCTGGCTCGCAACATGGTGGTCCGAAGAGGATTAATAGAGCTCCCCTGCATGTTGGTGACGTGGTTCACCCAAGGGTTGAAGCTCAGCCGAGAGAGACCCATGCACGTCACGAGAAGAGTGATGACCAGGGGCGGCTACAGGTGATGGCGGCCTGCAGTGACGGCTATTTGGGCCTGTCGACGAGACGTGGAAGCACCCCAATGAGCTGTGCTGCGTGGTAGAGAAGAGGAGACAGTGCAGTTCTTCTCCAGAAGCCAAAAGATGGACCCACCAGATATTGGGGGGGGGGGGGGCTCCACTGGGTTTGTGGTGTGGCTGGGGTGTATTTAGTGTGTGTTTTGAATTCCGAACCCCATGCCATAGTGTAAATAGTTTGTTTGATTCTATTGGGTTTGGGCCCCGGTAATATGTAAATAAAAAACAAAAAAAACTGCCAAGTGATGTAAATTGAGTGGATTTGGTATGAAGTTTGGTTGATTCACTGTATTTATGGGAAATTGTAAAAGAAAAGATATCTGATTATCAATGAGAATTTATTTGTCTATATGGTTACCCAACACTGTATTTCTGTGTATGATGTGCCCAAGTGTGGGGTGGGGATTATGGGGTGGGGGCCGCCAATAGGGGGTTATTTAGGTTCTGATTTAGGTTCTGTTTTATGTTGTTTCTTGTTGTTGTATATATATGGTAAATGTTCTGGGATTAATTTATTTAGAAACACGGCTTCTTTTATTTGAACTGCAAGGGACAAGGTGGCAGAATAATCCGCCTGGCCATGTAGGGGGTGCTGGTAGTCTACCCAGCCCTCCAACCTTAGTTGTGTGAATGGATAGGTTAATTATTTATTTTTGTACATATGTTTTGTGAGTAGAGTGTGAGTCGGGTGATAAATTTGGGTGGGCTAACCAGTGTGCTTGCAATTTTTTTTGAAGGGGGGAAAATGTTACATATAAGTTTTAGCATTAGTATTAGTAAGATGGCTGGGTTGGCCGGGGAACAGACAGGGGTGACGGACTGCCTTTTCCGGTAGTGACGCCACCCAGAGTATAAAGGGCACGGGCAGAAGATGCATGTTCTCTTTGTGCCGTCGAGCCCTGAACTATGGAGTGCCCTACACCTGTTGTATGTATTATTTATTGTTATAATAAAGTTATGTTCAGTGCACCCCTGCCCTGCTCATTATTATAAGAAGTATGGACACAACACAGCCAACACCGGTGTCCCACCGTGCGCTCTACGAACATTCGGGGGGAGGCATGCTCAACCTGCCCGATCAGTGGTACACGAAAGTCCCGACCGCTGCTTCATTATGGAGCAGAATGACCAGATCAACTGCATATTACATGCAAACACATGTTTTGACTAAACGACAACAACACGCCAAAATGTCCAAATAACAAAATCAATCATTTTTATTTAAATATTTACAGACAAATAGGCAACAATGATGCAAAACTTGCAGCCAAGCGTGTGTGTGATTGGTGAAGGGATCAGCGCCGTACGTGAATGACCTCAATTTTCCTCTGGAGATGAATAAAGTATACAAGATACAAATACAAAATAATAATAATAATAATAATAATAATGTTTGGTGTTTTGTACTTATAATATTGCTAAAATATAAAAGGATGCACTACAATGGGTCTCAAATATTTGTAAATGTGTCCTGTTATAGTACTGCATATTGACGATAGACTATAAACTACACATATAAACTAAATTATAATGGTGACTGAACAACTCCCATTCCCCAAAGTGCAACATACAACATTTACTGTATAAATATAACTCGTAAAAGATAAGATAAGATTAGACAAGCCTTTATTAGTCCCACAATGGGGAAATTCCAGGATTGCAACAGCACAGGGGTAGCAACACTCAGAGCAATAATTAAGAAGATATGGAAGATATAAATAAGAGCAGTGGATATACATACATACACATCAATATATAAATATATATACAAAGTGCGGAGCATTGTAGCGAGATGGAATAAACAGCATAACCGTCTACTTAGTTATCCTACATAGTATGAATATGTACCCATACATATTGTCACCCTCCGTAGCGACCGATACTGTCCTAGTTGTATATACTGGAGGGGACCGTTTGTGTAAGTCTATTGCGTCTTTTGCATTCAGTACTATTAGGTCGTCACGTTTTTTTGCTATCTCTGCGAGCAGCCGTGCTTAGGTTATACAGTCTGACTGCCATAGGTAGGAAGGACCTGCGAAACCTCTCGGTTGCGCACCTGGGATGATGTAGTCTACTGCTAAATGAATTCCTCAGTGCGTTCAGTATGTCCTGCATAGGGTGGGACTTGGACTCCAGCAGAGATGACAGTTTAGCCACCATCCTTCTCTCTCCTATCTCCTCCACTGGGTCAGGGCGCTGCGCCAGGACAGAGCTAGCTTTCTTGATCAGTTTGTTCAGTCTCTTCCTATCGGCTGCTGTAATGCCACTGCCCCAGCAGACCACTCTAAAAGTGATGGCTGATGCCACCACCGTGTCGTAGAATGTCTTCAGCAGCGCCCCTTGTACACCAAAAGACCTGAGTCTCCTCAGTAGGAACAGCCTGCGCTGTCCCTTCTTGTAGAGTGCGTCGGTATTGTGTGACCAGTCTATTTTATTGTTCAGATGAACACCCAGGTACTTGTAGGATGTCACCATCTCGATGTCTGTTCCCTGTATGTTTACTGGTACTGTGAGGGGTTGTCCTGGCCTGCGGCAGTCCACCACCAGCTTCTTAGTTTTCCTCGCATTGATCTGGAGGCAGTTCCTATGGCACCAGTCCACGAATTCCTGGATAAGTCCTCTGTACTCAGCTTCATCTCCGTTGGAGATGAGGTCGACGATTGCAGAGTCGTCAGAGAACTTCTGTAGATTGCAGTGTGTTGTGTTGTGTGAGAAGTCCGCAGTATAAAGGGTAAACAGGAAGGGAGCCAAAACCGTTCCCTGGGGGACCTCGGTGCTACTGATGATCGTGTTGCACACACAGTCCCGGGTTCTCACAAACTGTGGCCGGTTAGTGAGGTAGTCCAGGATCCATGATGACAGGTGCTGGTCCACCCCTGCGCACAGCAGCTTGTCCTTCAGGATCATCGGTTGGATGGTGTTGAAAGCACTGGAGAAGTCAAAGAACATGATCCTCACCGCATTCCCGGGCTTCTCCAGGTGGGACAGAGAACGGTGAAGGAGGAAGATCACTGCATCCTCTACCCCAATGCCAAAAAAGATCACACAAATAAGTGATCTGACAAAAAAAAAACAACAAGCGGTTCTTAAACAGTGGCTAATATTGGATGTCCCATTCATTTTCAATTATTCTGTAATTAATATTCATACAATCAAATAAATCTCAGTTCAGTTCTTTTCATATTTGTCAAAGTCTAACATGTGTGATTGCCTACATATAGGCTACACCTCTGTATTCCACTTTCAAACACAGCCTACGTTTGGGCCTGTAAAGCATGACTGGGCTACTTATTTCACACAGGAATACTTGCTTTATATGGGCATGCACTAGTTTTAGCAATTTTAGGTTAAAACCAATTTTATTTCCTGTAGTTTATGTAACGTTGTGACAAAAATGTTTTGTTAAAATTCGTACCCAAGCAGTTAGAATGGGGTATCTGTATTCTGCATTCTGATTGGTTGTGAACATAGATGTCTACTACTGTATTGGTCCGTATCTCTCAGTAAGAATGAGAACAATGTCTTAGCATGACAGTGTGTGTCAGTGAGTTACAGTGGGGAAAACAAGTATTGAACACGTCAACATTTTTCTCATGGACCTGAGATTTTCACCAGATACCAGTAAAAATCCAAGTAATCCATACATGCAAAGAAATCAAGGCAAATGTGTTCACAAAACAAGTTATATTTAATAAAATGGAATGACACAGGGAATAAGTACTGAATATGCTTGGTGAAATTAATTTAATATTTAGTAGAAAATGTTATGTCTGTAAACCTGGCACGAAGGGAGGCAGACGAGAGGTTGCACTGGAATGGGACTTTATTATAACACAGGTTGTAATACAGCAGGTGCTATACAGTGTGGGGTCGTCTGGGCAAGAACAAGCCCAAAATGGTGGACGCCCCATTTATAGGGCGGTGTGGTAGCGCACCCGGAAGGTTTCATCGTCACATCGTACTTCACAATAAAACCCACCATCACATTCGACCCCCCCCCCCCCCCTTTATAAAGCAGAAAAACACACTGAATTAAATCCACCCAAATTTTGTAGATAAAACCCCCGATAAACACAGTAAACACCACAGAACACTAGAACTAGGGACGGTGGGTGGATTGCCACACGGCCCGCAAGGCCAAGTGGTTTATTCTGCCACTTTTCCCTGGTATACCAGCCATGCTCCTAACTAAAGAGTCCATAGTCTCTTCTTCACAGTCTCCCATGGTAAGGGAGGGTCTGCTGGGCGGGCCCTGCAGCAGCCCTACGGCGGACGTGCCCCTGGAGGAGACAGGCCCCCAGGACCAGGGCTGATCGTCAAAACACAGGAGGTCGGGTCTCCCACCACCTTCGCCAACTCCTGTGTAGCCCCATCAGTCGGAATGTCCACCTGGACACGCCGCAGTTGGTTTGCATGTCGGATCAAGCTGTCTGCCAGGCAGAAACATGCCACTCCCACTTTTGCCACAATCCCCAGTGGCGCCCAATGTCCCACTGGCTGCAGCCCAGCCAGTCGTCACCCTGGTATCTCCTTGGCACAAACCCGAACCCAGTCCATGACCTGGAGGGGCTCCTTGCTCGGTATGATGTGCCGCTGCAGTTCCGGCAGGTCCGCGTCCTTCATCCATGTTGTGTCGTCATGACACCGTGGTGGCACAGCAGCCACCACTGTCACAGCAGACCCCTCATCTGACGTCATCCAAAGTTTGACTTTGGCACCAAAAACGTCCAATGTCTCCCTGGTGACACCCGTCGGAATGGACCCTCCACTCGCGAACTCGGTTGCTCCCAAAATAGCTGGCTGAGTGCGGGCACTGGAGTCGTCTGATTCCTCCACTGAGCACATGTCTTCCTGGGTGTCAGAAACCTGTGCTTCAGTTCCGGCACTTCCAGCGGGAACCCCATTCCACACCATGACACCATCCACCAGGCCTGGTGATTCCCACCATCCACATCTGGACCACTCGAATCCAGCACTGCCCCAATGGCAAACCCCAGTCCACAAAACAGGTCACAACCCACAATTCCCTCGCCACGCGTTGCCACCTGGAACATAAAGCTGTGCACTGCCCCGCTGCCACAGCGAGCAGCAACTCCACAGTCCCGGCACTGCACAGTCTACCACCACCACAGCCACACAGCGGCGCCAGGCCCCTCCTGATCCTGTAGTGCAGGAAAATTTTTTTTTAGCATGGCCCAATTTAGCACCGGCCACACTGCCGCCGTGTCGAGTATCAATGGCAAAGCCACACCATCCAATTCCACCATATAGTAGGAAAACCCATTGGCTTTAGCACTCACAGAGTGGATGGTCGTCATAAGCAGACGGGCTGGTCTACCTGGCGGGCTCCACAATGATGGGGACCGACACATTCTGGCGAAATGATTCATGTGCCCACACTTGCTGCACCGCTTCCCTCTTGCCGAGCATGCTCACGCATAACTCTGGTGCATCGGGGACCCACAACTCCTGCATATGGGGTCCTTCGGAGCAGACCTACAGCCCACTGCGTACGCCTCATAGTCATCTGTCATGCTCCATTCGTCCTCTGAGTCCACTCCATTCATCGACGTCATCCCTTCTGGTGTCTTCTGAGACTGGCGCCCATTTAGCTCCGAGGTTAGCTTATCTGCAGCCACTAGCTGCAAAGCTAGCTCAATTGCCCCAGCTAGCACTAAGTCATTTGGCACTGTTAGTAACCTAGCCCTTATCGTGGCACTACACGTGTGCTCGGCTAACTGGTCCCTTACCATCTCGTCCTCTAACGGCCCAAACTGGCACACACTGGCTAACTGTCTTAAGTTGGCGACAAATTCTTGAATGGGCTCACTGGCTCCCTGGCGCCATACTGTAACGCTGTTCAGAGTAGTGAAGTGGTTAGCCATTAGCTCCATGATGTCCTCATACGAGTCTGCCGTGCTGAGCGTTTGCACAATCCTCTGACCTTCGATGCCAAGGTTGTGGACAAGTAACGCTTGCATCCTCACCTTATCCAGCTTCCCTTGGTCTAACGCTGTGTGGTAGTTTTCAAAAGCCTCCACCCAGCGGGGCCATGGGACCAGAAGGTGGCATCATCACACCGTACTTCACAATAAAACCCACCATCACAGAAAAGCCTTTGTTGGTAATAACTTCCAGACACCTCCTGTGTGGAGAAACTAGGCGCAGGCATTGCTCAAGAGTGATTTTAGCCCATTCTTCCACACAAACTGTCTTCAAGTCTTGAAGGTTCTGTGGGTGTCTTCTATGAACTCTGATCTTCAGTTCGTTCCATAGATTTTCAATTGCATTCAGGTCAGGTGACTGACTGGGCCATTCTAGCAGCTTTATTTTCCTGCTCTGGAGCAAGTTGAGAGTTTCCTTGGCTGTGAGTTTGGGATCATTGTCTTGCTGAAATGTCCATCCTTGTTTCATCTTCAGCATCTTGTCAGATGGCAACAGATTCTTATCAGTGATGTCTTTGTACATTTGTCCATTCATCTTTCCTTCAATTATATGAAGTCTGCCTGTACCATGTACACCCCCACACCATGATGGGATGTGCAGTGTCATTTCTCCTCCAAACATGCTGTGTGTTGTGGCATCTAAAAAGTTCATTTTTGGTCCCATCTGACCATACTATATTCTCCCAGTATTTTACTGGCTTGCCGAAATGTTGTGCAGCAAACTTTAAACAAGCTTCCTCATGCTTTTTCTTCAGCAATGGAGTCTTGTGAGGTGAGCGGGCATAGAGCCCATGTCGGTTGAGTGCATTATTTATTGTTTTCTTTAAAACAGCAGTACCTGCTAACTCCAGGTCTTTCTGGAGCTCTCCACCAGTGTTTTTTGGCTCTTGAATAGCTCTTCTGATAATTCTTTTGACTCCTCTGTCAGAAATCTTGCAAAGAGCTCCTGGTCGTGGCCAGTTTATGGTAGAATGATGTTCTTTCCACTTCTGAATGATGTCTTAAACAGTGCTCACTGGAACATTCTGTCATGATCCTGTGGCACGGGTGGGAGCTGTACCGTTTCCCTGTCCAGTAAGCGTTTTTCTGTCTGTTCACTATTATTTTTAAGTTTATTATGAGTGTTTTGAGTTCTGTTTGTATTTTTATGGTTTCTGGTATATTTATTTTGACAGCGCTGTGCTGCTTCTGGCTGTCAATCTGTTCGGGGCTGCACAGCTGCTGTCCATTCTGTTACTCATGAATCCACACCTGTCTCTGATTGTGTGTTGTATTTAAGGGGCACGACAACCTCTGCGGCTTGTCTTGTCCTTCTTCGCTGTGAACCCATCCTGTGAATAGCAGTCTTCATCCTGAGCGTGTTTGGGGTTCCGCTGTCGAGGAGAGTTGAAGTGCTCTGTCCAGATGCGTCTTTCCCTGTTGTCCCAGCTGTAGAGCCCCGCAGCCTTCAGGAGAGCTCCGGCTGGGTTCCACCCCTGGTCAGGCATCCCCTGGTGTCCTGTCCCCCTCGACGTTGAGCCCCACTCTCCTCCAGTGTTTGTGTTTGTATTTTGTTGTTCTTTCCATGCGCTTCATTTAGTTTTTGTGCACTAAGTCCTTGTTGTGTTTCCGTTAATAAATGTGCCAACCTACAGTAAGCGTGTGGTGTCCTATTTTACAACACATTCAGCAGTTTAGAAATGCACCTGTAACCAATGCCATCATTATGTTTTGCAACAATAAAGTTGTGAAGATCTAGAGAGAGCTCTTTGCTTCTACCCATCATGAGTTCTTTGTGGTGTGACAATCTGATATTCACAGACCTTCTAAAGGCTGTCAGTCAGGACTTAACCAACTGAAATTAATTTGCATTGATGGGGATGGGATGGCTTCCTAAATTCTGATGGATTTCAGCTGGTTTCTTGGCTTTCTTTGCCTTTTTGCACTTCTTTTTCTTCATGTGTTCAGTACTTGTTCCCTGTGTCATTCCACTTTACTGAATACAACTTATTTTGTGAACAGTTGTCTTGATTTTTTTGTATGTATGGATTATATGGGTTGTTACTGATATCTGGTGAAAATCTCAGGCCAATGGCTCCATCAGAAATATGTTTCATGAGAAAAATGTTGATGTGTTCAATACTTATTTTCCCCGCTGTATTTTTGATCAAGATTTGTCCTTTAATTCACATATTAAACTTGTTTCTAAAACTTCTTTTTATCATTTGCATAACATTGCCAAGATTAGGAATATCTTGTCTCAGAGTGATGCTGAGAAACTAATCTATGCTTTTGTTTGTTTTAGATTAGATTATTGTAACTTTTTATTATCAGGGTGTCGTAAAAAGTCTTCGGTTGATCCAAAATGCTGCAGCCAGAGTTCGAACCGTTACGACAAAGAGAAATCATATCGCTCCGGTTCTGGCCTCCCTTCATTGGCTTCCCATAGAATTTAGAATTAAGTTTAATATTCTTCTCCTCACTTATGAAGCTCTAAATAATCAGGCCCCTTGTTATTTAAAAGATCTGAGAGTACCTTTTCCTAACAGAGCACTATGCTTCCAAAATGCAGGATTACTTGTAATACCTAGAATCTCTAAAAATACAACGGGATGCAGAGGTTTCAGCCATCAGGCTCCTCTCCTTTGGAACCAAGCTGCCAATCTGGATTTGGGAGACAGACTTAATCTCTGTTTTTAAGAATAGGGTTAAAACTTTTCTTTTTGACAAAGCCCATAGTTAGGGTGGGATCAGGCGACCCTGAACCCTCCTTTAGTTATGCTGCCAATAGATTTAAACAGTCGGGGGACCTCCCACAATTCACTGGGCTTCACTCCTTTCTTCACTCTCAATGTAACCCTCCAAGCACAAGTTGGTTGAAAAAATGGCTTTGCAGTCGAAAAAACCTCTGGATTTGGTTGAAAAGTGAAAGATGAAAAGGCACCTTTTTCAGGTCATTGAAAAGACGTCTTCATATAGATGTCTCTGTGGTGCTGGGGTTTGACACCTTTTATTGTGAAGTGTGGTGTAGTGGCAGGTACTTCCTGTTCCGCCACTGCATCGCCCTATAAATAGCAGAGGGCATCATTTACACGGTCTCTTCAACCGGTGCCCTCTGCCTGGTGTCTACTGTGTGTCCGTTCTATAAACATTGTTCAATAAAGCTGAGTTTGTCCAGTCACCTGGCCTCATCCTTTCAGAGGTATTTTACATACATAACACTCTCTGCATGGTCTAAATTTGGTTGAAAAATGAGGATGAAAAGACATTTTTGTTCAAGTGTCTCCGTTGTCTTAATTTGGTTTAAAAGTGAAAGACAAAAACCCACCTTTTCGCCTAGAGCCCAAGGCTGGAACGGCAATAGAAGGACAACAGAAAAATTTGTAAAACATACTTTAACCGGAGTGGTGGCCTAGCTCTAGATGATAGAGCAGCCGCCCCACAACCGGGAGGTTGGGGGTTCAAGTCCCAGCCGGGCCATACTAAAGACCGTATAAAAATGGTACTTCCTGCCTTCTAGCTTGGTGCTCAGCATAATAGAATGGGGGAAGGAAAAAGTTGTTTGTGGTGGTGCCTTGCATAGCAGCGGCCCCTCTGATTCTAGATGTGATTAACATTGTAGATAGGAGAAATGTAATTTCATTCTACTGTACATGATTGGCTGTATGGATTGAATGACAAAGTTGGCTTTTTCTTTAATTCAAACAGTGCTTTTTGAGTGTATAGCACTGGTTTCAGATTGTTTAAGGTATTTAACAAACATTATGCCAACTGTGACACTTGTAGGTAATGGAGCTAGAAGCAGACGCTGACAAGTTTGTATGGTGATCAAACAATGAATTTATTTAGTAGGTGACAGTGAAGTGATCGGAGAGGAACTGGCAACCCCTGCACAGATGGGAGAGAAGAGGAAAGTGGTGAGTGTACAGCTGAACAACTGCAGGCAACATTAGGATTGTTTCTCTTACAGGTGGCGCTGAAAACCACACGGTGAGAATTGTTGTAGGATGTTGCTCTTCCTCCTCTTGGGTTGTGCAGAGTTGGACAAGGTAGGAGTTTGCCACGACCGGGGACTTGGGGGAGACTTGTTCAAGGCTTACTTGAATGTCAGAATGAACCAAGTTTAGTGAACAGGTTTTTCCGCCACCACCTGAACTCAGTGGAAGGTCCTGGGGAGAAGGTAGGTATTTAAGGAGAGAATTAAGTTGAGATGAAATGTTTTCCTTACAAAGGTCCAATGTTGAAGAAGTGGAGAAGGCACAGAAAGATCCCAGGTTGGCACACATAGCAGAAGACAGCTGCTTCTCTGGAAAACAGAGTTTAAAAAGAAACTGATCTTTTTGCAGCAAGTAGAGGCAGGTGGTAATCAGAGCAGCAGGTCTTGATTAGCAACTAGCAGAGACAACAGAGGAGAGAGAATGTGCGCCAACCTTGGAATACTACAAAATGTCAAACTGTTAAAAAATATGCATTTTTATGGAGTACTTTTAACAAAGATTCCCAATGGTTGTAAAAGTATACTGCTCAAAAAAAATAAAGGGAACACTTTGAAAACATAAGATTTTAATGGGAAAAAAATAAGCTGGATAACTACACTGATATGGACTGGATAATGTGTTAAGAATGAAAAGATACCACGTCTTTTGATGGAAATGAAAACACTCCAAAACTTAAAGTGAAGAAATTGTGGCAGGCTAGTCCAGCTTACTTAGATTAAAAAGTGTTCCCTTTATTTTTTGAGCAGTATATATTTGACTTTTGAGAGACAGACCCCCACCACCATTACCAAATGTCAAAAACTATTTTGAGGATAAATTTGGCCCAAATCCTGTGGACTAAACAGCTCAAATATTGGACTATTTTTTAGTAAATATGGTCAGGCACAGCCCAGTTTTCAACAACTGTTTTCTGGTTAAATATGGTTCATATTAAACGGATTAAACATTGCCCAATTTTCAACGTCTATTTGTGAGCTAAATTAAGGCTTGGACCGACGAACCTGATTTAGCTCACAATACAACATCTAAATTATGGCTTGTGCTGGAGGGGAATATTTTTGCTGGTCTTTATCATCTGTTTGCCCTCTCCCATAGATTGAGTCCCCATTGTGTCATTTGCTCTCTGGGCGGCAGTGGCTCAGGAGGTAGCAGCGGGTTGTCCAATAACTGCATGGTTGGCGGTTCAAATCCCGCTCTCCCCGGATATCCTGCCGTTGTGTCCCTGGGCAAGACACTTCACCCCCAATTGCTCCTGGTTGGTCTGGAAGCGCCATGTTAGGTAGCATGCTGCCATCAGTGTGTGAATGGGTGGATAGCAGGATCTGTAAAGCGCTTTGGTCATCAAGAGATGAGAATAAAAGCGCTATATAAGTGAATGCCATTTACATGTCTGTTTTTTCTTCTTCTCTATACACTCACCCACAGCCAGCTGCAGCAGATGACTGCTTCTCTCTGAACCTGATTCGGCTGGAGATGTCTTTCTATTAAAAGGGAGTTTTTCCTCACCACAGTTGCCAAGTGCTTGCTCACAGGGAATTGCCTCATTGCTGGGGTCTTTCTGCAATTGTGGGGTTTTCCCCTACAATTTGAAAGTGCTATGAGATGACTATTGTTGTGAAATGGCGCTATATAAATAAAGTTGAATTGAATTGAAATATACATTAGGTTAAATGGCATTAACTGGGGATTCTAAATTGCCCTTAGGTATGAATGTGAGAGTAAGTGGTTGTCTGTCTGTGCTGCCCCTGCGATGGACTGGCGATCTGTCCAGGGTGTCTCCTGCCTCTTGCCCAAAGATTTTGGGATAGGCTCCAGCCCCCCTGTGACCCGAAAAGGATTAAACGGTTCAAGGTGAATGAATGAATTGAAATAGAGCCTTGGCACAGGTATGTGCTCTCGAATCACCTCCAAAATCTAATGGGTTAATCCATAGCCCAAAAGCCACTCCTGTTGAAAATTTCATCAAAATCCATCCAGTAGTTTTTGCATAATCCTGCTAACAGATGTACAGAGAAACAAACCAGCCATCACATTACTTCCTTGGCAGAGGTAGTAAAAATAGTTTCAAATTTGTGAGACAAAAGTCATAAATTTATGATAAAAACTTGCATTTTCAAAGAAAGAAGGTGACAAATTTACAAGAAAAAGGTTGCAAATTTATGAGGAAAAAAGTTAATTTTATTTCTTCCCCCAAACATATAGAGGGTTAACTTGTAGCTTGGGGGCCCTGCAGCATTTGCATACTCTGCTTTATAGACAAGCGGCTCTGGGCTAATTACATTCATTTTTGTAATTGTTGTAGCAGATGAAATATTGCCAGCCCTGCATTCATCCACCCCTCTCCCCCCCATTACTGTGTTGTCTTCAATCAGAGGAATGTGGTCACATCCCATTAGGACCCCCACACGGAGCAACAATGTAACGATAATGCAATAACGATAATGCAACAAGGTAAAAACTGGAGGAGCTGAATTGTTCCCTGGGCGAAGAAGAGGAGAGGAAATGATCCTAACATGCTTTCAGATCCCCAAGGATTTGTTGGGAGCAAACTTGAGAGCATCTGAGTGGGAAATCATCAGCAGATAAAGTTACTTATTCCAAATGTACAAGCTGCTGTATGAACCTACAGCTTATTTTTTGCTCCAATTACTCAGATGTGGAGATTTTAAGAGACTTCTGAAGATATCATGCTCCATTACGCTCAGCTTCTACACTTGAAGATTTCCAACAAACTCTTCATTGAAGGTTAAATTACAAAGCTCTCCACGTTCAAATGTACAATCCAAAAGAATTACTGGCTTGGTAATTTTTACGGATTGCACACACAAGCTTCTGACAGCACAGAATTTACACAGCACATGAGACTGGATGCAAAAAAAAGTAATTGAAAAGCAACTTGAAATCAAAAGCCACCAAAATCTGAGGCCCTCTGCAGTGCTTGTGGTATCAACAGAGAATACTGCAATACTACAGCATTATAATACATCAGCACACACACAAGCAGTCTAAGCACCCCCATTCCCTTCCTCCTTTCTTTTCTTTTTAAAGGCTATTGTAGAATGTGTGAGCAAAAATGAACCTTTTCATCCATTCAATAACTGTCCTATCTATTTCAGTCTATGTTGGGGTCAGCTGCAATTCAGACAGCTTTTCAGACAGCTTTTTCCAAACACTCTCTTCCAATTTATTAATAAAAAGAAAATTGTCACAGATGCTCACTTGTGTTTCTGTGTGGACAAAAATTTGAACCAATGTGACCTCAATTTTTGTTTCATTGGAAAGGCTTTCCTGTTGGTATCCTAAAGGGTAAAAAAAATAGAAGCAGTATTCAGGGACAGAAGTATTTATTGAATGTAATGCATTAAAACATTGAAAGATTCCTGACAACGTATTTGTACAGATGGGATTGCCTTGAAGGTTTAACATATTTAATAACATATTGAAAGATTTGATTGGTTTTACAGAAAGATGCGACACCTTAGAATGGAGTGAACAGAGTAATGACATTTAAAAACACATTTTGCAGTACAAAACTATAAGAAAGCAAGTGACTGTTGAGTAAAACCTTTACATGTTTAGAGTGATAAAACAGAACAGCGCTTTGGTCAAAGTTTTTCCTCTATTCATGCAAAAGAATTCTGAGAATTCATAGTAAAGAGAAAAGCGTCTATATTCAGCTTATAACCTTCTCACTATCTTTAAAGTTTATTCTGTCCTGCAGGAAGAAAAAAACATCTGTGGTGGTAGAACAGAGCAGGTGGCTAGTAGTTAAAAAGCACTGAATGTGTTCAGCAATTCTACAAATGTGCACTACATACAGTTAGGTCAATATACATTTGGACACCGACAAGTTTTGTCATTTTAGCCATTTATCCAAGCATATTGAAGATACAGTTACTGTATATAATAATCAATCTGGGCCTAAAGTGCAGACACTCAACTTTAATTTGAGGGTATTCACATCCAAATTGGAGTTACGGTTTAGGAATTTCAACTATTTTTACACAAAATCTCATTTCACGGTCTCAAAAGTAATGGAACAATTGACTCAAAAGCTATTTCATGGGCTGCAAGGGCTATTCCCTCATTAATCAAGCAGGTAAAAGGTCTGGAGTTGATACCAGGTGTGGCATTTGCATTTGGAAGCCGTTGCTGTGAACCTACCACAAAGGAGCTCTCAGTGGAAGTGAAATAGACAATACTAAGGCTGAAAAAAAAAGAAGAAATCCATCAGAGAGACAGTGGAAATGTTAGGAGGGGCCAAATCAACAGTTTGGTACAGTCTTGAGAAAAATGAGCACACTGGTGAGGTTGGGAACTCAAAATGGTCTGGATGTCCATAGAAGACAAGAGTAGTGGATGATCGCAGGATCCTTTCCATGATGAAGAAAAACCCCTTCACAACACCCACCCAAGTGAAGAACACTCTCCAGAAGTAGGTGTATCAGTATTCAAGTTTACCATTAAGAGAATAATTTATGAGGGCAAACGCAGAGGATTCACCACAAGGTGCAAATCACTAATCAGCCTCAAAAATAGAAAGGCCAGATTAGACTTTTCCAAAAAACATAAAGCCAGCCCAGTTCTGGAACAGCATTCTTTGGACAGATAAAACCAAGATCAACCTGTACCAGAATGATGGGAGGAAGAAAGTATGGAGGAGTCTTGGAACGGCTCTCTCCAGCCATCCTGCTGTTGTGTCCCTGGGCAAGATACTTTACCCACCTTGCCTCCAGTGTCCATGACACTGGGTATGAATGTGTATAAGTGTTCGGTAGTGGTCGGCGAGGCCGTTGGCTGGGATAAGCAGTCACGTTTCCATCAGTCTGCCCCAGGGCAGCTGTGGCTACAGAAGTAGCTTACCACCATCAGTGTCTGTTTGGAGTGAACAATTTACTCACTGTAAGTTCTTTGAGATGTCACTTGACATGTAATGCTCCATACAAATCTAATCCATTATTATTACCTCCACCAAGGAGGTTATGTTTTCATCCGCGTTGGTTTGTCTGTCTGTCTGTTTGTTAGCAAGATAACTCAAAAAGTTATTTTTTCTTTTTTTTGTTACTTATTTGTACCCGTAGGTAGACTTTGTTTGCAGTCTGGTGACAAGCCACCAGCTGCTGGTCGCTGCGTGCGCGAGCGCCCTAAACCTACATGTTTTTGGTGTGCGGGAGGAAACCGGAGAAATCCCGGAGTAAACCCGCGCAACACGGGGAGAACATGCAAACTCCACACAGCTCACTGTTGGTCGGGGGCTGGGATCGAACCCACGATCTCATGATCCCCGGGGTCCCCCGGCTGAGGGTAAAACTGTGCTGCCACAGTGCTAAACCACTGTGCCACCGTGCAGCCCATATGGATGGATTTTCATGAAATTTTCACAGATTGTCAGAAATGGGGTATCCTACAGATGATTAGATTTTGGTGGTGATCCAGATCACCGTCCACAAGAAAACTGCCATTACGCAAAATGCCATTTTCGTGAATAACTACTAAACCACTAATCCTATCATTGTCAATCCAATTGCTTGTCATATGTTTTCATGGTCAAGGAATCTGAAAACGTACGCACAAACACTGTATGGGGGAAACTGTGGCGCTAAACCGCCATTACGGAAAATGCCATTTTCGTCAATAACTACTGAACCACTAATCCTATCATTGTGAATCCAATTGCTAGTCATATGTTTTCATGGTCAAGGAATCTGAAAACGTACACACAAACACTGTATGGGGGGAACTGTGGTGCTTGGTGGAGGTCTGCGCTCTCCGAGTGCTTTTCTAGTTATTATTATTATATTGATGATGTAACAGACGACAGAAGCAGCCAGACGAATTGTGAAGTGTACAGGGATATAATGTCTGTTCAGATTCAGCCAAATGCAGCAAAGTTGATTGGACGGTGCTTCACAGTAAAGATGTACAATGACCAAAAACATATTGCAAAAGCAACCCAGGAGTTTTTTTAAGGCAAAGAAGTTGAATATTCTTCAATGGCTAAGTCAATCACCGGATCTCCTCCCGATCAAGCATGCATTTGACATAAGACGAAACTTAAGGCAGAAAGACCCACAAACAAGCAACAACTGAAGACAGCTGCAGTAAAGGCCTGGCAAAGCATCACCAAGGAGGACCCCAGCATTTGGTGATGTCCATGGGTTCCAGGCTTCAGGCTGTTATTGCCTGTGAAGGATTCTCAACAAAGTATTAAACATAAAAATTTTATTTACGTTAATGTTAATTTGTCCAATTACTTTTGAGCCCCTGAAATGAGAAGACTTGGAATAAAAATGGTTGTAAATCCCAAATTATGACTACAATTTGCACGAGAATACCCTAAAATTAAAGCTGAGTCTGCACTTTGAGCTCATATTGATTATATAACTGTACCTTGAATATATTTGGTAAACAGCTAAAAAAAAAACAAAAGTTGTGTCAGTGTCCAAATATATACAAGTAATTCATTTACAAGCAGAAAAGCTGGTGAATTCTATCTGGAAACATCGATAATAGTGCATACAGACATGGTCCCATTTATTTTTTTTCATAAGGTTTTTTTTAATCATTTTTCTATCGGAAGATTTACTTACAGCGGGGAAAATAAGTATTGAACACGTCAACATTTTTCTCATGAAACATATTTCTGATGGAGCCATTGACCTGAGATTTTCACCAGATATCAGTAACAACCCAAGTAATCCATACATACAAAGAAATCAAGGCAACTGTGTTCACAAAACAAGTTATATTTACTAAAGTGGAATGACACAGAGAATAAGTATTGAACACATAGGTGCAAAACCGCATAGAAAGCTAAGAAACTAGCTGAAATCCATCAGAATTCAGGAAGCCATCCCATCCCCCATCAGTGCAAATTAATTTCAGCTGGTTAAGTCCTGACTAATAGCCTTTAAAAAGGTCTGTGAATATCAGATTGTCACACCACAAAGAACTCATGATTGGTAGAAGCAAAGAGCTCTCTCTAGACCTTCACAACCTTATTGTTGCAAAACATAAAGACAGTATTGGTTGCAGGTACATTTCTAAACTGCTGAATCTTGCAGTGAGCACTGCTGGAGCCATCATTCAGAAGTGGAAAGAACATTATTTTACCATAAATCAGTCATAACCAAGAGCTCCTTGCAAGATTTCTGACAAAGGAGTCAAAAGAATTATCAGAAGAGTTGTCCAAGAGCCAAAGACCACTGGTGGAGAGCTCCAGAAAGACCTGGAGTTAGCAGGTACTGCTGTTTTAAAGAAAACAAGTAATGCACTCTACCAACACGGGCTCTATGCCCGCTCACCTCACAAGATTGCATTGCTGAAGAAAAAGCATGATGTAGCTTGTTTAAAGTTTGGTGCACAACATTTGGGCAAGCCCGTAAAATACCTGGAGAATATAGTCTGGTCAGATGAGATCAAAATTGAACTTTTTGGATGCCGTGACACACAGCATGTTTGGAGGAGAAATGGCACTGCACATCAGCCCCCAAACACCATAACAGAGAAATTTGGAGGTGGGAGCATCATGGTGTGGGGGTGTTTTTCAGTACATGGTACAGGCAGACTTCATATAATTGAAGAAAAGGTGAATGGACAAATGTACAGAGATATCCTTGATAAGAACCTGTTGCCATCTGACAAGATGTTGAAGATGAAATGAGGGTGGACATTTCACCAAGACAATGATCACAAACACACAGCCAAGGAACCTCAACTGGCTCCAGAGAAGAAAAATAAAGCTGCTAGAATGGCCCAGTCAGTCACCTGACCTGAATCCAATTGAAAATCTATGGAATAAACTGAAGATCAGAGTTCATAGAAGACACCCACAGAACCTTCAAGATTTGAAGACAGTCTGTGTGGAAGTTTCTCCATACAGGAGGTGTCTAGAAGCTGTTATTACCAACAAAGGTTTTTCTACTAAATATTAAATGAATTTCATCAAGTGTGTTCAATACTTATTCCCTGTGGCATTCCATTTTATTAAATATAACTTGTTTTGTGAACACAGTTGCCTTGAATTTCTTTGCATTTATGGATTACTTGGGTTGTTACTGATATCTGGTGAAAATTTCAGGTCAATGGCTCCATCAGAAATATTTGTAAGAAAACTGTTGACGTGTTCAAAACTTATTTTCCCCGCTGTATATATTCTCCAATTAACTGCTTCTTCTTGTTCTCAATATCTTTGTGCTGGCTGTACAAATTTGCTTGTTTTCTTATTTCAGCCCTTTGGTCGTCTTTGAACTGCTGAAAATCAGATGGGACAAGTGAGCAAGCCAGCACAGGCAAAGAGCCATAGTCCTGTGGGCATTTACACGGACACTTGTTGCCAAGAGTCCAGGAGTATCTTTAGAGTCTTAACTTTGGTGCAAGCGATGTCCTATGAATGTGAAAAGTGTACACACTCCTGTTAAAATGCCAGGTTTTGTGATAACCCCCCCCCCCCCCACAATGAATCATTTCCAAACTTTTTCCACCTTTGATGTCATTGATAACTGTTCAATTCAATGGCTGCATAAGTGTGCACACTCTTTAATACTTTTAAAGTAACACTATGCAAGATTTTCATCTTAAAATAATGTTTCCAAAATTATTTTGATGGTACAGCAAGCTTTGACAGCCTGTGTGGGACCACATTGCCTGGAACAGCTCTGTTCTTTGTAGAAACATTGAAAAGACTACGACTATGGCAACTGTGACCTCAGTCCCAACAGCCAATCACAGGGTGTTTAGTTGCTGGTAGCTAAAGTTGTGGCATCTGGTTGGCCCTCTGATTGGCTTTCAACAGGTGTTCCCAACCAACAAAATGGCAGAAGTGTTAAATGATGACTTGGAACCAAGCAGTTTGTTCCTACCCAGAAGAAAGTTATATTGTGCTGTTTTAAGCACCTTTTAAGTTAATTACAGCATGCAGTCTTTTGGGGTACTCACCCGCCATTAAAGTGACTTTGATTTAAACCGGCAGGAATTTCTGGCAGGTACTGGTTGTGTATTACAAGTGGCTACGATCTCAAATATTCTGCATATGTCCGAGGTACAGTTTTTACTCACAAAAACCATCCAGGTCCGGTACATTTTACAAAAAATAAATCTCCCAAAAGTATGTGACACATTTCATTATGGTTTAATGAAACTAAGGTTGAACTTTTTAATAATAATTTTAAAGTTTAGTTTGACACCAAAATAACACTGTGCATCACCAAAGGAACAACATACCCATAATGAAGTATGGTGGTGGCAGCATTATGCTTTGGGATTGCCTTTCTTCTGCTGGAACTGGGCCTTTAGTTGATGTGGAGAGAATAGAGAACAAATATAAACACTGGATAATTTTACTCCGAAACCTCCAGGAGTCTGCTAGAAACCTGAAGAAGAATTTAAAATTTCAGCATGACAATGACCAAAAACATACAACCAAATCAACTAAAGAAGACTGAAGTTTTACAATGGCTCAGCTAGAGTCTAGACCCAATTCCAACTGAAAATCTGTGGGGTGACCTGAAGAGGGTTGCGCACAAGAGATGTCCTCACAGTCTGACAGATTTGGAGCACTTTTATGAGGAGGAGTGGGCAAATATTGCAAAGTCAATATGATTCTTACCCCAAAAGACTGAATGCTGTAATAAACAGATGCTTCAATAAAACATTACTTTAAGGATGAGCAGACTTATGCAACAAGCTTATTGGACTTTTATTATTTCTAAATATATTTTTTCTCTAACAATTGCAACTGTACAGATTAAAGGTCATATTAAAGGTGGGAAAGGTTTGACCAAAGGGTGTCAATAAGACATGTTTCCAAATGCTCCACACAGAAACTTTAACTAAGACTGCTTCAACATTAAAGACCAAGCTTATGGGGAGCATCCCAGTATCAGATTGTAGGAGTAGAAAGTGTTTTCATGTTAAATAAAGGCACTTACATTAGACAGAAATGCAGAATGCAATAGCTGAAATATCAAGGGTATCAAAATGTACAATAAATGAGGTTAAACATCTATTTTGCCTAATTAAAACACAAGTTTAAGTCTCTCTTCAGGGTGACAAGTCGTTTTTTCCACTGTGACTTAAAAAACAATATTAGCTGCTGTTTAGTGCATAGACTTCAGCAAAAATGTCCAATTTCTACTACAAAATCATAGAAGTCCAATATATTCTCAAAAAAAGTAAAATCCACATTTATGTGGGATTTATTGTGTGACGTGTGCATGCAAAAATACTTTACTACAACAAATGGAAGGAATAAGATAGCAGAAAGCTTTTAGAACATGGTCCATGTTATGAAGTGTTTCCCTCCTGCTACACGTAGCGTTCAGTCTACGTTTCTGTACTGGGAGAAGAGATTGTAGAGGACGCGCAGAGTTGACTTTAGGTCACAGTTCACAATATCTGGGAAGGAAAAGGAAAACAAGCTTAGAGCTAAATGAAAGTTCATTAAACAGATGCTGCAGGGACTGTTGTACACTCTCAACACTCCAGTTTCTTTATTTTTTAGGTTGATGAAAGAGGAAAATTGTAATCAACCCAAATTATTGGATTATGGGTAACCCCCACAACAGCCACGGACAAGCAGAGCGCTCAGCGGGAGCAATTAACATAGCAGTGTGATCTATGGACTGATAACAATATGTAGATGTGCCTTGTAACCTTTTTCGTCCCACAGCTCCGAAGCAGAGGCGAATTCCGGCCAGTAATCTTCCTATTGTTATGTGTGTCTCTCAAATGCAAACGTTCATGCTTCCTGCTCTCACTGTGAAGCAAATGTCCCATGCCTTTCATGTATTGTCTGTAACTGGGTATAAAAACTGCGTTGCTCTGTAACTCTCTCTCTCTCTCTGACCACTGCTCATCTGACTAGACGCATCCACTGTCTGCTAGGAGAGCCTCCGGGCTCGCTCTGGCGCGCTGCACGGCGCTGGAGTGAGTTCTCGTGATGGCGGTATGATAATAAACACCCTTAAAAACTCTCAGTTCGCTGCATATTATTTCATGCCGCCACAGGATCAGAGTTTTAAATTTAGTGTTTAATTCTATGCATTTCAATCATCTGTATAAATTGTCAATGACTAACAATCCACCTTTGCTGCTGAGTTGTTTCTATTTTTCTACTCCTTTAAAACAATGAAACAGAGGAATATAAATGAATGATGTGAAATAGATAACACTCAGAAAAGTGAAATCAATCCAACCACAAGTCTGATTATACACATGTTTATGATAAAAACTATTGCCACTTTGATTTGACCTCAATCAACACCAAACACAGGCAGAGTATCCAGAAATTCTACTCAAGTTAAAGTAGCATTACCTGACTGTATTAAAAACTCAAGTACAGGTAAGAATAGTCAACAAAGAAATGATTTAAGAAAAAGAAAGTATCACTCAAAAAAGATACTTGAGTAGTGAGTAACAGTTTTAGTCTCTGTATTGACCATTTCCTTATATTCAGGAACTTTTTCGATTTGACGAGGATTTTTATGCCAGATACCCTTCCTGATGCAACCCTGCCCATTTACCCAGGCTTGGGACTGGCACAGGGAGTAACTTGTCGCTGGGTAACAAACTTTCCTTCCTCCATTGTATTATGCTGAGCACCAAGCTAGAAGGCAAGAAGTACCATTTTTTTATGTGGTCTTTGGTATGACCCGGCCGGGTCTTGAACCTACAACCTCCCAGTTG
Organism: Pholidichthys leucotaenia; assembly: GCA_020510985.1. Lineage (NCBI taxonomy): Eukaryota > Metazoa > Chordata > Actinopteri > Cichliformes > Pholidichthyidae > Pholidichthys > Pholidichthys leucotaenia. The sequence goes on from CM035840.1 coordinate 190,184,783, forward strand.
TAGGATGGATACTCTACCAACTAGGCCACCACTCCTCATACAGTGGTGTGAAAATGTGTTTGCCCCTTCCTGATTTCTCATTTTTTTGTATGTTTGTCACACTTAAATGTTTCAGATCATCAAAAAATTTTAAATATTAGACAAAGATAACACAAGTAAACACAAAATGCAGTTTTTAGTTGAAGGTGTTTATTATTAAGGGTAAAAAAAAAATAAATCCAAACCTACATGGCCCTGTGTGAAAAAGTGACTGCCCCCCATTAAAACATAAATTGTGGTTTATCACATCTTTGAAAGCTGAGTTCAATTTTCTAGCCATTTCTAAAGCTTTGGGACTCTAGCGAACCACAGTGAGAGCCATTATCCACAAATGGCGAAAACATGAAACAGTGATGAACCTTCCCAGGAGTGGCCAACTGACCAAAATTACCCCAAGAGCGCAGTGACGACTCATCCAAGAGGTCACAAAAGACCCCACAACAACATCCAAAGAACTGCAGGCCTCACTTGCCTCAGTTACGGTCAGTGTTCATAACTCCACCATAAGAAAGAGACTGGGCAAAAATGGCCTTCATGGCACAGTTCCAAGACGAAAACCACTGCTGAGCAAAAAGAACAAAGGCTCATCTCAGTTTTGCCAGAAAACATCTTGATGTTCCCTAGACTTTTGGGAAAATACTCTGTGTTCTGACAAGACAAAAGTTGAACCTTTTGGAATGTGTGTGTCCCATTACATCCGATGTAAAAGTAACAGCATTTCAGAAAAGGAACATCATACCAGCAGTAAAATATGGTGGTGGTAGTGTGATGGTCTGGGGCTGTTTTGCTGCTTCAGGACCTGGAAGACTTGGGGTGGTAAATGGAACCATGAATTCTGTTGTCTACCAAAAAACCCTGAAGGAGAATGTCCGGCCATCTGTTCGTGACCTCAAACTGAAGTGCACTTGGGTTCAGCAGCAGGACAGTGATTGAAAATACACCAGTAAGTCTGCCTCCGAATGGCTTAAGAAAAACAAAATGAAGACTTTGGAGTGGCCTAGTCAAAGTCCTGACCTGAATCTGATTGAGATGCTGTGGCATGACCTTAAAAAGGCGGTTCATGCTTGAAAACCCTCCAATGTGGCTGGCTGAATTACAACAATTCTGTAAAGATGAGTGGGCCAAAATTCCTCCATGGCGCTGTAGAAGACTCACTGCCAGATATCACAAATGCTTGATTGCAGTTGTTGCTGCTAAGGATGGCCCAACCAGTTATTAGGTTTAGGGGGCAATCACTTTTTCACACAGGGCCATGTAGGTTTGGATTTTTTTTTTCCCCCTTAACCAAACACCTTCATTTAAAAACTGCATTTTGTGTTTACTTGTGTTATCTTTGTCTAATATTTAAATTTGTTTGATGATGTGAAACATTTAAGTGTGACAAACATACAAAAAAATGAGGAATCAGGAAGGGGGCAAACACTTTTTCACACCACTGTATATTTGGGAACATTTCTGATGAATTTGTAATACTTTCAACAAATGTATTACTTTTTCTTAAAAATTTGGAAATTTTGTGATAATTTGTGTTCTTTTTAAACACAAATTTACAATTTAAAAAAAAAATACTTTTCTTGAAATTCTCAACTTTCACCAATTTGTGAGTTTTTTCTCCATCAGATCATAGACCCTGGTATACTTGAGCTCTTCCAGTCCACTCATCCTCAACCCAGAGAGGACCCCCCCCCCCCCCTTTTTTCAAGACAAGTACTTTGCAACTTGTATCACAGTCACTTCTTTTAGGGAAAAGAGCTGCAGCTTGTAGACCCATGCAATAACCTAATAGCATAAACTAATATTGTGACTCATATTGTGACAAACTGAAAATTAATCACCACTGGTTTATGCTATGGTGTGTCACTTAATTCAATGAGAATAAGTAGAACCAAATTGTTTCTTCATGACAGTGTGAACACAGGATAAAAAAATGAGGCTAATGACGGCAATGAAAGTGAAATAGTGTCCTGAAACTAAAGCAATGTCCAGGTAATACTGACTAATACAGTGTTGATTAAAGATACTAGTGTATGTCACAGCATTCAACACAACATTTCAAAATCATTAATGAAGTTCCTACCCTCTGGTCGGGGTTTTGGTCTCTCCAGACCTCCATCTTGCATCAGTTCAAAGGAGAATGACACGTTGTGAACCTGCACACAGTGAAGAGGGAACCATGTTATGTATAGTGAATACAAAAAGTGTACACACCCTTGTTGAAATGTCGTGTTTTTGTGAAGTTAAAAAAAATGAGACCATGATAAATCATTTCTAAAGGTTCCACAACTTTAATGTAACCTACAGTGATGTGAAAAAGTGTTGGCCCCCTTCCTGATTTCTCATTTTTTTGTATGTCACACTTAAATGTTTCAGCTCATCAAATAAATTTAAATATTAGACAAAGATAATACAAGTAAACACAAAATACAGTTTTGAAATGAAGGTGTTTATTATTAAGGGTAAAAAAAAAAAAAACCTAGATGGCCCTGTGTGAAAAAGGGACCCCCCCCCCCCCATTAAAACATAAATTAACTGTGGTTTATCACATCTTTTGAAAGCCGAGTTCAATTTCTCTAGCCACACCCAGGCCTGATTACTGCCACACCTGTTCTCAATCAAGAAATCACTTAACTAGGCCCTGCCTGACAAAGTGAAGTAGACCAAAAGATCCTCAAAAGTTACACATCATGCTGTGATCCACAGAAATTCAGGAATAAATGAGAAACAAAGTAATTGAAATCTATCAGTCTGCGCTTCTGCAGCGCAATCTTCAAGGCTGCCCATACTGCAATCCCACAAGGCTACCGACCCCTCTATGTCCCATGTTTGGACGGAGAAAGTGCTGCCCTCCTACAATCCTATCAAACATCAGGGGACCCAGAGATAGCAGACCATCTCATTGATTCGCTAAATACAGCCCGGCGAAAGAAATGGGAGGAGACAGTTGCTGACCGGAGCTTTACGCACTCTAGCAGGAAATGTTGGAGCCTCATCCGTCGCCTAGGAGCTGCACAGAAGCCCCCTAGCCAAAGCCGAGCATCCATCACACCCAACCAAGTTGCATCCCACCTACTGACTATCGCCAAAGCACCCCAAGACAAAGACACCAGAAGAGCAGTTACAACTGAGCTAAAAAAAACACCAAAAAATGCCTGTAGAGGAAACGAACCCTGAACCCTTCGAGGCTGCTGAACTGGAGAAAGTCCTACAGGGTCTGAAATGTGGAAAGGCAGCAGGATACGATAACATCTTCCCAGAATTCATGAAAAATCTTGGCCCCTGAGCCCTAACCTGGTTGACACAATTCTACACAAGGATCACACAAACGAACTCGATCCCAAAGAAATGGCGGACAGCAAAGGTCATTGCCATCCCAAAACCTGGCAAAGACCACAAACTACCAGCAAGCTACCGCCCAATCTCCCTACTCAGCGTTCCTTACAAAATCATGGAGCGCCTAATACTGCAACGCATTTCCCCAGAAATAGAGGATATTCTAAGTGTGGATCAAGCAGGTTTCCACAAGGACCGCAGTACAGGAGAACAAGTACTGGCCCTAACCACCTTCATTGAAAATGGCTTCGAGAGCAGACTGAAGACAGGGGCTGTGTTTCTCGATCTTACAGCCGCCTATGATACGGTCTGGCACAAAGGCCTCCTCCTGAAACTTATAAAGGCGATCCCTGCTTGGGCAACAGCAATTATAAAAACCCTGCTGACCAACCGAAGGTTCAGAGTCCACCTCAGTCAGAACACAAGTGCATGGAGAATGCAGAAAAACGGACTCCCACAAGGCTCAGTTCTAGCTCCAACTCTGTTCAACCTCTACATAAACGACCTGCCTACTACAAAATCCCGCAAATTCATCTATGCAGATGACATCTGTTTGGCATTCCAAGCACCAGACTTTGAACCACTGGAACGGGTGCTCACGGAAGATCTTGCTAAACTGGACCAGTTCTGCAAAATCTGGTGCCTAAAACCAAGCCCAGCAAAAACAGTCTCCAGTGTATTCCACCTCCACAATGCAAAAGCTGCCAGAGAACTAAACATCCACCTGAGCGGACTCAAGCTTAAGCATGCCCCAAATCCAACTTATCTTGGAGTGACCCTTGATAGGACCTTATCCTTCAAGGAACATCTAAAGGGACGGCTGCTAAGGTGAAAGTACGAAACAACCTGCTCTGCAAGCTCGCTGGTGCAAAATGGGGGGCGGCAGTCTCCACCCTGCGCACCTCAGCACTGGCCCTTTCATACTCTGTAGCAGAATATTGTGCCCCTGTCTGGTCCAGGTCATCTTACACACACCATGTAGACACCCAGCTCAACTCAACCATGAGAACTATAACTGGAACAATCCGCTCAACACCACTCCCCTGGCTCTCTGTACTGTCAAACAAAGCCCCTCCACACATCCGGCGAGCAGCATTAACTCAAAGGATGCTCCAAAAAGTTAAAGATTTTCCTCACTTACCAATCCATGCAGATATCTACACCCCACCCACTGCTCGACTTTCATCCAGACGGCTGATTTGGAAAAACCCTCCCCCAGCTGACTTTACCATCCAGACAGCTTGGCAAGAGGAATGGGAGACCAAGGAGGTCCCAAACAAACAGCTGGTGATAAACCCCAACCAACAGGTCCCGGGCACCAACCTCCCAAGGAGACAGTGGTCTACACTCAATCGCTTCAGGACTGGACATGGCCCCTGCTTGGCCAGCCTTCACAGATGGGGCAGTAGCCCTAGCCCACTGTGCGCATGTGGAGAGGAGCAAACTATGGAACACATCATAGAGGTTTGCCCACTCCAAAGACTGGAAGGAGGATTACACACCCTCCATACAGCAAACCAGGAGGCAACTGCTTGGCTTAAGGACTTTGCATTCGCTAAATAAATAAATAAAAGTCTGGAAAAAGTTATAAAGCCATTTCTAAAGCTTTGGGACCCCAGCGAACCACAGTGAGAGCCATTATCCACAAACGGCGAAAACATGGAACAGTGATGAACCTTCCCAGGAGTGGCTGACCGACCAAAATTACCTCAAGAGTGCAGCGACGACTCATCTAAGAGGTCACAAAAGACCCCACAACAACATCCAAAGAACTGCTGGCCTCACTTGCCTCAGTGAAGGTCAGTGTTCATGACTCCACCATAAGAAAGAGACTGGGCAAAAATGGCCTGCATGGCACAGTTCCAAGACACAAACCACTGCTGAGCAAAAAGAACAAAGGTTTGTCTCAGTTTTGCCAGAAAACATCTTGATGATCCCCAAGACTTTTGGGAAAATACTCTGTGGACTGACAAGACAAAAGCTGAACTTTTTGGAAGGTGCGTGTCCTATTACATCTGGCATAAAAGTAACACAGCATTTCAGAAAAGGAACATCATACCAACAGTAAAATATGGTGGTGGTAGTGTGATGATCTGGGGCCGTTTTGCTGCTTCAGGACCTGGAAGACTTGGGGTGGTAAATGGAACTATGAATTCTGCTGTCTACCAAAAAATCCTGAAGGAGAATGTCCGGCCATCTGTTCGTGACCTCAAGCTGAAGCACACTTAAGTTCTGCAGCAGGACAATGATCCAAAACACACCAGCAAGTCCATCTCTGAATGGCTTAAGAAAAACAAAACGAAGACTTTGGAGGGGCCTAGTCAAAGTTCCGAGCTGAATTCGATTAAGATGCTGTGGCATGACCTTAAAAAGGCGGTTCATGCTTGAAAACCCGCCAATGTGGCTTGAATTACAACAATTCTGCAAAGATGAGTGGGCCAAAATTCCTCCACAGCGCTGTAAAAGACTCACTGTCAGTTATCGCAAACGCTTGATTGCAGTTGTTGCTGCTAAGGGTGACCCAACCAGTTATTAGGTTTAGGGGGCAATCACTTTTTCACACAGGGCCATGTAGGGTTGGATTTTTTCCCCCTTAATAATAAACACCTTCATTTAAAAACAGCATTTTGTGTTTACTTGTGTTATCTTTGTCTAATATTTAAATTTGTTTGATGATCTGAAACATTTAAATGTGACAAACATACAAAAAAAATGAGAAATCACAAAGGGGGCAAAAGCTCTTTCACACCACTGTATAATCTGTACAGCTCAACTGAAAAAACAAAACTGTAAATGGGGGAAAAAACAGTAAGCTGGTTACATAAGTCTGAATATTTTTAAACATACTTTGTTGAAGCACCTTTTGATTAAATTACATCACTCAGTGGTGGGAGTCTATCAGCATGCCACATCTTGACTTGGCAATATCTGCTCACTCCTTCTTGCCAAAGTGGTCCAAATCCATCAGATTGTAAAGACATCTCTTGTGCTCTGCCCTCTTCAGGCCACCCCACAGATTTTCAATTGGATTTAGGTCCAAAATACTCATTTTCTTTTGGTGAAACCATTCTTTTGTTGATTTGAATGTATGTTTCAGATCTTTGTCGTGCTGAAAGGTGAAATTCCTCTTCATCTTTAGTGGCAGACGCCTGACGATTTTGGGCCAAAACTGCATGGTATTTGGAACTGTTCATAATTTTCTCCACCTTCAGTTCCTACCGAAGAAAGGAGACCTAAAGCATGATGCTGCCACCACCATGATTCACAGTGGCTATGGTGTTCTTTTGCTGATGATTCTTTTTGGAATTGGGGCCAAAAAGTTCAACCTTGGTTTCATTGGACCATAAACCCTGAATTATACTTCTGCATTAACCCTATGTGGAGCCCATGGAGCATACACAAGTGCCATATTGATGGTCGAAATGCAAAACCTATCTGAAAAATGCAGTTTTTTGAGAAAACAAAAAATAAATAAATAAATAAATAAAAAAATTGTTTTCTTGCAGAATGCTTTTTATGGATACCCAGTACATACATAATACACTGTTTTCAATCAATCAGTCAAACTTTATTTCTAAAGCATTTTAAAAACAACTACAGCTGATACAAAGTGCTGTACATCAGAAACAGATAAAATGAAAAGGACATAAAAGACAATAAAATGCAACTAAAAAGGTATAAAACAAAACAAGTAAAAATGACGATCATATAATAAAAGCAATAAAACAAGTACAATCAATGTCTCATGCTGGGGCCAAGGAGTAAAAATGAGTTTTAAGATAAGTTTTAAAAGTGGACAGTGAAGGCACCTGTCTAATAGGCAAAGGAAGACTGTTCAAAAGTTTAGGAGCAGCAACAGAAAAAGCTCTGTCCCCTCTGAGCTTCCTCTTTGATTCTGGTATCTCCAGGAGCAGCTGATCAGCTGACCTGAGAGACCGAGCAGGAGTGTAAAAGTGAAGAAGCTCAGAGAGGTAGGCGGGGCAAGGCCATTCAGTGATTTAAAAACAAATACAAATTTTAAAATGAACCCTAAAATGCACAGGCAGCCAGTGGAAGTAGGCTAAAATAGGTGTAATGTGGTCCCTCTTATGTGTTCCAGTTAAAAGACGTACAGCAGCATTCTGAACCAACTGGAGACGTGCGAGGGAAGACTGGCTGACTCCAAAATAAAATGTCATTACAGTAATCCAGCCGAGATGTGATGAAGGCATGGATTACTGTCGCAAAGTGCTGTTTTAATTAAACCCATTAGAATGGGTTTAATTAAATTAAATCACCCTTATTGTCATTCAACCGTACAACCAATCATGTACAGCAGAACGAGATTGTGCTTTACCTATCTACAGTGTAAATCACACACACCCCAAGTGCAGAATCAGAGGGCCGCTGCCATGCAAGGCGCCGCCACAGAGTTCCCTCCTCCATTCCATTTATTGCTGAGCACCAAGCTGGACGGCAGGAAGTTCCACTTTTATATGGTCTTTGGCATGACCCGGCCGGGATTTGAACCCCTGCCTCCCGGGTGTGGGGCGGATGCTCTACCAACTGAGCCACCACTCCGGTTTAGCCTTTGCCAGTTGCCTTAAATGAAAAAAGCTGCACTTCACTACTGCAGCAATTTGACGATCCAGTTTAAAATCACTGTCCAGCTTAAAACCCAGATTAGTGACAGTAGGTTGTGCAAACCCTGTCAAGGGATCCAAGTCAACGGGGGGGACTCGCAGGAGCCACTGGGTCCAAACACAATCGCTTCTATCTTCTTTTCATTAAAATTTAGGAAGTTCACTGCCATCCAATCTTTAATGTCATTAAGGCATTCAAGAAGTGATCTAATTGAGAAGGCCTCCTTCTGCCTTATTGGAACATAAACCTGACAGTCATTAGCATAGCAGTGGAAGGAGATGCCATGGTTTCTAAGAAATGAACCCAGTGGAAGCAGATAAAGTGAAAAGAGCAGAGGTCCTAAAACAGAGCCCTGTGGGACCCCACATGACAGGTAAGCAGAGGAGGATTCAGAACCAGCAAGGCTTACACACGGTTCTATCAGTTAAATAGGACCTTAACCATTCCAATGCAGTACCAGAAATACCCACAAGATACTGCAGGTGAGAAATTAAAATTTCATGGTCCACTGTATCAAAAGCGGTGGTTAGTTCTAGCAAAACAAGAACCACATGATCACCAGAATCAGATATCAAAAGGATGTCATTAAAAACCCTTAATAGTGCTGACTCTGTACTATGTAGGGTTTTAAAACCAGATCCAAAAAAAAAAAAATAAAAAAAATCATTCAACTGGAAATAAACTATTTTCTCCAATATTTTTGAAATAAAAGGCAGCCTGAAAATTGGCTGAAAATTAGTCAACACAGTGTGGTCAAGACCAGATTTCTTAATTAGGGATTTAACTACTGCATGCTTAAAATTTGCAGGAACCACACCAGAAGTTAAACTATTGTTTAAAATGGTTAAAACTGAATGACCTATGCTAGGAAAGACTTCTTTAAAAAAAAAATCAAGGAGGGAGCGCATCACAAGGAGAACCTGAGGGCTTAATATGATCAACCACATCCTGTAATTGTTGCAAGGTCACAGGCTCAAACTGATTAAAAACAGCAGAGCAAGGGACAGACACAGAGGGGTCAGAGACAGGAGCTGGGATGAGAGCCCTAATGGTGGTGACCTTATCAATCAAAAAATGTAAAAAGTCATTGCATGTTACAGAAGACACTTCCATACTGACAGATTGTGAGGCATTAAGAACAAAATCAATAGTTTTAAATAACGCACGTGGATCATGACAGTTTGCTGCAATAATATTAGATAGATGTTCCCTTTTAGCCTCTTTAACACAATTTTGGTAGAGATGCCAACAGTCCTTTAAGATTTGAAATGATACCTGCAACTTGTCCTTCTTCCACCTGCGCTCAGCTTTGCAGCATTCCTGTCTGGCTGCCAGAGTTCTGTCATTAAACCACGGTTCATGCTTGGCTCTGGGCTGCTTAATTTTTCATGGAGCCACAGAGTCCAGGATGGTTTGGCAAGAGGAGTAAAACCAGGAACTGAGGTCCTCTGTATCAGAAGAAGTAAAATTCGGGGTGGCACAGAGCTGGGTAAAAGCAGCAGAAAACTGGACAGCAGTGGAGGGGTTAAAAATTCTACAGCGGTGAGCAGGAGCGCAGGTTTGAACTCTGGTGCAGGATAGACCAACATCAAATAAAATCGGCATATGGTCAGAAAAGACAGCATCACCAATCTCGAGGTTAGACACAGACAAAGCATGAGAGAGAACAAGGTCTAATGTGTGTCCATGTTCATGTGTGGGTCCACTAGGCAAAAACTGTTCCAGGTTGAACGAATAAATGAAGTTTAAAAAGTTATTCTTCGGTGGCTTATCCGGACAGCACACATGGATATTAAAATCTCCAACAAAAAGGACTTGATCATACTTTGGCATAATTTCTGCCAGAAAATCGGCGAAGTCATTCATAAAATCCTTATTGTATTTGGGGGGGTTGGTAAATGACAGCGACCAGCACCGGGTCGGAGCGACCCACCTCAAATAAAGTCATTTCAAAACTGGGGAACGACAATGATAAAAAATACTGCTTATATTTAAAATCATTTTTATAAATAGTTGCCGTTCCTCCCCCTCAACCCAACATCCGAGGGGAGTTAAAATAAGAACAATCAGCCGGTAAAAGTTCAGAAAAAATACTACAGTCACCAACACTCAACCAAGTCTCACATATGCAGAAGAAATCCCTGAGGATGAAAGTTTTATTTACCGGTGATCTGCCATTTACCAGGCCAATCCTGGCAGGAGCTGGGGCCTGTGGTGGAGCAGACCGAGAAGCACGACACAGCGCCGCAGGTTCCCAAGGTTCACGCTGCGCTGGCGAAGCCAGGGAGAGCAGGGGCGACGGGGCTGGGGCACCTCATCCAAGCCGGTCACGGTACTAGGCAGGCATCAGTTGGATCCAAGGAACACCAAGGCACAAACAAGGGAAAAGATAATCCATATTCTGCTCGGGAAATGGAAGAGGAGCATGCCAGGCAGAGTTTGAGCTTGGCCAGTCAATCGCCACGTTTACCGCAGCAACGGTGACGCTTCCGGCGGGAGGATGGAACCAAAGCCCGGTACAGGTAAGTGGGAACTCCTGATAAAACTGGGGGCAAAGTTTTCTGTCCATTAAAATCAGATGAAGCTAGGTCTTTAACAAAAGACTGGAGATCCAGGAGAGTTTGGCGATCATACATCAGCAGTGACTTGGTTTGTTGAGCGAAGAGGGTTAGACATAAAAATAAACACAAAAATAACAGAGGTAGACGATCAGCCACACACACTGGCGCCATCTTGCCATTTTGGACTATATTACTATATTATGTGTTAACAATACCATTTCCTATCTGTATTTTGCAAGGCACTAATGCCTTTGTGCATTTTTTAGATGGGAGGTTTTGTTTTTCAACCATCGATATGCTGTTGTCAGCATTTATATTTTTTTGTTTGTCTGCACTGGGCCACCAAAATGGGTTTTTCTGCAAATGTGTAATGTTTTCCTTTGTGTACTTCCTGTATTTCTGTTTATTCAAAAAATGGTGACAGACAACCAGCATATTGATGGAGCTGGACAAACGTTGAACAACGGTCACTTTTGCAACAATTACAGCAATGGAGAAAAGACAGGAAAGACAGGAGATACAGGAAGGAATGGTGTGTATGACCATTGAACCACCGCTGCTATTTGGCAATCTTAGTAATAGATGTAGGATGAGTCATACAAATATTTATGTTTGTGAACTTTCTTGGCTAATCTCTCTTCGATTCTGTCCATTGTTTATCCAACTCACTTTGGAAGCGATAGTGAATGAGCAGAGTGAAAAAAAGGAACTGTGTAGAAGGAAACAAAGTGGACCAATCACAGCTGTTGTGGTCTACATCACCATGATGGGTACCAACATTTCTGGAAAGGTGCACGTCAGGTTATGGCAGTGTTTTTTGGCTGGGGTGCCACGAGAGACCATTCGGGGTGCCATAGAGAAATTGTCTAAGGCTGCTTTCAAACAACATCTGGTGAGCCACAGGTGTGGTTTTCATTAGCATAAATTAACAACTCAACAATCCTTGCTTTTTCAAACTTCAACAGACTGAAATCTGATCTCTCACAAATAACAGTGCATCTCTCTGGTGTATCAAGTTTCATGTCCTCACATCACTGATGACACATGAATGCAACGTGAGCCTGGAAGCTGGGGTTACCAGCTGCTACTGATTGAGTCACAAGCCACAGAAACTATTTTTAAGAGAGGGCTGTCATGGAAAAGAGGAGCAGAGCATCAGCGGGTGGAAGTGAATGTGGGGTTAACGTGGATAAAACCTCCTCCAGAAACCACACCCCAATGTCGGCTGCCCTCAGCACCAAACAAGTGGAAAATTGTCATGGAGCTCCATAGTCCCATCAGTTCATCCGCCCTCGGTAAGTCTCATTTTCAAACTAATTTATTCTCCTGGTAACAGCAGTATATCAACACTGATTTGTATGTCTTTGCACCACATTTCACACCGAGTATATAAACAAATTACAATGGGAGCACAGCAGGAACACTTGTGGCTGTTTCCTGACAGCCCCACAATTCCAGACAGCTTGGAAGAATAAATAGAAAACTGAATTCCAAAGCGCCGATGTTGGAGCATTTTGTACTGAAGCCAAATGAATGAGCAGAGCCCAGTAATGTCAACGAGCCAGTATGTGGCCTATATTTTGAAACAGTTGTAACAAAAGCAGAAAAATACATTAAAAACATAACCATCCTACTCAGTTTTCCCAAGTGGAAAAAGAACTGCGCTCAGACATGCAGAGCCCCATTTCCCCACAGTCTGGTATAAAGGAGTCTGACCAATATAACCATTACAGTGATAAATGAAAAAATTACTATTAAAAATGATCCAAAATTTGTAATTGTTACAGGCCTAATCACAAAACTAAACTGTCATTACATATGCCATAAGAGGCATAATATAATAGGCATAACTATATAACATTGTGGGTTGGTGGGGTGCTGCAGGATTTTTTTCAATGTAAGAAGGGTGCTGTGGCTCAAAAAAGGCTGAAAAACACTGGGTTACGGCATCGGGTCTGTGTCTACGCCAGAACATACTATACTTATACCTTTAGATGTACAAGTATAAATCATTCTTAACACATTTTCCCCGCATGCTTAGTTTAAAAGTGTGCACACTTGTGCAACCAGCCTATTGTACTTTTTATTTGTTTGGGGTTTTTTTTCAACTGAACTGTACAAGTTATATGTCACATTAAAGGTAAGTAAAGCCTGGAAATGATTTTGTCATCATTTCAATTTTTTACATCACAAAAACCTGGAATTTTAATAGTGGCTTGTAAAGACATCAGGCATGTACAGCCACAGATCAACACATGCAGCTCATGGCTGATAGGAGAACACAGACTCAGGGTCGTTGGAGTCACTGCAGCTTTGTGTGCGTGCAAATACAGCACAGCTCTGTTCCATAAGACCACGAGCTGCCAGCAGCTGCACAAACACTGCTGCACTATTAATCAATGCATACATTTTACCAGTGTCACTCACAGCAACCTAGTAACACCAAGAAAGGGATACACTCAGTGAAAGCTCGATTCCTCATGTCATCACGTGTGAATGAGTAATGCTACAAAGTGACAGCACAGACGAAACAGAGATGAAAGGGGAAATGGTACAAATGAGGCTTGCAGGTTTTTCACTAGGAAACAGAAGGCTGAAACAACTTTTTTCTTATAAACACTGGATTTTTAAAATAACTCCTAAATTGCAATTTTGGATTTTCAACATCACTTCACAGCTCAGATGACAACATCAAAAATGGGAATCAAATCAGAGGAAAGCAAGGGGGAACTCGCTGAAAGATGTTTTCCTTTCTCTCACCTACTATGTGCATCAGTGTCTGCTCTCCCTGCTGTGAAGTACTAAAAGCTTTGCCCAACAAGGGCTTATTGTGTGAAATACGTTACCTAAGCCCATCTAATACAAAAAAGGAAAGGGAGAGCCCGAAGTAGAGATGCGCTGAGCTCAAACTGAGTGTTTTCTTGATGCCTCGTGCTACCTTTCACCACCCACCCAAGAGTATTGCCGATCAGCCTTACACACACACACCCACCCACCCATAAGCCACTGCACTGTTTCCCTGTGCAGTAGGAGATTACAGATGCTGCGGGGCTGGTGCCTGCTCTTGTGGGCCAGGAGTGCCCGTGTGTGTTGGAAAGAGTCATGCTGTGTACGTTTGCAGCCACTGTTGCCCATTCTGCCTCACAGCTTGGCATGGGGATGCTTGGCCAAAGCCCAAACAAAAGGCTACTGTGGTGCCTGCACAGATTGCCTGCTCAGAATACCACAGTACAACGGGGCCAAAGGAGAGAAGATGGCTGGGCAGTGAGTGGGCTCCAGGAAAAGTGGATGGCATTTATCACGCCATTGAGAGGGAAGTCTTGGCCCAAAGTGAGTGAGCATCCTCAGGAATAAAACTACTGATTTAGGAGTGTTCTTTAACTGTAGGTCAGGACCCAAGGTGGATCACCGCCATGTTTTTTTTTTTTTTTTTTTAAAGAATATCCAATTAGAATCATTGGTTCCATTAACATTGTGGAGGGTTTAACATTGTGTTTGTGCAGTGTGTGAATCATGTCATTAAATAAATAAGCCAGTGGCTACTGACTACAATTCACATGGACTTTATTCAGCATTAAGAAAAAAAATATTAAAATGCAAGTTGGAGTTGGGTAGAGTGGCCAAGAATTGTACTCAAACAAAAGTAGTGCTACCTCATGATTTTAAATACTCAAGTAAGAGTAGTCACAAAAAAATCTTGATTAAGAAAAAGTTTTTTTTAATTCCTTGAATCATGAGTAATAACTTTATCCTCACCAACTAGGGATGTTAATGATTAACTGACTTTTGATTAATTGTTAAGAATTTAATCAACTAAATTAAATTAGTTGTCAATTGACTTCCGGTTATGGCGGCCACGTAGGAAGACGTGTTTCACTCTGCTCTGCTCCTAAAAATAAAAAGTAGGCTAAAACTCTCTCAATTGGAACAAAAACCTATCCTAGCGTTTAGGCGCGGATATGGTAAAAACCAAGGCTGGGAAATCAGGCGGAGGAAAAACTGATTCGTTGAGACAATCCAAGCTAACTGACTTCCACGCTCGTGACGAAGCAGAAAAATCTCCATGGACAATGGCGGAGGAGGGAGCTAGCGGTGGAGGGGTGACTGCCGAGGAGGGCACGAATGCGGTACTTGCTGCTATCAGCTCTATGAGAGCAGACTTTTCATCTAAATTTGATGGGATTATAGCAGCGATAGAAGAAATGAGGAAAGAAATAAGCGACTGTATGGAACGAGTATCGCAGGCGGAGCTCCGAATCTCGAGCGCTGAAGATGACGTCGCCAGCCTACAATTAAAGGTCCAAACATTGGAATTAAAAAAATAAACGTCTGGAAGATAACGTCCTGGACTTAGAATCCCGGTCGCGACGGAATAATTTAAGGCTGGTGGGCCTCCCGGAGGGTACGGAGGGACGGGATACATGTTCCTTTTTGGAAAGGTGGATTCCAGAAGCGCTGAACAACGCGGATCTGCAGTCATCGGTCGTCTTGGAGAGCGCTCACCGAATCGGCCCACCGAGAGATAATAAGACACCACCGAGGACGCCGATTATGAGGTTCCTCAACTACAGAGACAAGATGATGGTCACCAACGCAGCGCGAGCTAAAGGAGAAATCAAATACCAGGATCAACAGGTGCGGTTCTACCCAGATTTGGCCACAGGAATTCAACAATTAAGGAAACAATTTGACCCCGCCCGTAAAGAGCTGTGCAACCTCGGGATTCGTCACGGAGTGATTCATCCGGCAAGACTGCTGGTGACATATTAAGGGAGAACCCATATCTTCAAGACCCCTCAGGAGGCGCAGGAGCTTATCAAGCAGATCCAAGGAGAGACTGGCGGGAGCTAAGCATGAAGCAAGAACAAGATATAAAGGTAGAATATTTAAGCATTTGTACAAGTATCTGACTGATCTGAAACATATAGCATGTCTACAAAATATAGATTGTATTATATAAAAAAAAAATAAAAATAAAGCTATGATGTACAAAGTTGCTATAAAATTTTGGAGTTAAGTTGGAAAAACAACAGAAGAGAGTTAATGTCATGTCATTAAAAGTAGCAGAGTCAGGGTGATTGAGAGTAGAAAAGAGTGAGTGGTTAGGCTGATCCTCGCGGGTGAGGAGCAGTCACTGGCTATAGCGGGAGACAGAATTTTTTTTTTTTTTTATTTTGGGGGGATTACCACGAATGTGGGGAGGGGGAATTTGTTTTTGTGTAGTTTGTGGGATGAATGTTCAACCATCCATGTTTTTGCTTCTCTGTACGAGCATGTTTATTTTGCAAGGTAATCTCAAATTCTTTATTGATCATAGGCCAAAGCGTTAATCTTAATTTAACTTGATGGAATTGCAGAGGTCTACAAAATCTAAAAAAACCTATAACAAGTTATGAATAAAGTAAAAGACATAGGTTCAAAAATTGTGTTTTTACAAGAAACTCATCTAATAGAGGAGGACGTAAAAAGAATTAGGAGAAGATGGCAGGGAAGTGTGTTCACCTCATCATTTTCATCCCGAGCCAGAGGAGTTATGACTCTCATACATAAAACAGTCCCATTTCAAGTGAAAAATGTAATTGGAGATAAATTGGGAAGATATCTAATCATCCAAGGATCTTTGTTATTAGAAAATATAAATCTGGTGAACTTATACGGTCCCAATATAGATGATCAAAACTTCTTCGTTAATTTATTTCTTACTTTAGCATCACTCACAGGGCAACATATAATAGCAGGGGATTTTAATTGTACATTGAATCCCAGTATAGATAGATCAACAGGACTGGACTGTACGCACAATGGATGCAGGATGACCATTAATCATTTTATGAAAGAATTGAGATTGCTAGATATATGGAGAGAAATGAAACCACAAGTCAAAGTCTATTCTTGTTATTCTAATACCTACAAGACATTCTCATGTATTGACTATTTTTTTATCTCCACAGAATTAAGGTCCAAGATTCAAAACTGTTTCTATGATAACATCGTGATCTCTGATCACACACCCTGCTGTCTAATATATGTAGATAAGAAACTGACAAAGGTTCCAGGTAGGTGGCAATTTCAGCATAAATGGCTTCAGGATGAGGAATTTGTTAAGTACATAGAAAAACAGAGATGAGTTCTTTGATATCAATACTACACAAACATCAGCATGTATAAAGTGGGAAGCTTTCAAAGCTTTTATCAGAGAACGAATTACTGATTCTGAGAGCTGAATATGACAAAAAATCTGCGAATAGAGCTGCCTCCAGTCTTCTAAGATTGAAGAAAACCTTTTATGAACAAGGTGAAAAATCATGGAAATTATTGGCATGGCAGGTTAAACAATTAGAATTTAAAACACCAATTACCAGCATTATAAGTAACGGACAGGCAGTTGTAGATCCTTTAGAAATTAATAGTGCCTTTAGAGATTATTATGAAAAACTATATGATACAAAAAATGAAACTGACTTAACAAAACTAAATGGCTTTTTGGGCGGATTATCTATACCGTGTATTCCAAATGAAAATAGGGAGATACTGGAGTCAATAATTAGTCAAGAAGAAGTTGGGCTAGCCATTGATAATATGAAATCAGGAAAAAGTGCGGGTCCAGATGGTCTTCCAGTTGACCTCTATAAAAAATTTAAGAATAAATTAATAAAACCATTTTTGTAAATGGTTTTAGAAGCATTTCAAAATAGTAGTTTACCACTATACATGAATAATGCCTTAATTATACTGTTGCCAAAACCAGGTAAACCCTCTAATAAATGTGAAAACATGAGACCAATAAGCCTATTAAATGCTGACCTTAAGATAATCTGTAAAATTTTAGCAAGACGACTACAAGAAATATTACCAAATATTATTAACTGAGATCAGAATGGCTTTATAATGGGAAGACAAGGCTTCCATAATGTAAGAAGACTATTTAATATTATTTATTTCAATAAAGAAGCACTGGATACAGCTCTCCTATCATTGGACGCTGAAAAGGCCTTTGATAGGGTCGAATGGCCCTTTCTTTTTTAAGTCCTACAAAGGTTTGGACTTGGAAATAATTTCATAAAATGGGTTCAGATAATATACAATAATTCTACAGCAGAAATCTTAACAAACAGCAATATCTCAGAATCAATAAAAATCAATAGAGGATGTCGACAAGGCTGTCCACTTTCACCTTTACTGTTTACTATGGCAATTGAACCTTTAGCGATGGCAGTACGTTTACATCCACAAATATATGGAATTAAAGTAGGACCAACAGAACATAAAATCTCCCTGTATGCTGATGACATAATTTTGTTTATGTCGAATCTTAAAAAATCAATTTCGACCTTGTTAAATTTAATAAAGAACTTTGGGGAAATATCAGAATATAAAATAAATAAAACTAAATCTTCAATATTAATGCTAAATGAGACCCAGAGAAATCACCCAGCTCCTGAAGTAAATCAATTTAATGTTGTAAATCAGTTTAAATATTTAGGAATTCAAATTGTGCCTAAGCTAGAATCAGTCGCCAGTGCCAACTATGAAGCCTTAATGACAGATATTAATGAGTTACTTCAGAGATGGATGTCACTACCAATGTCGATGATCGGGAAAATTAATATACTTAAAAGTAATATCTTACCCAAAACACTTTATTTATTTCAATACATTCCTTTACCACCACCTTCAGATCTATTCTCAAGAATTAAAAAAAAGTTAGTGGAATTTATATGGAACAATAGGAAGGCTAGATTACGTCTGTCCTTACTATATTTACCATTTGATCGTGGAGGTCTGAAATGTCCAAACTTTATATTGTATTACTGGTCAGCACAACTGAGGTCTATGACATATTATTTTTCATCAAATGATCTCCCTCACTGGACTGAAATGGAATCATACAATTTACCTTTACCTCTTCCCTTATTCATATACTCAGACTCGGCTAAAAAATTACAGAAACAAGTTAAAAATCCTATTGTAAAGCATATGATTAAAATATGGTGTGAAATCAAAAATATATAAAAGTATATAGTATAGAAAAGTATAAAGTATATAGTATATAAAATATATAATAAAAAATATTTAAAAGAACCACACTTATTGTCACAATTTAGCCCAATATGGGGTAATCAATATTTTACACCAAGGAGAGCGGATGCTGTATTTAAAGTATGGAATTTAAAAGGGATTCAAAAGATTCAAGACTTATATTTGTCTTGTTCAGATAACATAATGTCTTTTGAAGAACTGAGGATCAAATTTAATCTTAATAGAACACATTTTTTTAAATATCTTCAGCTTAGGAATTTTATTTGATCTAATCAAAATAATGCTCTCACCCGACCTACTTATTCATCCTTGGAAAAAATTTTGACGAAAGAAAGTAAGAGAAAGGGTATTATTTCAGAGTTTTATAACTCAGTGACACTATCCTCTCGTGAAAACTCACAGAAAAGAATGAATTATTGGAAAGAAGATTTGCAAACTGAAATTTCAGAGGAACAATGGGAATTGGCTTGCACAGAAGCTAAAACCAAATCAATAAATGTACGTCTTAAATTGATACATTTTAAATGGTTAATGCGGATGTTTGTTACACCGGTGGAGTTAAATAGATATAACAAAAACTTACCAGATACGTGCACAAAATGTATGGAAAGTAAAGGAACCCCATTTCATTGTTTATGGGAATGTAGAAAAATTAGAATGTTTTGGGATGAGGTGAGGGTAACAATAGAAAAAATAATTTCAAACCAATTCATATTGAACTCTAAACTGTTTTTGTTGGGTCTGTATCCAGAAAAGCATAACTTTAACAAGAGTGAAAGAGCATTCATAGACCTCAGTTTGCTTAATGCCAAAAAATGTATTGCACTACTGTGGAAAAAGACTCATAGACCAGATGTGACTCAGTGGATAAGACAGATGTTAACAAACCTTCCACTAGAAAGAATAACATACATACTGAAATCAAAGGAAAATGTGTTTGAGAATATATGGAGACCTTTCATTGATTATGTAAAGAAATTAAACATAACTTCTGAAGAAGAAGGTGAATGATGTGTGTGGACCTTGTAAATTCCAAATTGGTGAATGTATAATATGTATACTTATGTAATGGATTACCTAGGCTAAACAGAGGAGCATTGTTGATGACTTGCTTTTGTTAATGGTTGTTGGTGTTTTTAGTACATTTTTTTTCTTTTCTTTTTTTTTTAAATTTAAGTTTTTGTAAAGGGTATACACGTCATTACAGCATTGCATTGTTTACATTTTCATCAGGTTCCCTTATTTTTTGTTATTTGACAACATTGGAAGAATAATTATTACAACACCCTCTTTTTTTTTTAAGTGAAAGAAAAAGTGAAATTAAAGAAAAAAAAGAGCAAAAAACAAAAACAAAACAAAATAAATAAATAAAAATAAAACAGCATCTGAGTAGTGTTGGAACAAAGAGTGGTGCAATTACTGAAATGGTATTTGTCAAAGATTAGATCTAATGGAAGATACATATGTGATCCAGGGTTGCCAAAAGTTCAAGAACCCATTCATGTCCTGTCTCAGTGCGAATGTCAACTTTTCCATCGAGTAAATGTCTTGGATCACGTTAATCCAATCTTCAGGTGTAGGACAGTCCTTCAACATCCATTTTTTAGTTAGGGCTTTTTTACTTGCCAATATTAAAACAGTGAATAAGTATTTTTCTCCTCATCTTTCCAGTGAATCCGGTAGTAAACCCAAATACAAAGTTACAAAAGAAAAGGGGACTGTTATTTTGAATATTTTCCCCAATATTGTCTGTACATTGGTCCAATATTGGTGGATAACTGGGCATGATCAAAACACATGAAAATGATTTGCAGTCTCTTCACCACACAAGCGCCAACAATTCAACCCCTTATGAGTAAATTTGTTTTGTGCAGGTGTTCTGAAAAATCTTACCAAATTTTTCCATCCAAATTCTCTCCACTGCAGGGATGAGGTACTTTTCCATTGCTGTTTATTTAGCTTTTCCCATATTTCCAGTTGTAAAGTGAAATTCCCCTCTTTTTCCCCATCTCTCTTTTATATATGATGTGTTGTCTCCTTTAAAGTCTTGAAGACCTTGGTATATTTTAGAGATGTATCTGATCCCTGGGATCCCTTTATATGCCATTAAGAAGACCTTCAGAACACCTGACTGGGCCCTTTCCAAATCCTCCTTTTTAAGTATATTGTTTATGTGGTGTCTAAGCTGAAAGAACCTGTAAAAGTCTTGATTTATTAGACCTTGTTTTTTCAAATCTTCAAAACTACTTAAAATTTGCCCTTTAAAAAAATCGTAATATTTTATCAGTCCGTTCTCTTTCCACTTTTTAAATCTAGTGTCTGTTTTATTAGGAGTAAAGTCTTGATCATAGGCAATCCATTGCAGAAATCGATAGGGCTCTTTAGTTTGATTCTCTCTGACTATCTTAAACCAAATTTTTAGCGGGGTCTCTATCCACAGGTTAGTGTTATTCAAAAGTTTAGGTAAGGCATTGTTCCCTATTATCACCTGTAGGGGGGTGTCACTTGTTATTTGGCATTCCATCTCCTTCCATTGTGCAGTGTAGACTGGGTTACATATCTCTACTAAAGTTTTAATTTGTGCGGCTTTAAAATAGTCCCTGATATTTGGCAGCGCAAGCCCACCTTTGTCTTTGTTTAGCTGTAGGGTTCTATATCTGATTCTAGGTCTCTTGCCCTGCCATATGAAACTTGAGATCCTTCTGTCCAGTTCTTGCCATGTGTTTTTGGGAGGTTCCACCGGTATTGTTTGGAAAAGATATAGAAGACGTGGAAGTATGTTCATTTTGACTGCTTCAATTCTTTGTGCAGTACCCAAGAATGGTATCATATTCCATCTTGCTAGATCAGATTTTATTTTTGCCACCAGTGGATCATAGTTTAGTGTTATAATTTTGTTGAGTTGTTTTGGGATATTGACCCCCAGATATTTCATAGATTCCATCTCCCAGTTAGTTTTGAGTTTGCTTAGTAAATATTGATTTGGGTCATAGTTGAATGTTAAAACTTGGGTTTTATGCATGTTTAGTTCGTACCCCGATAAATCTCCATACTCTGAAAAAACTGAGATTAGTTCTGAAAAAGAGGTGTCCGGCTGCCCCAGGTATATTAAAATGTCATCAGCAAAGGGTGCTATTTTATGTTCCTTCTGACCAAGTGCAATACCTTGAATTTTTTTGATTCCGTCTTATCCACTGGCTCAGAGGTTCTATGAAGATTGCAAAGAGCAGTGGAGACAGGGGGCAGCCATGACGACATCCTCTTTCCAGCTCAAAAGATGATGATAAATTACCGTTAATCCTTATTTTAGCTGTTGGTTTTTTATATAATGCCTGGATAGTTCTAATGAAGTTGTTATGAAAATTTAAACTGGATAAGATTCTATATAGGAAAGACCAGTCAACCGAATCAAAAGCTTTTTCAGCATCTAATTCCAATATGACTGCATTTAAGTTATATTTTTTTATATGATGAATTATGTGTAAAGTGCGTCTAATGTTGTCTTGTGTCTGTCTCTGTCTTATAAAACCTGTTTGGTCTAAATGAATTAAGTCTGTCAGTATATTTTCTAACCTTTTGGCAAGGATAGTGGTAAAAAGCTTATAGTCCTGATTTAATACACTGATTGGTCTGTAGTTGGAGCATTCTAGTTTATCCTTTTCAGGTTTAGGTATGACTGCAATGACCCCTTCTATCCAGGAGGGGGGGGGGTTTCCCCTGTGTGGAGGACATAGTTAAATGTTTTCAGGAGGGGAGGAGATAGTTGCTGTTTAAAGGTTTTGTACCACTCTGCTGTATAGCCATCTGCTCCTGGGGATTTGTTAGCTTTAAGTTTCATAAATTGCTTTTCCTAATTCTTTAGGTTGTATTTCTGACAGTAGTGTTTTATTTTGAGACTCAGTAAGTTGGGGAAGGTTTAAGTGTTTAGTAATGCTTCGGATGCGTTTTTATGTTTTTTGAGGGAGTACAAGTTCTTACTGTAGTTCTCGAAGCTTTTAAGAATATCCTGAATTCTGAATTTTATTTCCTTTGATACTGGGTCTCTGATTTTGTAGATTGCTCTCTCCGTTTGTTGTTTCCTCAGTTTACAGGCTAGTAATTTTGCCGATTTGCTGCCCGCTTCATAGTATTTTTGTTTCAGAAATGTAAGTTTCTTCTGGATTTCTATTGTGTAGATCTCATTTATTTGTTTTTTAATTTCCTTAATTTTGAGCGAGTCATTAGAATGAGTGTTGTCTTTGTGCTCTTTTTCTAGGTTCTTAAGTTCTGACTCTAATGTGGTTAGTTTTTCTTGTCTCAGTTTCTTTTGGAGTGCCAGTTTTGCAATAATCTTTCCCCTTATTACAGCTTTGCATGCATCCCACAGTATTAAAGGGGATACTTTTCCATTATCATTTTCTTCCAAATATCTGAGAATATCTGATTCCAATTCATCTTTCAGTGGTCCTTTCAGGACATTTGAATTTAACCTCCAAGAAAATGTATTATTTGTGTATTTTTGGATACTTAAGTCCATATAGATCGGACTGTGGTCAGAGAGATCCATCAGTCCTATTTTACATGTTTTTACTCTTCCAATGTCTCTATTAAACATAAAAAAATAGTCAATCCTTGAGTATGATGAATGTGGCACTGAGTAAAATGTATAATCTTTTACACTAGGGTTGAATTCCCTCCACACATCACAGATTCCCATTTCTTTTAGTAGCATCCGAGTTTTCCTACTTTGAGTGTTATTTTGATGTGGAGAATTACCTGATGCATCCCAGTATGGATTCAGTCTTAGACTGAAGTCTCCACCACATATCACTAAACCTTGGGCTTTAGTTATTATTAGGTCAAATACATTTTTATAAAATTTCCAGTTAGCCCCTGGAGGTGCATATACATTCAGCAGGGTGATATCTTCTCCCTCTAGCCGCCCAAGTACCAAACTGTATCTCCCTTCTTTATCTTTGTGTTTTGATTTTTTTCAAATGTAATTTTGGTTGAGATCAATGTCGCTACTCCCCTCCTCCTCCCTGACTTATATGAAGATGAAGAGATCATTTTAAACCCTTGTCTATTGAGTTTAGTGTGCTCCATGTCTGTTAGGTGGGTTTCTTGTAAAAATATTATTCCTGCTTTGTCTTTTTTCATTTTGCCTAGAATCTTGGATCTTTTAACTGGATTCAGGATCCCTTTTACATTATATGAGATTATTTTGGTTACACCCTGCTTCTCCATTGTATTGTCTTATTTAGTATAACAGTGTGGTGGCCCTCTTTTATGCTACTCAGAAACTGAAAGAACATTAAGAACATAAAAAACATTAAGAACATAGTGTATAAAACTTTAAAACAAAAAACTGACAAAAGAACTTCCTGAGCTGAGGTCTTTTTAGAGACCCTGGAAGAGCCTTGATGGAGTGTAGGCTCTGAGGGAAATTCCTCAAACTTTGTTACGTGTTGAGGGCCCTCGCTTACCCCTGTAAGTTGTCCCATGTTTTTAACGTGAATTTCAGATCCCAATCCGAACTTGTAATGATTTTTTTTTTTTTTAATGCCTATACCCTACAAAATTGTGTGCACCCTCCCACCACCATCACAGCAAACGTTCACGCTAATACAGTATTTGTTAGTGTGGGGAGAACATGTGGATCATTGTCACATTTCTATTTTAACAAGTTTTTTTTTTTTTTAATTTTAAAGACTTATTTGTTTCTAATATTATGACTGTTCCATGAAATGTTTTACCACATGCTGATTCTGCATCTCCTTTAATGTTTGTTACCTTGTAGGAGGAGGGTTGGATGTGCAGATTGACTAAAAAAAAATCGTTATTCCCTCCTGTAAACGGCCAGTTTTTCCTTGTAGCTCTGACGCTGGGTTTTCCGCTGCTGGCCCGTGGATTTTGAGGGTCTCTGTGTGGACCACGTTTGAGCCTTGATTCTTTCGCTCAGGTCTGCTGCGGGTTTAAACACAGTTACTGGGAGCCCTCTTCTCGCCATATCCGCGGTTGCTTCTTCCGCCGAATTGTAGAGACAAGTCTCATCGGCGTAGAAGACGCGCAGCTTCGCCGGAAATGGTGTCTGGAAGCGCAGATTTTTCTTTCGTAGTACCTTTTTAGCGTCGTTGTATTCCCGACACTTTTTAAGGACCTCCGGGGCGTAATCATGTTCCACGAAAACTTTTCTCTCTTGGTGCATAAATCCTTTTTTCTGCCAAGCCAGTCTTACAACCTCTTCTTTTATTTTGGAGTTGGAGAACCTCACCACAACCGATCGTGGTGGCGCTTCCGCCGCCGGCCTAGGGGCTAATGTACGGTACGCCCTTTCTATCTTCAAGTCGGTGGATTGGGGAATATCCAACTTCTCTCTCAGTAAGGATTCCATGCATGCCGCCATTGTGGTGAAACCATCCTCGACTCCTTTCAGACCATGAATTGTTATGTTGTCTCTTCTCAGTCTTCCTTCTTGGTCGGTTAGCTAAGCCTCCAGTCTTGACTGCCTTTTGTGTAGATCCAGCACGGAAACTTCCAGCCCTTTTATTCTTTCCTCTACTTCCAAGATTCGGTCCTCGGCCTGGTCCACCCTGCTGTTTGTCCTTTTTAATTCTTCTTTGATTTCACGAAATTCGGCCCAACACTATCGGCAAAATCGTCTTAATTCTTTAAGTACCATTTTCAAGCTAACCTTTTTGTTAGCTTCATTCAGCTCCTCGTCTTCTGAATGGAAATCCTCCGGATCAGATTCTTCGGCCGATGCGTGTCCTGGCCTGGTAAATGTCGATTTCTTCTGTTTTCCTTTAGGCATGATGACTTTGTCTTTTGATTTTCACTCTTCCAAAAATCCGTTAAATCTGATTTTCAAGGTATTTTCCTGGATTGGGTCTGGGAGCTTCAGCGTTAAGCTGCTATCACCATGGTGTCCAGACTGGAAGTCCTTTCTTTTATTTTTAAATTACTTTAGTGTTCGCGTTTGATTGTTTGTGTCATGTTTGTTAAAAAAGGTTCAATAAAAAATACTGTGGAAAAAAAAAATTAGTTGTCAATTAATTGATAACTCAGCAGTCCTTTTCAATTGGGAGCTTATTCTATGAAATGCAGTGGTGTTGCCATCCAGGCGGGGGCGCACACGATCACCCACTGCTGCCTTCAACCGAAAGAGCAGAAGAAGACGCCAGGCCACCAGAGGGCATATGCTGTGTAGAGCGAAAAAAACTCTCCCTTCCGGGTTGTGCCGGAAAGCCACAACAAGTTCCAATGGCACGCAAGCTTGAAGATCCACCTGTCTGCTTCAAATCAGCAGGGCGGAGAAACGGACAGGAGCAACAACGAACTACATGAGTGCAAAAAGTCATCCCCGCTGCCTTGAACCCACCGCTAGACAGGAAAGCAGACTGGACTCAAGTTGCCACTGAGGTAACAGACAACAGAGGAGCCCAGATCGTTCTGGGTTTGTCGGTTGACCGGGGTACTGTGATAATGTTTAACATGCAACAGATGAAGCGGCTCACAATATAGTTTCCTGTTAAAATAGTGGACCAGTGCATCATAGTAAATTAGAACGTGAAAAGTGTTCTTTTTTTTTTTTTGGTAATACACACGTGGACAAAATTGTTGGTACCCCTCTGTTAATGAAAGAAAAACCCACAATGGTCACAGAAATAACTTGAATCTGACAAAAGTGGTAATAAATAAAAATTCTATGAAAATTAACCAATGAAAATCAGACAATGCTTTTGAATTGTGCTTCAACAGAATTATTTCAAAAAACAAACTCATGAAACAGGCCTGGACAAAAATGATGCTACCCTTAACTTAATATTTTGTTGCACAACCTTTTGAGGCAATCACTGCAATCAAACAATTTCTGTAACTGTCAGTGAGACTTCTGCACCTCTCAGCAGGTATTTTGGCCCACTCCTCATGAGCAAACTTCTCCAGTTGTCTCAGGTTTGAAGGGTGCCTTCTCCAGACGGCGTGTTTCAGCTCCTTCCACAGATGTTCAATAGGATTTAGATCAGGGATCATAGAAGGCCACTTTAGAATAGTCCAATGTTTTGCTCTTAGCCATTCTTGGGTGTTTTTAGCTGTGTGTTTTGGCTCATTATCCTGTTGCAAGACCCATGACCTGCAACTGAGACCAAGCTGTCTGACACTGGGCAGCATATTTCTCTCTAGAATACCTTGATAGTCTTGAGATTTCATTGTACCCTGCACAGATTCAAGACACCCTGTGCCAGATGCAGTAAAGCAGCCCCAGAACATAACAGAACCTCCTCCATGTTTCACAGTAGGGACAGTGTTCTTTTCTTGGTATGCTTCATTTTTGCATCTGTGAACATAGAGCTGATGTGCCTTGCCAAAAAGTTCCAGTTTTGTTTTGTCTGTCCATAGGACATTCTCCCAGAAGCTTTGTGGCTTGTCAACACGCAGTTTGGCAAATTCCAGTCTGGCTTTTTTATGATTTGTTTTCAACAGTGGTGTCCTCCTTGGTCATCTCCCATCAAGTCCACTTTGGCTCAAACAACGACGGAGGGTGCGATCTGACCTTGGAGTTCACCATGAATGTGTTTAGAGGTTGTTCTGGGTTCTTTTGTTACCATTCGTACTATCCGTCTCCTCCTGCGACCACGTCCAGGGAGGTTGGCTACAGTCCCGTGGATCTTAAATTTCTGAATAATATGTGCAACTGTAGTCACAGGAACATCAAGCTGCTCGGAGATGGTCTGATAGCCTTTACGTTTAACATGCTTGTCTATAAATTTCTTTCTAATCTCCTGAGACAACTCTCTCCTTTGCTTCCTCTGGTCCATGTTTAGTGTGGTACACACTATGTCACCAAACAGCACAGTGACTACTTGTCACCCTTTAAATAGGCCGACTGACTGATTACAAGTTTGAAGACACCTGTGATGTTAATTAGAGGACACATCTTGGCTGAACATGTCCCTATGGTCACATTATTTTCAATCTTTTCTAGGGGTACCATCATTTTTGTTCAGGCCTGTTTCATGAGTTTGTTTTTTAAAGTAATTCTGTTGAACCACAATTCAAAAGCATTGTCTGATTTTCATTGGTTAATTTTCATAGAATTTTCATTTATTACCACTTTTGTCAGATTCAAGTTGTTTCTGTGACCATTGTGGGTTTTTCTTTCATTAACAGAGGGGTACCAACAATTTTGTCCACGGCTATGTAAAAAAGAAATTTTATGATATTGGTAATAGTTTTTAAAATAAATTTAAAAAATCATGACATTTGTAATTTACTGAGTTGTACCAGCACATGGCACACAAAATTTGTTAAAGTACAAAATTTGTTAAACTACAAAAAATGCCACCGTCTGTAGTTAAAAAAATGCAAATGGTACAATAAATCATTGAGGAATATGATGTTCATGTTTTATTCAGTATATCAAAAAGAGTAACTTTTTATATGTTAAAGATAGAAAGACCTTATTGTACCGAGGGAAATTTGGATTCTCAGGAAAATTGCCACTTATCAATTAATTGTTAAACGACCGATAAGGTGAATCAACTAATGATTAATGAATTAATCCATAACTTGCATCCCTATCACCAATAAGTGAGGTTTTTGTGATAGATTTGTCTGTCATTTTTAGATAAATTAGTGACTTTTTCATGCGGACTTGCAACTTTAACTGGAGATTTACAATTTGACTTTTTTCCCCTCTTAAGATGTGTTAGAGAAAGTATAATCTACCCATATGTGCCCTCTAGTATTATAAACATTGGGGGGGGAGGGGCAGGAGGGAAGGGCCTGATACCACTCTTTAGGGAAGACTGTTCAGCACAAATTGGTCAGTGCAAGTTTGCTAAATACATAAACAGGAGGATTTTGGTCTAAAGGTCTTCAATCAAAAGGAAAAAAAAAAAAAAGCTTATCCAATTAATCGATAGCTGCAGCCCTACCCTGCACCACCCTCACATAGTTCTATCACTTCCTCTTTTGGCACCCTACCATATGCTTTCTCTAGATCCACAAAGACAGTGCAACTCCTTCTGACCTTTATACTTCTCCATCAGCACTCTTAAAACAAACACTGCATCTATAGTACTCTTTTGTGACATGACCGTACTGCTGCTCACTGATCGTCACCTCTCCTCTTAACCTGGCTTCAACAACCCTTTCCCACATCTTCATAGTGTGGCTGATCAACTTTATGCCTCTGCAGTAACTACAGCTTTGTGCATCACCTTTGTTCTTGAAAATCAATATCACGTCACTCATTTCCTTCCCCAGCATCAAAATTACAAAATATAAAAAAAAAAATCAAACATGAGTGACAGATTTGACCTAAATTTACCAGAAGGAAAAAAAACATACAAAAAAACCAACAGGCAATTTTAAGCCAAAATTTTAATATTAAAAAAACAACAACATAAAAATATATTTTTATCATATGACTAATTCTATAGCAAGACCAGTTACCAAACTAATAATGAGTACAACAGAATAGACGCTCATAGAACTGGCCTTTAGAATCAATGTGTGTGCAGTATTTTAGGCACACTCATGAACTGATACGTTTCAGGGACCTGTCATAATGATGTTTTTAAAGAAAAATAAAATAAGAAGCCTTTACTTTGAAATATTTGATTAAAAAATTAAAGAACTGATAACATGTATCTACTAAGGGCTCTGCTTAGCATGTTTATGATGCCAACTTACTGACGGACAGAAAAACAGTCGTGATACCTTTTGGTCAAAGTTTTCCGGTGTAAGAAAGAAGTTGTAGAGAGGCACAAAGTAGCCTTCCAGCAGCCCCATCAGCAACACCAGATAAACACCATCTGCAAACTGAGGCATCGGTACAGGCACATGAGACAGGGCAACAGCGGGGGTGTAAAAACTGTTTCAACAAGGTGAATTGGTTTAGACACTTGTGATTTGGGTGAAAAATAAAAGAGTTTCACAGAGAATGTGTGCATGAGACTTGCCTGTGTATCCAATTCAGACACCTCAAGGTTGAGCTTGTTCAGGTGTTTGTTTACAAATGTGATCAATGTCTGAAAAAGTGAAAAGAAAAGGAGAGAAAACCAACACAAATAAACACATGCCTGGCAACCACAAGGTCAAGCTCATAATTAAAAGGCAGTGCTGTGTTTGAACAACTTTACAGCATCTTGAACAAAGTAAACAACTTTTAATTTTTCACAGAACAGCTCCTTTCAAAGGTATTTGAGCAGCACGGTGGTACAGGGGTTAGCACTGCTACCTCACAGTTAGAAGGTTCCAGGTTCAAATCCCCAGGCTGGCAGGGGTGGGAACCTTTCTGTGTGAAGTTTGCATGTTCTTCCTGTGCTGTGTGGGTTTACTCCCGGGGCACCGGTTTCCTCCCACAATCCAGAGACATGCATGTTAGGTTAATTGGTGACTCTAAATTGCCCCTAGGTATCTGTCCCTGACTGGCCCTTAGAATAGAGGGTTAGTGTCCCTACAAGTTAAGCGCTTTGAGTGGTCTTTATGACTAGAAAATTAGTGCAGCTCCTTATCACAACCTTCAATTATAGTCAAGGATTTTCCTGTGTGGTCAGGCAGGAAGAGTGCCATGCAAAAGTATTCACATACCATGGCTTTCTGTCTGTTTTGTTGCTATACAGCCTGGAATTTAAATGGATTTTTAATTTGATTTTATGCAATGGACCTACACGAATAATTAAAAACTAATACTCTATTACAGAGACTGACTGTCCATAGGACCACTATAACCCGTGCAATCCACAGAGCTGGGCTTCATGGAAGAGTGACCAGGAAAAAGTCATTGCATTAAAAAAAAAAAAAAAAGGCAGAACGTTTGGAACTCCCTAAACATATAAAAGAAGGTACTCCGGTCAAATGAGGCTAAAATTGAACTTTTTTGCCACCAAGGACAACACAATGGGTTGTATTACAAGGATGCAGCCAGTCATCAGTTGTCTCAGGTGCTGGATGCATTTATGGGTGTTTCTAAGTTCATTTCACTATCACAGCTGTGCAAAAAAACAATTTTCCACTGGGCGCAAAGTCGAAAAAGGCGGGTGATGGGGTGCCGCAGGACTTTTTTAATGGAAGAATGGTGCCATGGCTCAAAAAAGATTGAAAAACACTGTTTTAAGGAGAAACAGTTAAAGCCTTATTCATGCTGCATTTCCCCTCTAGTCCACTTTGGTCCGCAAGCACTTTGGACGAGCCCAGCACGCACAAGGCGCTGTTCATGCTCACTTTTTTCATCTACCCAGGCCAAGAGGTTGACGCATGTGCACAACCATCATTTGTAGTTTCACTCCCGCCCGACAGGTAGTGCCAATGTGCTGAAGCGCCAGGATTTTCACCAACGAAGAAACGCTGCTTGCTTTCTGCTGCTTGACTTCCTAGTTTTAACTCCTTTTCCATGAAGGTGGTGCTGCTGTAGTATGTTTGTATGATTCATGTATGTTTACTCTAGTCTTCTGCTTCCATGTTGTCTTCTTCGTCTTGGTATAAGATAAGCCTTTATTAGTCCCACAATAGGGGAATTCCAGGATTGCAACAGCACAGGGATAGCAACACTCAGAGCAATAATTTAGAAGATAAGAAAATAAGAGCAGTGAATATACATATGTACACATAAATATGTAAATACATATACACAGTGCGGAGCATTGTAGCTAGATGGAATAAACAGCATAACCGTCTATTTAGTTATCCTACATAGTATGAATATGTACCCATACATATTGTCACCCTCCGTAGCGACTGATATCGTCCTAGTTGTATACTGGAGGGGACCATTTGTGTAAGTCTGTTGCATCTTTTGCATACAATACTATTAGGTCGTCACGTTTTTTTTTGCTATCTCTGCGATCAGCCCTGCTTAGGTTATACAGTCTGACAGCCATAGGTAGGAAGGACCTGCGAAACCTCTCGGTCGCGCACCTAGGATGATGCAGCCTACTGCTAAATGAGCTCCTCAGTGCGTTCAATATGTCCAACATAGGGTGGGACTCAGACTCCAGCAGAGATGGCAGTTTAGCCACCATCCTTCTCTCTCCTATCTCCTCCACTGGGTCAAGGCGTTGCCCCAGGACAGAGCTTTCTTGATCAGTTTGTTCAGTCTCTTCCTATCGGCTGCTGTAATGCCGTTGCCCCAGCAGACCACTTCAAAAGTGATGGGTGATGCCACTACTGTGTCATAGAATGTCTTTATGAGCACCCCTTGTACACCAAAAGACCTGAGCCTCCTCAGTAGGAACAGCCTGCGCTGTCCCTTCTTATAGAGTGCGTCGGTATTGTGTGACCAGTCTAGTTTATTGTTCAGATGAACACCCAGGTACTTGTAGGATGTCACCATCTCAATGTCTGTCCCCTGGATGTTTACTGGTGCTGTGAGGGGTTGGCCTTGCCTGCGGCAGTCCACCACCAGCTCCTTAGTTTTCCTCGCGTTGATCTGGAGGCAGTTCTGATGGCACCAGTCCACAAAGTCCTGGATAAGTCCTCTGTCCTCAGCTTCATCCCTGTTGGAGATGAGGCCGACGATCGCAGAGTCGTCAGAGAACTTCTGTAGATGGCAGTGTGTTGTGTTGTGTGAGAAGTTCGCGGTATAAAGGGTGAACAGGAAGGGAGCCAAAACCGTTCCCTGGGGAACCCCCGTGCTGCCGATGATCGTGTCGGACACACAATCCCGGGTTCTCACAAACTGTGGCCGGTTAGTGAGGTAGTCCAGGATCCATGATGACAGGTACTGGTCCAACCCTGCGCACAGCAGCTTGTCCTTCAGGATCATTGGTTGGATGGTGTTGAAAGCACTGGAGAAGTCAAAGAACATGATCCTCACCGCATTCCTGGGCTTCTCCAGGTGGGACAGGGAACGGTGAAGGAGGAAGATTACTGCATCCTCCACCCCAATGCCATGCTGGTAGGCGAACTGGAGTGGATCCATCGCTGGTCCCACCAGGGGGCGGAGGTGAGCAAGGAGCAGTCTCTCCAGGGTCTTCATCATGTGAGACGTCAGGGCCACTGGTCTGTAGCTGTTCAGGTCTTTGGGGTGGAAAGTCTTTGGTACAGGTACCACACAAGATGTTTTCCACAACTGTGGTACCCTCCCTAGCTTCAGGCTCAGGTTGAAGATGTGCTCCACAATCCCACACAGGTGGTCTGTGCAGGACTTGAGGAGCTTTGCGCTGATGCTGTCCGGTCCCGAGGCCTTCCTCGCCTTGATCTTCCTCAGCTCCGTCCTCACCTGGGTCTTAGTGAGGGTCAGGTTGGGGGGCTGTGTGCTGGGAGTGGGGGGGGGGGTGTTGGTGGAGTGGGGTGTGGACAGCAGGTCTCGATGAATTTAGAGGCAGCAGTGGTTGGTGTGCAGTCGAGGGGGAGGGCGGTTGGTCAAACCTATTAAAAAACAGGTTCAGATTGTTCCCCCACTCCCTGCCCCCCGTGGCCTGGGACGTGGTGTTCTGGAGCCCAGAGATGGTTTTAAGGTTTCTCCAGACCCCGCCGATGTCGCTCCGTTGCAGCTTGTCCTCCATCTTCTTCCTGAAGCTGTCCTTGCCTTCTCTGATCATCCTCCTCAGCTCCCTCTCTACGGACTTCAGCATCTCCCTGTTCCCCGACCTGAAGATCCTCTTCTTCTCTCTCAGAAGTGTTTTTATCTCAGGGTTGATCCCGGGTTTGTTGTTCGAGCAACACCGTATGGTCTTGGTGGGTACGGTGTTAGTCCACACAGAAGTGGATGTAGTCCATGATGGTGTGAGTGAGGCCATCGATGTCCTCACCATGTGGATCGCAGAGCTGCTCCCAAGCATTGGTTTCAAGACAGTCGTTTAGAGCGTCCATTGCCTCCTCAGACCATAACTTCACCGTGTGCACGACCGGAGGTTGTCTGTGTACTAGGGGTTTGCACACCGGCAGGAGATGAACCAAGTTGTGATCTGATCTCCCAAGTGGGGGGAGTGGTGATGAGGTGTACGCCTCCTTAGTGTTTGCATAGAATAAGTCCAGTGTTTTATTGTCTCTAGTGTGGCATGTGACATACTGGGTGAACGTGGGCAGAATGGGGGACAGTGAAATATGGTTGAAATCACCTGAGATGAGGAGAAGAGCATCTGGGTGTTCTGTCAGCAGCCTGCCAGTTACTAAGTGAATGGTGTCACACACTGTCCCTGCGTTCGCTGTCGGATTTCCATAAATAACAATGCAGATCACGTGTGAGTATTCCCTCGGGAGATAGGTAGGCCGCATGCTAACAGCTACCAACTCGATGTCTTTGCTGCAGTGTTGTTGTTTAACCGTGATATGTCCCGGTCTGCACCAGCTGTTATTGACATACATTATCACTCCTCCGCCCCTTGCCTTCCCACTGTCTGGTGTCCGGTTTGCCCGTATTGCGTGGAAACCCTCCAGTTCGATGTTAGCATCTGTTGCTAGTTCTGTTAGCCACATCTCAGTAAACAACATCATGCTAATCTCTCTGAAGACGCTCTGGTAACGAGCCATAGCCACTAGCTCATCTGTCTTATTGAGTAGCGATCGTACATTCCCCATAATAACGGATGGAAGGACAGGTCTGTACTTCACCCCGTATGTCGAAGTCTTGCGGTAGCATCTTGGTTTGGTTAAGTGCTAACAGCTGGTCTCTGCTGTAATGTATGCTGTGTCGATACCGCCACCTCGTGAATGGGACGTTCAGTCTTGCGCGTGCACTTTTCAACGTGTTCAGGTTGTGGGAAGGCAGCATGGTCATAAAATTTGGGCTGCACGCGGTCGTCCGCGGTCGAGCACTGCGGACACTAGCAGAGTGGAGATGATGACGTAAATTTCCTCACACGAGGTTTCCGGTTACACACATGTGGACAGCAGAGATGCAGCATGAATCCAGCGTAAGTGTCCTGGAAGTGCCTGCTGCACACAAGCAGAATCCATCCAAAATGACAAGCTCAGAGTGACATACCCCAAGAGACTTGCAGCTGTAATTGCTTCAAATAACGGTTCTCTGATGTGGATCTTAAAAGTTGTAGTTATGCTGTGTAAATCAAATGATATGGGTTCCATCTGTGATTTGGGTTTCCCAAAAATGCATTTACATTCTAAGCTGAAAGGCAGCAACACACACACACACACACACACACACACACACACACCCCCCTCTCACTAAAAGTTAGGGATATTCGGCTTTCAGGTGAAATTTCAGGATGCAACTAAAATGCAAATTAAGTTCACCTTTACAGGTTAATTAGACAGCTTAATTAGAGGTCAGACTCATGACAGAGCCCCCCCCCCCCTTAAGGAGTAGAGACCAGACACCCCCAGGCAACACCAAAGGAACCCCCCCACCAAAAGAAAGAGTACAGCAAAAAACTATCCCAGGAGGGAGGTGGGGGAAAACAGGTAAGGAGGGAAAACACAAACCCACTCAAGACCCACACCTGTGCTAAACCAACCCCCTGGATCCCCATCAGAGAAACACAGAGTTAGCCCCCCCAACCCCCCCGGCCCAAGGAGCTGAAGAGTTCAGGGAGCCGACCAGAGACCAGGCACAGCAGACAGCAAGGTGCACCAAGTCAGATGGCTTGCCGAAGTCCCAGGCCAGTCGGATGGCCAGATGGTACGAGTCTGGTGGCCTGCCAGAGAATATGGACCACCTGACCTGGCGCCTCAGTCTTTCAGGCGGCTGGCCCGAGTGCTTCAACCACCTAAACAGAAAAGGTGGCCCGGGAGGTGACTCCCCCACTGGGAGGCCCAAAACTGGGAGGAGAGCTGAGGAAGGGGAACCACGACAGCTTCAGTGGTCTTGGACTGGAATAATGTTGCACCCTCGGTGGCTCCGGGCTGGAGCTCTGCAGCACCCTCGGTGGCTCCGGGCTGGAGCTCTGCAGCACACTCGGTGGCTCCGGGCTGGAGCTCTGCAACACCATCGATGGGCCCCGGCTGGGCCAATGCCGCACCCACAGTGGACCCTGGGTTGGGGGGTAGCGTTCATAGCAAACCCAAGGTGGAGCGCAGCACCCACGTAGGACTGATGCTGGAGCGAAGCACCCACGATGGTCCCCAACCGGGACGTAGCACCCACAGAGCCTCGGACTGAGGAGGTGAAACCCAGATGACTGCCTTGGGCAGAGGAGGAGCTGCACCCACAGAGGACACGGCCTGGGTCGGAACACCCGTGACGACCTCAGCAGACCCACGACGTCCTCTGGTGGTGAACCTGGATCCACGGAGGCCTCCGGCTGGAGTCAATCTTCCCCGGCGACTCTGGAAGAAGACTTAGAAACAACAAACAGAGGAACATGGTCAGGGTCGCCGACAGCGGCGGAGCCCGACAAGGTGAGCTCTGATGCAACGGGCGGCTGCACCTGGCTCTCCTCACCAAGAGCCAGGCAAGATTGCTCTAGAACAGAGAGAAGGAAGACAAAAGAGAGCATTTGCCTGAGCTCGAGCTCCACCGCCGTCCAGGACTCCGTCGGTCCAGATGATGGGGATGTCTCGGGCCCGGACTCTTGGAGGTCCAACTTGGGTTCCCACTCTCAGCAATAGGTGGAGGAGACACGGAGAGGACAGGTGAAGAGTCATTTGTTGCAGCAGGTGGTGAGAGCTCAGAGGACTGCAAACTCTGACTCTCATCACTGGGAATCAGGCAAGGCATATCACTATAAATTGGCATTAAATGAAATGAAACTTGCCTGTCATCCCGGTGTGCGATGTTCTCTACTGCAGGAGACAGACAGTCACCCCCCCCCCACCCCCCACCCCGCATCTATGGTGAGCCTAGGCCCCTCTGAAGATGATAGAGGAGCCGACCCTGTAAACACGGAAGTGGGCGTCATCGGGGAACGTACGGGAGGCCTCTCAGCAGTGGGAGAGCGCACCGAAGGGAAGCGAGGAGAGGCAGGTACAGAGCGGAGAGAAGCTGACGATTCAGCAGGGGGGAAAAAGGACCCAAGGCTGTACCGCTATGGGAGACTTTTGCTTCGGTGCCAGGAGAAGGGCTGTTGAAGAGGTAGGAGTATTCCTCTGATGATCTGAAGCGGAATGGTGCTGTCTCCATGAAGCTTTTGAAGAAGGCGAGGAGGAGGCTGATGGCATTGGTGGAAGCGGAGGAAGCAAGAGTCTCAGCACCCGGGGATGGAAGCGAATGCTGGGTTTAATTTCCAGCAAATTGGTGACTCCCCTCCAGCACAGCTTCTCGTCTTTACAGAATGAACAGTTACGAACCCCTATTGCCATGTCCTCAATCATGAAGACGTATTCAAGCTCATCCCAGCTCCACCTCCGGTCAACTTTGCCTGAAGGAGACATCACAGCTTCACCGACAGGTTAGTAAAAAAGGAAAAAATGCACACCACAGCAGCTGGACCCTAATTATGGCGTGAGTCTACTGTCATGAATGCGCCCCTCCGGGGCAGAAAGACAGATCCACATGCTGGACTGTAGTGTGACACTTTATTCAACAAAAAGACAAACAAAATCCAAACAGTGCATGGTGAACAAAAACTACAAATAAAGTAAACTTACAGGCAAACAATCCGGAGCCGAAATCGCCCCGCTAGTGCAGGAAGGAGGAAGACAGAGGAGTAGACCAATAAACATCCATATAAGACTGCTGCAAATACAGAGTGGCCAGGCAGTGTTCAAATACTAGACAATCAAATGCGGCACAGGTGCAGGGAGCGGAGTGAGCAGGTGGCCTGATTAATCAATTACACGCAGCTGAGATGGCTGAGAGACAGCATGAGTGAAAGACGGGAGTGTCTAGGCAAGAGGAAGGGCTCTGAGAATAAACAAACCAAAAAATATAAACACACAACAGCCAACATAATAATAACAAACATACAAAACTCAGGAAATCAATTGAGTCTGAGGTTAGAGGGGAAATCAGAGCTCAGACTCATGAAATGAACAGCATGAGATGTTGTTGTTAAGCTGTAATTGACGCTCAAGGGCACATGACAAGTTATTGGAACACTGACATTTTTTGTTGTGGTATACCCACCACTGTTGCTGGCTTTTGTTCCAATAAATTGTTTGGGATGAGGAAATCACCATTGCATGCTTCTACTTAAATACCCTACTTTCATAATATAATATCACTGTAGCGTGAACTTTATATTTTCAATAAATTTCACCAAAAAGCCAAATATCCCTAACTTTTTGTGAGTAGTGTATCATGAATGGCTCATTCTAAGAGTATAAAAACATAATTCATTTGGCAAAATGATTCGTTAGTAACAGAAATATAGTGTGGCTTTTAATAATGTGTCATTTTTTTTTTCCTCAGAGATCTGTCTTGGTTACACACTGCACCTTCAATAGACTATTATGCATCTTGATGCCATTCCTCTGTAACGGTACCCAGCATGCAAAACCCAAAATACCTTTTTAACAACATTCAGCTTATCAGGAGCGTGATCAAACAGGGTGTCGAAAGCATCACGCTCTGTAGAGAATGAGCATAAATGATGGTTAAAGACAAAATACAATGCGAAGAAAAGTAAATTAATGCAAACAAGCAACATCTTTAAACCTACCATGTCTGCCAGAGAAAGCCCTAAGAAAAAGAAAGAAGGCAGAAGAACAAGTGTCAAATACTACAAAAATAAGAGGCCATTTCAGCTTACGGACAGTGGCCAGAGGCGCTTAGTAACTAGTTATTTACTCAAGTAACCTCTTCACAAAATTGTACTCCTATGAGTAGTTTTATTGCAGGATACTTTATACTGTTATTTGAAGACATTTTTGAGGAAAAACCTTGTACGTTTATTCAAGTACATTTGTCGTACTCCCTGAGATACTTTGCTTTAACTAACTTAATAAAAACCGGTTAGAGATGCACATGTTTATGCTGTAATAAATTATTCTCACCAGAAATGACTGCATCTTTGGTGATTTTAGTAAATTTATAATCTTATTTCACTGAAATGTGTGTTGATATTGTTCTATCCGGCCAGTTGCAATGAGTAGAAAGTAATACTTGAAAGAAAATATCAAGTAATTTTTTAGTAGATACTGTACATTCTTATGATGCTCTTTTTTTGGTGGTTGCTCTTACTTGAATCAAAAAAGGTAATGCTACTTGAGTACAACTTCTAGCTACTCAACCCACCTCTGACAGTGGCACACTAAACTTTTAATAAATGAGCAAAAATAAAACACAGACGCTTCCAACTGAATCACAGAAGAATGCAGAGAGCAGAAGGGATCGGGGGGATTATGTCACAGAAATGACAACACAATAACGTAGCTGTGGGGTCTCGTAATTTGACTGAACAATAGATGCATGTACGCCCACCTCGGGTATTCATATAACCTGGCTATCATTGGCCGGGTGGCCACAGTGAGCTCATATTATGGCACAACACAACAATCATCTCAGCGGGGTAGTAATACAATAAATGAAGACATGAGAATGGAGGGCCTCTCATCTGTTTAATTGTTACAATGTTAGCACTGCGAAGGATGCTGGAAGGGGTCAGGTGGTTTTGGAAGGGTGTGTGGCAGTGCAGCACCAAAGTCCCGGAGGAAGAGCTATCACGACAGGCAGGCCAACAAGAAATGGCAGACACATACACCCCGTTCCCCAGAGCACCGTCACATGTGTTCACGGTGTAATCTGCAATGGCAAAGGCAGGTCTGGGCAGCAGTCCTGGTGGTGCCGTAATAAGTGCATTTCCTCTGTGTTTGTGTGTTATTAACAGTCTATCCATCTAGCGTGACAAAATGTGCGTGTGTTTGTGTGTTGGCCTGCCGTTATCTCCCCGGATGCTGCTGTCAGGCTGCAGGACAGCCTCACAGGGAGACAAAAAAAAGTGTGTGCGGGGACGTGTGTGCTTGTGTGTTAAATGGTCTAATTCTTCAGCTCAAGGTGCCATCACATCTCTTGTCTGGATACAATGCTTGTCTGTTTACCCATGCACAATATCTCTTCTGAAAGCCCTGCACAAAGCAGAGAAGGCCACTAAGATCTGGTTTGTAAAAAAAAAAAAAAAATCAGGACTGTGTGGTCATGTCACACAACAGCTGTGAATTGCGAAAGGTTATGATTTTCACTCTAAATTCTTGATGATCCGCAATCAAAATGTGATCTTGCTCACCCTTTTCTCACCATTTCTGACTTAACTGTGTGAACACAGTTATGTATTCACACATTCAAGGTTTTAGCCATTAGCTCTGGTGGTGGAGATAGTATAAAGGTCCAAATAAAGCATTATTGGGGACAGGGGTGTGTGGTGAGAGTGAGCAATAGGATATGACCAGTTCCTACAGTACAAGAAGCACAGAAACAACCCTGATTGAGTGAACAGTTAACTCCCTCAGCTAAAGCTAGACAGGCTGAGCTATGAGCCACTTCCCACCAGTGATCTCAAATGGGGTAGATAGTAGCGGTGTGCCATATCGTATTGTTCACGATAATACCGGTATAAATTTTGATACCGGTGGAAAAATGAATATTGCAATATTTAGGGTCCGTAGAAACAGCAAAACAAACATGGTGTGGGAAGTGGCGCTCCATGCTTGGAACATCTTTGTCTGGTTGTGCGGAAGTAATTTAATTTTAAGGCCGTTTCAGTCTGCTGCCATCTTAAAAAAAAAAAAAAAAAAAACGACGGCGCAGCAATGCAGATAATCTGCCTACATTTTTTTCTGCACATCAACAATGCCGCTTCAGGATAAAGTTTTATTTCACCCTGAAGTGGTGTTGCTGACATCCGAAGTGTCCAGAGGTTTATTTCCGTTCCCTTGTGTCTGCTCCAGATTGATTTATTCAACCAACCGAAAGAAAAAAAAATCTGTCAACAGCCCCAGGAGTTGTCTGTGTAACGGCGATTTCTAACGCGGGTAAACTGAGAGCAAGAGAGAGAGACGGGAGGTCTGATGCAGCAGTCATTTACCTGCAGAAGTGTCTTGTTTGGGGGAAATTGCAGACAGGTAGGCTAGCATATATTCAATCTGTCTCTCTGTGTTGGCCCTGTGATGGACTGGCGATCTGTCCAGGGTGTACCCTGCCTCTCGCCCAAAAAAGATAGGCTCCAGCCCCCCCGCGACCCGAAAAGGATTAAGTGGAAGAAGATGGATGGATGGATAAAAATGATGAAATAATACTTTTAAATAAGGCCATTCCCTCCCCGTTTTATTTAGACCCGCTTCCTGACCAGGTGAAATAACATACCAGACTACATTAATTTAATGTGTTAAAATGATCAAAACCCCCTCATGTCCCAGAGCATAGAAATGAGATGAAGACAAAAGTAATGTGGTGAATGATGTCTCTGACTATATTTTACTGTTGTAGCTGCTTATAGTTTGGGGTTTATGTTTTTAAAGTAATAAATAGGTTGTATTAACCAGAGCCAAACTGCGCTTACATTCACAAGGCAATGTTTTCAGGGCTATTCAGATGTTTTAAGAAAAATCTGCAGAATTTTCAAAACTACAGGCTATATGTAGTCTGCAGTACCAACTTTACTGTCATCTGCTTGTTACTGTTCTCTCTAAATTTGTTTTCTTTTCTCATTTTTTAAACATTTTTTCATAAAGGTACAATTTTTTTTTTAAATTCTGAACATTTTTGGTGACAAATTTGTGACCTTTTTCATGCAGAATTGTAACGTTTTACCTAAAGCCTCTTACTTTGTGTTTTTATTCTAAAAAGGTGACGAAATCAGAAGCAGCACCAGATTAAAATTAAGATTAGTCAATCAGTTGTTTTATCAATAGATCAGTTGACTGTTAAAATCCAAATTTATAATTTTCCTTTCAGCTGAGGGTTATAATTACATTTATAACTAGTTTGATACCCATTATTTTAAAATGTTGGCCTACTAAAACTGTGGTGGTTTCTGGTTTCCAACAACAAGGGGGCCTAGGATGAAGTCACATTCCCAGCCTGAATTTTTGTCCCAGTTCACCCCTCAGTGCACTTAAGATTTTTTTTTTTTTTTTTTGTTACTTATTTGTACCCGTAGGTAGACTTGGTTTGCAGTCTGGTGACAAGCCACCGGCTGCCGGTCGCTGCGTGCACGAGCGCCCTAAACCTACATGTTTTTGGTATGCAGGAGGAAACCGGAGAAATCCCGGAGTAAACCCACGCAACACGGGGAGAACATGCAAACTCCACACAGCTCACTGTTGGTCGGGGGCTGGGATCGAACCCACGATCTCATGATCCCCGCGATCCCCCGGCCGAGGGTACAACTGTGCTCCCACAGTGCTAAACCACTGCGCCACCGTGCAGCCCAGATGTAGTGGTTTATAATATTTTCTGGTAATATTTGATACAGAATTAAAAAGAAAATTTGAAACACATTCTAAACTGCTCTTTATAAACTGGAGAAATAAGAGTTTTTGTTTTGTTTTTACTGAATATGCTGAACATAATGCTGGCCTGTGAAACTGTCCTTTATAAATTTAAAAGAAAAAACTGTATTCCGTGATATTGTGAAGAATATCATTATTGTGAAAATTCACAGAAATATTGCAATATAATTTTTAGGCCATATTGCCCACCCCTAGTAGATAGACTAAACCCAGCCAGCTAGCCAAGCTAATGCTAAAAGCTTGATCTACCCTCCAATCGCTACTAAAATATAACAGCATAAACCAGAATGACTGTTGATGGATCATCGAATGTGGATTAATGAACCAGGTGGGAGACCAGACAGTCAATGACGGAGTAGGTCATTCAGGCCTGATGATATCATTTTTTGTGAAATCATAGATGTTCAGATCTCCTGACCATTGATAATGACCTCAAGCTCAAACCTGAGGATGACTGCATGTGAGTTTGTTGAGAATTATGGCAACTGCCTAGGAAGACTAACAATTTCTATAAAATCATATGTGCTGAGATCTCCTGACCTTTGATCCTGATCTTGAGCACAACCTTGATGCAGACTCATCTGATGATCATTTGGCATGAATTTAGTGAGAATTAGGGCAACTGTGTAGGAGAAGTAGAGAGTTTTCGGAAATTACTGAAGTGTCCAGATCTCCTGACCTTTGACCTTGACCACAACCTAGATGCAGACCCACCAGAGGAGCATTGTGAGTGAGTCTGGTGACCAGTGGGGCAAATGCCTATGAGTAGTGATTCCTCAGATATCTGGACGGGTGCAACGTCATAGCATTAGCTCCATTTGGCTTTGCTGAAATGAGGTAAAAATAGCCAAAGTCCCAATGTCCATTTATGTAGCTGTTAGCTTAGCATCAGTAGTGCATGTAAATGAAACGTGTGCAGTGAAATGTGAAAGTGAGTCATATAAAGGGAGGTTCTTACTCTGTGTTGCCGGTGATTTCCTCCTGAATTTGTCTGGATTGAAGGATACCCTCCCTTTTCTGAAAGACAACAAACAGTGTATGATGTACTGTACATCTGCAATTTAGTTTCACTGAAAAAGTGTGAATTAACAACAATTAAAAACATGGATAAAAATATATGGCAGCATCCAAAATCAAAATGATGATGAGGGTAAACGCCAAGTAAAGCTCTTGTTGACTGGAATGGTGGTCTAGTGGTAGAGCATTCGCCTCACAGCCAGGAGATTGTGGGTTCAAGCCACAGCTGGGTCATACCAAAGACCATATAAAAATGGTGCCTTCTAGCTTGGTGCTCAGCATAATAGAATGGGGAAAGGAAAAGTAACACAAAGAGCAACCAGAGGACTGACCCCCACTGCAGCTTTCTCTGCTTACAGCAGCTGTGTGGCCTCGGGTCAGAGAAACGGAGATAGGTGCCACCGCTATGCGGTGTCCCACATGCTGTGGAAGGTACTTAACTTAAAGCCCTTGTTGGCCCTTTATTTGGCAAAAATAAAACAAACATATTTGGTAACTTCAGTAGGCATGCTGTTCGGCATTCACACTACTGTTGTTCAAGTCAGCTATTTTAGTCGTCTCCATGTTTTTTGGCCATTTTTCCTCCTGCGTACTTGATGGTATGCACTTCATTCTGGTATCATTCTGTTCAGCTTTTTAAGGATGTTGACTGTGGAATGTGCAAAAGTTTGGACACCCTACACACTTAATTTATTAGACAGACATATTTAAAACAAAAAAGTAGCACCACAATATACCATTTGCAAAGGCGTGGCCCAATTTTTTGCAGACCACTGTATAACACTGTTGGATCAAACAGTACATCAAAAAAAAATAATGAGTTATATAGAAAGTATTGAGCAAATAGAATTTTGGTAATCCTAACTGACCTAAAACAGGAAAAGTTTAGTCTCATTTAATGTCAGACAGTGAGAAAAAAAAGGTTATTAGTCTTTTTATATAGTGTATGTAAACACCTGGTTAGGGTTCCCTTTCGGAAGGTTAAAACCTACAAAAGCACCATTTTTTTTAGTCAATGACCCCTTTAATAGTCTGTTGACTGGACTCCCAGGGAATCCATGTGATCTCTGCAGTCTAAAGGTGCGTTCACACCAAACGTGAACAGGCGAATTTTTCGCGCGGCACGATTACATTATAAATCAATGTAGACACGCCAACAGACATGAATAGTGAGATGCAGACAGGTGAAGTTGTCTTTAAAACTTCTGCAGCTGTGTTCAACCTGCTGTGGAAATTCCCAAATTAACGTTATGCTTAGGATTACATTATCTGACCCCAAG
This sequence comes from Pholidichthys leucotaenia, assembly GCA_020510985.1. Classification (NCBI taxonomy): domain Eukaryota; kingdom Metazoa; phylum Chordata; class Actinopteri; order Cichliformes; family Pholidichthyidae; genus Pholidichthys; species Pholidichthys leucotaenia. Next base: position 190,228,947 of record CM035840.1, read on the forward strand.
CTCACCTGAAAATGTCATCTCAAGCCTCCAAAACTTCACAGATGATGGGTGTTTATGTTGCTAGCTTGCTAGGACGTCCGTGGCCGGACACCGTAGGTAAATGACTCCAAAATCCCGATTCAGCTGAAGAGTTCCCAGTCCTCCTGTCTCCCGGCGAGTGAGTTTCATTTTCTAACTAGTTTACTCTGCAATGGTGATAATTTTACTCCGGTGACAGGAGAATCTCAAAGCTAGCAGCTAGCTAGTGGATGCAAATGCGCAAATTCGCACACACTCGCGTCTTCCCATTCACTTTGTATAGATTTGCATCGCCCGTTCGCGTTTGGTGTGAACACACCTTTAGATGGGGATGCATTTCATAGAGCAAAGCCTTATTCATGCTGCATTTCCCCTCTGGTCTGCTTTGGTCCGTGTGCACTTTGGACGAGCCTGGCGTGCACGCGGCATTGTACATGCTCACTTTTTTTCGTCTACTAGGCCAAGCGGTTAACGCATGCGCACAACTGTTATTTGTAGTTTCACCCCAGCCCTATGGGTAGCACAAATGCACCAACACACCAGTTTGTTCACAGGCTATGAACACGAGAGCAACGCACGCTTTTTTGTAGCAACAGCAATGGTGTTGTTTCAAGGAAAAAGGAGGAATTACCATTTTCCAGTGCTCTTCTCCGCTCAAGCTGCTGCTGCTGCAAAAGGATTCATGTATGTTTATTCTCATCTTCTGTGTCCTCGTTGTCTTCCTCGTCTACTTTGTCTTTGTATGCCTTGCTGGTAGCGCCACCTTGTGAAGGAGACGTTCAGTCTTGCACATGCGCTGTCAACGCGTTCAGGTCGTGGGCAGGCCGCGCGGTCATAAAATTTGGGTTGCACATGGTCGGCCACAGAAGAGTCCTGCGGACACGAGTGGAGACGATGATGTAAATTTCATCACACAAGGTTTCCAGTTGCACGTACGCGAACAGCGAAGGTGCAGAATGAATCTAGCTTTATAGCTTGTGTATTTCACATTCTGTGTTTTTACTTCCAGCATGTGGCTAGAGTGGTCTATACATTCTGAGTTCTGGCATCTTAACAGTGATGCATAAATATCACTGACAAGACCAGGCGTCACCAACTAAAACTGCAAGAGGTCCGATAAGTAGGTCCTCCTCCCTAGCCGAGGTCCGATCTTGGTGTGGGAATCTTTAGGCACCTCATGATTCGATTATGATTCATAACTCCGATTTGATTATAAAACCATTCAATGTATCTTGATGCATTTTTTTTTTTTAATTCAAGATTTTTCCCTCCCCCGTGTGACATCTTGGTCCTTTTAAAGCAAAGTATTTGCAATGACCTATGAATTTACTTTCAACATCTTTTATTAAAACAAATGGAAGAGAAATCTGGCACATGGACAATTTTATCTCAAAATGTGCTTTTAAAAGCTGCCATCATTTCATGGCCATTCATTCAGAAGACCAGAGCTGTCCACAGAGAGGCCAGTGTCATTTAACTTGCTTTCACACAATATTTTATTCAGCTCATGTTTTAGCTGTTTTTAGCTCTGTATTAATTTTTAAACAAAAAATTTAAAGTGAATCCTTTGTTCAATTTCAAACAAAATATGTAATTTAACATTTTATAATACAGGAGAACACTAAAGGGCCTTTTCCACTAGCACACTTTAGCGCGACACGGGACGGCTCAGCACGCTTTGTACGCTTTTCCACAAGCCCCAACACGGTTTAACAGCCGCGATTCTCAGCCCCGCTCCAGGGCAGGGTACAGCAGTGCTGAGCTGTGCCGTGTTGTAACGTTAACAGACTGGTCGCCGCTGATTGGTCAGGTCGTAACCGGCGCTGATTGGTCAGGTTGTAACCGCCCCTCTCCTCCTCCTCATCTACCAAATCTTCACGACCTTCTATAATAAAGTTTTTGAAAAAAAAACAAAAAAAAAGAATCTTCACGACCGCCTTTACTCAGCACGCAACCACTGTTGGCGGTTTATTTTCAGTGTATTGCTGTGCTATTTTCATTTATTCTCTATCAAAAATGGCTTCGCATAATAAGGGTGTTCCATGGACCAATAAGGAGGTGCAGTGTCTGCTCACTGCATTGTCAGACGAACGTATCCAGCGCGAGTTAGACAGAGCCGCCCGGAATGAAAAAATATACCGGGAGGTCTCGACATCGGAGTCCTTTAACGGTGAGTTTTAATTTTTTTTTATTGTGCGTTTTTTCGCAAATATATTCGGTAAGACGCTCAGTTTATTTATGCAATAAAAAAGCTGTTCATTTGTGGATGGATCGCTGCTTTATTGCAGCACACTGCGGACTAAAGCTTTTATTTTAATTATTCATGTGAACAATACGCTGAAATAAGCTTATGTATTCTTGTTAAAAACTATTGTCTTTTCTGTATATCTTGCACTTACGTGCTGTATTTTATTGTGTGCATTTTCCTTGTAGAATCATCCCACGCGTCCGCCGCGACAGCCCGTCCGGATTAATTCAACCGAGCCTTCCTGAACCAGAGCTGGCAGAGACGGCTTCATTCAACCGAGTCTTCGTGACCCAGTTTGGGAAGCTGGTGTAGAGGCACTCAGTGGTCGGCGTGTATAAAATGTCGATTAACCTTCATGTTGTGTTTCAAAGTTTTTTTTTTCTTTTAATATTTTGTATATAATAAAATGGAATTGTTTTGGAAAGTGTGGTTTGTCTGTTATAACACTGAATTATAAAACAGTATAATTACATAGAAATTCCATTGCCTAGTCTGATCAAAATGATGCTGATCATCCTGTCAGGGGTCAACCATTGTAAAGGTAATGTAATTTTTAACTAGACCAAAAAAGAAATCTTTTTGTAAGCTTTCTGTTCTTTTTATTGAAATATCATAAAAAATTAGCACCAAGTCAAAGTAGGTACAAGTATATGTAAATTGAATGTTCTATCGGCATTCCAAATTCAGAGATTTACAATACTTTAGAAGGAGTGTAGCATCATCTAAACGGAAAATAATAATACTGTTGTTCCAAACGTTGACCTGAAGGTGAAAAACATGAATTTTTTAAATTCAGTACATCCAAAATGCCCTAGGATGTAAAAAATAATACAATTTGGTGTTGGCCAGTGTGCCACCGTCTCATTATTTAATACGAATAAAAACAAGTTTCAGCTCATTATTTCTAGGTCATTTGGCAGTTAATTCAAAACAAAAGTGACTTGTGTTGTTGCAGCTTAATTATGAGATAAAATTAATTGTGAGATAAAACCACAGAGCGAGCAAGGCAATAATCCTTGGATCCTCCATTTTTTGTCTCGTGTAAATAAGGACTCAGTCGGGTGCGTAACGCCACGGGAGTGTGGCCCCGCCTCGCTGAGAATCTGCCGCCGCCCCGCTTCTAAAACCTCCTAACACAAACCATCACAGCACAAGCACAACACCGTGCTAATGGAGACAGAAGCATTCCGAGCCGTACTGAAGTGAATCGAACCGTACCGAGGTGTGCTGGGCTAGTGGAAAACAGGCTTTAATGTGTTGCCTCCAAATAAATAGGCATAAAATCTAAAATCCACAACTAAAATCCTAAAAATGTTTTCCAGGAGAACACAAACTAAACTGTATTACATTAAAAAAAAAGATTAAAAGATTAATTTTTAAAAAAAAAAACTAAATTTCACAAAAAATCCACCTCTATACAATATTTTCAATGTAGAAAAAAACTGTTTCAAACTAAGACAAAAAAAACGGACACAAAATATAATTCCGTACTACAGAATTGCTCTGACATTTTTTAAAATCTCAAGTCAACTCTGTTACAGTATGGATGGAGCTGTAACTCCATGATTACAGGCAAAGGGGAGGTGGAACTTTTCATTTTCAGTAACGGAGCTTTTACTGAATCAGAATCAGATTTATTGCCATTGTTCATGTAGTACACAAACTAGGAATTTGTCTCGGTGCAATGCTGCAACATTAAACATGGAGTAGCACTAAGATAAAAAACAAACAAAAAAAAAACAAAAAAAAAAAACTATGCATGCAATAAAATGTAGAATATGAGTAATACTAATCTATGCAATTTTTGAATATATTAACCAGCAGCAGATATTGTGGAGTTCCACATAGTGCAGTCGGTAGTGCAAAAAGAAAACAGTGATAATTGTCATGAGACCGGTTGAGCTGCTGTACATAGTGCACGAGAGTCTAAAAAGTCACTTAGTGTTCAGCAGTCTGATGGCAGAGGGGAAGAAGCTGTTCATGTAGCGGGAGGTTTTAGTCTGAATGGACCGAAGTCTTCTACCTGAGGGGAGAGGGGCAAACAGTACGTGTCCAGGGTGTGAAGGGTTGGCTATGATCCGGCCTGCATGCCTCCGGGTCCTGGAGATGTACAGGTCCTGGAGGGATGGGAGCTTGCAGCTGATCACCTTCTCAGCAGCACGCACGACGCGCTGCAGTCTTAGTCTGTCCCTGGCAGTGGCTCCTGCGTACCACACGGTTATGGAGGTAGTGAGGATGGACTCGATGATGGTCGTGTAGAACTGCACCAACATCTTGGTGGGTAGCTTGAGCTTCCTCAGCTGCCTCAGGAAGAACATCCTCTGCTGGGCCTTTTTGATGAGGGAGCTGATGGTCGGCTCCCACTTGAGGTCCCGGGTGATGGTGGTGCCCAAGAAGCGGAAGGAATCTGCAGTGGTGATGGGAGAGTCTGTGAGGGTAAGGGGGGGCAGAGGGGTTGTGACTTTTCTGAAGTCCACGATCATCTCCACTGTCTTCAGAGCGTTCAGCTGCAGGTTGTTGTGGCTGCACCAGGACGCCAGCTGGGCCACCTCTCTCCTGTAGACGGACTCGTCGCTGTTGGAGATGAGCCCGATGAGGGTGGTGTCATCCGCAAACTTGATCAGCTTGACAGACTGGTGGCTGGAGGTGCAGGAGTTGGTGTATAGGGAGAAGAGTAGGGGGGAAAGTACACAGCCCTGGGGTGATCCGGTGCTGATGCTAACAGAGTCTGAGACAGTCTTTCCCAGCCGCACATGCTGCCTCCGGTCCGTCAGGAAGTCGGTGATCCACCTGCAGAGGGAGTCAGGCACGTTGAGCAGGGACAGCTTGCCCTGGAGCAGAGCGGGGCGGATGGTGTTGAATGCGGAGCTGAAGTCCACAAACAGGATCCTGGCGTAGGTTCCCGGGGAGTCCAGGTGCTGCAGTATGGAGTGGAGGGCCAGGTTGACTGCGTCGTCCACAGACCTGTTGGCTCTATAGGCAAACTGCAGCGGGTCAGGAGGGGAGTGGTGATGGTCTTGAGGTGGGGCAGGACCAGGCGCTCAAAGGACTTCATGACTACAGAGGTGAGCGCTACAGGTCTGTAGTCATTAAGTCCAGTGATCCGTGGCTTCTTAGGGACAGGGATGATGGTAGAGGTTTTGAGGCAGGCCGGCATGTGGCATAACTTCAGGGAGGTGTTAAAAATGTCTGTGAAGACAGGAGTCAGCTCTACCGCACAGTGTCTCAGGGTGGAGGGAGACACACCGTCCGGACCGGGGGCCTTGCGCGGGTTCAGTCTGGAGAACTGTCTGTGCACGTCCTGCTCACTGATGGCAAGGGCAGGGGGGGAGGAAGGGGGGGCGCCTTTGATGAAGTGGGGACCGTGGAGGCAGTGGCGCTGTGGGGAGGGGGGGAGTTGGACACAGCTGACGAGGTGTCAAAACGGGCATAATGTTGGGACAGTCTTTGACAAAGGGCTTTGTCATCCTGACCTTTAGAAGCCTGAGGCCGATAGTTGGTGATTTGCCTCAGTCCTCTCCACACAGAAGCAGAGTCGTTAGCAGTGAACTGCTGCTGGAGTCTCTCAGAATACACAGATTTAGCTCTCCTCAGCTCTCTGCTAAACCGGTATTTGACCTCCCTGTAGCAGTCCCTGTCTCCCCTTTTCAAGTGGAGACAGGAGAAGTGGAGAAGTGAGTTAGGGACTCACTTCAAACTCACTTTTACTGAGTTTTTACGTGATATTGAAGGCTAAGAAAAGGGCCTCCATAATCAGCGACCTCACCTCTGCATCCCAGCATGGCCTACTCTGGGCAGAATAGAGGAAGGAGTACCCCGGTAAATACATTCAGTTTCACAACAGCGCTTCATTTTGTGGATACAAGCCTTAAACGAAGCACGTCTGTCCGGTGTGGATGTCCTGGCTGTCGGCCTTGTGTCGGGGGGGTGGGGTGAACTGTGATTTTGCGGCCTGCTGCATATATTCTGGAGCAGTTGGAGCCGCCGAGTGAGAGAGAGTGAGTGCCGTTTGTGGGACAGTGAAGGGGGTTGTCTGCAGCAGGACAGTGCCCAAGAGCTCGTGTCATAATCTGTCCAGGCGGTCGCCAATACAGCAGTTCAGTTCCGCTTTTTTCCCCATCAAAACAAAACAGTCTCCCTTTTTCCCCTAATTGAATTAAAAGACTTCGGGGTCCGGACAGAGGACTCTCAGTTCCCGATCCGGACTGGAGTCCGCCAGTTGGTGACCCCTGGCCTAGACTGATCTAACATTTCCATCACAGCTTTTACAAACATGACCAGGTTACTAAAAAAGTTATGCTTACCTGGACAACCACGACTTGGATAGAAACGTGGTCTGGTAATCTGATTGGTGCTCTGAAGTGTTGGGACAGCGCCACCAGCAGGTGAAGGATGGCAACTATACTCTTTGCATGAACAGCTAACGGAAAAGAAAAGAAGAATAGCTAAATTAATCACAAAACAACATATACAGTTCAAACCAGATGTTTACATACAATGTATATAAGACAACCTTTTTTTTCTCAATGACATTAAATCAGACTAACCTTTTCCTGTTTTAGGTCAGTTAGGATTATCAAAATTATTTCCATTTGCTAAATAATTTTTATATTTGATAAATATATTTTAGAGAATTTTTTAGTTTACATGCACATTACTATGCCTTTAAACAATTTTGGAAAGCCCAGATGATGATGTTATGGCTTTGGAAGCTTCTGATAGGTTAATTAACAACATTTGAGTTAACTGGAATCACACCTGTGGATGTATTTTAACCTTTTGAACTCTGTTCAACTTCCCTAAAAATGCCTAAAAATAACATGCCCAAAGTAAATCAAAAGCTGTTCTTCAACCCTTTGCAGCATCTTCATGGGGTTAGTCTCATTTAAAAGAAAACACTGAATTTTTTGGCAAAACAGTCATAATCTCTCTAAGTGCTCCTGCCACTGAGTAACGAGAAAGTTCGCCTGGGTGTTTTTTTTTAGATACAAATGCTTGCAAATAACATACAGCTGTCAGATACTGGCTGGAAAACACAACAGAAATGTAGAACCAAGTGTTTTCAAGCTCAGGTCAAAATTTTGTAAAAATACCACAAAAAAATGAATATATTAGACAGCTTTTTTCTCAGGTTGTAACAAGGCTGTGTCTGTACTGGAAGACCGGAAATACAGCTTTTTTTTTTCCAGTGTGCACTGAGACGCACTAAGATGCAGAGACGTGACCGCCCGCGGAATTCACAGAGTTCAAGGGGTTAAGGCACACTCCAAACACACTGAATCCTTGTGTGACATCATAGGAAAATCAAAAGAAATGAGCCTAGATATCAGGAAGAGAATTGTGGACCTCCACAAGTCTGGTTCATCCTAGGGTAGCCTGAATGTGCCATGTTCATCTGTTCAATTACACACAAGTTTAAATAAGAACCCAGATCTCTTTCTCCTTCAAGGAAAATTATGGGACCATGGGTTCTTGTGGGATAAACACCACGGGAATGACCAGCCAGGCCAATATCATCCCTACAGTGAAGCATGAAGCATGGTAGTGGCAGCATCAAGCTGTGGGGATGTTTTTCAGTGGCAGGACCTAGGAGACTAGTCAGGATAGAGGGAAAGATAAACGCAGCAATGTACAGCGACATCCTAGATGAAAACCTGCTCCACAGTGCTCTTGACCTCAGACTGGGGAGACTGTTCATCTTTCAGCAGGACAACAACTCTAAGCACACAGCCAAGATATCAAACGAGTTGCTTCAGGACAACTCCATGAATGTCTTTGAGTGGCCCAGCCAGAGCCCAGACTTGAATCCAATTGAACATCTCTTGAGAGATCTGAAAATGGCTGTGCACTGACATTTCCCATCCAACCTGATGGAGCTTCAGAGGTGTTGCAAAGAGGAATGGGCAAAACTGCCCAAAGATAGGTGTGCCAAGCTTGTGGCATCATATTCAAGAAAGACTTGAGGCTGTAATTGCTACCAAAGGTGCATCAACAAAGTATTGAGCAAAGGCTGTGAATACTTATGTACATGTGATTTCTTAGTTTTTTATTTTTAATACATTTGCAGAAATCTCAAAAAAACTTTTTTTCCACATTGTCATTATGGGGTATTGTGTGTAGAATTTTGAGGGAAAAAATGAATTTAATCCATTCTGGAATAAGGCTGTAACATAACAAAATGTGGAAAAAGTGAAGCTCTGAATACTTTCCGGATGCACTGTATGTTGAAAAATAAAACACATTTGGTCAAATTTGACCACTATGAACTTTTCAGACCCCTCTTGTATGAATGTTTTAAAAGGCACATACAGTGGTGTGAAAAAGTGTTTGCCCCCTTCCTGATTACTTATGTTTTTGTATGTTTGTCACACTTCAATGTTTCACATCATCAAACAAATTTAAATATTAGACAAAGATAACACAAGTAAACACAAAATGCAGTTTTTAAATGAAGGTGTTTATTATTAAGGGGAAAAAAAATACAAACCTACATGGCCCTGTGTGAAAAAGTGATTGCCCCCTGAACCTAATAACTGGTTGGGCCACCCTTAGCAGCAACAACTGCAATAAAGCGTTTGCGATAACTGGCAATGAGTCTTTTACAGCGCTGTGGAGGAATTATCGCCTACTCATCTTTGCAGAATTGTTGTAATTCAGCCACATTGGAGGGTTTTCGAGCATGAACCGTCTTTTTAAGGTCATGCCACAGCATCTCAATCAGATTCAGATCAGGACTTTGAGTAGGCCATGCCAAAGTCTTCATTTTGTTTTTCTTAAGCCATTCAGAGGTGGACTTGATGGTGTGTTTTGGATCATTGTCCTGCTGCAGAACCCAAGTGCGCTTCAGCTTGAGGTCACGAACACAAGGCCGGACATTCTCCTTCAGGATTTTTTGGTATAGACAACAGAATTCATGGTTCCATTTACCACAGCAAGTCTTCCAGGTCCCAAAGCAACAAAACAGCCCCAGACCATTATACTACCACCACCATATTTTACTGTTGGTATGATGTTCCTCTTCTAAAATGCTGTGTTACTTTTACGCCAGATGTAATGGGACACACACCTTCCAAAAAGTTCAATTTTTGTCTCGTCAGTCCACAGAGTACTTTCCCAAAAGTCTCGGGGATCATCAAGATGTATTCTGGCAAAACTGAGACGAGCCTTTATGTTCTTTTTGCTCAGCAGTGGTTTTTGTCTTGGAACTCTGCCATGCAGGCCATTTTTGCCCAGTCTCTTTCTTATGGTGGAGTCATGAACACTGACCTTAACTGAAGCAAGTGAGGCCTGCAGTTCTTTGGATGTTGTTGTGGGGTCTTTTGTGACCTCTTGGATGAGTCGTTGCTGTGCTCTTGAGGTAATTTTGGTCGGCTGGCTACTCCTGAGAAGGTTCACCACTGTTCTATGTTTTTGCCATTTGTGGATAATGACTCTCACTGTGGTTTGCTGGAGTCCCAAAGCTTTAGAAATGGCTTTTTAACCTTTTCCAGACCAACATATCTCAATTCTTAGGTATTATTTAACTAACTACTAACTAACTAACCTGCACTTATATAGCGCTTTTCTAGTCACAAAGACCACTCAAAGCGCTTTCACTAATACTAACCCTCTATTCTAAGGGCCTATAGGAAACAGATATCTAGGGACAATTTAGAACAGCCAATTAACCTAACATGCATGTCTTTGGATTGTGGGAGGAAACCGGAGCCCCCGGAGTAAACCCACGCAGCACAGGGAGAACATGCAAACTCCACACAGAAAGGTTCCAACCCCTGCCAACCTGGGGATTTGAACCAGGAACCTTCTAGCTGTAAGGCAACAGTGCTAACCACTGCACCGTCTTGATTGAGAACAGGTGTGGCAGTAACCAGGCTTGGGTGTGGCTAGAGAAAGTGAACTCAGCTTTCCAAGGATGTGATAAACCACAGTTAATTTATGTTTTAACAGGCAATCACTTTTTCCACACAGGGCCATGTAGATTTGGATTTTTTTTTAACCTTAATAATAAACACCTTCATTTAAAAACTGCATTTTGTGTTTACTTGTGTTATCCTTGTGTCATATTTAAATTTGTTTGATGATCTGAAACATTTAAGTGTGACAAACATACAAAAAAAATTAGAAATCAGGAAGGGGGCAAACACTTTTTCACACCACTGTATATTTGTATTCCCCATAACTGACTGAAACATTTTTTCAGCTTTTCTTAGAAAATCAAACGTCACACTGATAGAAAAATTTCATATTTGTCTTATATTTGCTTTGTCTCAGAGTCTGTGTAAGAGAGCCAAGGTTGCAGCTGCACTAGTTATCTTAAATTAAATTATTAAATCACCCTTATTGTCATTCAACCATACAATCAATCATGTACAGTAGAACGAGATTGTGCTTTACCTATTTACAGTGTCAATCACACACACCCCAGCGCAGAATCAGAGGGCTGCTGCCATGCAAGGCGCCGCCACAGATTTCCCTCCTCCATTCCGTTATTGCTGAGCACCAAGCTGGACGGCAGGAAGTTCCACTTTCACATGGTCTTTGGCATGACCTGGCTGGGATTTGAACCCCTGCCTCCCGGGTGTGGGGCGGATGCTCTACCAACTCAGCCACCACTCCGGTTTTTAGTCACCATCTTGTTTTTAGTCCAGCCTGTGTGGCTCCCGTGTGACTGGTACAGAGTGAGCATCATGATTCCTGAGAAAAGATGATCTGTACACCAAGTTATGACCAGATGTACTGGACCAATCATGATGGACAATTTTCCCCTCCACCTCTCAGATAACGGAGGGCTTAAAGAACTGTGTGATGTGTGTTTGAGTCAGAATGATGCAAGAATAGGCTCTGAGACTATTTTTGTATTGTTCTCCACTGGCCAGTGTAATTAAATTTGCTGAAACTCTGATCCAGCCTGGTTTTTGACTGAAGGTTTACAAGAATTTTTCTAACATACCTGGCGCCCAAGCCACAGGGACTCCATATATCTTTCCTGCCTGCTTCTGGCATTCTGGGACCACAGCGAGTGCTCACAGCTGCCTCCCCCGCCAGTGCCAATGAGCCAGTTTTGTGGAAGTGAGACACGGTCCAGGGGGCGCTGGAGGCAGGGCTGGGGAGTGACGGAGCCAATCCACAGGTGGATCACAGTGAGTAAATTTAATTGGTGATGACACCCGGTTCAAGTCTGCGGTCGATCTGAGAATACGTGTAAAAGAGTTGTAAGCCAAGCGTTTCATACCGCAAAGTCCAAATAGGTTCGGATGAGGTCGAGGCTTGGGGGGTCCCGGTTTGAGGCCGTGGGGAAATGCATTTCCACTGCATAAAGTGGACCCACAGAAAGCATGTGGGGGTATTAAAATCAATGTGAGAAGATGCTGGGATAGGCTCCAGCCTCCTTGTCACCTGGCGACCCGAAAAGGATTAAGCGGAAGAAGATGGATGGATGGATGGATGGATGGATGGATGGATCTTTTTTTACATCACAAGTGAGCATAGATTAAAATCAATGCAAGATCTTTTTAACATCACAAGTGAGGATAGATTTGGGAAAAATATCAATGAGAGATCTTTACATCACAAGTGAGCATCGATAAAGTGAGGGATAACCTTAAAAAAAAGGTAAATAGCGCTAATAAGGATAAACTCTAATGTGACAATAAGAACCAAAATACCTTAAGGCATAATTCAAAACAGGTCTAAAATAAAATAAAATAATCATTAAAAATATATACATGATAAAATGACATCAAATTATAATAAAATAAAATAAGTATGTTAAATAAATAACTGCAGTTTGTCTGGTCGTTCGTGTGCTTGTTCATGTGAGTTTCAATGTTTCATGGTTTACTTTGGTGAGAAAAAGAAAAAACAATGTGAGAATGTGGAAGTCAGGCAGTGAGACAGAAGTCGAGGTTGTTTTTTCTGGTTGTGAAGTGCAAAAGGACAATAATGGGATTGTTGTTTCACGGGAAATGGTAAATTTGTGCATGGGAGATTGGTAAGTGACAAAGATGGGGGAAAAAAAACAATGAATGAACGCATTTTCAGAGTGGCAGAAGATGACTGATGAGAACCTTGGGTTGCCAGATCTGCTTATTATAAGTGGCTTTTGGATTGCTTACTAACGTGTGTGTGCTCATTTGAGCTTGCTATTGTATGTGTGTGCGTGTGTGAAAGGACTAACTTGTGCTGAAGCTGTAATAAGGTCACACTGAACTGGGGATTTTGCTAAGATGAAAGGTATTAGATGCCTGCTTTTTATCTCAAGATAGTTTTGGCAGTAATTTCTTTTGTTGTGCAGTTTTTTTGTGGGGTTTTTGCTGGCTTTATGATTGTTACTTGTGTTAAGCAATTTAATCTTGCTTTATTGGCAAATGTCTTTATTTTTAACTAACATTATCAATTACCAAAATTTTTCGCGTATTTTAAGTAAAATTACCTGTCAGCAGAGCAAGAAAATTTGATTTTTCTTTTGTTTGGGAAGCCTGAAGGCAGGCAAAGAGCATTAGGCTATTTCATTTGACTTTTGCAGTGTAACTGTATTCTCTAGCTCATGGTTGCATTATTGAAGGGCGTGACTCCTGGGTGCTTTTGACACATTACAAACTTTACCCCGTACAAAACCACCAGCAAGAAACTAAGTAATCCCCATTCCCTCAGCAAGACTGTTTCTATTTTAATCCCCATTGCAAACTACATCACAAAAAGAAGGGGGGGATCCTCAGCAAATGACTGTTTAACTGTTTTTTCTGTTGTTTTTCATGGACAGACAAAATGCCAGAGAGAAGGTTGGCAGCTGAAAGATGTGAATGGTACACCTGTTTTTTCATCATCATCCTTGTGGTAACACTTTTGTTTTGGTTATTTTTAGGGACACCACTACCCATCTATCATCGGGCTAGACACATTACTCACACACACCATGACTGGCTAGAAAGTCCTGGTCATGAGGATCATGTTTATGCTGGTAATGTGTGGTCGAAGTATGCTAATTACACAGCCAAATCAGCTAATCATTCAAATTGCTATGTGTGGTCTTTGCTCCCACTCTCAGCTGGTCAAATATCTGTCACTGCTAAACTAATGGAATTATCAGAAGCCGTTTGTTTCTTGTTAGAGGCTATGTATAGAAATAGTACAGCAAGCATTACTTTGAATCACACCTGTCACACTGCTTATGGCTCCACCAACCGGAGACATGATGACACACCTTACTCGGTGAAGGCAAGGTTAATCTCACCGGGGAAGTTCTCTTTTTGTCTTAAAGGGTGTGGAAACATCTCTCTGGGCAGCTTACTGCTTTCTAAATGTGTAACGGTGCATAGTGCATCTCGCCCCTGTACTGCTACCTGCTAGACCAGCGAAGTGAGCAAAAGTTGTCCTGAAGATCTTTTTGTCAGTCTAGAAGCCTGAAAGGAAATGTCACCCTGCAGGAGCTCTGTAGCGCTGCCATCTGTGATTCTTACAAGCATCGCACACATATGGTGACAGGGATGGTGGCTGTGTGGCCATCGTGCCTACTCACACCTGCCCATGAATTGGGGAGGGGTGTGCGCCCCCGTAGTTGTGACTGACCATACCATCATATTGTTGGCAGGACAAGTGGGTAGGGTGAAGAAAGATGTCTCCTTTGCACCACATGATCCCATCTGGGGCACAGATGTGCTGAAGGAATTTAAAGTAGAAACAACAGGGTAGAAGATACTTCATGCACTGTTTCCCTGAGTGGGAGTGGCGAAAAAGACCTTGTGGACTGAAACAACTAATTATAGATTACAGTCATTTGTGAATTTTTACCTTTTCTGGCATAGATGAGGAACTAATGGCTCTTAAGACTTATGCTGACCCAAAATAGAATGGTTCTTGATCAAATAACTGCCGCCCGAGGGGGCATGTGTGAAATTGTAGGTGATTATTGTTGTACTTTTATCCCTGAAAATGATGCAGATGGTAACGACTGCCTTGGCCATATACAACCTGACTGCCTTGCAGGCTGCCGCAGCCAAGGACAATGTGTACTGATGAACAAACCTGGTTAAGTTTCTAAATGGAAATGGTTAAATTTCTAAATGGAAATTATGGATCTGGAAAGCGGCTTAACTGTGATTGTCACCACTTCAAAAAGAAGATCGGGTCAGGAGGAACCCAACGAGGAGACTCATGGACATTGGAATTCATGCGTCTGTGGAGATTTGGCAGGAAACATTATTGGTTATGATCTCAGGACTTCTATTTTTGGCTGTGAAGTTCCCTGATGTATCAGAAATTGAAGGAAGGTGAGAGAGCTGATCAAAGCGGACCCGGCAAGCTCCTTCATCAAATTCGACCAGTTGGGGAGGGCACGAGTAGCGGCAAACGGTGAACTGAATGACAGTGATTCAGCGGAGGAATACATCTGGAGCCCTGTGCTCTCCATGGAATGGAATGCCTGTTTAAGCCTGTATATTAATATTAAAATTATGAAGCACAAGCGCATGAGAGAGGAAAATTCTATTCTCCGTGGGCTCTGAGGTGTGCAGATTTGACCTTGTTTTGATGCCCTGTTTACATTCCTCCTCGATGAGATAAGCAGAAGTGGCGGCTGCTAGCCCAAACAATCGACAGACAGCTGCTGTTGTTTCAGCGGATGAACTTCTCAAGGACAGTCCATGTACCTTCATCTGCAAGCGAAGAGATAGACTCCGAACTTGTTTATAAGTCACATGATTATAACATCTATCCACTGCCTGGAGGCGCCCTCTGCTGTTCACTAGCAACTGTCACAGCTACACTACACAAATGCATACAACATTACACGAACTGACACATATATACTGACTCATACATACACTGCCTCTCTCAACTCTTGTTTGTGTGATCTATATTGTCTGCTAATTGTGCATAGAGGTTTTTTTTTCTGTGTAGTCAAAATTTGGCTCATTTGGGCTTTATATGAGCTTATACGAGCGTTATTCTGATTAACTATGGTTTTTTCTCTCTCCTATTGTGTTTTCCTCCCCCTCCCTTCCCCTCTTTACCCCCACTGTATGACAGGCGCCTTGCATGGCTGCCGCGTCATTGGATGCGCCTAACGTGCGCGTCCAATGTCAAGTCAAATTCCTCGTATGTTTACTTGTAAATATACTTGGCAATAAAGCTGATTCTGATTCTGAAGTTGATTATTCCTACTATGTCTATCCAAAGCCATTTCAACATACCCTTCTGAGCTATGTTATGATCGTACAATGCTGATGCAAATTAAGGCATCTATGGAACAACACAGCGCGAAGTGGGGCCGATGCTTCTTTGCTCCACCATTTGTTTGTGCTGACCTGTCACTTGGAAGTCTACTGCTGCTGCCTCCACTGCGTAGAAGGCCACAGAGGCGTGGATCCCAAGCCTGCGTCCAGGTGAGGCTGAGGTGCACCAGCCGTCTAAACCGAGAGGGACACATGAGTTGTTTGTGTCCCACAAACAACTGAGGAGGACTTCAATTCCATGCCACCGCTCCGGTACGACCTGTTCTACCGTCGCCTTCACTCTCTGAGAATTTCTTCTCCACGATATCGCTGTTTGACAGCTGTCAACATTCAGTCAGCTGGGCGTGACGCTGCGCTGTCGTTACGGTTTAAGATGGCACTGCTGAACACTCACTCCATCTCAAACAAATCGTTTTTCCTGAACGATTTGATTAGGAAAGAAAAGCTGGATTTTCTATTTCTGACTGAAATGTGGCAACGACAGGATGAATTTGTTCACCTGAAGGACATCTGCCCTACAGACTGCACCTTCATTGTGACCCCTTGCCTGAGTGGATGAGGACGTGGCCTGGCCGTCATTTTCCACAATCGCTTCAAATGCCGGTCTGTGAACTCTGAGCATTTCTCTTCATTTGAACTTCAGATATCAAAGATAAGTGCCTCAACTCCTTTTTATTGTGTTTTAATGTACCGCCCGACCGGCACAGCTGGTGTGTTTTTATCAGAATTCTCAGACTTTTTATCTTCCATTATTAAACTAGAAAGAGTTTTAATTTTAGGTGATTTTAATATATATGCAAGATGACAAGTCTTCTAATGTTGCTGCAGACTTTTTAACTATGACAGAGGCTCACAATTTCAGACAGCATGTCTCCTGCTCTACACGTAAGGGGTGCTCCTTGGACCTTGTCTTTTCATTGGAACAGAGTTTGGACAATGTTAAAGTGGAGGATGTTTGTGTCAGTGACCATTGCTGTGTTTTCTTTGAGCTGTCAGTTAATGTGGAACAGCATGAATGTAAAACATTAAGACAGAGGTGCCTTATTAACCAGCAGGCCGTGGATGGATTTGTTTCGGCTTTTGACACTCACCTTGTTGTGGGATGTGAGAATGTAAATTCTATGGTGAATTGCTTTAACCAACAGTGCCACTTGATACTTGATAAAGTGGCTCCTATTAAATATAGCTATACTTCTCCTAAGAAACCATGCCCTTGGTTAAATGAAGAGATCCGTATTCTTAGGAGAATTTGTCGGAAGGTGGAACGTTTGTGGAAGGTCACCAAGCTTGAGGTGCACAGACTCCACCTCAAAGACCTCATAACCTCACTAATGATATGATGAAGGATGCGAGGACAAACTACTTTGCTCAGCTTATATCCTTAAAAAAAGGGAAATCCCAAGGTTTTGTTTGACACCACTAACTCCATTGTCTCACCTGATTTAGCCATGGTTCCTGCTTATTCTAATGCTGAATGTGATGACTTTGCAAATTTTATGGTGAATAAGGTGAATGATATTAGAGCAAGCACTACACCATCTGCTGAGGGCCTTGGCCTGAATCAGGCCCCTTCTAATACATGGTCCTTATTTACTCCAGTCACGCTACTGGATGTAAACAGTCTTCTGGCCTCTATGAAGCCCTCTTCAAGCCCCTTAGATATCCTCCCAACATCATTGCTTTTCAAAATATTTGACTATCGGGCCTTTAATTGTCGAAATTATAAATTGGTCACTTATCAGGCACTGTTTCCCAGTTCTTTTAAACAAGCAGTGGTCGAACCCAAAATAAAGGAACAAAACAAACCCTACAGAACTGAACATTTACAGGCCAATTTCAAAGCTTCCCTTCTTATCCAAAATGCTTGAGAAAGTAGTAGCCAAGCAATTAACTATATTCATAGAGAGAAATAAAATCTTAGACACTTTCTTTGCTGGTTTCCGCAAAATGCACTCCACCAAGACAGCGCTAATTAAAGTCTACAGTGACATCATGATGGCAGCGGATTCTGGTCAGTACTCAGTCCTGGTGTTGTTGGATCTCACCGCTGCTTTTGACACAGTGGCCCACAATATATTGATAAATAGGATGAAGGACACGTTTGGTATTTCAGGATTAGTTCTGA
This sequence comes from Pholidichthys leucotaenia, assembly GCA_020510985.1. Lineage (NCBI taxonomy): Eukaryota > Metazoa > Chordata > Actinopteri > Cichliformes > Pholidichthyidae > Pholidichthys > Pholidichthys leucotaenia. The sequence goes on from CM035840.1 coordinate 190,246,570, forward strand.
AATGGTTCTCATCCTATTTAACTGACAGAGGGTTTTGTGTTTTGTTTAATGAGAAGACGTTAGAGGTTAATGGACTTTCCTGTGGAGTTCCTCAAGGCTCAGTTCTGGGCCTTACTCTGTTTTTATTGTATTTAACTCCACTTGGCCAGATCACCGGAGTGGTGGCTCAGTTGGTAGAGCATCTGCCCCACATCCGGGAGGCAGGGGTTCAAATCCCGGCCGGGTCATGCCGAAGACCATATAAAAGCGGAACTTCCAGCCGTCCAGCTTGGTGCTCAGCAATAATGGAATGGAGGAGGGAAATCTGTGGCAGCACCTTGCATGGCAGCGGCCCTTCTGATCCTACCATGGGGTGTGTGTGATTTACACTGTAGACAGGATAAAGCACAATTTCATTCTACTGTACATGATTGGTTGTATGGTTGAATGACAATAAAGGGTGATTTATTTATTTATTATTAGTCAGTTTAAGGGTGTGTCTTACTATTTTTATGCAGACAACATTCAGCTTTACTGCTCTTTTAAAGAAAATGAGCTGAACATTTTATCAAACTTAATCTCTTGCCTGTCTGCCATTAACAAATGGTTAAACAATAACTTCTTACAATTAAATCTTAACACAGAAATACTGATCATCGCTCCAGACAGCAAAAGCACCAGACACTCCAGACAGTGATAAAGCAGCACTTGGGTCACCTTGGCTCTTCTGTCCAGCCCAGCCTGCATAACCTGGGTGTTGTTTTTGACAATGCTATGTCATTGGACTGTCATGGTCGGCAACTAGTTAGAAATTGCTTTTTTTCATCTGAGGAATATAGCAAAACTTAGACCAACGGTCTCAACACCTGAACTGGAAATGTTCATTCATGCTTTTATCTCGTCTCGCTTAGATTATTGTAATGTCCTTTTTATGCGTTTTAATAAAACTGCTGTTGCCCGCCTTCAGACTGTGCAAAATGCAGCAGCACAGCTTTTAACCCGGATGAAGAAAAGGGAACACATTTCCCCAGTTTTATCATCCCTTCATTGATTGCCAGTTGCTTTTAGATTTCATTTTAAGATTTTAAATTCTGACTTTTAGAGCTCTTAATGGCCAAGCCCCTCCATACATCTCAGCCCTCTTAACTCCTTATGCCACGACATGATCACTAAGATCCTCAGACCAGGTGGTCTGGTCTAAGGTCCCTCAGACCAAATTCAGAACCCATGGAGATCGATCTTTCCAGGCTGCTGCACCACGGCTTTGGAACGCACTTCCCCTGTCCTTGCGCTGCCTTGACTCTGCTGACTCTTTTAAGAAGGCGTTAAAAACTCATTTGTTTAGACAGGCTTTTAGCTCTCATTGAATGGCTTTTATTTCTTCACTGTTTTGAAAAAAGCATAAATTCCTTACGCTTTAGTGACTAAGATATTCCACTCAATAAAGGAGCATAAAATGCATCTACATCTACTGTAATTAACTTGTGATAACAAGCTTGCAAACATTAATTTCTTCCTGAAAACAGCAGAACATACCACAATCATATCGAATCAAATCATATCAATAAAAGCATTTGAAACCCGTTGTCCGTCCCAGAGTTCAATCAGGTCATTGTGGGCAGATACTGTCTTAAGAGAAAGAATATGAGTTAGTTCATAGTCCATAAGGCATAAATTCCACTGCAAAGGAAAAATTTAAATATTCCTGATTCGTCCACCAGATGGCACAGTGAAACAGGCTGTTTACTGGAGAGTCTTGGCTTCCAAAGTCTTGACTATGTCGATCATAAAACTGTCAATTAGAACATTCCTTTGCCAAAGAGTCTTGGAGAAAGGGATTAACTTCCACTTTATGGCTGATGGATAGGGTTACAGCTCTAGATCTTGGGTGAGAGAAGCAGTCTCAAAAGCCAGACTTTTGAGTTGAGAAAAAAAAAAAAAAAACTTCAGCAAAGAATAATTTATAAATTGGAACTCAAGGTCATGCTACAATATGTATATTGTATCTTACTTCTCTTGATTTTAATTTCTGTGTATTTGTAAATTTTAATTTGCAATGAAGCACTTTGTGATATACAGTATATCTGTGAAAAGTGCTAAACAAATAAACTTTGCTTGTTTGCTTGCTTGTACTTTCTTCATGGAGAAGTCTCATGAACCTGTTAGTGATTTTGGTGGCATTACTTTTGGCCTTTTCCTCTGTCATTCCCTGTATCCGTAGTATGATGATGAGACTTGTTCATGTTAACTTAGTGATGTACCATGGTGCAGTTACCCGGGATGGTGGGGATGATGAACAAACAGCATGAGCTCAAGGTGTCTCTCCATGACCCGAGTACAGAGTAAAAGTATGACTGATATGCAGAAAACCAAAAGGAGTTGCATGATCATGATGTGAAGTTTGAAACATTGTTTTTACTTTTATTTTGTTTTTATGTTATTCTTATTTTTACATCTTATCATTACACTTTATTATGATTGTTTTCTTTTATACTGTTTTGTTTTATCCTTTGTTTTTATATCAGCCCCAATGACACATAACTATAACACATATATACCCTTATTATATCCTTTTATTATTGTTTTATCATCATTCCGTTCTTTACCATTTTTACCATTGTGATTTTCTTTATTAATGAGTTTGTTTCATTTCTCCTCCTAAATGACTAAAACGTTCAGCCTGTGCCTGGGGCAGCGGGGCTGATGGCAGACTTTCCCCATCGATAGCTAGTTAGGATCTGTTGCACACAAATGCACTGGAGCTCAGCATAGCTGCCAGATGGGGGTTTAGATGCCATAAACCGTTCTTTTCTGATGCCTTGCATGGCATCAAAGGGGGGAGAATGATAGAAAAATTTCTTATTTGTCTTATATTTGTATTTGCTTTGTCTCAGACTCTGTGTAAGAGTGTCAAGGTTGCAACTGCACTAGTTATCATCTTGTTTTTAGTCCAGCCTGTGTGGCTTCCATGTGACTGGTACAGAGTGAGTGTCATGGTTCCTGAGAAAAGATAATCTGTACACCAAGTTTTGACCAGATGTACAGGACCAATCATGATGGACAATTTGCCCCTCCACCTCTCAGATAACGGAGGGCTTAAAGAACTGAGTGAAGTGTGTTTGAGTCAGAATGATGAGCGAATAGGCTCTGAGACTATTTTTGTATTGTTCTCCATTGGCCAATGTAATTAAATTTGCTGAAACTCTGATCCAGCCTGGTTTTTGACTGAAGGTTTACAAGAATTTTTCTAACACACGCATACCACTGACTGACTGCTAATACCTCAAGCACCATTTATCATTTCTAAATGGTCTTCAATCAGTCGTCTTTGTATTTTTGAATGAGTCCCATGTGAATTCTTTTCCCTCCGGGATGCCAAATAACAAACCACATATTTTCTGTTTTTTCTACTTTTCAAGGAATTTTACAATTAAAACATTCACATGACAATGTGGTGTACCTTCAGTGGGGAAACAAGATGCCAAAAGTTGCCTTGAAGCAACATAAAACGTCAAGCTTCATAGTTTAAAAAAAAAAAAAAAAACATTCTTTTGAGCGTCACAGCATTAAGGGCTCTTAAATTGCCTGTTTAAACAGTGTGCAACATGTAGTTAGCCGTTCAAACATACAGGATTTATGTTTGGATGCACAAAACAACCACAATCAATTAATTGTCCAAAGAAAGCCTTTGATGGTACCTAGAAGTGGTGGCAGAAACACAGAGAGAAAGCTAAATCTCAGGCTCTGCTCACATGTTAGGACCCAAACAGCTCTATTTTTTTAAGAGCTTCTAAATGCAAGATAAAAGTAGGGACAAACAAAAGTGAACTGATTAAAAGAACGCTCCTGAAATAAGAGGACAGACAAATCAATTACCGTCCACATTAGCTGTGCTCTTTAGCATTTTTCATTCACCCAAAACCTCACACCAATAGCTTTCCAAGGACACAGCATCCAGGACCGGTACATTTGACAATGTCAGATCATTTGGGTTGAAAGGAATGTGTTTACTATCCCCTCTCAACCATGTATTACTCACAATAAATCAGTTTTATTTCACTTCATGTCAGGACATCAGTTTCTTTACATTACAGTACATTTAATAATTTTTTCCCCATCTTTCTTCTCTCATTTTATAAAAATGTAATAAAATGTCAGGAAATATTTGGAATTTTCTACATTTCTATATGAAAACATCCTAAAACATGATGCACAGAAGTTCTGAAAATAGATAAAAAAAAACTGTCAACAAATTAAATAAAAATCTTGGGACTTAGTCATTTATTTTTCTGGATAAAATGACCCAATACTACAGATCAATAAAAAAAAGCCTCCCGTGGAGCAGAAGGGCAAAAGCTCGCTTGACCTTGATTTTCAGGATGAATACAGACCGTGAAAGTGGGATCTCACGATCTTTCTGACTTTTTGTGTTCACTGAAGAAAGTAGGTAGCACTTTACAATATACCACAAAAATGACTGCAAGTACCAAGAAAAACAAACAAACAAAAAAGACTGGCTAAATAATACCCCTTTTACACAGAGGTGGAGCTCAATGAGAGATCTGGACAATTTGTGACCTATCAATGATCGTCACAGTTGCCACGGTCTCCTCAAAGTTTTGACACAGTCCAAAACACAGCAGGATTCCCCAAACTGGTTGGTTTTATCCCTGGTAAAATAAAGGTTACATTAAAAAAAAAATTATCCCAAGGAAATGAAATTGGCCCAGTTGCTGAAAAGATCTACATGCTGTGCAAAGGGGCCATGAGGAATGAGTACTGTGGCTTCCATCTACAGTGGAGATCAAAATTAGAGAACAATGTATTAATACTTGATTTATTCTGAAATATTGTTGCTCTTCATCGTTCAGAATATCAGCTGTGGTTATACCACTGCTGTACTAGCATGTTTTTTTTTGTTTTGTTTTTTTTATAACCAAGGCACTTCAACACAAACATTTATTTTGTAAAAAACCCCAAAACAAAACAGTGAGATAAATTAGAGAACAGTAACCACTGTGTCAGAAGAGAAGACTTAAACAATGGTTTAGGGCTATAGGATTCAAAAATTCATAGGAAGTGTAGAGGTCCTTGCTTTGAATGACTTCAGCACATCTGTGTCCACAGGACATCACTTGTTTCTCACACTGCTCTGGTTAAGTGCGACACTTACTGGCCAGGACATCAGAATGTTGCCTCCATCACATTTAATGCAGCCTCTGCTCTAACCATCAACCCGAGTAACCAACCAACAGCACATGATCAGTAAATATTTTGATGGTTACTGATAAATTGTTTTGCGGGTAAAATGCCAAACATTTCTCAGTCCAAGCTCCTATCATCTCCGCTCCTATCATCTCCATGTTTTTGCCGGCGTTGGTTTGTCTGTCTGTTAGCAACATTACTTAAAAAGTTATGAACAGATTTTGATTTAAAAAAAAAAAAATTCAGGAAAGATGCGTAATGGCATGGAGAACAGATGATTAGATTTTGGTGATGATCTGAGAGTGCATACCCCCGCCAAGGGCTTTGTTTGTATTTGTGCAGCGGGATTACAAAACAAAACTACTGGATGTATTTAGATGATTTTTTTTAAAAAATTTTTTTATTTATTTTACTTTTTTTTTTTTTTTTTTTTATTTACCAGAGGTGGTCCTTGGACTAGAGAGGAACCCATATAACATTTTGGTGATGATCTGAGAATGCATACCTCAGCCAAGGCTCTTATCTTCTCATAGTGTGTTAGTGTGTTCTTCCAAAACTACTGGATAGACTGATACAATTTTCACCACAACTGGCTCGAGTGGATCTAGATGAAATTTTTTTTTACCAGAGGTGGTCCTTGGCCATATAACATTTTGGTGATGATCTGAGAATGCATACCTCCACCAAGGCTCTTATCTTCTTACAGAGTGTTAGCAAGAATCTTCCAAAACTGCTGGATACTTTGATACAACTTTCACCAGAACTGGCTCATGGCCTACACATGAACCCATTATATTTGGAGGTGATCCATGAGGGACAGAAGGAACCTTGGTGGAGGTATCCGCTCTCTGAGTGCTCTTCTAGTTATTCTTGTGACTGCAGACATCAACTCTCCAGCACAAAAATTTGAAAGATCCTAGCATGTCTTCACAAATGTGATTTAACAACATATTATCCTTCGGAACAGCTTATCGAATTGCCAGACGGCTCTCTGGCTAAGAAAGAAAGCTAAATTTCTATTTTATAACACCAAGCCAATAGACAGAGACAGCAGTGTAATTAATGTTTCAAGGACTCCAGGTACTGCAAAATACACAATGCAAAGCCACTATACTGCATACTCTGTATTTTCAAAACCTATTGACTTTGTATGGTACACAGAGGCTGCAGAAGACACAATGTAACAAAGCCCAAACTGAAAGCTTTCTGTGAGATTATTTCAGAGTGAAAGCAAAACTGTAAAAACTGGTGTGTTCCTTACAGTCGACATTCCAGCGGATGTTCCTGGTGGAGAGTTTCAGCGAGTCGTTGATGCGTTCTAAGACAGTCTGCAGCTTCTGTTTCTGTGCGATCTCTGACTGGGTCACCTCGGCCACATTTAGCTTCTCACCCTCCAGCTTTTCTAAAAGAGAAAATCATTCAAAATAAGATCTACAATTTGAATATTTTTAGATCAGCTTTACTTTATAAGATGTGCTATACAAGTACAGGTCCTTATCCCTTAAGTATTAATTTCATTGGATATATTTTTACATGACAAAATGTGGCTTTAATTTGATTAAAACTATTGTAGTTTTAAAGTCTCCCAGAGGAATGGACACCTCCAACAGTGTTTAATCCAGTGATGAGGTGCATGTGAAGGAAATTTTTATCGTTTCCACATTTTATTGCAAATAATGAGGATTTCTCCTGTTAATCATATGTTTCCAAATTATGTCATTAATCTCTTGAATTATGACAGTTTGCCAGAATCTCTTCAAGCAAACGAAGAGTTAAGTCAGGAAAATCATACTGGGACAGCTGAATTTTATTTATTTAAAACAGAAGATGGGGCTGTCCAGCTGAAATTACCTTTACATTAAAGGTGGGGAAAGTCTGGAAACTATTTATCATGGTCTCATTTCTCATTGCCTAATGTGTGTTATTAGTATTCATTAGTATTATTTAGCATTAAGGTGTATTTATTACTTTTATTAGTTCTCGTGCATCTGTTACCTTGGCATTTGTTCGGAGAGCAGAGTAAGAATTTCATTGCTCAGGAAATGTTGCACTTCTTAACTTTGCACATGATAATAAAGCTTCTGAATCCCTGAATTTCTTTACATCACAAAACCCTGGTATTTCAACAATGGTTAGTACTAGGTATGTTAACAATAATAATGGATTAGATTTATATGATGCTTTACATGTCAAGTGACATCTCAAAGCGCTTACAGTGTGATTGACTTTTTTTGATCAAACTATTTTGAGTAAACTAAATACCTATTTTGATCAAACTAAGACTTAAAACAGTTTGACCTGTATCTTTTATTTCCCTTAGCTGGACACAAAATACAACCTCAAATCAGAAAAAAGGTGGAACCGTATGGGAAACAAAAATGCAGTGATTCTTAAACTTCCTTTTACAACATGTTATTACAGACAATATGAACCCATGATGCTTCATGTTTTGGCTGGTCAATTTAATTTCTTGTAGATTACAAACCACTGCAAATAGGTTTGAACTGCATTAAAGCATTTAGAATTACAAGTTCTAAGCACCTCAGACAAAATGTGACCAATGACACAGAGTAAATGAGACAACTAATTAATGGCCTGAGAAACAGTTTAGAGTGTTTAATTATGATCATTTGTTCCATTGTAAAGCCACAGTAATGAAGCAGCAGAGCCATATTGTACATAAATACAATTGTACTTACCAAACAACTTCTGCAAAACTTGTCCGTCATAGAGATCTTCTGCCAGATCCTTCACAATAATCCTCTCTCCCACCAGAACGTCATTTATCCAGTCAATCAAGACCTATGAAAATGGGCAGAGGCTTCATTTGCAACTTGCGGTCAAAAGTAGGTTCAACTTGAGTTAAAAAAAAAAAAAAAAAAAACCTTTGAAACTACAGTTGTTTCATATATCTTGATATAATCTGTCCTGTCTTTTTTGCTTGTGATCAATAAATAAAATGTAAAGGCTTATAAGAAAGCAAGTTTGAAGACGTTCTATTGACTTTAACATATGAAAACTTCATATTAAAAAGCATAGCATGCTGCCAGCAGGTTTTAAAGACAAAATGGTGTTACACGTGATGAGCAAAATAATATGACCATACATTCGTGTATTTTGCAGCACTTAATAGCTTTCTGTCTTTATTTCTTTATTTTCAGAAATAAAGCCAATTAAAAGCAGAAAAGATCGCTGAGTAAACCTTCATGAGCTCCTGCAGCTTGCGGTCATTCTTGGAGTTAGGATCCACCATGGTGCGCACCTCATTCTCCTCTGGTGATGAAAAGAAGTTAACGTCATAACCCACAAAAACATATCCAGTCATGCATTTCTATCAGATAACACACTGTTTCTCCTCCCAAAAAATGTCGTGTAGCCAATACAAGCCAGATTAAACTCTGATCCTTTTCATTTATGAATTTTTAAGACTGTTTAATTCTGTACAAGATTCATCACCCCCACAGGATCCAAACAGTGTTACTGGGTACCAATAAGTGCCTGCCCCCACTTCCCACAGGCCTTTCACCTCTTCGTGTCAAGGCCTGTTCAGAGTCCATCCGAGGAGAAAATGTTTGCATTCTGTAGTGTGGCGAACTTAAACCTAGATTGAATGCTGAAATTGGACTTGCTTGCTCAACTTAATAAACTTTTTGAGACTGTAATTGTTCAAGATTCATTTTCTCACCACAGAATCCCAACAGCTCTGGAGTGCAATCCAGAGATGCACCCCCACCCCCCCTTCTTTCTCTCCACAGACTTTTGATATGGAGGTGCTATCAGCTAGGAATGACAAAAGACTCCCCACTGAGATTTTGTTTTATGACTGCGGTTATCCCAGAACTACCCCACTGAAGAACAGAAGAGTTCCTGAGAAGCCTCTTGACTTTGCTGTATTATCTGTTGTTATAAATATTTTATTTGTGTATGCTCTCCCTCATGATGAATTCTTCAAGAGTAGAAAATCAATCAGGGATGTTGTAGATAAATATGAACATTTATACCTGCAAGAATCCTGACTGTTGTTCCCTTGAGTTCTGTCACCACCCCATTATTCAATGCTCCCATGATGAGTCATGTGACTAGTTAGAGAGCCACTCATTTGCTGAGACCTCCTGAAACTCCACCTACGAGGAAAAACCCAGCTTAACTGACCACACACTGGTCATTCATTCATTCATCTTCTTCCGCTTAATCCTTTTCGGGTCGCGGGGCTGGAGCCTATCCCAGCATCTTTGGGCGAGAGGCAGGGTACACCCTGGACAGATCGCCAGTCCATCGCAGGGCCAACACAGAGAGACAGACAACCATTCACTCTCACAGTCATACCTACGGACAATTTAGAATCCCCAGTTTGATGCCAATTAACCTAACTTGCATGTTTTTGGCATGTGGGAGGAAACCAGAGAAATCCCGGAGTAAACCCACGCAGACACGGGGAGAACATGCAAACTCCACACAGATCACTGTTGGTCGGGGGCTGGAATCGAACCCAGGATCCCCTGGCCAAGGGTGAGTTGCTGCACTGCAGTCCTTTCTTTTTCTCCTGCTGCCTTCATCGAGTTCAGACCTCTCTAGGTCTGTACCATCATTGCATCCAAGAGCTGTATGGCCAACACCAGCACGCTCAGTCAGCTCCTGTTCACTCTCCAGACTTTCCTTTTTGTGTAAGCTAAATTTTTCTGTAAGAAATGCCTTTTCCGTTTTTGTCTCTAAGAAACAGAAATCAGTTTGTTATCTTTAAGTCTCTTTTCCTAAGCAATCCAAGCTTTAATTTTTCTTTAATGTTAATTTTTCTGTAAAGCACCTTTTCCACTAGTACCGACTTAGCCCTACTCGCCTCGACTCTGTTTGACTCAGTTCGCCATGGTGTGGTTTGTTTTCCATTACAGCTGAGTACCACCTGAGGTGGGTGGGATTTTTTACTGCAAGGTGGCCCAACACTCCCGTGACGTAAATATACACTACCGTTCAAAAGTTTGGGGTCACCCAGACAATTATTTTGTGTTTTCCATGAAAAGTCACACTTATTTACCACCATGAGTTGTAAAATGAATAGAAAATGTAGTCAAGACATTGACAAGGTTAAAAATTATGATTTGTATTTGAAATAATTTTTTCCTTCAAACTTTGCTTTCGTCAAAAAATCCTCCATTTGCAGCAATTACAGCATTGCAGACCTAACATGATTGCACAAGGGTTTTCTAATCATCCATTAGCCTTCTGACGCAATGAGCAAACACATTGTACCATTAGAACACTGGAGTGATAGTTGCTGGAAATGGGCCTCTATACACCTATGTAGATATTGCACCAAAAACCAGACATTTGCAGCTATAATAGTCATTTACCACATTAGCAATGTATGGAGTGTATTTCTGATTAGTTTAAAGTTATCTTCATTGAAAAAAAGTGCTTTTCTTTCAAAAATAAGGAAATTTCTAAGTGACCCCAAACTTTTGAACGGTAGTGTATATGCGACACAAGCAAAACACAAGATGGAGAATTACGAGGCGATGGTGTATGTACTGCTCGGTCTCTGGCTTTTTGTCACAGTAAAGGCAAAAAAAGGAGAGCCAGAGAAGGCTATGTGCGGAGAGACGAAACACAGAGTTTTGCATGCCATAGAGGACAATGAAGCCGAAAGCGTGAGGATGCAAACTAGAAGACGGATGAGGGTAAGCTAATAATTGCTAATGCTTGCTACAGTCATTATAATCCCGCGTACTATGTTGTGATGGCAGCAGGTTATTGGTATTAAAGCTATTAAAATATGTATGCTGTGTGTGTGTGTTTCAGATGGCTGCTTCGTGGCAAAATAATCGCTGCACGCCATCGGTCTGAACATTCAACCACGCCTCGCAGTGGTGGCATCTCATTGCTCCCAGTCTCACAAACGTGCAGTGGTTGCAGAACTTCAGGATGTCTGAAGAAACTTTTATGGAGCGACAAGACTTGACATTCCGCCAATGTGTGCCCCTAAAGAAGAGAGTGGCAACTGCACTGTGGAAGCTTGCTACGGGCTCAGAGTACAGGAGTACTGGCTGTGGCGGTTTGGGAAACCCCCCACAAACAGACTAAGGACAGACAACTCGCTACTCCTGGTTTTTTCCGTTGCATGCTGTGATCTAATCAGCCATTTATGCATTTCACTGCTGTGAGGTTAATGTGCCACCCATGCATTGTGTTCATGCATCCTGTCTGTGTCTCACAAATGCAAATATCTCATGCCTGTTCTGCAGTCCCTTTGATCAGACAAACTGCTGTGAATCTGCTTTGATGTATTGTTTGAGTTGGGTATAAATACTGCACAGGTCCTGTAACACTTCCTCTCACTCACACTTCAACCTCTGCTGCAGACACGCACTCTGTGTCTTCTTCTCTGAGAGCCAGAGGATCCCCATCCAGCCTGCACACACTTGGGCTGGAGAGGGGATCCCGTGACGGCGGTATGATAATAAAACTCTACTTAAAACCTCCAACAACGCCGCTTTATTTCATGCCGCCGCACTGGCCACCTTTTTGGAGTCAGCATTACAACTGTGTGCAGGACTTTTGTGCTGCAGCAGAGTCATTGTTGGTTCCAGAACAAATCTGTTTTCCTGAAGAAGGGAGGTTCAGAGAAATTCCTGACTACATTGAGAACAGGTGGGGACTCCCACATTGTGTGGGTGCTATTGATGGCTCCCACATACCCATCATAGCACCACAACAATATCACACTGACTATTTCAATCGTAAAGGCTGGCACTCCATAATCCTTCAAGGTGTTGTTGATGGAAAAGGGCTGCTCTGGAAAGTGTTTGCTGGGCTGCCAGGGAGCATGCATGATGCTAGGGTTCTGAGACTGTCCACAGTGTGGGAGTTAGCCAGCCGGGGAAACCTCTTCCCACCTCACAACAGGAACACTGGTGCGGTAACTGCGGGCTATTACATCCTTGGAGACTCGGCTTATCCCTTGTAAAACTGGCTCTTGAAACCACTCCATAACACTGGATGATTGACAGAAGAACAGCACATGGTCAACCCCCCCTCCCCCCAAAAAATAAAAAATCAATCGAGCATGGGTAGTTGTGGAGAATGCTTTCGGCAGACTGAAGGGAAGATGGCGCTGCCTTCTGAAAAGGAATGACTGTGATATACAACTGGTGAAAGCTATGGTTGCTGGCTTGTTGTGCTCTGCATAATCTGTGTGAAAATCATGGACTTTTGACACTTCATGGATGATCCAGCAGCTGCAGCACTTGAACGAGTGGCGGCAGTGGCACAGGGTGTAGAGGAGGAGGGCAGAGATGTAAGAGATGCTCTGATGCAGTACTTGTGTAGCAATAATGAGCAAATAATCTGATTGCCTTCCCATTCATGTGCCTACACATGTACACCTTTTGCATTTTGACAATGAAATTTTGTACCCTTTTCAGATACGTCTCCTCTTTTGTTTATAACGGTTTTTGTCAAGGTTACCAAGCGTGACAAATTAAATGCTAAAAGACAGGGGAAGCTGTCTACGAATAATCCAGCAGTTAGATAAGTCACTTTTGGTTTGATGTCTGTTAACAGAATTATGAATCATGTGTTAAAACATGTTAAATCCCATTTAACCCTAACTCATTATGAAATACTTAAATGTTTTGGTTACTTTTTCTTAACCCCTTAGCATCCCTGCCAATTTCCAGCCAATGTGAAACATTCTGTGGGGTGGAAAACTAGAATTTTGGCTAAGAAAGAAGATCTTTCATTAATCACCATTACATACAGATAACATGAAAACATTGCATGGTTGGATTACCAAAATGTACCTAAATACTTTTTCTTTCTTTTTTTTTTTTTTAACTACAATGTAATGAGTCACTGCATCACAAGATTTTTTTGGTCCAAAACTGCTCCCACAACCTACAACCTGACCTTGATCTATTGAATTTTATAGTTTTTAATTTGTTCAGTCAAGTAGGAGTTCACACTTTCAGCTGAATCTGGTCAGAAGAGAGGATGTTTAATTATTAAACTCCATAATATACTCCAATAATTGTGTAACAACCTTTTTTTCTAAAACTTTGGAGAAAATTGGTAATAAACAACAGACACATACCTGATTTACAGCTCAAGATTTAAATCCCTTACCATTTCAGTCGGAATACGAAGAGGCAAATGAGCCATTGTTGTCAGCGTCACTGATAAATGTATGGTTTGTGCTGCTGACTCTCTTCCCACCAGTGTCGTAACAGACAAAACACAATCATGATGCAAACACAAGTCACTATGGTTTATTAAAAGTAGCAGCCCAGTTACAGATTATTGTTTCACATGTGCAAAAGTAAAAAAGACACTTGGGGTAGGGAGATTGGGTCACACACGCCGGTTACTCATTGCCTTCACAAGGTCCCCCAGTACACCCAGGAAAGCCTGATTGAAGGCAGCCGTTTGCGCCATCTCCTCCCTTCGCAAGGCGGCTTCTTGCTCTCTTGATTCACGTGCGTCATTGAGAATCAGCTGAATGTGCCGCTCACGCTGGTCAAGATGCCGCTCACGCTGGTCAAGGTGTCGCTCACGCTGTTCATGATGCTGTTCGTGGTGCAGCACCTCGTCAGCCTGCATTTGGGCAAAAACACTGGCAAGACCCGTTTTGGAGTGACTCCTTTTCCTTTTGCCTAGACGAAAGACAGAAATAGGTGGTCGTTAGTTAAAGCAAGTTCAAAACATATATTTGGGAAATATACTTGTAAAAGCCAGTGGGGGAATGTGACAAAAAATGTTTCATTGCTGTATTTAAGCACAATTTTCATGTTGCTGTGCTTCAGTAAAGCAAATTTTACAAGCGCCTGGTTATGTTTAAAATAATTTGCTTTTATTGTGGCCTCAGAAATCAGAATTGGTTAATACAGTTAATACTCGAATGATTTGAATGAACTATGTTCACTATTATAGTGCAAGCACATTTGAAAGTGGGTTCTTGTGCTACAGCAGTTTTTCAAAAACAAGAATTTTATGAGTACAGTGGTGTGAAAAAGTGTTTGCCCTCTTCCTGATTTCTCATTGTTTTGTATGTTTGTCACACTTTAATGTTTCAGATCATCACACAAATGTAAATATCAGACAATAAGATAACACAAGTAAACACAAAATGCAGTTTTTAAATGGTGTTTATAATTAAGGGTAAAAAAAAAAAATCCAAACCTACTGTACATGGCCCTGTGTGAAAAAAGTGACGTGACTGCCCCCCCATTAAAACTGTGGTTTATCACATCTTTGGAAAGCTGAGTTCAATTTCTGAGTTCAATTTTTTTTTTCTTGACAAAGTGAAGTAGACCAAATGAGCCTCAAAAGCTAGACATCATGCTGCAATCCAAAGAAATTCAGGAACAAATAAGAAAAAGTAATTGAGCTCTATCAGTCTGGAAAAGGTTAAAAAGCCATTCCTAAAGCTTTGGGACTCCAGCAAACCACAGTGAGAGCCATTATCCACAAATGGTGAAAATATGGAACAGTGGCCACAGTTACATGGGCAAAATTTCTTCAATCTGATTACAATTCAGATCAGAATTTTACTGTTTACATGGATCCTGAAAAAGCTGATCTGATTAGGATGTGTGTTTCCATGTGTCACTCGTTTCAATGGAATAAATCATTTTGATATGCGCACGTCGACATTTCGACATTCAAAAAATAGTAGAAGAAGAAGCAACTTCCGGTGTTAGCAAGCCCCGCTTCGTGTCGAAATTGACCTGTATTGTGTTATTCAGACTGTACTTTTGCTTCTGCTGGTCTCCGTAATGAAGCTACAAGTACATTCTTCTGCATATGACAAACAGAGGGAGACAGCAGGACAATACAGACCAGTTTTGCTTTACTCCCGCTATGTTTTCCGCTACCTGCCGCTAAGGCGGAAATACGTCACGTCGACATGTGGCTGGTGTACAGACATGCGCAGTAAACATATTTTCTGCCCTACATTCGGAATAAGTGTTTTCATGTGCACCATTCCGATTAACAATCGGCATAACCCACCCCTCTCAATCGGAATGAAATTTTGATCTGAATAAGCGTGATCGGGTTAGAATATTCGGATTGCCATGTTTACATGAAGCATTTTTATTCCGATCAGGCTTTTAATCCAGTTACTTGTGTCCATGTAAACATAGCCACTGGTGAACCTTCCCAGGAGTGGCCGGCCGACCAGAATTACCCCAAGAGCGCAGCGATGACTCATCCAAGAAGTCACAAAAGACCCCACATCATCTAAAGAACTGCAGGCCTCACTTGCCTCAGTTAAGGTCAGTATTCATGACTCCACCATAAAAAAGAGACTGGGCAAAAATGGCCTGCATGGTAGAGTTCCAACATGAAAACCACTGCTGAGCAAAAGGAACAAAGGCTTGTCTGTTTTTGCCAGAAAACAACTTGATGATCCAAGACTTTTGGGAAAATACTCTGTGGACTGATGAGACAAAAGCTGAACTTTTTGAAAGGTGTGTGTCCCATTACATCTGGCATAAAAGTAACAGCATTTCAGAAACGGAACATAAAGCCAACAGTAAAATATGGTGGTGGTAGTGTGATGGTCTGGGGCTGTTTTGCTGCTTCAGGACCTGGAAGACTTGCTGTGGTAAATGGAACCATGAATTATGCCGTCTACCAAAAAATCCTAAAGGAGAATG
Source organism: Pholidichthys leucotaenia (assembly GCA_020510985.1). Taxonomy (NCBI): domain Eukaryota; kingdom Metazoa; phylum Chordata; class Actinopteri; order Cichliformes; family Pholidichthyidae; genus Pholidichthys; species Pholidichthys leucotaenia. The sequence goes on from CM035840.1 coordinate 190,262,406, forward strand.
TCCAGCCATCTGTTCGTGACCTCAAGCTGAAGCACACTTGGGTTCTGCAGCAGGACAATGACCCAAAACACACCAGCAAGTCCACCTCTGAATGGTTTAAGAAAAACAAAATGAAGACTTTGGAGTGGCCTAGTCAAAGTCCTGACCTGAATCTGATGCTGTGGCATGACCTTAAAAAGGCGGTTCATGCTCGAAAACCCTCCAATGTGGCTAAATTACAACAATTCTGCAAAGATGAGTGGGCCAAAATTCCTCTACAGTGCTGTAAAAGACTCACTACCAGTTATCGCAAACGCTTGATTGCAGTTGTTGCTGCTAAGGGTGGCCCGACCAGTTATTAGGTTTAGGGGGCATTCACTTTTTCACACAGGGCCATGTAGGTTTGGATTTTTGCTTCCCTTAATAATAAATACCTAGATTTAAAAACTGCATTTTGTGTTTACTTATGTTATCTTTGTCTAATTATTTAAATTTGTGTGATGATGTGAAACATTTAAGTGTGACAAACATACAAAAAAAGCTGAGAAATCAGGAAGGGGGAAAACACTTTTTCACACCACTGTACTTCCTCCACCACAGCTAAAAACAGGATCAGGTCATGGACCCCTGACAAGTGAGCACTCCATGATCCAATCTGTACATGTACAAGAACATTTTCAATCCAGTGATTTACAAAGCTGTGATGAGCAGTAGCGGTGGAAAAGAATACATATATGATGACCCGGAGGGTTTGGCTCCGTTTCTGCGTTTCCATTCAAAAGACTTCTCTTCCCCACCACTGCAGCTCATCACGACTGGCTGCCCCCAGATGAAAATCCACAGGATAGGTATGTGAGACTATACTGAATAAGGCTTTATGAATCACTTTATAAATCACTGGATTGAAAATGCAGTTGTATATGTACAGATTTTGGATCCTGGGGCCCACTTGACCTGTAGCCATAAAACAGCAGGGTGTTAATCTTGTTTATTATGTCTTACCAGCACTTGCACGTGTCCTGCCAGACGTTGATGGAGCTGGTGATGCAGCTGGTACCGGTGTCGGAACCAATGCTGGTGCTGGAACAGATGTAGGGGAGGCCGGAGGACTCATGCTGAGGGAGGCGGACCCCTCGCATGTGGAAACAGATTCTAGAAAGAAAATACACACACAACTTTATGCATTGCACGAATGCACAGCACAAAAGTGCAACATGTAAACAAAACTTTTTAACCAGGATTAGCTTATTTCATTGTTTTGCTCTCAGAAGCGAATATTTCAGACACAGCAAGCGCGAATCAGCAGAGTTGGCTACTAGCTAGCTTATTAGCCAGGAGAGAACGGCGTTGTTATTGTTCAAAAAAGTGAGCTTGCCACCAACAGGATAAATAAGCAAAAAGGTGCATAATATCACAAAACACTCACCATCCATGGTTTGCAACAATACCGTGGCCGGGTCGACCCCAATCTCCCTGCCATTGCTGGCCAGTCGAGGGCCGTAAATGGCATCCATGTGGTTGAATCACTTCCAGTGCTTTCTGTTCACCCCACTTCGACCGCTGTGGCCCGGTAATCACTTTTCAATTTCTTTAGCTTCTCCCTACATTGTTTTAATGTCCGATTGTATCCATGGGTGGCCATCCATTCGGAGACCTCCTGGTAAACTTTTTCATTGCGGGTTGCTCCGTCTAACTCTCTCTGGATTCTGTCGTCGGCCACTAAGCACAGAAAAGTCTGCACCTCCTCAATGGACCATGGTGTTTATTTCTGCGAAGCCATTTCTATCATTATTGCTCGCTCAATCGCTGGTGAAGAATTTGCAAATGGCAGCTGAAGATTCTGGTGAAAACATCACTGTCATGACGTTACGCCCTGACCAATCAGTGGCCTGCAGTCTGTTGAACTCACATTTTCAGCTCGACTCAGCACGGTTGGAACCTCACTGAAGTAGGTACGAAAAAAGTATCTGGTACCAGGTACCAATGGAAAACCCTACAAAGCGAGTCGAGTAGGGCTATGTAGGTACTAGTGGAAAAGGGACTTAAGTCAAGTGCAAACACACACGTTAGCACACTCAGTTTATGGCTCAAATGCTTCCTTCGGCTGTTCACCCAGCCCGACTCCATTTGAGAGAGGGCCTGCTCACTATTGTCCCTTGCTCCCCTATGATGACTTGAGCCACAGGCCTCAACCAGGTCCTCCCTTTGAGAAGGTTTTTGGTCACAACCTTGACGGAGCAGCCGCACAAGTAGAGCTCTGAGGAAAGAGCTCTGCCTTTTCTGGAACGATCCACCACAGTGGTCAAACCCTACAGATTTGGACTGCTAACAAGGCGAAGCATGACTTTCCTGTTCTGGTTGGTTCTGAGTCCCTTAAGAAGCTAAGTTTCCACAGGAGAGGAACTCCTGTGCCACTCTCATAGAACTAAGACAGCCCAAGAGTAGTATTTTCAGAAATAAACTTGTGCTTATGTACATTGTCTATCACCTTTTCTGTAACTACTGTTCCTTTTTGGGCAGCACGGTGGTGCAGTGGTTAGCACTGTTGCCTTACAGCTAGAAGGTTCCTGGTTCAAATCCCCAGGCTGGCAGGGGTTGGAACCTTTCTGTGTGGAGTTTGCATGTTCTCCCTGTGCTGCGTGGGTTTACTCCGGGGGCTCCGGTTTCCTCCCACAATCCAAAGACATGCATGTTAGGTTAATTGGCTGTTTTAAATCGTCCCTAGATATGTTTCCTATAGGCCCTTAGAATAGAGGGTTAGTACTAGTGAAAGCGCTTTGAGTGGTCTTTGTGACTAGAAAAGCGCTATATAAGTTAGTTAGTAGATTTGCATCCTTTTATAGAAACGTGGACAGACTGTAATTTACTGTACATACTGTGGTTGTCATTGAATCCTTATTTAAATCCTTCACCTGAACAACGAGAGCAAGTTTTTAGCCAAAGTCAAATTCCTTGTATGTGTTGTGCATACTTGGCCAATAAAGCTGATTCTGATTCTGATTCTGAGATAATATAAAGGTAAATCTGTTTTTCCTTTTCATAATATTTTCCAAATTCCTTTTTCATTAGCTCTGCGTTATACTTAAATTTTGTCACATTATTTCCCTAATTCCCTATTCTGCCACACAATCACATTTCAAACTTATTCCACATATGCAAGACCTGCAAATATGTAAATATTACCATTTCTTCATATATGCAAAATTACCACTGTTCATGCTACCTTTGGTTATCTTCTTATTTTACAAGCTATACAGATGACTATTGTCATTTTGGTTTTCTTTAATAAGCTTACTAACCTGTTTACTGGTATACTCTTCTCTGTCCAGATTCCAGAATCGCACAGTGTCAAGAACTGACAACCAGATTATGAGACTGATCAAGCATTGCTAATTATTAATTAATGCTTATTAATTGCCAAATTCTTAAGCTTAATTATTTGTTCATAGAGTTCCCACCCTCTAAAAAAGTGGGTGGTGCCCCTTCTAGTGTTACGAGGTAATGCATTAATTATTATTAATTATTAATAATCATATTCAGATAATTGTAGCATCCATGCTAGAGTAGACTGCGTTTGCGTACACAGCAATATTCAGAGTGGTTGTTGAGCCACTGCAGCTAACACTCAGCAGCCACGTTTCATGCATACACAGTGAAAATAATCTGCAGTTCACATGCCCGTACTGTCGCTGGCAGCCAAAAGCCACCAAACCAATTTGAACAGCTGCAATCCAAACACAAAAGAAGAGCATAGGGGCAGATGTTTTAAATGGCAGAAGTGATGGGGGTACGTGAATACAATGACAATCAGGACAAACAGGAGCTTTTGCTGTTTAGTGGCAGACGGGCAAAAAGATGGACATTTGTTCACCCAGTATTGGTGGAGTGCTCAGTACTTATTACTTTTTTGTTTTGTTCTTATTTCAGACAAGAACAAAAAGATGTTTTTTACCTTTACATGTTTCCACTGGCGACTGCAGTCTTCCTCAGAAGCGTCAGCTGATCGCTGTGAAGTGCCATTTATCAGCTGTTTTTCCTAGGTGGGGTCAGCCCAGCTTAACTGTCAGATCCACTGGGCTGGCCATGCCCCCCGCCATCCAATGGTCTCTGAAGAATGTAGTCCCAGGTGTGGGGAAAGCATAAATGCCCCCTCAATCATGCTGTCTTTTCTCCGCTTCTTGATTTCTATGGCCTCCTTGATCCAGCATTTGTGTCCGTTACTCTACAATTCAATGATGTTGACGTTGTTCCAGTCCATAATGTCATTATTTCTTCTGCAGTGATCTAATATTGCTGATTTTAATGTTGCTTGTTCTGATTTTTCTTTTTGTGATCTTGTGAGTCGTCCTTGTGTTTCCTTCTCACATTCCTTCTGGTGTTTTTTTCGTTGTGGTGAATGATCTTCCCGTTTCTCCAATGTAAGTCATGTTCCATGATCTGCATGATATTTCATATATTGCGTTGCATTTTTTGCTTTGTTCTATTTTGTTTTGGGGTGTACTAATAACTGTCTTAATTTTTTGTGTGGTTTTACTGCTGTGTTTAGTTTGTATTTTTTCATGATCCTTTGAATTGGTTCCGTTATCCCTCGGATGTATGGTATAGTTATGATGCCCTCGTTTTTGATTTCGGCTTTTGGTCCATCTTTTTTCCCGTTTGTTTTCTTTGTTTTTGATTTGCTATTTCCCTTTATTTATGGCCCATATCGGATACTGGCAGCATGTGAGTGCATGTCTTATATGGTTTTCCTCCTCCTGTTTGTCTTCTTGGTCTGTGATAATGGTGGCCCATTCAAGTGTGCTGACAACTGATAGTTTGTGTGCTGTGGGTGTTCTGATGTCCATAGTAGGTAGTGATCCATGTGGGTTGGTTTCCTGTAGAATGAGATTTTTATGCTGCCGTCATCATTGTGATGGATTTTCATGTCCAGAAAGGTTATGGTCCCGTTTTCTTCCTGTTTGTGTGTGAATTTTATGTTCCCAGTGCTGTCCGTGTTGTTCAGATGGTCTGCGAATTCTTGTGTGTGTCCTTTTTTTATTTTCTCCACTGCGTCGTCCATGTATCTCTTCCAGAGGGTGGGTTTGCATTTTGTGGGTGCTGTGTTGATGGCTTTATTTTCCAGATTCTCCATGAAAAAGCTGCTCATGATGGCTGATAGTGGGTCTTTCATTGCAAATCCTTCTTTTTGTCTGTAGATTTTTTCTCTGTATAGAAAAAAGGCAGATTTTGCAACAAATTGTAATAATCCAGATATGTCGTCAACTGTAAGGTTTGTGCATCTTTTAAGGGTTTTGTCATTCTTGAGGCATTCGTGCACGATGTGTAGCGTGACATCAACAGGGGTCTTTGTGAACAGCAAAATGACATGTGAAATGAAGATCTCGTCTGATTCTATTTTCATGTTTTTGAGTTCTTGTGCCAGTTCTTTTGAGTTTTTGCAGTAGTAACTGATAGTCCAAGGAGGGATTTGATGATTTCAACCAGGACTTTGGATAAATTGTATATGACTGATCTGATGCTGTCTATTATTGGTCGCAGTGGGATGTCCTTCTTATGCATTTTGCGGTTCCATAGATCTGGGGGGTGATGCTGGCTGTGGACATCAGGTGTTCATATGCATCCTTTGTTATGTTTTGGCTTTCTAATAGGGGTTTGAAGAGGGCTTTTAGAAATCAGGAAGCGGGAAAACAGCGTGAATCGGGATGAGGGGGCACTTATGCTTTCCCACACCTGGGACTGCATTCTCCAGAGACCATTGAACCGCGGGGAGCGTGGCCAGCCCAGCGGAACTGTCAGATCCACTGGGCTGCCAGTTCCACTGAGCTGGCCCCACCTAGGAAAAACAGCTGATAAATGGCACCTCACAACGATCAGCTGACACTTCTGAGGAAGACTGCAGTTGCCAGTTGAAACATGTAAAGGTAAAAAACATCTCCTTTTTGTTCTTGTCTGAAATAAGAAAAAAAAACAACTAATAATCGAAATTGCTCAGTACTTCCCACTGGTGGGAGTTTCCAAGCGCATGTGCAGTTCACTGCAAACATTTACATACTTGTATGCACGTTCACTTTTTTGGGGCTGCATGCGCTCAGTCAGTACTAGTCAGTACTCCCCCTCTGTGTAGGGTTTGCACACGAATGTGTTCGCTCTGCTAGTTTGTGTACCAATGCATTTTTGCCACCATGAATTGGGCTTTAAGTAAGGCTGACTGAGCAATGAGTCACCTCCGCCACTGCAGCTGCCAGAGGAAAAACTTCTGGAACTGTTTCACCAACCTGCAATGTCTGACTCAGACTGCATTGTTTGTCTGTCATAAAATATTTGAGCATGTTGTTCTCATTATGATTCTCATAAATAGAGAAAAGTAGAGATGTTTGTAACTTTACCATTCCTAGAAATTCAGTGTTTGTGTCATGTGACCAACACATCCCATCTGGGCGAGCTGGCTCACACACAGAGTAGAGAGTTAGTCATGCACTCCCTGATTGGTGAGTTTGGGGTAAACCCCACCCCTGCATGTGTACAGGTGCATCTCAGTAAATAAGAATGTCATCGAAAAGTTGATTTATTTCACTAATTCAACTCAAAAAATGAAACTCCTATATTGTATAGATTCATTACACACAGTGATATATTTCAAGTGTTTGTTTCTTTTAATTTTGATGATTATGGCTTATAGCTCATGAAAACCCCAAATTCAGTTTTTCAAAGAATTAGAATGTTACATAAAACTAACTTTAAAAAAAAAATGACTTCACAGGGTTACAAAAATAATTTTTTTGGAAGTTGTCTGTGTTTTTTCAACTGATTTAAGACAATTTTGCACTGCTGAATCCGAAAATGACATCCTTTTCTCTCGATCAGGTGCCCAGTAAAAACCTGTGTTTACTTAGTGCTGTGCATGTATATTGTAAATTGAATGTTACGTCATCACTGTTCAAAATTCAGAGAATTTCAAGAAACAAAAGAATTTTGCGTCATATAAAGCGAAAACACCCGTACATGTAAACGAAAACGTAGAAAACAACATGTGGCCATAATTCAAAAAGGTGACCTGACTGAGCAAAACCAATGTGATTTTTGGATTCAGCACATCAAAATTGTCCTAAATCAGCTAAAAAAACAAAACAAAAACAAAAAACAAAACTCAGACAATAAATTTGGTGTTGACCAGTGTTTTTAACAGAAATGTTGGCCAACTGTAAAGTATGTCCATGTACACACTCCGTACTTGGTTGGGGTTCTTTTTGCATGAATTACCGCATCAATGTGGCTTGGCATGAAGGCGATCAGCCTGTGGTACTGCTGAGGTATTATGAAAGCCCACGGTATTATGAAAGCCCATGGCTGCACGGTGGCGCAGTGGTTTAGCACTGTGGCAGCACAGTTTTACCCCCGGCCGGGGGATCGCGGGGATCATGAGATCGTGGGTTCGATCCCAGCCCCCGACCAACAGTGAGCTGTGTGGAGTTTGCATGTTCTCCTCGTGTTGCGCAGGTTTACTCCGGGATTTCTCCGGTTTCCTCCCGCACACCAAAAACATGTAGGTTTAGGGCACTCGCGCACGCAGCGACCAGCAGCCGGTGGCTTGTCACCAGACTGCAAACCAAGTCTACCTACGGGTACAAATAAGTAACAAAAAAAAAAAAAAAAAAAAAAAGAAAAGCCCAGGCTGCTTTGATAGCGGCTTTCATCTTATCTGCAATGTTGGGTCTGGTGTCTCATCTCCCTCTTGACAATAGGCCATAGATTCTCTGTGGGGTTTAGGTCAGGAGAGTTTGCTGGCCAATCAAGCACAGTGATACCACGGTCATTAAACCAGGTATTGGTACTTTTGGCAGTGTGGGCAGGTGCCAAGTCCTGCTGGAAAATGAAATCAGTGCTCTAAAATTTCTTGATAGATGACTGTGCTGAGTTTGGACTTGATAAAACAGAGTGGACCAACACCAGCAGATGACCTGTTTTCAAATGAAAGTAAATTTTGCATTTCATTTGGAAATCAAGGTCCCAGAGTCTGGAAGAGTGGAGAGGCACAGAATCAAAGTTGTTTGAGGTCCAGTGTGAAGTTTCCACAGCCAGTGATGATTTGAGGAGCCATGTCATCTGCTGGTGTTTGTCCACTGTGTTTTATCAAGTCCAAAGTCAGCACAGTCATCTACCAGGAAATTTTAGAGCATTTCATGCTCCCCTCTGCTGACAAACTTTATGGAGATGCTGATTTCATTGTTCAGCAGGACTTGGTGCCTGCCCACACTGCCAAAAGTACCAAAACCTGGTTTAATGACCATGGTATCACTGTGCTTGATTGGACAGAGAATCTATGGCGTATTGTCAAGAGGAAGATGAAAGACACCAGACCCAACAATGCAGACAAGATGAAGGTCACTATCAAAGCAACCTGGGCCTTCACAACACCTCAGCAGTACCACAGGCTGATCACATTCATGCCACACCGTATTGATGCAGTAATCCATGCAAAAGGAACCCCGACCAAGTACTGAGTGTGTACATGGACAAACTTTTCAGTTGGCCAACATTTCAGTTAAAAATCAATTTAAATTAATTTTATGTAATATTCTAATTCGTTGAAAAACTGAATTTGGGGTTTTCATGAGCTATAAGCCATAATCATCAAAATTAAAAGAAACAGATACTTGTAATACAGTATATCACTCTGTGTGTAATGAATCTATACAATACAGGAGTTTCATTTTTTGAACTGAATTACTGAAATAAATCAAGTTTTCGATGACATTCTAATTTATTGGGATGCACCTGTATTCCCCTGATCACACACTGAAGGTACGTGTCCACCTAGGCGTTTGTTGACAGAAGGTCCCCGCGATTCCACCGCAGATGGATCTGTCGGGAGTGTGGAGGGGGCGTAACCAGGCGGGAGTCATGAACCCAATACTGTTCTAGTCTGTTCATGACACTTCCGGACGGACTCTTGCCTATATCTTCAAAAGCAAAAAGCAAAAAATGGGACTTCCGGTTATGGCGGCCACGTAGGAAGACGTGTTTTGCTCTGCTCTACTCCTAAAAATAAAAAGTTGGCTAATAACTCTCCCAATTGAAACAAAGCCTATCCCAGCGTGTGGGCGCGGATATGCCAGTGAAGCCTAGGGCTGGGAAATTAGGTGGAGGAAAAACTGAATCGTCGAAACAGTCCAGGCTGACAGACTTCCACGCTCGTGACGAGGCAGGAGGATCTCCGGAGATTATGGCGGCGCAAGCTAGCGGCGCAGCGGTGACTGCAGACGAGGGCACGGGTGCGGTGCTCGCTGCCATTGGCTCAATGAGAGCGGACTTTTCCTCTAAATTTGATGGGATTATAGCAGCGATAGAAGGAATGAGAAAGGAAATAAGCGACTGTATGGAACGAGTATCGCAAGTGGAGCTCCGAATTTCCAGCGCTGAGGATGGCGTCACCAGCCTACAATTAAAGGTGCGCACATTGGAATTAAAAAATAAACGTCTGGAAGATAGTGCCCTGGATTTAGAATCCCAGTCGAGACGGAACAATCTGAGGCTGGTGGGTCTCCCGGAGGGAACAGAGGGATGGGATACATGTTCCTTTTTGGAAAAGTGGATTCCAGAAGCGCTGAACAACGCGGAGCTGCAGTCATCGGTCGTCTTAGAGAGCGCCCACCGAATCGGCCCACCGAGAGAAAATAAGGCACCACCGAGGACGCTGATTATGAAGTTCCTCAGCTACAGAGACAAGCTGATGATCTCCAACGCGGCACGAGCTAAAGGAGAAATCAAATACCAGGATCAACAGGTGCGGTTCTACCCAGATTTGGCTACAGGAATCCAACAATTAAGGAAACAGTTTGACCCCGCCCGTAAAGAGCTGCGCAACCTCGAGATTCGTCATGGAGTGATTCATCCGGCAAGATTGCTGGTCACATATAAAGGGAGAACCCACACCTTCAAGATCCCCCAGGAGGCACAGGTGCTTATCAAGCAGATCCAAGTAGAGACTGGCGGGAGCTAAGCATGAACAAGAAATAAAGGTAGAATATTTAAGCATTTGCACAGGCATCTGACTAATCTGAAGCATACAGCAAGTTTACAAAATATAGATTGTATTATATATATATAAAAAAAAAAACCTATGATGTACAAAGTTGCTATAAAATTTTGGAGTTAAGTTGGAAAACTACAGAAGAGAGTTAATGTTGTGTCATTAAAAGCAGTAGAGTTAGGGTGATTGAGAGGAGAAAGAAAGAGTGGTTTTGACTGATCCTCGCGGGTGTGGAGCGGTCAATGGCTATAGCGGGAGATGGAATTTTTTTTTGATTTTGGGGGGGGGGGGGATCGCCACGAATGTGGGGAGGGGGAATTTGTTTGTGTGTAGTTTGTGGGACGAATGTTCAACCACTCATGTTTTTGCTTCTCTGTATGAGCATGTTTATATTGCGAGGTAATCTCAAACTCCTTATCGATCATAGACCAAAGCGTTTATCTTAATTTAACTTCATGGAATTGCAGAGGTCTACAAAATTTAAAAAAACTTAAACAAGTTATGAATAAAATAAAAGACATAGGTTCAAAAATTGTGTTTTTACAAGAAACTCATCTAATAGAGGAGGATGTAAAAAGAATTAGGAGAAGATGGCAGGGAAGTGTGTTCACCTCATCATTTGCATCCCGAGCCAGGGGAGTTATGACTCTCATACATAAATCAGTCCCATTTCAAGTGAAAAATGTAATTGGAGACAAATTAGGAAGATATCTAATTATCCAAGGATCTTTGTTATTAGAAAATATAAATTTGGTGAACTTATACGGTCCCAATATAGATGATCAAAACTTCTTTGCTAATTTATTTCTTATTTTATCATCACTTACAGGGCAACATATAATAGCAGGGGATTTTAATTGTACATTGAATCCCAGTAAAGATAGATCAACAGGACTGGACTGTACGCACAATGGATGCAGGATGATCATTAATCATTCTATGAAAGAATTGAGATTGCTAGATATATGGAGAGAAATGAAACCACAAGTTAAAGCCTACTCTTGTTATTCTAATACCTACAAGACATTCTCACGTATTGACTATTTTTTGATCTCCACAGAATTAAGGTCCAAGATTCAGAACTGTTTCTATGATAACATTGTGATCTCTGATCATGCACCCTGCTGTTTAATATATGTAGATAAGAAATTGACAAAGGATCCAGGTAGGTGGCATTTTCAGCATAAATGGCTTCAGGATGAGGAATTTGTTAAGTACTTAATTCCATCTAGCTACAATGCTCAGCATTGGGTGTGTTTATATTTATACATCTATATATTTATTCCATCTAGCTACAATGCTCCGCACTGTGTTTTTATATATCTACATATTATTCCATCTAGCTACATTGCTCCGCACTGTGTGTGTTTATATACTTGCATATTTATTCCACCTAGCTGCAATGCTCCGTACTGTGGGTGTTTATATATTTACATATTTATTCCATCTAGCTACAATGCTCTGCACTGTGCTCTGCACTGTGTGTTCATATATTCATATATTTATTCCATCCAGCTACAATGCTCTGCACTGTGTGTCTGTGTGTGTGTGTGTATATATATATATATTTTATAGTAATATGTACATATGTATATTAGCTGCTCTTGCTTGCTTGTTTTTTTTCTTGCCTTCTGATTGTTGCTCTGAGTGTTGCTATCCCTGTGCTGTTGCAATCCTGGAATTTCCCCGTTGTGGGACTAATAAAGGCTTATCTTATCTTATCTTACATAGAAAAACAGATGAGTTCTTTGATATCAACACTACACAAACATCAGCATGTATAAAGTGGGAGGCTTTCAAAGCTTTTATTAGGAGGCATATTATTAGTTATACAGGTTCAAAATCTTAGAAGACTCGAGAGGAGAGAGTCCAATTGGAACCTAAAATAAAAATTCTTCAAGAAAAAGTGTATGCAGGAAGTGACCCAAAGTTAGAGAACGAATTACTGATTCTGAGAGCTGAATATGACAAAAAAATCAGCGAATAGAGCTGCCTCGAGTCTTCTAAGATTGAAGCAATCTTTTTATGAACAAGGTGAAAAATCAGGGAAATTATTGGCATGGCAGATTAAACAATTAGAATTTAAAACACCAATTACCAGTATTATAAGTAACGGACAGGCAGTTGTAGATCCTTTAGAAATTAATAGTGCCTTTAGAGATTATTATGAAAAACTATATGATACAAAAAATGAAACTGACTTAACAAAACTAAATGGGTTTTTGGATGGTTTATCTATACCGTGTATTCCAAATGAAAACAGGGAGATACTGGAGTCTAAAATTAGTCAAGAAGAAGTTGGGCTAGCCATCGATAATATGAAATCAGGAAAAAGTGCAGGACCAGATGGTCTTCCAGTTGACCTCTATAAAAAATTTAAGAATAAATTAATAAAACCATTTTTGGAAACGGTTTTAGAAGCATTTCAAAACAGTAATTTGCCACTATACATGAATAATGCCTTAATTATACTGTTGCCAAAACCAGGTAAACCCTCTAATAAATGAGAAAACATGAGACCAATAAGCCTATTAAATAGATAGATAAATGCTGACCTGAAGATAATCTGTAAAATTTTAGCAAGACGACTACAAGAACTAGAAAAGCACTCGGAGAGCGCAGACCTCCGCCAAGCGGCAGAGTTCCCCCCATAGAGTGTTTGTGTGTACGTTTTCAGATTCCCTGAGCATGAAAAGATATGAGTAGCAATTGGATTCACAATGATTATTTGTTTATTTGACATGGACAGTGCAATAAACAGACATGTGATAGTGATAGGATTAGTGGTTCAGTAGTGTAAAATGGGGCTATAAGGGACGGCGGGTTAATAAGGGACACTTTTGTGGGAAATGTTTTAAATGTAATTCTGCTTTTTTTATTTTGAGCAGGACGCTGAGTTGTGTTGTTATTGTCAAATATCCATGAATCCTTCATCAAATCTAGGCGGAAGCAAAATTAAAAAGGCAGAATTACATTTAGAAAAGTGTCCCATATTACACCGCCGTCCCTTATAGCCCCGTTTTACGGTTGTAAAAGCATTGCCTCCTTGGCGGAGGTAATAAACTGAAGTGTTGGTGTGTCCGACAGGTTGCCGTGGGTTTTATATTATATTGGGGTTGCGCTCCGCGGCAAAACAGAATTTAGAGTCTTCCCCGGCAGAGAGGTCGTTTTTACGCAGCGCCTATAGCTGGGCGGGGAATTTGTGGCAAATAATGGGGCGGCGGACAGGTGTCCGTGTCAGGTTTTGCAGCGTGGCGCAAAAGCAGGCACGCTGGCGGGCCCAGGCCAGCAGTGTTTTCCGCGTGCTTTTGTGCCTAAAACGTTGAAGAACGCGGAGTTTGTGTTGGTCAGACACGACGACCAGCGCAATGTGCGCAGCGCCTATGGCTGGCACAGGCACGCTGGGGGTCCGAGGCCAGCAGTGTTTTCCGCATGCTTTTGTGGCTAAAACGTTGAAGAAGGCGGAGTTTGTGTTGGTCAGACAGGACGCCCAGCGGCCTCCATTGTGCCTGCGCACATGTTGAAAATGGCCCTATGTCACAGTGTTGAAAAATGCTTTAAAAAAATTCCTGTATCCAGACGGTGAACCGGATCACCCCCAAAATTTAATCAGTTCTTCCTTGTACCATTTCCAACAACGCCTGAAAGTTTCATTGAAATCCGTCCAAGACTTTTTGAGTTATCTTGCTAACCAACAGACAAACAGACAGACAGACAGACAGACACACAAACCCTGGCAAAAACATAACCTCCTCCTGGCCTTTTCGGCCTGGCGGAGGTAAATATTACCAAATATTATTAACCGAGATCAGAATGGCTTTATAATGGGAAGACAAGGCTTCCATAATGTAAGAAGACTATTTAATATTATCTATTCTAATAAAGAAGCACCGGATACAGCTCTCCTATCATTGGACGCCGAAAAGGTCTTTGATAGGGTCGAATGGCCCTTTCTTTTTGAAGTCCTACAAAGGTTTGGACTTGGAAATAATTTCATAAAATGGGTTCAGATAATATACAATAATGCTACAGCAGAAATACTAACAAACAGTAATATCTCAAAATCAATAAATATCAATAGAGGATGTCGACAAGGCTGTCCACTTTCACCTTTACTGTTTACTATGGCAATTGAACCTTTAGCGATGGCACTACGTTTACATCCACAAATATATGGAATTAAAGTAGGACAAACAGAACATAAAATCTCCCTGTATGCTGACGACATAATTTTGTTTATGTCGAATCTTAAAAAAATCAATTCCGACCTTGTTGAATTTAATAAAGAATTTTGGGGAAATATCAGGATATAAAATAAATAAAACTAAATCTTCAATACTAATGCTAAATGAGACCCAGAGAAATTACCCAGCTCCTGAGGTAAATCAATTCAATGTTGTAAATCAGTTTAAATATTTAGGAATTCAAATTGTGCCTAAGCTAGAATCAGTCGCCAGTGCCAACTATGAAGCCTTAATGACAGATAATGAGTTACTTCAGAGATGGATGTCACTACCAATGTCGATGATCGGGAGAATTAATATACTTAAAAGTAATATCTTACCCAAAATACTTTATTTCAATACATTCCTTTACCACCACCTTCAGATCTATTCTCAAGAATTAAAAAAAAGTTAGTGGAATTTATATGGAACAATAGGAAGGCTAGATTACTTTTGTCCTTACTATATTTACCATTTGATCGTGGAGGTCTGAAATGTCCAAACTTTATGTTGTATTACTGGTCAGCACAACTGAGGTCTATGACATATTATTTTTCATCAAATGTTCCTCCTCACTGGACTGAAATGGAATCATACAATTTACCTTTACCTCTTCCCATATTCATATACTCAGACTCGGCAAAAAATTACAGAAACAAGTTAAAAATCCATTTGTAAAGCATATGATCAAAATATGGTGTGAAACCAAAAAATATTTAAAAGAACCACATTTATTGTCACAATTTAGCCCAATATGGGGTAATCAATATTTTAAACCAGGGAGAGCAGATGCTGTATTTAAAGTATGGAATTTAAAAGGGATTCAAAAGATTCAAGACTTATATTTGTCATGTTCAGATAACAATGTCTTTTGAAGAACTGAGGATCAAATTTAATCTTAATAGAACACAATTTTTAAATATCTTCAGCTTAGGAACTTTATTCGATCAAATCAAAATAATGCTCTCATCCGACCTACTTATTCTTCCTTGGAAAAAATTTTGACTAAAGATAGTAAGAGAAAGGGTATTATTTCAGAGTTTTATAACTCATTGACATTATCCTCAAGTGAAAACTCACAGAAATGACTGAACTATTGAAAAGAAGACCTGCAAACTGAAATTTCAGAGGAACAATGGGAATTGGCTTGTACAGAAGCTCAAACCAAATCAATAAATGTACGTCTTAAATTGATACATTTTAAATGGTTAATGCGGATGTATGTTACACCGGTGGAGTTAAATAGATACAACAAAAACATACCAGATACGTGCACAAAATGTATGGAAAGTAAGGGAACCCTATTTCATTGTTTATGGGAATGTAGAAAAATTAGAATGTTTTGGGAAGAGGTGAGGGTAACAACTGAAAAAATAATTTCAAAACAAATCATATTGAATCCTAAATTGTTTTTGTTGGGTCTGTATCCAGAAAAACATAACTTTAATAAGAGTGAAAGAGCATTCATAGACCTCAGTTTGCTCAATGCCAAAAAATGTATTGCACTATTGTGGAAAAAGACTCATAGACCAGATGTGACTCAGTGGTTAAGACAGATGTTAACAAACCTTCCACTAGAAAGAATAACGTACATACTGAAATCAAAGGAAATTGAGTTTGAGAATATATGGAGACCTTTCATTGATTATGTAAAGAATAACTTTTGAAGAAGAAGGTGAATGATGTGTGTGGACCTTGTAAATTCCAAACGGGTGAATGTATAATATGTATACTTATGTAATGGATTGCCTAGACTAAACAGAGGAGCATTGTTGAAAACCTGTCTTTGTTAGTGGTTGTTGGTGTTTTTAGTACTTTCTTTTTTATTTTTTTTTTAATTACTTTAGTGTTTGACTGTTTGGGTTATGTTTGTAAAAAAAAAAAAAAAAGGTTCAATAAAACATATTGTGGAAAAAAAAAAGCAAAACATTTTTCTTAAAACGGTCGAGGCGAGAAATAAATGTGTAGTTGCCAACTATGCATTAACTTTTTACTAACAACCACTATTTTAAAAGTGCACCATGAGCTTCAGAAAGCGATCGGCTCCACATGCCTGCTCCTTATTTGCGTATTATAGATCTGAGCAGAGATTCAGGAGGAGGAGGAGGAGGAGTGGGTACCGCCAAGCGACGGCTCGAGATTCTTGACGCCACGCTACCAGAGTGCATGTGGAACGTGTTGCAGTACATACACAATGAATGGGAAGTGTGAAAATGCACACCTTGGTGGACACACAGCTTGAGACTGAGGCTTTATCTCTTCACCTTCCTGGCCCTTGGGCCACCCACACACACACACACCTCAGCTCCTACTTCTAAGTTAATTTTTTCTTTGTTCTTTAGAATGCCTTCTTGTCTGAACGTTTCACTTCTAACTTTTTCTCTAAAGCATGCTGTTTTTATATAGAAAAACAGTTAAACCAGTTTATTTACCGGAGTGGTGGCCTAGCTGGTAGAGCATCTGCCCCACAAGCGGGAGGTTATTGGTTTAAATCCCAGCCGGGCCATACCAAAGACCATATAAAAATGGTACTTTCCACCTTCAAGCTTGGTGCTCAACATAATAGAATAGGGAAAGGAAAGTTAACCCTTTGATGTTACGCTTTCATAAGACATCAGCGTCACCTGCTGTCCCTGGCGCAGTTCTGAACCGGTCACGTGATGTGTCCCAAAAGCACAGAAAACCTAGTTGTAACAAGCATTTGACATCACAAAATGTCAGACATGTATAGCTTACTGCTCTTCACTGGAGGACTTCACCCAACGAAACATTGCAAACATCATTTCCAGTAACGCAAAGAAGAAAATGTAAACCAAGGCTCCATCTCAACATATATTTCCACATGGAGGAAGTGTTTGCTCCAAATTTTGCCAACTATGATTCTAAAAAGAGATTATTTAGCTTCTGAAGGGAAATATTTACCTTTTGTGACAGGAGAAGACGGTCTGGAGTGTGTACACTTTCGTCTGCCATCGACGGAGCTGCACGTGACGACAGAATAATAGCGCCGGTTCAGCGGCGTAATGTAATGCCGAAATTGAGGTGGAATAATTCTTAACATAGATGTGACAGTTTCTGGATGTGGGAGAGAAAGTGACAATGACTGGCAGAAGACAAAATAAGGGTCGCGGATGACGAAAATGGATGAAGACACGACGAGTGGTAGGTCTGACTGGTTTTTATCACTTTGTGTACATTCTACTGAGTTTCTGGTTTATATACTTTGAAGATAAGATAACAAAAAACCAAAAACGAAGAAAAAAAACAAAACCATCCTTTGTGTAAATATGTCCAACATCCACTTTTGACCAAAAGTTATGTAATTTGATACGGTTGCCGTTGCATTATGCAAATTAGATGCATAAATTTACTCCTATCTCAAACTTTGGATCATATTCTACATCTTTCTAATTGACAGTAACCCATTATCTCTTACCACGTTCAAGTTACAGCCTTTGGAATGTTTGATATCCAAACTGAATATTTTCTTCCAAAAAACCTGGCCATCAGAGGGGGAGGCACTGACAGGTGCACCACTGCGCCAACAGAATTTTGAGAGGTTAATGCACAGAGCTACCAGAGGACTGACCTTCCACTGTAGTTTTCACTACTTGCAGTAGCTGTGTGGCCTAGGGTCAGTGAAATGGAGATAGGCGCCGCCCCATACACCACACAGTGTCCCACATGATGTGGAAGGGATTAACTTAACTAACAGTTTAAGTTTGATCTTTTATTTTGTCCTTTTTCTCTAAAGTAACCAAGCTTTGATTTTTCTTTTTTTTTTTTCCTAAACTCAAGCGTACCTACATACTTTAAAGCGTGCCTAGCTTAACCTAGCTTTAAGACTTCCTTTTGGGCTATTCTCCAATGTCAAAATTCCAGCCGAGAGAGGACAATCCACTGCTTGCAGAAAATGCAAGCAGACCCAAGCTCCTGGCTTCAAACCAGGCTTCTGCCTCTGAAAATGCTTTTGTCACAACCTCCTGGAGCAGACTCACAAGCAGAACTCTGAGGGCAGAGTCCTACGTTCTCTGGAACAGGCCACCACAGTGTCCAAATGCTACAACTTCAGTCTGCTACCAACGCTGAGGCATGACTATATCATTCTGGTTGGTTCTGAGTCCCTCAAGAATCTAAGTTATGACAGGAAAGGAACTCCTATGCACTGTCATGAAATTAAGATACCCAACAGTAGCATTTTTAAAAAAAAAAACTTATTCTTACATTGTCTATAACATTTTCTGTAACTGCGTTGAGCCTAATGTAAAGTTAATTTGTTTTTTTCTTTCCAGCACATTAAATGTGAATTTTGGAAAAAAAAAATCCCAAATTCCCCTTTTCATTAACATCACATTATCCTCAATTTCTACTCTGGTGGTTTCACTAATTCTCTATTCACCGTCACATTCCAGCCTTATTTCACACATGTAAGACCTGTAAATATATAAATATTGCTCTTTCTTCATATATGCAAAATCACTGCTGTTATTATAACTACTGGTAATTTCTTCAATTTTACAAAGCTATTGTCACTTTGGTTCTTTCATTAAATTTGCTAAACTGAGTTAGGTTACATAATCACTCAATGTCAAGAACTGAGGTACAGAATGAGAGACCGACTCAGTAATTGTTTAACTTATTAATTACCAAATTCTTAAGCCCAGTTATTTATTCATAGAGTTTTCACATCTTGATAAACTGAGTGGTGCCCCCTTGTGTTAGAATGAGGTAATACTATAGTTGTGAATAAATTCTTAATAATTAACTCATTCTAGTTTTTGACAGTCATATTCATATAATTATAGTGATTAATACTACAGTTGCAAACACTATTTATTTCATTTGTTTGCACTGAGAGAATGCGAAAAGCATAGAAAAAAGACAAAAATGAGACATTTTGACACAGACAGTCAAGAGGTTAAGACACTTTTTATACCATATAATCCTAAAAATGTCAATTTTACAAGTTATTTCCAACCAAGCAATATGATTGGATAGGGATTCCAGGAGTTACTACATTCCGTGGTAACCACACTCAGATGCTTTATCACATAAAAATCCTTCTGGTGCAGTTTTGTTCTAATGGCTTTTAATTATAGTAACTGTTGGTGGCTTCTTATAATATGTAAGGACTGTAGTATGTTGTGTACAGTGAGGTACTGTTGGAAAAGAGACAGCCTTCATAAAATGGAAATTGTTATCGTCTTCTGGGTTTATGTTAACAGTTAGCCCCATTTGCCCAAGAAGCGGTGGCTGGCTTTATTTTTAAATTACAGCCGTGGACAAAATTGTTGGTACCCCTCTGTTAATGAAAGAAAAACCCACAATGGTCACAGAAATAACTTGAATCTGACAAAAGTGGTAATAAATAAAAATTCTATGAAAATTAACCAATGAAAATCAGACAATGCTTTTGAATTATGGCTGAACAGAATTATTTAAAAAAAAACAAACTCATGAAACAGGCCTAGACAAAAATGATGGTACCCCTAGAAAAGATTGAAAATAATGTGACCATAGGGACATGTTCAACCAAGATGTGTCCTCTAATTAACATCACAGATGTCTACAAACTTGTAATCAGTCAGTCAGCCTATTTAAAGGGTGACAAGTAGTCACTGTGCTGTTTGGTGACATACTAAACATGGACCAGAGGAAGCAAAGGAGAGAGTTGTCTCAGGAGATTAGAAAGAAATTTATAGACAAGCATGTTAAAGGTAAAGGTTATAAGACCATCTCCGAGCAGCTTGATGTTCCTGTGACTACAGTTGCACATATTATTCAGAAATTTAAGATCCACGGGACTGTAGCCAACCTCCCTGGACGTGGCCGCAGGAGGAGACAGATAATACGAATGGTAACAAAAGAGCCCAGAACAACCTCTAAACACATTCATGGTGAACTCCAAGGTCAAGGTACATCAGTGTCAGATGGCACTATCCGTCGTCGTTTGAGCCAAAGTGGACTTCATGGGAGACGACCAAGGAGGACACCACTGTTGAAAACAAATCATAAAAAAGCCAGACTGGAATTTGCCAAACTGCATGTTGACAAGCCACAAAGCTTCTGGGAGAATGTCCTATGGACAGACGAGACAAAGCTGCAACTTTTTGGCAAGGCACATCAGCTCTATGTTCACAGACGCAAAAATGAAGTATACCAAGAAAAGAACACTGTCCCTACTGTGAAACATGGAGGAGGTTCTGTTATGTTCTGGGGCTGCTTTGTTGCTTCTGGCACAGGGTGTCTTGAATCTGTGCAGGGTACAATGAAATCTCAAGACTATCAAGGTATTCTAGAGAGAAATGTGTTGCCCAGTGTCAGACAGCTTGGTCTTAGTCGCAGGTCATGGGTCTTGCAACAGGATAATGAGCCAAAACACACAGCTAAAAACACCCAAGAATGGCTAAGAGCGAAACATTGGACTATTCTAAAGTGGCCTTCTATGAGCCCTGATCTAAATCCTATTGAACATCTGTGGAAGGAGCTGAAACATGCCGTGTGGAGAAGGCACCCTTCAAACCTGAGACAACTGGAGCAGTTTGCTCATGAGGAGTGGGCCAAAATACCTGCTGAGAGGTGCAGAAGTCTCATTGACAGTTACAGAAATCGTTTGCAATCGATTGCAGTGATTGCCTCAAAAGGTTGTGCAACAAAATATTAAGTTAAGGGTACCATCATTTTTGTCCAGGCCTGTTTCATGAGTTTGTTTTTTAAAATAATTCTGTTGAACCACAATTCAAAAGCATTGTCTGATTTTCATTGGTTAATTTTCATAGAATTTTTATTTATTATCACTTTTGTCAGATTCAAGTTATTTCTGTGACCATTGTGGGTTTTTCTTTCATTAACAGAGGGGTACCAACAATTTTGTCCACGTGTGTATCCCAAAGTTTCTATTAAAACCTCACAGTGTACAGTTTCTCCTGAAGCCTCACAATTTAATGCTTGTCGCTGATGCTTT
This sequence comes from Pholidichthys leucotaenia, assembly GCA_020510985.1. Classification (NCBI taxonomy): domain Eukaryota; kingdom Metazoa; phylum Chordata; class Actinopteri; order Cichliformes; family Pholidichthyidae; genus Pholidichthys; species Pholidichthys leucotaenia. Next base: position 190,283,602 of record CM035840.1, read on the forward strand.
ACTTCATCTAAAGATGGCTAGCTAGCAGTTAGCTCACTTTTATTATCGGTCACCCCAGAGTTTAGATTAAAGTTCAGTGGATAATTTATACTGACTGCTCACAATGTAATGCGTGCTTCTGATTCTGACCATGATTATGGCACCGTAGCGATGTCTTTGCTGCTCCCTGCCTGTCGGGCCTACAAAGAAATCACCACGATGCTGTATTCACTGATACCGCAGTCCCTCTTGTATAATACTGCTTAAATGTAACCAGCACAGTATAGAGGCATCAGCTTCAGGTCTTCAAGCTAAGATGCAGTGTCATATATATCAGAGGTAGTTACAGTGGAGCGCCCTACCCAGCATGGTGTCCTCTGGGTCCAGCTCATAGTGTGAAGGGCTGAGAGGAAGGTTAATGGCATTTATGCCCTCCTCTTGAAGCTCAGACACTACAGGAAACACAAAAAACATTTGATCAGATCATGTTCAGCGATACAAACGATGCAGACATCAGGCGTGGTCATTTGATATGAATTCCACCTTGCTCTCAATGCAAATGATAGTCATGTGAAAAAGTTAGGACACCCTGTATAAGCCTGTGTGTTTTTTGTTTTGTTTTTTTAACATATTTGGACATATGGATATTTAATATCAATGTTAAAATTACTGGGAGATTCACATAATACAACTTAACAATTAAAAATGATTTAAAGGCTTTTTTCAAATTTTCTGTAAAATGTAATTCTAAACAAATTGTGAGGAATAAATTAGGACATCCCCCATCTTTTTTAGGACACCCTCGCATTCATTCCCACTTACAATGGCTAAAATAAATGTTAAAAAAAATGCAAATAAAAACAAAAACAAGGTTAGACATAGATACGTGAACATTTCTTAATAAAGAACTGAATATTTAAAGGGGTGTCCAAATTTTTTTCACGACTGTAAAGTACTGAAGGCTGCCAGTGGTACCCCTCAGCCTCTTTCTTTGTTGTTAAGATGTAGTTCATAAGGCATTTTGACCTCAATTTTTGACCCTGTAATTCCAAAAGCATAGTCATAGTTCAGGGTCACAGGGTGAACCTGTGTGCTAAGTTTGGTAACCATAGCTTTTGTAACCCAGATTACAGGAGATTAAGTGAGTAAAATGGATAAACATTAGAAACTGTATTGGCATTCCTGGTATGGGCAGTCTGTGCAGTATCAAAGTGATTCCATGGGAGAACTTTGGCGTTGAATTACAACCAATCAGGTGTGATTCCCAGCATCCTTTGCTCCCCTATTTTGGGAGCGAAGTTGATTGCTGTCAGCCATTTTGTCGGTGGAGCGCCATGGGTGTTACCCTCTGCCAGACCGGACACCCTGTGCAGGCTACCGGCTTATGTCATCATTGTAGCTCCATTCTGCTGTACTCGCTAAAGGTGTAGATGTGAAAACAAGTGGTGCGTAATAAATTCATTGGCTGATAGAAATGTGAAGAATATGTGTGAAAAAACTCCACTAGCTGTTCACCACAATGCTAGTGCTAGCTGCGATGCTAATGCAAGCTGCAATGCTAATAATTACAATAGGAAACCCCATGGGCTTATGCTATTAGCATTCTTCTTTCACTTCAATCCTCTTCACTCCCGATGGAGCATAAGACACTGCCAAACATCCTCCAGGCATGTCTGTCTTGGGAGAGCCAGATGATCTCATTCCAGGTCTTACCCGCCTCCTTCATTTCATATGCTATTAGCGTTAGCATATATATAAAGGGGCAGTTCAAAGGCCCGGTTTTGCCTTGTGTGAATGCAAGTTATGGTATTATGAAGGTTAAATATCTGTTTAAAGTTACAATGTGTATGAAGGTCAGTGTAAATGAGTTAATGTGAGTTGTAAATGTTACTTTTATTTTGTTTTACTGTTTTGTTGCAGAGTTCGCCCCGTCACATGGTGTTTCAGCGGCTGCAACTCAGTCACCGCAAATAATGCCAGTGTGTGATAAAAGAGCGTGGTTAACAGTAAATTAACAATAAAAACGTCCCACTTGATGAAGACCCTGGAGAGACTGCTCCTTGCTCACCTCCGCCCCCTGGTGGAACCAGCGATGGATCCACTCCAGTTCGCCTACCAGCATGGCATTGGGGTGGAGGATGCGGTGATCTTCCTCCTTCACCGTTCTCTGTCCCACCTGGAGAAGCCCGGGAATATGGTGAGGATCATGTTCTTTGACTTCTCCAGTGCTTTCAACACCATCCAACCGATGATCCTGAAGGACAAGCTGCTGTGCGCAGGGGTGGACCAGCACCTGTCATCATGGATCCTGGACTACCTCACGAACCGGCCACAGTTTGTGAGAACTCGGGACTGTGTTTCCGACACGATCATCAGTAGCACGGGGGCCCCCCAGGGAACGGTGCTGGCTCCCTTCCTGTTCACTCTTTATACTGCGGACTTCTCACACAACACAACACACTGCCATCTACATAAGTTCTCTGATGACTCTGCGATCGTTGGCCTCATCTCCAATGGAGATGAAGCTGAGTACAGAGGGCTTATCCAGGACTTCATGGACTGGTGCCATCGGAACTGCCTCCAGATCAACGCGAGGAAAACTAAGGAGCTGGTGGTGGACTGCCGCAGGCATGGGCAGCCCCTCACAGCACCAGTAAATATACAGGGAACAGACATCGAGATGGTGACATCCTATAAGTACCTGGGTGTTCATCTGAACAATAAACTAGACTGGTCACACAATACTGACGCACTCTACAAGAAGGGACAGCGCAGGCTGTTCCTGCTGAGGAGACTCAGGTCTTTTGGTGTACAAGGGGCGCTGCTGAAGTCATTCTATGACACGGTGGTGGCATCAGCCATCACTTTTGGAGTGGTCTGCTGGGGCAGTGGCATTACAGCAGCCGATAGGAAGAGACTGAACAAACTGATTAAGAAAGCTAGCTCTGTCCTGGGGCAGCGCCTTGATCCGATGGAGGAGATAGGAGAGAGAAGGACGGTGGCTAAACTGTCATCTCTGCTGGAGTCCGAGTTCCACCCTATGCAGGACATACTGGATGCGCTGAGGAGCTCATTTAGCAGCAGACTACATCATCCCAGGTGCACAACCGAGAGGTTTCGTAGGTCCTTCCTACCAACGGCTGTCAGACTGTACAACCTAAGCAGGGCTGCTCGCAGAGATAGCAAAAAGACGTAACAAACTAATAGTTTTTTGAATGCAAAAGATGCAATAGACTTACACAATGGTCCCCTCCGGCATACAACTAGGAACATACCGGTCGCTATGGAGGGTGAGAATATGTATGGGCACATAATCATACCATGTAGGATAACTAAGTAGACGGTTATGCTGTTTCATCCCATCTAGCAACAATGCTCTGCACTGTGTGTGTTTATATATTTACATATTTATTCCATCTAGCTACAATGCTCAGCACTGGGTGTGTTTATATTTATATATCTATATATTTATTCCATCTAGCTACAATGCTCCGCACTGTGTTTTTATATATCTACATATTATTCCATCTAGCTACATTGCTCCGCACTGCGTGTGTTTATATACTTGCATATTTATTCCACCTAGCTGCAATGCTCCGTACTGTGGGTGTTTATATATTTACATATTTATTCCATCTAGCTACAATGCTCTGCACTGTGTGTCTGTGTGTGTGTGTATATATATATTTTATAGTAATATGTACATATGTATATTAGCTGCTCTTGCTAGCTTGTTTTTTTCTTGCCTTCTGATTGTTGCTCTGAGTGTTGCTATCCCTGTGCTGTTGCAATCCTGGAATTTCCCCGTTGTGGGACTAATAAAGGCTTATCTTATCTTATCTTATCTTATAAAAAGCTCTAACCTTAAACCAAGGTAATTTAAGTTGCCCATGATGTTGAACCTGTTGAATTATGAATGTTTGGAATATTTCTGCAATATGTTTGAGCTGAAACTAAACTGGATGTGAAATTGAGCAAATGGATAACTGAATTAGAACCACCGTTATGCTTAGACCCTCTGAATGTTTGAAGTGAAACCTAATGGTATTGATGTGTGGGCAAATTTCTTATGGACATATGACCTGCCTGCAGGTCAGGTTTTTGTTTTGCTCGGAGGATGATTCAGGATCTGATGCAGCAGCCAGAAGGAGTATCCAGGAAAGACGACACCTACATGAAGAACTGATGTTCCAGTCGACTAGATAACGAGCCAACTTGTTAAGATCCTGGAAATAGAGTGACGTGACTTTTCTTCAAATGTATCATTGCCTCTCTCCACAGTGAGGTAGGACTGGACATATTTACCTCTGGATTGGGCCTCAACGTTTGATCCATCGACTGCACGAGCACATACACACGACTAATCTGAATCACTGATCGGACAAAGGAAATTTTATTTTATTCTACGCGCACCTTTTATTTTGATTGTAAATACAAAAAAGGACATTGTAAATGTATAATAATTTTTGCATTCAATACAAGCCTGTTTTGAAAACTATTTTTGTGTCCGTCTTGATATTGATGTTCCCACCCTCGGGCTCCAAAGCGTTCTTAGACTTCTGATTCTGGTCCGCCTTAATGTCCGATTAATGTAACAAAAGCTGGTTACACTTTACTTATTGTATAGTAATAGAGCAAAGGGAATGTTACCCTTGACCTTTCGACGTTCTGACCCCAAATCTACAGTTTGAGGTCAGGGTCCCAAGGTGAACCTGTACACCAAGATTGGTGCCTCTAGTTTTCAGTGTTGCTGAGATATAGTTTATATGGTATATTGACCTTGATCTCTGATCTTGTGATAACAAAACCAGTCACAGTTAAGGGTCATGATAGATCATTATTTCAGTGACATAAAAGGGTCTTCATGACCTCAACAATACTGTTCATCAGGATCTGGAACAGTTTATCATCCCCCCCCCCCCCAAAAAAAATTTAATTACGGGAAGGGGGGCTGAAAAGTTCATAGGCTGAAAAGTTCCTAGTGGTCATCTTTGACCAAATGCGGTTTATTTTTCAATCGCAGAAATCCAAGCAGTGCAACACTGATGGAAGAAGTGTGTGGACCGAAGGGGAGACTGTTGTAAAATAAACCTAGTCTAAATTAAATGTGGTTGGTCGAACTTCGGATTCAGGAGGAGCAATGTGGTTTTCGTCCTGGCCGTGGCACATCGGACCAGCTCTTTCCCCTCTCGAGAATTCTTGAGGGTTCGTGGGAGTTTGCCCAACTAGTTTACATGTGTTTTGTGGACTCGGAGAAGGCATTTGACCGCATCCCTCATGGTTTTTTGTGGGGGGTGCTTCGGGAGTATGGGGTATCGGGCTTGTTGTTACGAGCTATTCGGTCTCTGTACGACCGTTGTGAGAGTTTGGTTCGTATTGCCAACACTCGGTCGGAGTCATTCCCAGTGAGAGTTGGACTCCGCCAGGGCTGCCCTTTGTCACCGATCCTGTTCATAATTTTTATGGACAGGATTTCTAGGCGCAGCCAGGGAATGGAGGGTGTCATGCTTGGTGACCACAGGATCTCATTTCTGTTGTTTGCAGATGATGTTGTCCTGCTGGTTTCATCCAGCAATGACCTACAGCTCTTGCTGGGACGGTTTGCCGCTGAATGTGAAGCAGCTGGGATGAGAATCAGCACCTCCAAGTCCGAGTCCATGGTCCTCAGCCGGAAAAAGGTGGATTGTCCTCTCTGGGTTGGGGACAGGCTCCTGCCCCAAGTGGAGGATTTTAAGTATCTAGGGGTCTTGTTCACGAGTGAGGGGAAAATGGAGCGAGAGATTGACAGACGGATTGGAGCAGCATCTGCAGTGATGCGGACGTTGTACCAGTCTGTTGTGGTGAAGAGGGAGCTTAGTTCTAAGGCAAAGCTGTCAATTTACCAGTCAATCTACGTTCCTACTCTCACCTATGGTCATGAGCTTTGGGTAATGACCGAAAGAACAAGATCACGAATAAAAGCGGCTGAAATGAGCTTTCTCCGTAGGATTGCTGGACTCACCCTCAGAGATAGGGTGAGGAGCTCAGTCACCCGGGAGAGGCTCAGAGTAGAACCGCTGCTCCTCCACATTGAAAGGAGTCAGTTAAGGTGGTATGGGCATCTGATTAGGATGCCTCCTGGACGCCTCCCACTTGAGGTGTTTCAGGCACGTCCCACTGGGAGGAGACCCCGGGGCAGACCCAGGACTCAGTGGAGAGACTATGTCTTCCAGCTGGTCTGGGAACGCCTTGGTATCCTCTCTGAAGAGCTGGAGCAGGTGGCTGGGGAGAGGGAAGTCTGGGCTTCCCTGCTTGAACTGCTGCCTCCGTGACCCGGACCTCCAGAAAAGCGGTAGAAGATGGATGGATGGATGGATAAATGTGGTTTGTTAAATATTAGGTCTCTAACTCCCAAGTCTCTGCTAGTCCATGATCTGTTAATTGATCATCAGATTGATTTAATATCCCTTACAGAGACTTGGTTAGGGCAAGAGGATTATGTTGGTTTAAATGGATCAACTCCCTCTGGTTACTTAAACTATCAAAATCCCAGAAGTTCTGGTCGTGGACGAGGAGTAACAACAATTTACCATTCCAAATTACTAGTTAACGTAAAGCAAAAAACACGTTATAATTCCTTTGAGGGCCTGGTCCTCAGTATTGGGAATTTTAGCAATTTTAGGCTAAACCCAATTTTATTTGCCATAGTTTATCGTCCTCCATCAACCTACTCAGAGTTTTTATCCGAATTTGCCGAATTCTTAGCTGATTTAGTGCTGAAATCAGATAGAACTAGAAAAGCACTCGGAGAGCGCAGACCTCCGCCAAGCGGCACAGTTCCCCCCATAGAGTGTTTGTGTGTACGTTTTCAGATTCCCTGAGCATGAAAAGATATGAGTAGCAATGGGATTCACAATGATTATTTGTTTATTTGACATGGACAGTGCAATAAACAGACAATTAATGAATGACAATCAATGTGATAGTGATAGGATTAGTGGTTCAGTAGTGTAAAATGGGGCTATAAGGGACGGCGGGTTAATAAGGGAGACTTTTGTGGGAAATGTTTTAAATGTAATTCTGCTTTTTTTATTTTGAGCAGGACGCTGAGTTGTGTTGTTATTGTCAAATCTCCATGAATCCTTCATCAAATGTAGGCGGAAGCAAAATTAAAAAAGCAGAATTACATTTAGAAAAGTGTCCCATATTACCCTGCCGTCCCTTATAGGCCCGTTTTACGGTTGTAAAAGCCTTGCCTCCTTGGCGGAGGTAATAAAGTGAAGTGTTGGTGTGTCCATCTCCACTGACGGATGCAGATTGGTTAGACAGGTTGGCGTGGGTTTTATATTATATTGGGGTTGCGCTCGGCGGCAAAACAGAATTTAGAGTCTTCCCCGGCAGAGAGGTCGTTTTTACGCAGCGCCTATAGCTGGGCGGGGAATTTGTGGCAAATAATGGTGCGGCGGACAGGTGTCCGTGTCAGGTTTTGCAGCGTGGCGCAAAAGCAGGCACGCTGGCGTGCCCAGGGCAGCATTGTTTTCCGCGTGCTTTTGTGCCTAAAACGTTGAAGAACGCGGAGTTTGTGTTGGTCAGACACGACAACCAGCGCAATGTGCGCAGCGCCTATGGCTGGCAGAGGCAGGCTGGGGGTCCGAGGCCAGCAGTGTTTTCCGCATGCTTTTGTGGCTAAAACGTTGAAGAAGGCGGAGTTTGTGTTGGTCAGACACGACGCCCAGCAGCCTCCATTGCGCCTGCGCACATGTTGAAAATGGCCCTATGTCACAGTGTGGAAAAATGCTTTAAAAAAATTCCTGTATCCAGACGGTGAACCGGATCACCCCCAAAATTTAATCAGTTCTTCCTTGTACCATTTCCAACAACACCTGAAAGTTTCATGCAAATCCGTCCAAGACTTTTTGAGTTATCTTGCTAACCAACAGACAAACAGACAGACAGACAGACAGACAAACACACAAACCCTGGCAAAAACATAACCTCCTCCTGGCCTTTTCGGCCTGGCGGAGGTAATAATTACAGTAGGGACTTGTTTCTGTACTTGTCCTTTTAGACCTTAGTGCAGCTTTTGATACTATCGATCATAATATTCTACTTGATAGATTAGAACACTATGTTGGACTTAATGGAACTTTGTCGCAGTGGTTTAGATCTAATTTATCTGATAGGTTCCAGTTTGTTCATGTCAATAATGAGTTTTCTTTCAACTCAAAGCTCAGTCATGGAGTTTCACCGGGATCTGTGCTAAGCCCTACTCTTTTTAGTTTATATAAGCAACATTATTAGAAAGCACTGTATACATTTTCACTGTTATGCAGATGACACACAATTATACCTGTCAATGAAGCCAGATGATAGTAATCAATTAGCCAAGTTAGAAGCCTGTCTTAAGGAAATCAGAGATTGGATGACTTGTAATTTCCTGCTATTAAATTCAGATAAGACTGAAGTCATTCTTGTCAGTCCAAAAACCCTCAGAAATACCTTTCCAAATCAAACTTTTAGTTTGGATGTGGTTACTCTTTCTCTTAATAGCTCTGTGAGGAAACCTTGGAGTTATTTTTGATCAAGATCTGTTTTTCAATTCACATATTAAATTTGTTTCTAAGACTGCCTTCTATCACTTGCGTAATATTGCCAACATTAGGAGCATCTTGTCTCAGAGTGATGCTGAGAAACTGATCCACACTTTTGTTAGCTCTAAATTAGATTATTGTATCTCTTTATTATCAGATTGTCCTAAAACATCTTTAAAAAGTCTTCAGTTGATCCAAAATGCTGCAGCAAGAGTTTTAACAGGTACTAGAAAGAGAGATCATATCTCTCCGGTTCTGGCCTCCCTTCATTGGCTTCCCATAGAGTTTAGAATTAAGTTTAAAATCCTTCTTCTCACTTTCAAAGCTCTAAACAGTCGGGCTCCTTTTTATTTAAAAGATCTGATACTACCCTATTATCCTAACAGAGCACTATGCTCCCAAAATGCTGGATTACTTGTAATACCTAGAATCTCCAACAGTACAATGGGAGGCAGAGCCTTCAGTTATCAAGCTCCTCTCCTGTGGAACCAGCTGCCAATCTGGATTCGGGAGTCAGACTCAATCTCTGTTTTTAAGAATAGGGTTAAAACCTTCCTTTTTGATATAGCCTACAATTAGGGAGGGATCATGTGTCTCTGAACCCTCCCTTAGTTATGCTGCTAAAAGGTTTAGACAGCCAGGGGACCTCCAATAATTGCACTGGGCTTCACTCCTTTCTTCACTCTCAATGAATTTTTTTTTTTTTTTTTTTTTTGCTGGTCATTAACATCCGTTTGTTCTCTCCCATAGATTGAGTCCCCACCATGCTGTTTGCTCTCTGCAAGTCTGTTCTTTTCATCTTCTCTATCCCCTCACCTCCCAGCCAGTCGCAGCAGATGACTGCCCCTCCCTGAGCCTGGTTCTGCTGGAGGTTTCTTCCTGTTAAAAGGGAGTTTTTCCTCTCCACTGTCGCCAAGCACTTGGTCACAGGGGATCACCTGATTGCTGGGGTCTTTCTGCAATTGTGGGGTTTCCTCTACAGTTAAAAGTGCTTTGAGATGACTGTTGTTGTGAAATGGCGCTATATAAATAAAGTTGAATTTAATTTAATTGAATTAAATAATAAACAGTCTTTCAATCATTTGTGTTTTCGTTAAATTGTGCTTCCATAAGCCAATTAATCAATAAGTGTTACATCTAAGGCAGATCAGTGGAGACAAAGACTTGAATTGCAATCACTTGAGATGTGCAGCAATAGTTCAGACCCCCCAATTGCGAAAAACAAACCTCCAAGAGCCACTTGACGTCAAGGAAAATACACCACTGCTGCTTCCTGATTCTCAGCATGCTTTGAAGGAGCCCAGCATGCCATTCTTCTCAGTGTGTCAGATATATGAGGAGGCTTAATCGGGGCTTGTGTATGTGTGTCGAACATCCTCTTAATCAACACCATCTATGAGTGCTCAAGTGTCTGCGTGAGCAAACATCACATCATACAAAGGTTGATAAGAATATTCCTACAGATTTCCACGTTCCTTGCCCTTTCTTTCTGGAAGTTACAACCCCCACCCCCCACCCCCAAACTGTTTTTTCCCCTCTTTTCCACAGAGATGACTGAAGGCTTACAAAAAAAGGATTTGCTTGCACTTCACTTGTTTTGCTCTAAAACTCATCAAAAACACGAGTAAACAGGAAAATTCACTTAATGATCCTACAGTCCCAGACCTACAAATCCTTTCAGTCAAGTGAAATGTGCGCATTACAATTTAATTGTCTTAAGAGGACCTTGAATGAAAATGAAAGAGGGAATGAATTTTACTTGAATAATCCAATGTATTTAATTATACATGAGTATGAAGGAATATATTAACAGGGTCTTTGTGCCTTTTACAGTCTGTCCTAGAGACTCTGAATTGGATATATTTAATCATATAAAAATGTTATACAACAGGTTAGTTCCAACTGAGCAATTTGATTGGACAATAGCCATTCTAGGAGTTATTCTCCAATAAACTCACTCTGATGTTTCACTGGAAAAGTTTCTCTCCACTTGTGCAGTGCTCTAATAGTTGTTCATTGAAGTAGCTGTTGTTGGCTTCTTAAAATGTGAGAATTATCATGCTATGTTGTGTACATTAATTTCCACAGTGAGGTGATGTTTGGCCTCACAACCTGGAAATATGTTGTGTTCTAGGTTCAGCGAGTACTTAACCCACCTAGCTGCATTATTTTAATTTCAAAATGACTTACTCACAGAAAACCTCACAACATACAGTCTCTACTGAAGCTTCACAGTTCAATACTTGCTTAAACTGAAAAGGCCTTTAAGAAGGCTGTAAAAGAGAATGTGAAAAATACTGGTGGTTGCCAGTGGTACCCCTCAGCCTCTTTCTTCATTGTTGAAAAAGTTTATATGGCATTCTGACCTTTACCTTGCAATTCCAAAAGCATAGTCCTAGTTCAGGGTCACAGGGTAAACCTGTGTACAAAGTTTGCTGACCCTAGCTTTACATATTCTATAGTAATAGGGCACAGGCAATGCTAACCTTGACCTTTTGACCCAAACCCATAGTCAGGTGTAAAGGTGCCTTCAGGACAAATGCAAAGGGAATTTTTCATGTGGCACGAATACATGTGACATTAATGTAAACATGCAGAAGACATGTGAATACGCGCATTCGCATCCAAGGGATTTTTGAAAATGAGACTGCCACTCACCAGCAGACAATGGACCGGGAGCTCTGCAGCTGAATCAGAATGTCAGTTATTTACCCATGGCTCCTCAAATCATCACTGATTGTGGAAACTTCACACTGGTCCTCAAGCAACTTGGATTCTGTGCCTCTCCACTCTTCCTCTAGACTCTGGGATCTTGATTTCCACATGACAAGACTTGGCACCTGATTTGGGGAGCCATGCCATCTGCTGGTGTTGGTCCACTGTGTTTTATCAAGACCAAAGTCAGCGTAGCCGTCTACCAGGAAATTTTAGAGCACTTCATGCTTCCCTCTGCTGACGAGCTTCAGGGAGATGCTGGTTTCATTTTCCAGCAGGACTTGACACCTGCCCAAACAGCCAAAAGTATCAAAACCTGGTTTAATGACCATGGTATCAATGTGCTTAATTGGCCAGCAAACTCTCCTGACCTAAACCCAATAGAGAATCTATGGAGTATTGTCAAGAGGATGATGAGAGACACCAGACCCAACAATGCAGATGAGCTGAAGGTTGTTATCAAAGCAAACTGGGCTTCCATAACACCTCACCAGTATCACAGGCTGATCACTTTCATTCCACATTGAACTGATGCAGTAATTCATGCAAAAGGAGCTCTGACCAAGTACTGAGTGTGTACACGGACATACTTTTCAGCAGGCCAAAATTTCTATTAAATAGTTCTTATGGGTCTTATGTAATATTCTAATTTTCTGAGATACTGAATTTTGGGTTTTAACCAGCGTGGTGGCCTAGAGGTAGATCATTCATCCCAACAACCGGGAGATCATGGGTTTAAGCCCTGGATGGGTCATACCAAAGACCATATAAAAAAAAAAAAAAAGGTACTTCCTGCCTTCTAGCTTGGTGTTCAGCATAACAGAATGGGGGACAGAAAGTTGGTTACCCAGCCACAGGGGGTGCAGAAGTCAGTGCACTCCCTACTATCCTGTGTGTTACCCTAATCTAAATCCCACTGAGAACATTTGGAGATGGATGGTGAGAGAGGTTTACAAAACCGGACCTCAGTTCCAGAGTGTGGATGCCCTACATGAAGCCATATTCATCACATGGAGCAACATTCCCAGTAGCCTCCTGGAAACACTTGCATCAAGCATGACTAAATGAATTTTTGAAGTGACCAACAAGAACGGTGGGGCTACTTACGAGTGAGTCTGTTTTTGACACTTTTACAGTAGTTCTGTTTTTTTATGCTCTGACATGCCCTGTCAACTGTGGGACCTTATATAGACAGGTGTGTGCCTTTCCAAATCATGTCCAATCAACTGAATTTACCACAGCTGGACTCCAATTGAGCTGTAGAAACATCTCAAGGATGACCAGTGGAAACAGGATGCACCTGAGCTCAGTTTTGAACTTTATGGCAAAGGCTGTGAGTACTTATGTACATGTGATTTCTTAGTTTTTTATTTGTAAGAAATTTGCAAAAATCTCAGAAAAAAAAAATCACTTTGTCATTATGGGGTATTGTGTGTAGACTTTTGAGGAAAAAATGAATTTAATCCATTTTGGAATAAGGCTGTAACAGAACAAAATGTGGAAAAAGTGAAGAGCTGTGAATACTTTCCGGATGCACTGTACCCTTTTTCCACAAAAAAGCTTTCAATTGTCTTACACTTGTTTGTGAAAATCTTTTCCCTTTTCCACCTCCTTCCAACGCTAGGATCTAGGCCCACCCACATCCCACCGATGAGGACACCGAACCTGGCAAATTTCAACAGCCAGTGTTTAGTCCTGATTGGTTCACCCATTATAGTGACATCATAAAAACGCTCCATCTAAACTTGCCTTTTTCCAATGAGAGGAACTTAGCCGTTGTGTAAACACAATATTACACTTGAGGCCATGAATTACCATGAATATAGCACCATTGTGATGTCTTCAGCCCTTTACTGCCATAATTCTTTATTTATTTATACCACACTGTCACTCGTGTAATTTTGCTTAACTATAGAATAAGAACCAATGTAGAAATGGGGTGGGGGGAGACACGGGCAGTGAAGATGGCTGCTTAGGTGAGGAGCACCGCAGTGCAGACAGCCTTTTTTTTTTCTTCTACAAGGGCATTTTTCTCTTGTTTCCTCAGCTGAAATTACTATTATTAATACACTTTACATCGAGACTGGATTTGTGGAGAACAGGATTAGTATGCCAACGCAACAACAGAAAATTAATCTTCGCCCCAAAGCCGGTGCTAGCAAGGAAAATCTGGCTAGAGCTGGTGATACCACATCGAGCCCTCCTCCCTCTCCGCCACCTTCAACAGGTGCAGGTGTTGCCAAAGACCAAATGGCGGAGGACATCTCTAAGATCTTTGAACTGTTGAAGGAAATATCGGAGAGGCAAGACGCCAAACTCAACTCTATTGAGGCGTCAATGAGGGCGGTGGACACCAAGCTAACGGAGTTAGCTACCCGGCTGGGAGATGTGGAGTCACGCATCGCTTTTCTTGAGAATGCTAATACAGCTCTGGATGCTAATCCCCCCGCAACCCAGACGCAGGTAGAAGATTTACTTTTGAAGCTGGACGATTTAGAAAATAGATCACGCCGAAACAATCTACGCTTTGTCGGCTTTCCAGAAAATTGTGAAAAATCAGATGCCCTTACCTTCATGCGCAAAGCTATCCCACATCTGCTGAAAATGGAGTTCCCTGGAGGGCTGGAAATTGACCGTGCGCATCGGAGCCTCGCTGGACACAGACCTGACGGGCAGCCGCCCAGGGCTATCCTGATTCGACTTCTGCGCTTCCAGGATAGGGAGCGTATTGTGGAGGCAGCGCGCAGGATGGGAAAGCTGGATTGGAATGATCATCACATCATGATTTTCCCGGATTATTCCAGACGAGTATCCGAGATGAGAGCGGCGTTCAAGCAGTGTAAACACCTGCTGCACCAGAAGAAGATTGCATTCTCTCTCAGGTACCCTGCAGTTCTCGTTGTGAAGTTGGCAAGTGGTAAACAGGAGTTCACTGACCCTAAGAAAGCATTGAACCTGATTCTTTCACTACCGTGAGACATTGATGAACAATGGTATGAATATATGCTATATGTTTATTTGTTATATATTTTTGACTGAGGATTTGATGCAGTATTAATGTAAGGTTCCTTTTTTTTTGCCCACGCTTTGTTGTTTATAGGCATGAGGCTGCTGCGATGTTGCGGCTCTCCCTAAGTTTATTGCACTGTTTACAGTCACGGTCCTAGAGTTTTTTATTTTCTTTTTTTTGGTTGGTGCGGTTTTTGTGCACCGATGGGTGACATTGGTTTCAGGTCACCGATTATGTTACTTTATGATTATGTGGTTTTCGGGTTGTTTTTTTTTTTTTGTATTTTCAATTTTTATTGTGTTTGTCTTTTGCCCAGTGAGGGGGTTTTTGGTGGAGAATTGCAGGATATTTTGGATGGTAATATGTACCGTTTATGATGTCGGCTAATTGTCAGAGCTTTCTTAACCTCATTACTTGGAATGTTAAAGGCCTTAACCACCCAATTAAGAGGAAAAAAATGTTGGCGTTTATTAAATCAAAAAAAGTGGATGTAGCGTTGCTTCAAGAGACCCACCTCACTAAAACAGAATCTAAAAAACTCTGTCGGGACTGGGTGGGCCATGGGTTTGCATCTTGTGGTAATAGCCAGAGCAGGGGGGTGGCAATCCTTATTCATAAACATCTGCAGTTCAAGTGTCTAAAAGAGGTTAGTGATGATGATGGACGACTCCTTATAATTCTTATAGAAATTCAGGGCCATAGGATGATACCCGCTAATGTTTATGCACCAAATATAGTTGATTGTGCATTTTTTGCACAATTGGAACACGAATTAAGCGAAATGGGTAATTATCCCATTTTAGTAGGCGGGGATTTTAATCAGGTCATGGACAACATTTTAGATCGGAGCACCCCCTCACAGCGTTCATCTAAATCTGGCTCTATATTGAAAGACATGTGCAATGCAATTGGTTTGGTAGATGTTTGGCGGCTTTTTAATCCGTCCACAAGGGATTACACTTTTTATTCCACTGTTCATAATGTGTTTTCCAGGATTGATTATTTTTTAATGTCAAAATTTTCTGTTTCTTCTGTAAATTCGAGCTTCATTGGTAGCATAATACTATCAGATCATGCCCCTGTTTTTCTACATATGATCCCGCCTTGTCAGTTGAAAAAAAATTCTAGATGGAGGCTTAATTCAAGCTTCCTTTTTAATCCAGATTTTGTGTCCTCTTTGAAAGCAGAGATCTCCTTATATCTTGAGACAAACTGGGATTCTGCTCCCTCTGCCAGGGTTGCTTGGGAGGCCTTTAAGGCATTTATTAGGGGACATATTATTCAATATGCATCTAAACTAACATTGCTAAACAGATTGATTTGGAGAGGAGAATAGCTATATTAGAGACTTCATTCAAACAAGACACAAATTTAGTAAATTTGTCACCCCTTCTGAAGCTTAAGTATGAGCTGAATTCAATTCTTACACAAAAAGTTGAATTTTCCCTATTTCGTCTTAGGCACAAACAGTTTGAGGAGGGGGATAAAACTGGCAAAATGCTGGCTAGATATATTAAAATGAAAGAAGCTCAGTGTACTATATCTGCTATTAGGACACAGGATGGTACTCTGGTGTCAGACTTAAATGAAATTAATGGTGCTTTCAGAGAATTTTACACCTCGCTTTATTCTTCTGAAATGGAGGCTGGATCTCAAGAGATCTATGCATTTTTATCATCCCTATCTTTGCCCTCCCTAACGAAGGAACAAATAGACTTACTTGACGCCCCAATTACTAAAGAGGAAATTGTGAAAGTGATTAAGAGCTTCCCGACTGGAAAGGCACCGGGCCCTGACGGATTCACTGCGGAATTTTACAAGGCCTGTGTTGATGAGCTTTCTCCTTTACTTTTAGAAATGTTTGCGGAATCTTTTGAACAAGGCCGTTTGCCCCCTTCTTTAACAGAGGCTTTCATTTCGCTTATTTTAAAAAGCAATAAAGATCCGTTAGAATGTAAGAATTATAGACCAATTAGTCTTATAAACTGTGACTGTAAAATTCTCTCCAAAATTTTGGCATTAAGATTAGATAAAGTAATGATATCTCTTATAAATCCTGATCAGGTGGGTTTTATTCGTTCCAGGGGTGCGGCAGACAATATTAGGCGATTTATTGATATCATATGGTTAGTTCAAAATGATCCCTCACTTGCACACCTCTCTCCAGTGGCGGCCCTCTCCCTGGATGCTGAAAAAGCATTTGACAGGGTTGAGTGGCAGTATCTCTTTGCAACTCTAGAGACTTTTGGTTTTGGTTCAAAGTTTCTTTCTTGGATTAAATTACTATATAATGAACCTAGAGCTTCAGTGATATCAAATCGAGTTACATCACAGTCTTTTAGACTTTATAGGGGTACGCGCCAGGGCTCCCCTTTAAGTCCCTTGCTTTTTGCTTTGGCATTAGAACCATTAGCTGTTGCTATCCGCAAAGACGGCAATTTTCCAGGTATTCAGGTCCATGGCAGTACCCATAAGATAATGTTGTATGCTGATGATGCATTGGTACTGATTACACAACCTCAAAAATCAATTCCAGCTCTTCTTAAAATTATTAACCAATTTTCACGTTTGTCTGGTTATAGAGTTAACTGGATAAAATCAGAAATTCTCCCTCTAACATCTTATTGCCCTAAAACACTGTTTACATTTGGTCAAAATATAGGCTTCTCTTGGCCAAAATTAGGAATTAAATATCTTGGCATCCTGTTTCCTCACATTTTATCAGATCTGATTCAGATTAATTTTGAACCCTTGCTTGAAAAATTTAAAATAGACATAGAAAGGTGGTCACCTCTTTTTTTGTCTCTCTGGGGCAAGGTCAATGTTATTAAGATGATTTGTGCACTCCGATTTAATTACCTTCTGCAATCTCTTCCTCTTAGGATCCCAGTTGGTTATTTTCGACAATTTGATAGGTTGTGCAATAAGTTTTTATGGAATGGTAAGCGCCCTAGATTAAAGTTGAAAAGACTGCAGAAGTCTATAGATTCAGGAGGTTTGGGGGTCCCAAATTTAGTTTTATATCATTACGCTTTTAGTCTTAGACATTTGATTCATTGGGCTCTCCCCCCTGAGAGAGCTCCCCCTTGGTTTTATTTGGAGAATTATTTGAGCAGCCCTCTTCCCTTAGTACATCTAATCACAATTAAACTGTCTTCTGAATTTCAGTCGCATCCTATTATATCCTTTTTACAAGACGTTTGGAAGAGAGTTGCTTCTATACTAGAGTTTAGCTCTCATCTTCATTCTATGGCTTCTATTTGGCTTAACCCAAGTCTCCATATTGGAAAATCCCCATTTATGTGGAAAATCTGGGTGAAAAAGGACATCTTGATGTTAAAAGATCTATATGAAGGGGGAGCTCTCAAATCATTTGATGTTCTACGGGCACAGTATGGACTACCACAGAATCAGTTTTGGAAATATTTACAATTTCGACATCTGCTGTGTCAAGTCTTTGGATCTACAACTACCCCTCCTCCTGATGTAGATTGGCTCACCCAGGCTTTGAGTTCCTGTGGCAAAAGATCTAAGGCCTCAAATTTCTATTTAATGCTCCTTAAGAGCTCAAATAAAGATTCTACATTCCTTAAACACGTATGGGAAAAAGATCTGAATTCACAATTTACTGATGTTGAATGGGCAAATATTTTAAAGAATGGGAAGAAAGTGTCTAGGGAATTGAAAACCAGACTTGTTCAATTTAAAATTTTGAATCGATTTTACTGGACACCTCGTAAAATGTTGAGAGCGAATCTCATTCACTCTTCAAGCTGCTGGAGATGTCTACAGGGGGAGGGGACATTAATCCATATGATCTGGAGTTGTCCGGTAATACAGGACTTTTGGTTGCAGATCCATAGACATATTATGACAATTGTTAAGCAAGAAGTGCCATTTACTCAGAGACTTTTTGTCCTTGGGGATCCATCAATGATTCAAGACCCAATCTCTGATGCCGAGTGGATTCAGACTGCTTTGATGCTGGGCCGAAAGTTGATCACTTTTTACTGGAAATCTTCCTCTGCCCCACCCGTAGCTCAATGGTTCAGGGAGTTGGGCAAGCTTGCTGCACTAGAACGCCTTTCATATAAGCTTCTGGACAGAACGGACAGCTTCTATAATAAGTGGGGATCCTATCTTACCTTTATAGGTGTAGTAGATTAAGCTAATCATTTTAAGAGTATTAGGGAGGAAATGGAATGTTTTATCCTCTCACTGGGTATACTTGTTTTTTTTTGTTTGTTTTTTTGTTTGTTTTTTTTGTGTTTGTTTGTTTCTGTTTTATTTTCTAAATTGAAAACCCAATAAAATTCAAATTACAAAAAAAAAAAGAAATGGGGTGGGGAGGGGGGTAAAAATCAATGCATCGGTGTATCGGCATTCTTTATGGTGGTGATACTGTATTGATTCAGAGACATAGTATCGTGATACTTTATGAAAAATTATTAATAAATGCAACAAATAAATACTTACCTACCTATTTAGGTGTAGAATAATAAAAACCATTACACTTTTTAGTCCATTAGATGGTGCTAGGGGTAGGGCAAAAGAACAATTCAGCATAATATTGCAGGGTTTCCTCTGGTAACAGTTCCCGGTGGCAGCCCGCCCACCTGTAAATTTCCCACTGATCCTATAAGGAAATATAAATTTAAGAAAAAAATATGAAGGAATTATGGTCAACAAGCGTGCACACGAACAACGCGCGTGACCGTCATCCGCACAGAGTTCAGAAGTGCTGCGCCTGCGTGACCACTTCAGTTGCCAAGCAGTGTCTCACTAGCTTGACTGTCCGAGAGAAACATGAGCTTATTAAATTAGTTTAAATGCGGAAAAAAATCAGAAGCGGTACATAAGCACTGGAGGCATTTATCATGGTTTTAACCCGCTGGTAACGGGAGCAATAATGGAAGAGTCGCTTAGCTAAGAGGTGTGGTTAAGAGTCTGAGTTGGTTCATTTTGTTTTCTTTTTAATCATTAGTTTTATGTTTTTCTTATTTCAGACAAGAATGAAAAGGAGCTGTTTTCACATTTACCTTAGTAAAGTAGCTTAATATTAAAGGCCTCGGCCGGACGAAATTACAATATCGCTAAATCATATCTTAAATTTATGTGTGAGACGAGCTAATCTGAACCGCACATGTTTTGGTGTCAACAAATGTCGCATAAGGTGACAATGCGCTATTGAAGTATGATTTCCTTGAGAGCTGTCTGTCTGCCAAGCGATCAGCGGCTAAAATGGCCACTGATTGTGTGACGTCAGGTCAGGAGCGACCTGAGTAGGAGGAGGAGCACGCTGAGGAGCACGCAGTGAGGTGTTTAGGAACTTCCCCTGCCTGGGAAAATCAGTACCGCATGGGTGAATTTCGTTCAGAAAACGCTAAAAAATTGGAATTATGTCGCAAAATCACCCAACATGTGCATTAGACATTTTGTTGACAGCGATTTTGAGAATAAGATGCAATTTGAAATGAAATTAGCAAAAAGATTGCTGATAAAAAAAATCGGCTGTTCCAACTATATATCCGTTCATTTCAAAGTCCCACTCTCAGACAGTGTCAGTGAAGTGGCGTTTCTGTCCTCCCTGTCTCGCCTTAGGACACCTGCGTTACAGTTTGACAGGTGTACCGCCCCAGTCAAACTCCCCACCTGCCACTGTCCCCGGAGCGGGTCACGCCCGGCATCAGGTCGTTTACGAGTTATTTAGCACCGGGTTCTCCACGAACACGCGTCCGTGAGCGGGGAGGGGCGGCCGCCTTCCGGCCCGGTCGCGAGAGCTCTTCCAGCAACGGCCGGGGCTGGCTATCCTAGGCCAACCTGGGATATCCTTATCTTTCTGATCAACCTTATCTTTCTGACAGCAATCTGCTGTCAGAAAGATAATTAAACAGGGTAATTTTTCTTTTTTAAATATTCACTGCCAATATTTACTAAAATTATTTACAAGCAATGAATTTCATTGCCTTAACAACTTATCAAATATTAGAATTTTAGGGTATTCATACTAATCAAATATGAAATATTCAGTGCTGTATAGGGAGGTGGTTGTGCCTGTTTGCTCAAGTTATATTTATATGTAATCCAATTTGACACCTCTGGAATGAAATTATGTTGATCTACTGTTTTTGCAGATGTTATCCACTGTCACTCAACCTTCAAATACTGTGGATTTTTTTTTTGAATTTGATTATTCAGCAATTGTCCTCATTGCAGTCATCCATGTGAGGTAACAAGTCACACTAAAGGCTCTCTGTTGGTGATCAAACAACATTGTCCACATTGTGTTGAGGATCGATCCTGGCACAGCCAGCCGATGATCAGGGACATGCCAGCTGGTAACATACAGCTTTCATCCGCCATTCTCTTCACTGGGGCGTCATATGTCAAGGTCCTCAGAGTTCTAAATGCAGCCGGTATCGTTGGAATTTCCACGACCACTCACAAGGAGCTTTCGATTTCTAATTTTTATTAAATTAATTTTATTTCAGAATATGTGGATGATCTGATGAATACTCTTTTCGACAAAACCTTGATCCAACCCACTTATTGGAGCAGTGGCACTCTGTACAAGCCAGAGTTCCAGCAACATTGAGTGCCAAATTTCAGCATCCCATCAAAGCTGATGCTGTTGAGCAACATGTATCTAGATTTTCAAAATCAAACATGTAAAAGTAGAATAAATTTCCAATTAGCAATGAAAGTTCAGCTTTCAGTTGTTAGGGAAGCAACATATTTTGCTAAGACAAAAAAATATAAGCCTAAGATTTTTAGAGAAATGTGCTTTTAAAAATTGCACACGAATTTTACACCATAAAATGGTAGAAAAATTACTCTAATGTATATGAGATCCGACTTTGATGAATGCTGAAATATTAGAATTATAAAATTGACATGCACATTAATAAACTCAATATATGATTTTAAAAAACTTTATTTAAATAACATTGATCACAAATCTAATCTTGGTAGGCAAAATCCCTTGTTGTGATCAGATGGGAATGTTTCTCTGATGAGGCAGGCAACATAACCCTCCCTTCTTCACCTTCAATACCTCCTGGCAGCACCGAGATTCAGTTGATGTTGGCATAATGTTGCATTTCTCACAAGTGCACCTGTTAAAAAAAATGGTATAATCAGATGCTTATAATAAACTAATGGCTCGTGGGAGTGCTATATAAATTGGTCTATGAAGTTTGATTAGAAAATATTTAAAACATGTAAAAAATTTTGAGCAGAAAGAGAATGTTTATAAGTCGCCAAGTAAGGCAGCGAGGGAAAAATTGGCAGTTTTGTTTTGATAATTAAGTGTGTGACCATGCATATCGCCTAAAAAAAAAAATTTCAGAGCATATTTTACCAATATAAATCGGCGAGCCTCTCGTTCTTGACTCTCGTTCTGCTCCGGTCGCTGTTTCGTCCACGTCTTACGCCGCACCCTCGGGCTCGAACAAATACGGCTGAATAACCCCATCAGCACCACCCAAAACTACTACATCATCTGATTCTTCAGTTTCAGTATCATCACTTATATTGCGGTCGTCATACTCGATAAAATAATCGCTGTCCGAATCACTCTGCTGTCGTTCAGCCATTTGTGCAGGCAGGTGATCATCCATTTCCTGCAGCCATTTCCTGTTTCTCCCTGACCTGACGTCACTGCTGCACGCCCCTAGCGGGAGATGGCGGTACTGCAGCATCACTAAGTGAAATATGTGCTATTAACAATAAAGTCATTTATGGAGGCTGGTGACACATTTTAAATCACTGGAATGGCCAGAATGGAATATTTTCATACAATCAGTTTATTGGTTCAATAAAAAAAATGTCACCGTCCGAGGTCTTTAATAACTAATTTACGTTCACTATTATGTACCTGGAAAGTTAAAGGCCAAATGTCACGTAACAGGGTACTTTAAATATCTTGAAACTACATATAAAAGGGAACCGATCCGTTCGGGTCTTGGTGCATATGCTTCAGTAACAACGGAATATTCGTTAATTTAAAACTGCCGCGCTTGGCCTGACACGGCCCCTGGAATCGCCTGGGGAAGAAGGCGGAAGTGACGAAATCGACTGTACCCTAGTTTGATGCTTGGGGTATTTCAATTGATTGTTTATATGGAGACTGGAAGGTTGAAGTGAGCAACAAGAAAGAAAAAATTGGATATTTCACCCATACCTTAAAACGGGACTATCAGGGACAGCTGGGTAATAAGGGACACTTCTCTGGGAAATGTTTTCTTACCTGTCAAGTGAGACGTTTTCGCCGTACTTCAACACCGTAAAAAGCGGCTATAAGGAACGGCAGAGCAACAAGGCACACCTCTCTGGGATCTCTGTCTGTTCCGCAACCGCTGCACAGCTCAACGTGTTAAACCATTGTCCTAATGACTTCTCATGGTAGTGAGAATAGCTCACGCTGAGCGATCAGCCCGCCCAGACAATTAAACTAATGAGTGACTCCACACTTCGAACAGTAGTGAGAATAGCTGACGCTGAGCGATCAGCCCGCCCCAGCTGTGAGTGATCACACACAGGAGTGCTCCTCAAGACACTCAGTTTTTTTTCCAGTATATTTTTTCTTTTGGGCGTACAGAAATGGCAATACGCCCGTTTTTGCTAAAATTGCATTTTCCCCGTATTTTCCTTAAAATATTTGACAATAACAACACGAACTACATTTAAAACATTTCCCAGAAAAGTGTCCCAAACCACTCTGCCGTCTCCCACAGCCGCGCTTGGCACCAAAATACGGCGAAAACGTCTCCCTTGACAGGTATGCGCCTCCATTTTCATATTGATCTGGTCAATTTCTTGACAGCAGCGGCTCTCCTCCACTGTAATAATAATGGCTTCCGAAAAATCAATGTTTATAGGGCGCCCTCGACAGACCCCCTCCGGCTTCGCAATTCTGGAGGCGATTAATGTCCAGTTCAATGACATTTTCCACTGGTTCTGCTCTCTGGTCATCGTTGGAACTGTTGTCATCAGACAAAGCATCTGATTCTGTCTCGGACGGCTCGAACCTGTAAGGTTCTATGCCTCTGTCACTGTCTGAACCACTGACAAAAAAAAAAAAGACAAAACTAAACTAATTTGTTCACAATCGCTGTCACTTTCCGTCATGATTGTCCAATGTTGATAAGTGTGAATGTGGATAGGCAGGGCAGCCAGGGTACAACTGGTGATGTCAAAAACATGGGCGTGGTATGGACTGGCTGTCACAAGCCAGCAAGCAAGGTGGGGCCTTCACCTGGTGTATTTTGTGCAATTATGTAAATACAGGTGGGTGATATGGTCTCCGGTATGAATATTTGGTTTAAGCTATGTGTATTTTATCTAAATTCGTTGTCATTTAGAAAAAAAAATTACGTGACATTTGGCCTTTAAGATTACCGAAATTCACAAAGTCAATGACTTTAATCTGCCAGCAGCCTTCAGACAAACTAAACATGCCAGCATTTGGATTTCAAAATAAGGGAGGCGTTTCCTGCTGTCAGGGGGTGAGGAGATTTCTAAAAAACTATAAATCTATAGCAATATTATAACAGAAATAACTCTCTTTGGTCATTTAAATTAATTTATTTCATTAAGTACAATTTTATTAATATTTTTTTCTTCGGAATCAGAGTTAAATTATTGTTCTGATCTGGCTTTGCAAAATTATGGTCAAAAATGTAAAGTGTTATAATGAAAAAGTAAAAAAAAAAATAATGACCAGTCTGTTTAAAATTTATTTAAAAAAAAAACTAATTTTATTTTAAAACACAGACAAAAATTAGCCATAAAATAACCCACAAACTTATAATAATGTCTCAAATGTACAAGAAAAGTCAATTTTACAAGAGGAAATTGCAAATTTGAGGAAAAAGGTTTCACATTTTGATAAATTTACAAAGAAAAGTAGAAAACTAAAAGAAAATTGTAAATTTTTGAGAAAAACCTCAAACCTTCAAGACTGAAGTCATTACTCAAGTTTTTAAGTGGGTGCTCTTTGTACCCTTAACTGAACTAGAAATTTTTGGTGGTCTACTTTTTTTTTTTTTTTCCACAATATCTTTATTGAACCTTTTTTTTTTTTTTAACAAACATGATACAAACAATCAAACACTAACGCTAAAGTACTACAAAAAAAAAAAATGCACTAAAAACACCAACAACCACCAACAAAATCAAGTCTTCAACAATGCTCCTCTGTTTAGTCTAGACAATCCAATACATAAGTATACATATTATGTTCACCAGTTTGGAATTTACAAGGTCCACACACATCATTCACCTTCTTCTTCAAGAGTTATGTTTAAATTTTTTACATAATCAATAAAAGGTCTCCATATATTCTCAAACACAATTTCCTTTGATTTCAGTATATATGTTATTCTTTCTAATGGAAGGTTTGTTAACATCTGTCTTAACCACTGAGTCACATCTGGTCTATGAGTCTTTTTCCATAATAGTGCAATACATTTTTTGGCATTAAGCAAACTGAGGTCTATGAATGTTCTTTCACTTTTATTAAAATTATGCTTTTCTGGGTACAGACCCAACAAAAACAGTTTAGGATTCAGTATGATTTGTTTTGAGATTATTTTTTCAATTGTTACCCTCACCTCTTCCCAAAACATTCTTATTAATCTACATTCCCATAAACAATGAAATAGGGTTCCTTTACTTTCCATGCATTTTGTGCATGTATCTGGTATATTTTTGTTATATCTATTTAACTCCTCCGGTGTAACATACATCCGCATTAACCATTTGAAATGTATCAATTTAAGGCGTGCATTTATTGATTTGGTTTGAGCTTCTGTACAAGCCAATTCCCATTGTTCCTCCGAAATTTCAATTTGCAGATCTTCTTTCCAGTAGTTTAATCTTTTCAGTGAATTTTCACTTGAAGATAGTGTCAATGAGTTATAAAACTCTGAAATAATACCCTTTCTTTTACTATCTTTCATCATCATTTTTTCCAAGGATGAATAAATAGGTCGAGTGAGAGCTTTATTTTGATTTGATCGAATAAAGTTTCTAAGTTGAAGATATTTAAAAAAATGTGTTCTATTGAGATTAAATT
Source organism: Pholidichthys leucotaenia (assembly GCA_020510985.1). Taxonomy (NCBI): domain Eukaryota; kingdom Metazoa; phylum Chordata; class Actinopteri; order Cichliformes; family Pholidichthyidae; genus Pholidichthys; species Pholidichthys leucotaenia. The sequence continues at coordinate 190,308,953 of CM035840.1, forward strand.
TGATCCTCAGCTCTTCAAAAGACATTATGTTGTCTGCACATGGCAAATATAAATCCTGAATCTTTTGTATCCCTTTTAAATTCCATACTTTAAATACAGCGTCCGCTCTCCCTGGTTTAAAATATTGATTACCCCATATTGGACTAAATTGTGACAATAACTGTGGTTCTTTTAAATAGTTTTTAGCTTCACACCATATTTTGATCATATGCTTTACAAATGGATTTTTAACTTGTTTTTGTAATTTTTTTGCCGAATCTGAGTATATGAATATGGGAAGAGGTAAAGGTAAATTGTATGATTCCATTTCAGTCCAGTGAGGGAGATCATCTGATGAAAAATAATATGTCATAGACCTCAGTTGTGCCGACCAATAATACAACATAAAATTTGGACATTTCAGACCTCCACGATCAAATGGTAAATATAATAAAGACAGACGTAATCTAGCCCTCCTGTTGTTCCATATAAATTCCACTAACTTTTTTTTTATTCTTGAGAATAGATCTAAAGGTGGTGATAAGGGAATGTATTGAAATAAATAAAGTATTTTAGGTAAAATATTACTTTTAAGTATATTGATTCTCCCGATCATCGACATTGGTAGTGACATCCATCTCTGGGTTAACTCATTGATATCTGACATTAAGGCTTCATAGTTGACGCTGGTGACTGATTCTAGCTTAGGCATAATTTGGATTCCTAAATATTTAAACTGATTTACAACATTGAATTGATTTGCCTCAGGGGCTGGGTAATTTCTCTGGGTCTCATTTAGCATTAATATTGAAGATTTAGTTTTATTTATTTTATATCCTGATATTTCCCCAAAATTCTTTATTAAATTCAACAAGGTTGGAATTGATTTTTTTAGATTCGACAAACAAAATTATATCATCGGCGTACAGGGAGATTTTATGTTCTGTTGGTCCAACTTTAATTCCATATATTTGTGAATGTAAACGTATCGCTATCGCTAAAGGTTCAATTGCCATAGTAAACAGTAAAGGTGAAAGTGGACAGCCTTGTCGACATCCTCTATTGATTTTTATTGGTTTTGAAATATTGTTATTTGTTAGGATTTCTGCTGTAGCATTATTGTATATTATTTGAACCCATTTTATGAAATTATTTCCAAGTCCAAACCTTTGTAGGACTTCAAAAAGAAAGGGCCATTCAACTCTATCAAAGGCCTTTTCGGCGTCCAATGATAGGAGAGCTGTATCCGGTGCTTCTTTATTAAAATAAATAATATTAAATAGTCTTCTTACATTATGGAAGCCTTGTCTACCCTTTATAAAGCCATTCTGATCTCGATTAATAATATTTGGTAAAATTTCTTGTATTCGTCTTGCTAAAATTTTACAGATTATCTTAAGGTCGGCGTTTAATAGGCTTATTGGTCTCATATTTTCACATTTATTAGAGGGCTTACCTGGTTTTGGCAGCAGTATAATTAAGGCATTATTTATGTATGATGGTAAATTATTATTTTGAAATGCTTCTAAAACCATTTCCAAAAAAGGTTTTATTAATTTATTCTTAAATTTTTTATAAAGGTCAACTGGAAGACCATCTGGTCCTGCACTTTTTCCTGATTTCATATTATCAATGGCTAGCCCAACTTCTTCTTGACTAATTTTAGACTCCAATATCTCCCTGTTTTCATTTGGTATACACGGTATAGATAGTTCGTTCAAAAACCCATTTAGTTTTGTTAAATCAGGTTCATTTTTGGTATCATATAATTTTTCATAGTAATCTCTAAAGGCTCTATTAATTTCTAAAGGATCTATAACTACCTGTCCGTTACTTATAATACTGGTAATTGGTGTTTTAATTTCCAATTGTTTAATCTGCCATGCTAATAATTTTCCTGATTTTTCACCTTGTTCATAAAAAGATTGTTTCAATCTTAGAAGACTCGAGGCAGCTCTATTCGCTGATTTTTTGTCGTATTCAGCTCTCAAAATCAGTAATTCATTCTCCAACCTTGGGTCACTTCCTGCATACACTTTTTCCTGAAGACTTTTTATTTTATGTTCCAATTTAGCTCTCTCCTCTCGAGTCTTCTTAGATTTTGATCCTGTATAACTAATAATATGTCCCCTAATAAAAGCTTTGAAAGCCTCCCACTTTACACATGCTGATGTTTGTGTAGTATTGATGTCAAAGAACTCGTCTATCTGTTTTTCTATATACTTGACAAATTCCTCATCCTGAAGCCATTTATGCTGAAATTGCCATCTACCTGATTCCTTTGTCAATTTTTTATCTACATATATTAGACAACAGGGTGCATGATCAGAGATCACGATGTTATCATAAAAGCAGTTTTGAATCTTGGACCTTAATTCTGTGGAAATCAAAAAATAATCAATACGTGAGAATGTCTTGTAGGTACTGGAATAACAAGAATAGGCTTTAACTTGTGGTTTCATTTCTCTCCATATATCTAACAATCTCAATTCTTTCATAAAATGATTAATAGTCATCCTACATCCAATGTGCGTACAATCCAGTCCTGTTGATCTATCCACACCTGGATTCAATGTACAATTAAAATCCCCTGCTATTATATGTTGCCCTGTAAGTGATGATAAGATGAAAAATAAATTAGCAAAGAACTTCTGATCATCTATATTGGGACCATATAAGTTCACAAGATTTATATTTTCTAATAGCAAAGAACCTTGAATGATTACATATCTTCCAAATTTGTCTCCAATTACATTTTTCACTTGAAAAGGAACTGATTTATGTATGAGAGTCATAACTCCCCTGGCTCGGGATGAAAATGAAGAGGTGAATACACTTCCCTGCCATCTACTCCTAATTCTTTTAACATCCTCCTCTATCAGATGAGTTTCTTGTAAAAACACAATTCTTGAACCCATGTCCTTTATTTTATTCATAACTTGTTTAAGTTTTTTTAAATTTTGTAGACCTCTGCAATTCCATGAAGTTAAATTAAGATTAACACTTTGGTCCATGATCAATAGAGAGTTTGGGATTACCTTGCAGTGTAAACATGCTCATACAGAGAAGCAAAAACATGAGTGGTTGAACATTCATCCTACAAACTACACACAAACAAATTTCCCCTTCCCACACTTGTGGCAAACCCCCCAAAATCAAAAGAAAAATTCTGTCTCCCGATATAGCCATCGACCGTTCCACACCCACGAGGATCAGCCTAAGCCACTCCTTCTTCATCCTCCCAATCATCCTAACTCTACTGCTTTTAATGACGTAACATTAACTCTCCTCTGTAGTTTTCCAACTTAACTCCAAAATTTTTAACAACTTTGTACATCATAGTTTTTTTTTTTGTTTGTTTTGTTTTTGTTTTGTTTTTTTAATATATAATACAATCTATATTTTGTAAACTTACTATTTACTTCAAGTCAGTCAGATGCCTGTGCAAATGCTTAATTATTCTACCTTATATTTTGTTCATGCTTAGCTCCCACCAGTCTCTTCTTCTTCTTTGATCTTCTTGATGAACTCCTGCGCCTCCTCTGGGGTCTTGAAGATGTGGGTTCTGCCCTCATACGTGGTCAGCAGTCTCGCAGGATAGATTACACCATGACGAATCCCAAGGTTGCGCAGCTCCTTACGTACGGGATCAAACTGCTTCCTCAATTGCTGGATTCCTGTGGCCAAATCTGGGTAGAACCGCACCTGCTGGTCCTGGTGTTTAATCTCTCCTTTTTTAGCTCGTGCAGCGTTGAAGATCTTCATCCTGTCTCTGTTGCTAAGAAACTTCATAATTAAGGTCCTCGGCGGTCCCTTATCTCTCCGTGGGCCAATACGATGTGCTTTTTCCAGAACCACTGCTGATTGCAACTCCTCGCTGCCCAGCACCTCCGGAATCCACTTTTCCAGAAAGGAACATACGTCCCGACCTTCTGATTCCTCTGGAAGACCCACCAGCCTCAAATTATTCTGTCTCGACCGAGATTCCAAATCCAAAATATTATCTTCCAGAGATTTTTTTTTTTTTTCCAAAGTGCGCACCTTTAATTGAAGACGGGTGACGTCATCTTCAGCACTAGCGAGACGGAGCTCCATCTGCGCCGTTCGTTCTACACAGTCACCCAATTCCTTTCTTATTCCTTCCAACGCTGTCATAATCCCATCAAATCTAGAGGAAAAGTCCGCTCTCATTGAACTCATGGCAGCCATCAGCGCATCTGCGCCATTCCCCGCAGATATCGCAGCGTTGCCAGCCTCCTCCGCCATATATGGAGTTTTGTTTACTGCGTCACAGACCTGAAAGTCCGTTAATTTGGACTGTTTCGGCGGCTCGCTTTTTCCTTTTCCTGGTTTTCCAGCCTTAGGCTTCGCCGACATATCTTCGCCCAAATGCTGGGATACGTTCTGTCCCAAATGAGAGAGTTATTTGCCGATTTTTTTTTTTCCAGGAGCAGAGCAGAGCGAGACACGTCCGTCCTACGTGGCAGCCATAACCGGAAGTCCTTGGTGGTCTACTTTTAATTATTAATTTCAAAGCACTGCTTTTACATGAGTAGAATTTCTGGTTACTGTACCCACCTCTGATCATATGATACTTGATATTTTCTAACCAGTTTGTATGCCACCATAGACAGAGAGAGAGAACCTGAATTAGACAGAGCTCAGAGAGGGCAAGATGAGGCAGAAGAGAGGAGCCAAATAGAGGAAAGTCTTCAGGCAGAGGGTCCAGGAGAGGTGAGAGCAGAGGAAGGAGAGAAGGATGACACCACTAAAAAGTCCAAACACAGGACGTCTGGGTGGGACCCCAACTGACCCAATATTCCAACATTCAAGCCTCGGTTGTACAATACTTGGTTAGTTCCATATGCAAAGTTACTGTGTAAAATTTTAAAAAAAGAAATAAATAGTATCAAATTAACACATTCCGGTTACAATAGTGTCATGTGTTTTCTGACCCCACCCCCCTGAAAAATATGTTGCCACCGCACCAGGGTCTTTAAGTCAGAGGACACACTGTATCACAATACTTGACACTCACAATGATGCACAATCCCGAAACACATGTATCAATCTTTCATTTTATGTACATTATACAGTGGGGTAAAAAAGTATTTAGTCAGCCACCAATTGTGCAAGTTCTCCCACTTTAAAGATGAGAGAAGTCTCCAATTTTCATCATAGGTATACCTCAACTATGAGAGACAAAATAAGAAAAAAAAATCCTGAAAATCACATTGAAGGATTTTTAATGAATTAATTGGTAAATTCCTCGGTAAAATAAGTATTTGGTCAATAACAAAAGTTCATCTCAATACTTTGTTATATACCCTTTGTTGGCAATGACAGAGGTCAAACGTTTTCTGTAAGTCTTCACAAGGTTTTCACACACTGTTGCTGGTATTTTGGCCCATTCCTCCATGCAGATCTCCTCTAGAGCAGTGATGTTTTGGGGCTGTTGCTGGGCAACACAGACTTTCAACTCCCTCCAAAGATTTTCTATGGGGTTGAGATCTGGAGACTGGCTAGGCCACTCCAGGACCTTGAAATGTTTTTTACGAAGCCACTCCTTCGTTGCCCGGGCGGTGTGTTTGGGATCATTGTCATGCTGAAAGACCCAGCCACGTTTCATCTTCAATGCCCTTGCTGGTGGAAGGAGGTTTTCACTCAAAATCTCACGATACATGGCCCCATTCATTCTTTCCTTTACACGGATCAGTCGTCCTGGTCCCTGTGCAGAAAACCAGCCCCAAAGTATGATGTTTCCACCCCCATGCTTCACAGTAGGTATGGTGTTCTTTCTCCTCCAAACACGACAAGTTGAGTTTTTACCAAAAAGTTCTATTTTGGTTTCATCTGACCATATAACATTCTCCCAATCCTCTTCTGGATCATCCAAATGATCTCTAGCAAACTTCAGATGGGCCTGGACATGTACTGGCTTAAGCAGGGGGACACGTCTGGCACTGCAGGATTTGAGTCCCTGGCGGCGTAGTGTGTTTCTGATGCAGCCTTTGTTACTTTGGTCCCAGCTCTCTGCAGGCCATTCACTAGGTACCCCGTGTGGTTCTGGGATTTTTGCTCACCGTTCTCGTGATCATTTTGACCCCACGGGGTGAGATCTTGCGTGGAGCCCCAGATCGAGGGAGATTATCAGTGGTCTTGTATGTCTTCCATTTACTAATAATTGCTCCCACAGTTGATTTCTTCACACCAAGCTGCTTACCTATTGCAGATTCAGTCTTCCCAGCCTGGTGCAGGTCTACAATTTTGTTTCTGGTGTCCTCTGACAGCTCTTTGGTCTTGGCCAGCCACCAATTGTGCAAGTTCTCCCACTTAAAAGATGAGAGAGGTCTCCAATTTTCATCATAGGTATACCTCAACTATGAGAGACAAAAATGAGAAAAAAAAATCCAGAAAATCACATTGAAGGATTTTTAATGAATTAATTGGTAAATTCCTCAGTAAAATAAGTATTTGGTCACCTACAAACAAGCAAGATTTCTGGCTCTCACAGACCTGTAACAACTTCTTTAAGAGGCTCCTCTGTCCCCCACTCGTTATCTGTATTAATGGCACCTGTTTGAACTCGTTATCAGTATAAAAGACACCTGTCCACAACCTCAAACAGTCAGACTCCAAACTCCACTATGGCCAAGACCAAAGAGCTGTCAAAGGACACCAGAAACAAAATTGTAGACCTGAACCAGGCTGGGAAGACTGAATCTGCAATAGGTAAGCAGCTGGGTGTGAAGAAATCAACTCTGGGAGCAATTATTAGAAAATGGAAGACATACAAGACCACTGATAATCTCCCTCGATCTGGAGCTCCACGCAAGATCTCACCCCGTGGGGTCAAAATGATCACGAGAATGGTGAGCAAAAATCCCAGAACCACATGGGGGGACCTAGTGAATGACCTGCAGAGAGCTGGGACCAAAGTAACAAAGGCTACATCAGAAACACACTACGCCGCCAGGGACTCAAATCCTGCAGTGCCAGACGTGTCCCCCTGCTTAAGCCAGTACATGTCCAGGCCCGTCTGAAGTTTGCTAGAGATCATTTGGATGATCCAGAAGAGGATTGGGAGAATGTCATATGGTCAGATGAAACCAAAATAGAACTTTTTGGTAAAAACTCAACTTGTCCTGTTTGGAGGAGAAAGAACACCACACCTACTGTGAAGCATGGGGGTGGAAACATCATACTTTGGGGCTGTTTTTCTGCAAAGGGACCAGGACGACTGATCCGTGTAAAGGAAAGAATGAATGGGGCCATGTATTGTGAGATTTTGAGTGAAAACCTCCTTCCATCAGCAAGGGCATTGAAGATGAAACGTGGCTGGGTCTTTCAGCATGACAATGATCCCAAACACACCGCCCAGGCAATGAAGGAGTGGCTTCGTAAAAAGCATTTCAAGGTCCTGGAGTGGCCTAGCCAGTCTCCAAATCTCAACCCCATAGAAAATCTTTGGAGGGAGTTGAAAGTCTGTGCTGCCCAGCGACAGCCCCAAAACATCACTGCTCTAGAGGAGATCTGCATGGAGGAATGGGCCAAAATACCAGCAACAGTGTGTGAAAACTTTGTGAAAAATTACAGAAAACGTTTGACCTCTGTCATTGCCAACAAAGTGTATATAACAAAGTACTGAGATGAACTTTTGTTATTGACCAAATACTTATTTTACCGAGGAATTTACCAATTAATTCATTAAAAATCCTTCAATGTGATTTTCTGGATTTTTTTTTTTCTTATTTTGTCTCTCATAGTTGAGGTATACCTATGATGAAAATTGGAAACCTCTCTCATCTTTTAAGTGGGAGAACTTGCACAATTGGTGGCTGACAAATACTTTTTTACCCCACTGTACCCGTACATATTGTCACCCTCCGTAGCGACTGATATTGTCCTAGTTGTATACTGGAGGGGACCATTTGTGTAAGTCTGTTGCGTCTTTTGCATTCAATACTACTAGGTCGACACGTTTTTTTGCTATCTCTGCGAGCAGCCCTGCTTAGGTTATACAGTCTCACAGTCGTAGGTAGGAAGGACCTGCGAAACCTCTCGGTTGCGCACCTAGGATGATATAGTCTACTGCTAAATGAGCTCCTCAGTGCGTTCAATATGTCCTGCATAGGGTGGGACTCAGACTCCAGCAGAGATGACAGTTTAGCCACCGTCCTTCTCTCTCCTATCTCCTCCACTGGGTCAAGGCGTTGCCCCAGGACAGATCTAGCTTTCTTGATCAGTTTGTTCAGTCTCTTCCTATCGGCTGCTGTAATGCCGTTGCCCCAGCAGACCACTCCAAAAGTGATGGCTGATGCCACCACCGTGTCGTAGAATGTCTTCAGCAGCGCCCCATGTACACCAAAAGACCTGAGCCTCCTCAGTAGGAACAGCCTGCACTGTCCCTTCTTGTAGAGTGCGTCGGTATTGTGTGACCAGTCTAGTTTATTGTTCAGATGAACACCAAGGTACTTGTAGGATGTCACCATCTCAATGTCTGTTCCCTGTATGTTTACTGGTGCTGTGAGGGGTTGTCCTTGCCTGCGGCAGTCCACCACCAGCTCCTTAGTTTTCCTTGCGTTGATCTGGAGGCAGTTCCAATGGCACCAGTCCATTAAGTCCTGGATAAGTCCTCTCTCTCGTCTCATCTCTCGTTGGAGTTGAAGCCGACAATCGCAGAGTCGTCAGAGAACTTCTGTAGATGGCAGTGTGTTGTGTTGTGTGAGAAGTCTGCAGTATAAAGGGTGAACAGGAAGGGAGCCAAAACCGTTCCCTGGGGGGCCCCCGTGCTACCGATGATTGTGTCAGACACACAATCTCAGGTTCTCACAAACTGTGGCCGGTTAGTGAGGTAGACCAGGATCTATGATGACAGGTGCTGGTCCACCCCTGCGCACAGCAGCTTGTCCTTCAGGATCATCGGTTGAATGGTGTTGAAAGCACTGGAGAAGTCAAAGAACATGATCTTCACCGCATTCCCGGGCTTCTCCAGGTGGGACAGAGAACGGTGAAGGAGGAAGATCACTGCATCCTCCACCCCAATGCCATGCTGGTAGGCGAACTGGAGTGGATCCATCGTTGTTCCCACCAGGGGGCGGAGGTGAGCAAGGAACAGTCTCTCCAGGGTCTTCATCATGTGAGACGTCAGGGCCACTGGTCTGTAGCTGTTCAGATCTTTGGGGTGGGAAGTCTTTGGTACAGGTACCACACAAGATGTTTTCCACAACTGTGATACCCTCCCCAGCTTCAGGCTCAGGTTGAAGATGTGCTGTACAATCCCACACAGCTGGTCTGCACAGGACTTGAGGAGCTTCGCGCTGATGCCGTCCGGTCCCGAGGCCTTCCTCGCCTTGATCTTCCTCAGCTCCGTCCTCACCTGGGTCTTAGTGAGGGTCAGGTTGGGGGGCTGTGTGCTAGGAGTAGGGGGGTGTTGGTGGAGTGGGGTGTGGACAGCAGGTCTTGATGACTTTAGAGGCAGCAGTGGTTGTTGTGCAGTCGAGGGGGGGGGGGGGGCGATTGGTCAAACCTATTAAAAAACAGGTTCAGATCATTCGCCCACTCCCTGCCCCCCGTGGCCTGGGGGGAGGTATTCTGGAGCCCAGAAATGGTTTTAAGGTTTCTCCAGACCACGCCGATGTCGCTCTGTTTGTACTTTAGCTGCATTTTGTTGTTTTATATTTTATTTATCGTTGATGTACAGTACTTTGTGTCAACTATCATTTTTAAACAGCTTTATAAATAAAGTTGGATTGGATTAAAAAAAAGATAAACATTAGCCATAAAATAATCCACAAATTTATAATAGTCTCAAATGTACAAGAAAAGTCATACTTTTACAAGAGAAAACTACAAATTTGAGGAAAATGGTTTCAAATTTAGATAAATTTACAGAGAAAAGTAGAAAACTATAAGAAAATTGTTATAAATTTTGGGAAAAAACCTCAAACCTTCAAGACTGAAGTCATTACTCAAGTTTTAAGTGGGTGCTCTTTGTACCCTTAACTCAACTAGAATTTTTTGGTTGTCTACTTTAAATTATTAATTTCAAAGCACTGCTTTTACATGAGAAGAATTTCTGGCTACTATACCCACCTCTGATCATATAATTTAAGTATGCATAAGTAAATTACTATTATGAATGTTTTCCCCCTTCCCCTTTCGTACTCTGTCAATGGAAAAAAACACTAGAATAAAAATACAAAAAAAATATACACATTTTGGTTATTTATGTAAACCATGAAAAAAAAATCCTGCAGGACAAAACATGACACTTGGTATTTTCTAGCCTGTTTGTATGCCACTATAGACAGAGAGAGAACCTGAATTAGACAGGGCTCAGAGAGGGAAAGATGAGACAGAAGAGAGGAGCCAAGGAGAGGAAAGTGTTCAGGCAGAGGGTCCAGGAGAGGTGAGAGCAGAAGGAGGAGAGAAGGATGACACCAGTAAAAAGTCCAAACACAGGACATCTGGGTGGGACCCCAACTGGCCCAATATTCCAACATTCAAGCCATGGTAGTGCAATACTTCAAATGGTAAGTTCCATTATGCAATATTACTGTGCAAAATTTAAAAAAATAAAAATAAATAGTGTAAAATTAACATTTCCGGTTACAATCGTGTTATGTGTTTTCTGCCCCCCCCCCCCGGAAAAATATGTTGCCACTGTGCCAAGGTCTTTAAGCTAGAGGAAACACTGTGTGAGTGTATATATATATATATATATATATGGTATTGCAATACTGAAGAAATCATAGTTTCATGAAAGTATTGCATTTGTAACCCGAGCGTCGCGATGCGTATAGTAAGATCCGTCATGTTTCCCACCCCTAACACAGCACAACACTACTAATTTACGAATTAGATATTTCAGCTGCTCACCTTATACGTTTTATTTAGCTGCTTAGGAAGTGTCAGTATGGTATCATCTCCCTCAGCAGCTGCATTTCCATGCAAACATGTCAAACAAGTCTGTCAGCATCAGTTCCAGTGTTTTTTTTTTTGTTTTTTTTTTTATATATAACAATGTGACTGCAAATGTAATTTATCACCAATATGAGCAAACTGAAAAGCATTAAAAGGCGTCCCGAGTGTCTCCAGTTGTACAGATCCCTCCTCCCCTCCATCATAAAATAAAGACGTACGTCTGCTTGGCTCAATAAGGTTACGAACAAACAGCGGCGTGCCTCCTGTGTGATGCTACACATGAGGAAAGGCAGCATACTGATGTCCTACCTGGAGGGCAGAGTGCTCCACAACCCATGTCTGTCTGTCTTTGTCCCCCAGTCTTGAACATCATCCTCTGGCTAGCGGCATCGGTCTTGTCCCCCGCGGTTCATCCTCCACAGGCTAAGCTCTCTAATAGCCTCAAATTATCAACTGACCCTGAGATAAACAACAAATTTGCTCAATTTTCACAGAGGATGGTGAGTGACGGGTTACATCTCCTCATACATGTAATGCATCTGCACTTTTAGAATGGTGCACAGTGCACACAGTTTGTAACCACACATGCAATCGCCAAAGCCTCTCGAATGCACGTACAATCTTGCTACATCTAAGAGCTGTTTTTCTTCCTTTCTCATCCCCACAAGCCCTTCCCTTTCCTCCTCTCGCCCCAACATCACTCCTGCTCAAACCGATGGCCTCTCTTTCCCCCAGAACATGCAGCAACCACCATAAAAGTCACATGGACTTAAATTTATTCACTGATCAGCACAGAAGCAACCAGTCCACGTTTTCCATCAAATCATAGAACACACTAGACAGCTCACATGCTGCTGTGTGTGTGTCTGTGAGTGTTGAACAGGAGCCAGCATGGATATAATGAGATTGCATTCATGTCCTATGGACAGAGCTGACGTAAAAATGGGGCTCAGCTGTCCAACAGGATCCTGACTGATGCAAAGCAATCATCCAATTGAAGGAGACCTTTCTCATTCCATGATAAAACCCCTGGCCTTCAACAATGAATGTCATCTGTGTCGCCTGTTGTGTTTCCAGAGTAACCCTGCGTGGCGATAAACTGAACCGAGCATTTCAAAGTAGCTTTTTTTTTTTTTTTTAGAATTTTTATTTACAGCACAGATATAGTGGTTAAAATGCAACATAAAAAGGGGCTATTTTGGAAGGGGTGAGGAGTGAGCTCAAGTGACCGTGAGCACAACAGCAAGCAGAAATGAGATGTTATTCTGTATCTGAATGACCTTACTAAAAATTTACTTGGATTATATTCTGTTAACTGGTAAATAAGATAAGATAAGATAAGATAAGCCTTTATTAGTCCCACAATGGGGAAATTCCAGGATTGCAACAGCACAGGGATAGCAACACTCAGAGCAATAATAGCAAGATGGTAAATGTACCATCTTGCAGTGGCACCTGCTGGCACCTGCTGGGAAGTTGGACTAAAATCACTTAATGTCAGAGTTTGAGTTAGCGTCGACACTGATTTAAGATTAAATTTACATATACAACAGTTAGCTCTGACCGGCGTAGTGGTGGCCTGATGGTTAGGGATGTGGACTGGTGACTGAAGGGTCACCAGTTCAACCCCTGGACCGGCAGGATCAGATCTGGGTGGGACAGACAACATAGCAGTGTTTGCCCAACCATCCTAAACCCCACTGTGGTGCCCTTGAAGTTGATTGGACAACAGAGATTCCAGGACTTACAATATTTCTCAATAACTGCATTCTGACACTTTAACCGATATGCATCACTCCACTTAAGCACAAGTAAAACCCCCGGTGCTCTATTCATGAATACCGCATTCCCTTTAAGTGCTTAATATTGCTTAATTAAAACCCACAACTGAATATACTACTTAGATCTCTCTGATGTCACTCAGTATTAATAAAGATAAAAAAATAACTACAGTGGATATAAAAAGTCTACACACCCCTGTTCAAATGCCAGGTTTTTGTGATGTAAAAAATGAGACCAAGATTAATCACTTCAAAATATTTTCCACCATTAATGTGACCTATAACCTGTAAAACTCAATTGAAAAAACAAACTGAAATCTTCCATCTTCTTGCACTTAATCCTGTTCTGGTCACGGGGGCGCTGGAGCCTATCCCAGCATCTTTGGGCGAGAGGCAGGGTACACCCTGGACAGATCGCCAGTCCATCACAGGGCCAACACAGAGAGACAGACAACCATTCACTCTCACATTTATACCTAAGGACAATTTAGAATCCCCAGTTTGATGCCAATTAACCTAAATCTTTTAAGGGGAAAAATAAAAACTTACAATAACCTGGTTGCATAAATATGCACACCCTTAAAGTAATACTTTGTTGCAGCACCTTTGGCTTTTATGACAGCACTCAGTCTTTTAGGATAGGAGTCTATCAGCATGGCACATCTTGATGTGGCAATATTTGCCCACTCTTCTTTGCAAAAATGCTCCAAATCTGTCAGACTGTGACGGGATCTCCTGTGCACAGCCCTCTTCAGATCAACCCACAGATGTTCAATCGGATTCAGTCTGGACTCTGACTGGGCCATTGCAAAACCTTGATCTTCTTCTGGTTAAGCTATTCTTTTGTTGATTTGGATGTGTGCTTTGGGTCACTGTTGTGCTGAAAGATGAAGTTCCTTTTCATCTTCAGCTTTCTAGCAGAAGCCTGAAGGTTTTGTGCCAACACTGACTGGTATTTGGAACTGTTCATAATTCCCTCCACCTTGACTAAGGCCCCAGTTCCAACTGAAGAAAAACAGCCCCAAAGCATGATGCTGCCACCACCATGCTTCACTGTAGGTATAGTGTTCTTCTGGTGATGAGCAGTGTTGTGTTTGCGCCAAATACACCTTTTGGAATTAGGGTCAAAAATTTCAACCTTGGTTTCATCGAACCATAACACATTTTCCCACATGCATTTGGTAGATTTCAAATGTGTTTTTGTACATTCTTCGTAAGATAAGGCTTCCGTCTTGCCACCCTACCCCAGAGCTCAGACATATGAAGAAGACGGGAGATTGTTGTCACATGGACCATGGCTTGTGCTATAAGACGTGATGAAAAAAATGTCAGGAAAAGCCTACTAGAACAGCTGAACTTTATTTGGGGTTATTCAGAGAAACTTTAAATGGTGGCAGGTGTGTGCTGACTCCCATATAACATGAGTTTGAATGTGATTGGTTAATTCTGAACACAGCCACATCTCCAGTTCTAAGAGGGTGTGCATATTTATGCAAAAGGGGTATTATAAGTTTTTTTATTTTTCCCCTAAAAGATTTCAGTTTGTTTTTCAATTGGGTTGTACAGGTTGTAGGTCACATTAATGGTGGAAAAAGTTTTGACATGATTAATCTTGGTCTCATTTTTTTACATCACAAAAACCTGGCATTTGAACAGAGGTGTGTAGACTTTTTATATCCACTGTATTTAATTTAAGCTGGGAAATAAGCACTATGAGTCTTTTGAAAAGGTTGTCATCTCATGTGATGAAGGTCATGGAGAGACTGGTCTGAGCCCACCTGAGGCCTCAGATGAAGACGTGGCTGGACCCCCTGCAGTTTGCCTATCAGCCCCATTAGGAGTTGAAGACGCTGTCATCTACCTGCTGCAACTAGCCCATTTGCACCTGGATGGCGGAGGAGGCACTGTGAGAGTCACGTTCTTAGATTTCTCCAGTGTGTTTAACACCATCTAGCTAGTGCTGCTGGGTGAGAAGATACGGGGGATGGGGGTCAACAGCTCTCTGATCTCCTGAATTACTAACTACCTGACAGGCTGGCCACAGTTTGTCTGGCTGTGCAGTGTTTTGTCTGATGTGGTGGTTACTGATACAGGAGCGCCACAAGGGACTGTGCTTTCTCCTTTTCTCTTCACCTTATACACCACCGACTTTCAGTACAACTCCGAATCATGCCACCTGCAGAAATTCTCTGATGACTTAGCTGTTGTTGGGCATTTAAGAGGGGGAGTACAGGGCACTGGCAGACAAATTTGTGGAGTGGACCGAGCAGAATCACCTGAGGCTGAACATCAGCAAGACCAGAGAGATGGTGACTGACTTCAGGAAGAAGAGGACGCCTTCACAGCCATTGTGGATTAGGATGGAGGACGTGGAGGTAGTGGAGGACTACAAATACCTGGGTGTTGTGATAAGCAATGGACTGGACTGGAAATCTAACACTGATGCTGCATACAAGAAGGGGATGAGCAGACTCTACTTTCTGAGGAAGCTGAGATCCTTCAACGTGTACAACAGGAAGCTGGAGCTTTTCTACCAGGCCGTTGTTGCCAATGTCATCTTCTTTGCTGCCGTTTGCTGGGGTAGGAGTATCAGGGCCAGCGACACCAACAGACTTGACAAGATTATCAAGAAGACTGGCACTGTGATTGGTCTCAGGCCAGAGATCTTTGAGACTGTGGTGGAGAGGAGGACACTGAACAAACTGCGAACCATCATAGATGATCCTGATCACCCTCTCCACCACACACTGGACAGACAGCAGAGCACTTTCTCCAGCAAACTGCTACAGCTTCGCTGGCGAACGGCCAGGTACAGGAAATCTTTTCTGCCACACGTCATTTCACTGTACAATAACTCACTCTGATGTTGAATTCTGGTCATAACAATGCTGCCATTCTGCACCTTACAGTATAACTGGTACATCGTATTTCACCCTGTGCCTTATAATCCTTCTTTGTACAGTCAGTACTATCCATAGACTCATTAGGATCATCATCTATTTAACCTAGTAGTAGCCTATGTAGTATATAAAGTAATCTAAGCATTTTTTCTTTACTTTCCTGGGTAACTCCTTTTCTATAATGCTGTGTGTATTTCTGTTGGTTGGGATGTCTACTGTGTCATGCTGCTGTTACACTGTAATTTCCCAGTTTAGGATCAATAAAGTACATCTATCTACTGTATCTATCTGGGCAGCTCGGTGGCACATTGTTTAACACTGTGGTAGCACAGTAAGAAGGTCGTGGGTTCGATGTCACTCCCTGACCATCAGTGACCCTTCTGTGTGGAGTTTGCAGTGTTCTCCCCATGTCTGCGTGGGTTTATCCCGGGTACTCTGATTTCCTCCCACAGGCCAAAAACATGCAAGTTAGGTTAATTGGAAACATTAAAGTGGCCCTAGGTGTGAATGTGTGTGTGACTGGTGAAAGGACTGGCACCGCACCGCGGCTGCCTCATCCATCCACATGGATGCCCTGAATTTCCCTCTGGGATCAATAAAATATACAAAATAAATTCAAAAATAAAAACATCTATCTATCCATCCATCCATCCATCTATCTATCAGTGGTGGACCCTCAGGACCAGCAAAGCATTCTCTGCTGGCTTAATCACTATCAGAATTACATTTACAACCTACATTCTTATGTTTGTTCCATGAGGATATATTAAATTATTCTCAATAACTGCCCAGTCATATTTCGGCCATCTGTGTTGCCAGGGTCAAGCAAATCTGCCTTGGGCCTTTAGGAATTAACAGTGTGTTCTGTAGGTTAAATTAACTGTTAAACTTATCCTATTGCTTTAACCAGTCAGAGGTCTTCTGTACATCCAGGGGTATGCATAGAAGGCATCTGAGAACGTTGGCATTTTCATGTCTTTTGATTGGATGGTTAGACTCCTCCACCCACAAGGCAGAGGATTCTAGCTAGCAAAATGCCAGTGCAAGGACTTGCTTAAGAAGCTACAATATACTGTATCCGTTTACAGGGATGAGAATGGGGTTTGGGAAAAAAAGAGTAAACTAAGCTGGGGGTCTTGGGGGACGCAGGCTCCTAAGCTAGATCCAAGGCGGAGCCTTGGTGGGGGGTCTAGGGGGGCAATGCCCCCCAGAAGCTAACGAAATCTGGTGTTTTAGAATGCTCAAATGTGGTCTTATATTTAAAGTTAGAAGTAAGTACAAATGCATTTATAGTTTACCTTTTTAATCTGCTGCTGCATCACGTGTAATCATGTTCAGTAGTTTTGATTCAGTGTCACACTTGATTGAGAAATAGAAAATGTCACTTCCATATTTATATGCCTGTGCACTCTATGAACTTATGTACAAGTCAATGTATTCTTCACATCTAATTGTGCAATTTCTTCTTCTTGGCTACCAAAGCCTGGAGCCATTCTGTAGCCTTCCTCTTCTCTGATTTTCTGTGGGCAAGCAGTGCCTGCTTAGCTGCAGCTTCTCTGTTCTTTCTTGAGTTTTAGGTTCACCATTTTCACGAAATCAGGAAAACTCGGTTGATTATTTTGAACTGTCCGCCATTTACATTTCGCTCCACGTGTTGGATATGACAAAGGAAATCTAACAAAATCGCTGATTGGTTGCTTCAATAAGTATCAGCCAATCAGTGGCCTTGTTACATTACATTACTGATCTCGCTGGGTAGCACGTTCTGCGCGGTGGATTTTAACAGCCGATCGAAAATACAACTCGCCGGTCATAACATACTGTACCTCACCGCCCCCCTAAAATTTTCTCCTCGAATTTAGACGATTCAAGAGAATGACCCTAGACAGGATCAAATCCGCGGAAAATTCTCATCCCTTTGTTTAAATATAATAGCTGTTTTTCCACCCACAACAGCTGACAGGGGAGAAGAAAACGATTTGATCGCTGACATTTAAAAAAAAAAAAAATCAATTTTCCAGACGGACTTTTCAAGGAAAGCTGGTCATTGTGACGAGAGGTTGGCCAACCCCGAAGCTAGCAGGCCCGTCTCAGCCAGGGAAAGGATTTGTCCATCATTTCCATATTAGCAACGAGCGGTATCCTTGGATTTCAGGCTCCGAGGAATGTGGCAAATTATCTTGCTGGGAATGCTTGTTGTTTGCAACTGATCAAGTATTTACTTGGAGCCAGACAGGGTTTGCAAATTTGAGCTATCTACTGTCACACCATGACGATTAAGGCAGTGTTTCCCAAACGTACAAAAATTGGTCTAAAACGCTGGCATATGCCAAAATTTTCACTTTTGGCCGCATGCATCGCGTATCCATAACGACTTGGACATATACAGTACATCACATATTAGTTACTTATATAGAATATTTCCATAACTATAAGTAATTTAAACCAACTAATGCTTAGCGTGTTGCCAACATTCACAACTTACAGGTGCATCTCAATATCATCAAAAAGTTGATTTTTTTTTTCAGTAATGCAATTCATAAAATGAAACTTGTTTTATATAAATTCATAACAGACAGAGTGATATATTTCAAGTGTTTATTTCTTTTAATTTTGATCGTTATGGCTTGCAGCTCATGAAAACCCAAAAATTGGTTTCTCAAAAAATTAGAATATTACATAAGATCAATTTTAAAAAATTTATTTTTTTAATAGAAATGTTGGCCGACAAAGTATTTCCATGCACATACTTAGTACTCGGTCAGGGCTCCTTTTGCATGAATTAATACTGCGTATCTGTGGCATGGCATGAAGGTGATCAGCCTGTGTTACTGCTGAGGTCTTATGAAGGCCCAGGTTGCTTTGCTAGAGGCCTTCAGCTCATCTGCATTGTTGGGTCTGGTGTCTCTCATCTCCCTGTTGACGATACTTCATAGATTCTGTATGGGGTTGAGGTCAAGAGAGTTTGCTGGCCAGTAAAATATGGTGATATCATGGTTATTAAACCAGGCTTTGGTACTTTTGGCAGCAGTGTGGGCAGGTGCTAAGTCCTGCTGGAAAATGAAATCAGCATCTCCATAAACCTTGTCAGCAGAGGGAAGCATGAAGTGCTCTAAAATGTCCTGGTAGACAACTGCATTGACTTTGAACTTGATAAAACACAGTGGATTGACCCCAGCAGATGACCTAGCTCCCCAAATCAGGTGCCAAGTCCTGTCACTTGGAAATCAAGGTCCCAGAGTCTGGAGGAAGAGTGAACAGGCACAGAATCCAAGTTGCTTGAGGTCCAATGTGAAGTTTCTACAGTTAATGATGATATTTGGAGCCATGTCATCTGCTGGTGTTTTTCCCACTGTGTTTAATCAAGTTCAATGTCAGTGAAGCCATCTAACAGGAAATTTTAGAGCACTTCATGCTTCCCTCTGCTGACAAGCTTTATGGAGATGCTAATTTCATTTTCCAGCAGGACATGGCTGGTATTACTGTGCTTGATTAGCCAGCAAACTCTCCTGACCTAAATCCCATAGAGAATCTACAGTGAATTGCCAAGAGGAAGATGAAATACACCAGATCCAACAATGCAGATGAGCTGAAGGCCGCTATCAAAGCAACCTCCATGCCATGTTGCACTGATGCAGTAATTATGCAAAAGGAGCGCCAACCAAGTATTGAGTGTGTACATGGACATACTTTTCAGTCAGCCAACATTTCTATTAAAAATCTTTATTTAAAAATTAATTTTATAGAATATTCTAATTTTTGAGAAACTGAATTTGAGGTTTTCATTTGCTGCAAGCCAAGCCATAACCATCAAAATTAAACAAAATAAACACTTGAAATATATCACTCTGTGTGCAATGAATCTAAATAATATACAAGTTTCACTTTTTGAATTGAATTATTGAAATAAATAATTATTGAAATAAATTAACTTTTCAATGATATTCTAATTTATTGAGATTAGGGGTAGGTTCAAAAGATCGATATGATATGGATCCATCCACGTTTGACTGAGCCAATATCGATCCACAACATCCGCGGATCGATATTTTAATATAGTATATTTAAAGTAGAACTGAACTGAACGGCATTGAACGGCACTGGGTGATAGTACATACAATTATAAAGATAATTTATCATTGGCACCCCCTCCACAAATCCCGGAATCTTGGAGAAAATCGCGATTTTGAATTTCCCGCCCTGAAAAATCAGACAAATCCGCCGAAGTGCAGCCGGAGTTCCGCGTGACGTCACGAGTGTGACCCAGTCCTCATGTTTACCATTGTGAGCACGTCGACACTGGTTGTTTTTGGTACATTTTGTCGTGATAGTCGACTACAAAACACTTCCAACACCTGGGAAGATCTGTTCAGTGGCCAAGGAAAGCTGTCATGGCGACAAAAGAAAAGAAAGGGGGAGGAAAAGCGACCGGGAAGCGATGCGTTTCTAGATATACAGTGATCCCTCACTTATCGCGTTTAATGGGGACCAGAACCGACCGCGAAAAGTGAAAAACCGCGAAGTAGCGTCACCCCCCCCCCCCAAGGGCGTCACAAGCACTATTTTGCACAAAAAGGCACAAGAGAACAGCGAAAAGTGCCACTAAGCAACACGAGCGATAAAGAACAATGAATGCGGTCTTCCTTCGCTGGGTAAAGCGTCTCGGCCAATCAGCTTGCGAGATTCCCGAGCGGTGAAGAGGTGGGCGGAGAGGAGTGGAGCGATGGTCAGAGAGGTAGATTTTCAGTTGTGCGGGCTCTCCGTGTTGATACCTGATGTTCTAATGTAGTCTCCCTGCCTTCTACATTAGAACATCAGGTATCAACACGGAGAGCCCGCACAACTCAAAATCTACCTCTCTGACCACCGCTCCACTCCTCTCCGCCCACCTCTTCACCGCTCGGGAATCTCGCAAGCTGATTGGCCGAGACGTTTTACCTCGCAAGCTGATTGGCCGAGACGTTTTACCCAGCTTCGCTCCCTGCCGAGCGCCTATACCCAGCGAAGGAAGACCGCATTCATTGTTCTTTATCACTCGTGTTGCTTAGAGGCACTTTTCGCTGTTCTCTTGTGTCTTTTTGTGCAAAATAGTGCTTGTGACGCCCTTGGGGGGGGGGGGGTGACGCTACTTCGCGGTTTTTCACTTTTCGCGGTCGGTTCTGGTCCCCATTAAAAGCGATAAGTGAGGGATCACTGTAATAAGATAGAAAAATGCTGATGTTTTTTTTTCCCCTTTTCTTTTTTATTGTTAATTTTCCTTATCCTGACACCCCAAACATGCCGAAGTAAAGACTCACCATTCTGTATTCAATAAGCGACTCTCCTCCCCATCACTGCTGCGGCCTGAGTCGGTGCCGGAATCCCCCGAAAATTCTGGCTCTAATCTGTGCGGTTCGATGCCTCCCTCGCTCTCTTCCTGTTCACTTGACACTCCTGCATCCTCCTCTGTCTTGTCACCGATCCCGAATGCCTCTTCACTCTGAAAACTCTGGTGTTCTTGACTGCTGGAACTGCGATCATCTGCCATTGTTGTTTTGATAAGGGTCACACTCGTGACGTCACGCAGCGTCGTCTACACTACTTCCGGTTTGTTTGGCACTGCCAGCCAGAGGCAAAAGTTTATCGGCTTATAGCTTGGCCATCGCATGGCCTAAAAATTTCTTTTATGTGTTGAAAAATACAATAGGTAATAAGGAATTAATCTGCTATTCTACTTTTTTGGCAAAAAGGTGAGTTCAGTTCTACTTTAATATATTTTAATATAATATTTTTACGTCTGAGAACGTCTGCTGAGTCTAATCGGGTCGAAACCGGGTCAGTGAGCCAGGAACCACAGCCAAGAACCATAAACAGCCGACGCGCTAACAGAGCTAACAGCTAGCAAGCTAACGGATATGCTAGTTCTTCTTCTGTGGTGTTAAAACAGTTCTCATCCGGCAAGAGTTCCCTGTGGCGCATGCACAAGTCTTTCGTGTTTACATGAGCAGCGTTATTAACGTGTGTGTCTCTTAATTTAGCAACAAAAGTCACCATAAAGACTGTCTTCAACAGCTTCTGAATATTTTTCATAAAGCGGGGATAAACAGATTTTTACTACGTGCAGCGCTGTGTTGGAACATAAAGTTGACGACTGATAAATGGAAAATGCACGGAGACTGGCTGAAACCTGTGAAGTGGAGGGAGACTTGGAGCTGCTGAGATTGTAAGTATAATATCATTTGTTTGTTTTAACATTTGTGTCGTCAATTAATAATTTATCCGGCATGATGGTGGTTTCTTTTACAAACTATGGACACAGAGAGAACTGTTGGTTAAGCACTGTGAATAAATGCAGAATAAAGGTATATTTTATGAGATTATGGACTTCTACCACTTAAGTAAGAGATGTGAAGAGAATAAATCACAATAAAATTAAGATGGTAGAATTAATAAAGGCTGCAGTACAACAAGCTATTTTTACTCAGTATAACTAAATTGAAATGAACAAATCTTCCCAGGAAATTAATTGAAACCCTTTTCAAACATTGAAAGTTAATTTGTAGTTAAAATATAAACAACAAAAAATAAAAAAAAACTAAATTATTAAATCCTACTGTGGTGTGGGGATCTAAAAATATGATTGTTAATTTTACTGTGAAATCTATTCTTTTCATCTGCCTTCAGATGTGTGAAGACTGGAAGCTCCATCCTACACTGAGACTTTCTGAAAGGAAGAGGTCGTCAGTGGAGGAACCATCACTGCTTCATGTGGATTTCAGCACAGAAGAAGACCTCAACTTTTTCAGGGTCTTAGTTTTCAAATTCAAGATTCAAGAAGGTGCTGCCATCATTTTCTCCAGACTAACATGCATTCAATGCAGTTTAGTTGTTGTAATGACAAATTCTTTTATTTCTTTTTTTTTTAAGTTCTCAGCATACTGAGCATTTAATTCTAAATAAATCACTGTTTAACAGGAAATTTTTGGCAATCCTGTGCTTTTCTTGTGGTGTTACATAGAATAGCATCACTGTTTAAAATTTGTACTTCCTCACACAACTTTGAGTGCAAAAAAAACTCTAGAAGTGCCACAACTTTTTGAAAAAGCTCCCACAAATTCAGGCTTTTTGGGCCACAACAATCACAAAAACAGTTGACAAAATCCTGGAGGGACTGAAATACAATGAGATTATGTATGCATGGTTCATGCATTGAATTTGTTTACTTACTCTGGGTTGTTAACTTGACATGACACACCCTTTGCACTAAAGAAAGCACCTGTGAGCACTTTATGAAATGATAAGATAAATAATAAAAAGTGCATTATTGTAACTGATTTTGGGTCAGTTCTATATAAGATAAGATAAGATAAGATAAGCCTTTATTAGTCCCACAACGGGGAAATTCCAGGATTGCAACAGCACAGGGATAGCAACACTCAGAGCAACAATCAGAAGGCAAGAAAAAAAACAAGCAAGCAAGAGCAGCTAATATACATATGTACATATTACTATAAAATATATATATACACACACACACACACACACACAGACACACAGTGCAGAGCATTGTAGCTGGATGGAATAAATATATGAATATATGAACACAGTGCAGAGCATTGTAGCTAGATGGAATAAATATGTAAATATATAAACACCCACAGTACGGAGCATTGCAGCTAGGTGGAATAAATATGCAAGTATATAAACACACACAGTGCGGAGCAATGTAGCTAGATGGAATAATATGTAGATATATAAAAAACACAGTGCGGAGCATTGTAGCTAGATGGAATAAATATATAGATATATAAATATAAACACACCCAGTGCTGAGCATTGTAGCTAGATGGAATAAATATATAGATATATAAATATAAACACACCCAGTGCAGAGCATTGTAGCTAGATGGAATAAATATGTAAATATATAAACACACACAGTGCAGAGCATTGTTGCTAGGTGGGATGAAACAGCATAACCGTCTATTTAGTTATCCTACATGGTATGATTATGTGCCCATACATATTCTCACCCTCCATAGCGACCGGTATGTTCCTAGCTGTATGCCGGAGAGGACCATTGTGTAAGTCTATTGCATCTTTTGCATTCAAAAAAAAAACAAAAAAAAAAAAAAAAACTATTAGTTTGTTACGTCTTTTTGCTATCTCTGCGAGCAGCCCTGCTTAGGTTGTACAGTCTGACAGCCGTTGGTAGGAAGGACCTACGAAACCTCTCGGTTGTGCACCTGGGATGATGTAGTCTGCTGCTAAATGAGCTCCTCAGTGCATCCAGTATGTCCTGCATAGGGTGGAACTCGGACTCCAGCAGAGATGACAGTTTAGCCACCATCCTTCTCTCTCCTATCTCCTCCATCGGATCAAGGCGTTGCCCCAGGACAGAGCTAGCTTTCTTAATCAGTTTGTTCAGTCTCTTCCTATCGGCTGCAGTAATGCCACTGCCCCAGCAGACCACTCCAAAAGTGATGGCTGATGCCACCACCGTGTCATAGAATGACTTCAGCAGCGCCCCTTGTACACCAAAAGACCTGAGTCTCCTCAGCAGGAACAGCCTGCGCTGTCCCTTCTTGTAGAGTGCGTCAGTATTGTGTGACCAGTCTAGTTTATTGTTCAGATGAATACCCAGGTACTTGTAGGATGTCACCATCTCGATGTCTGTTCCCTGTATATTTACTGGTGCTGTGAGGGGCTGCCCATGCCTGCGGCAGTCCACCACCAGCTCCTTAGTTTTCCTCGCGTTGATCTGGAGGCAGTTCCGATGGCACCAGTCCACAAAGTCCTGGATAAGCCCTCTGTACTCAGCTTCATCTCCGCTGGAGATGAGACCAACGATCGCAGAGTCATCAGAGAACTTCTGTAGATGGCAATGTGTTGTGTTGTGTGAGAAGTCCGCAGTATAAAGAGTGAACAGGAAGGGAGCCAGCACCGTTCCCTGGGGGGCCCCCAGGGAACGATTATATGTGATAATTTATGTATTTACAAAGTCAGAGTATTCTTGGTAAAATTTGCAGCATTAGGTCTCAAAGACTTTTGTTTCATGGGAAGTAAAATGGCTATTAAAATGGTAATTCCCCAGATCAAATCGAGATCGGATCGAATCGATTCAGAATCTCAAGAATCGAATCGATTCTGGAAATTAGGGATCGTTCCCAGCCCTAATTGAGATGCACATGTATGCACAACAATAGTCTAACTTCTGCATAGCGCAGTCAAGCCAAACTGCCATTGCCTCCCGATCCATGAATCCTCAGTGTGCGAGAGATCATCTCTGTTCAACAGAGTTGATTCTCCCCTCCAAAGACCAGGCAGGGGGCATGACCGACCTGGCAGAGCTGTCAAATATGTCAGGTCAGTCACGCCTAAAACAGCTTATGTGACACGTCAGGAACATCAGATAACAGTTGGCACAGCCTAGTTCAAAGGCACACAAACTGATGGTGATAAAAAAAGTTTATTTTCAATAAAGTAAAAAAAAAAAAGCTCATGCATGGAGTGTGCTTTTGCTGGGAGGCGCAGCCAACAGCCAAGTGTGATTTATCATGGAAAACAGCTGCGCTCTATGCTTCAGGCGATCAGCTGACTGGATCCTCCTCCTTCAGGGTTCTGACATTTTGGCCTATCTATCAGAACAACACTGGACAGCTGATGGTGCAGACTTCAGTCAAAGGTAAAAAAAAACCATGGGGGGAGGGCTAAACAGTGATTTGGATCTTGAATCCTGTCGCTTGAAAGTGCTCAGATACATGCCCGACAGGTCCCGTTATATGAACAAGTACGTGTATTTAGCTGTGTGTGTGTACTTACTGAACTATCTAACTGTGGACCTTGCCACCATTACTCATTCACCAACAGGGGACCACCAAACCAAAATGGGACATTTTTGAGGTCCCCTTATAGTCACGCTTTAAATCATGCTAAAATCATGCATACAGTGCATCCAGAAAGTATTCACAGTGCTTCA
Organism: Pholidichthys leucotaenia; assembly: GCA_020510985.1. Classification (NCBI taxonomy): domain Eukaryota; kingdom Metazoa; phylum Chordata; class Actinopteri; order Cichliformes; family Pholidichthyidae; genus Pholidichthys; species Pholidichthys leucotaenia. The sequence goes on from CM035840.1 coordinate 190,334,497, forward strand.
CTTTTTCCACATTTTGTTTTGTTACAGCCTTATTCCAAAAGGGATTAAATTAATTTTTCCCTCAAAATTCGACACACAATAATATCCCATAATGACAATGTGAATTTTTTTTTTAATTTTTGCAAATTTATTAAAAATAAAAAACTAAGAAATCACATGTACAGAAGTATTCACAGCCTTTGCCATGAAGCTCAAAATTGAGCTCAGGAGCATCCTGTTTCCACTGATCATCCTTGAGATGTTTCTACAGCTTAATTGGAGTCCACCTGTGGTAAATTCAGTTGATTGGACATGATTTGGAAAGGCACGCACCTGTCTATATAAGGTCCCACAGTTGACAGTGCATGTCAGAGCACAAACAAACCATGAAGTCAAAGGAATTGTCTGTAGACCTCCGAGACAGGATTGTCTCGAGGCACAAATCTGGGGAAGGGTACAGAAACATTTCTGCTGCTTTGAAGGTCCCAATGAACACAATGGCCTCCATCATCCATAAATGGAAGAAGTTCGGAACCACCAGGACTCTTCCTAGTGCTGGCTGGCAATCTAAACTGAGCAATCGGGGGACAAGGGCCTTAGTCAGGGAGGTGACCAAGAACCCGATGGTCACTCTGTCAAGAGCTCCAGTGTTCCTCTGGAGAGAGGAGAGCCTTCCAGGAGGACAACAGTCTCTGCAGCAATCCACTTATCAGGCCTGTATGGTAGAGTGGCCAGATGGAAGCCACTCCTTAGTAAAAGGCACATGGCAGCCCACCTGGAGTTTGTCAAAAGGCACTCGAAGGACTCTCAGACCATGAGAAATAAAATTCTCTGGTCTGATGAGACAAAGATTGAACTCTTTGGTGTGAATGCCAGGCGTCATGTTTGAAGGAAACCAGGCACCGCACATAAACACGCCAATGGTGGTGGCAGCATCATACTGTGGGGATGTTTTTCAACGGCAAGAACTGGGAGACTAGTCAGAATAGAGGGAAAGATGAATGCAGTAATGTACAGAGACATGCTGGATGAAAACCTGCTCCAGAGTGCTCTTGATCTCAAACTGGGGCGATGGTTCATCTTTCAGCAGGACAAGGACCCAAAGCACACAGCCAAGATATCAAAGGAGTGGCTTCAGGACAACTCTGTGAATCTCCTTGAGTGGCCTAGACAGAACCCAGACTTGAATCCAATTGAACATCTCTGGAGAGATCTAAAAATGGCTGTGCATCGACACTTCCCATCCAAACTGATGGCGCTTGAGAGGTGCTGCAAAGAGGAATGGGTGAAACTGCCCAAAGATAGGTGTGCCAAGCTTGTGGCATCATATTCAAAAAAGCTTGAGGCTGTAATTGCTGCCAAAGGTGCATCAACAAAGTATTGAGCAAAAGCTGTGAATACTTATGTACATGTGATTTCTTAGTTTTTTATTTTTAATAAATTTGCAAAAATCTCAAAAACTTTTTTCACGTTGTCATTATGGGGTATTGAGTGTAGAATTTTGAGGAAAAAATGAATTTAATCCCTTTTGGAATAAGGCTGTAACGTAACAAAATGTGGAAAAAGTCAAGCGCTGTGAATACTTTCCGGATGCACTGTGAGGTGCTCTGGTGTTTTTTTTTTGTTTTTGTTTTTTTAAATAATTTTAGCCAACAGGGGACAAAACAAGTGTGTAAGTGTTTAAGTCCATACTCAGCACTGCCCCAGCAGGCTGGAACAGGAATTTCAACTACTCATTCACACACGTGGTTTTAAACACTCACTCCCTGACCCCACAGTGTGAATGGCTTGTTGTCAAGACAGCGCAGTGGCTATTAAGCATGCTATTGAGTGGGGGGGGGGAAAAAAGTCTCTTAAAATTTGATTTGTCATAGTTTTTGTGTAAACACATTGGCATTACAGGATTTTTTTTTTTTAGTTTAAAGCTCAAAACTATTAAAATAAAGGAACATAGAAGGCAGGGGAATAAGAAATATTTTAGAAAATAAAAATAGGAAGAGAAATAGAAAAAGATTCTTTTTAGTTTTAATTAAGCACTAAAAATTGATTTATCTGTCTTTTGTTAGACCTTTAACCCTGTGATGCATAACATGGGTCTAAAGTTGCCTGGCTCTATTTTAATTTTCTACATCACTCCATCACTCTTCACTCTATAAATTCAAGAAATGTCTGTGTCTGTTACAATCATAGGACATCATAGGACAGCCTATGACGTCTGCCGGATGTCCTATGATGATCCCTATTATCTCAGGGTACATAGGACTCGCAATGATGTCATATAGACGATGCTGTCATATAGGAATAGGACTGCCTACCTGTGATGTAGTGTCCTGTGATGCCAGCCTGGATGTCTTTATATTGTCATATACAGGTGCATCTCAAAAAATTTGAATACCATGAAAAAGTTCAATTTTTTTTTGTCACTCATTTCAGAAAGTGAAACCCATATATTATATAGATTCATTACACAGAGAGTGATATATGTCAAGTGTTTATTTATTTTAATCATAATCATCAAAATTAAAATAAACACTTGAAATATATCACTCTGTGCAATGAATCTATATACTATATGGGTTTCACTTTCTGAAATGAGTGACAAAAAATATTGAACTTTTTCATAATATTCTAATTTTTTGAGATGTACCTGTAGACCATCACTCACGATGCCTGCCTACCTACGATGTAGTGTCCGATGATGCCTGCCATAGGAGGAGACCCTTCACCAGCATAGGGTACAACAGACAAGGGATGCACAGACAGGAAACGTGTGGCAGTGCACCATGTACGTGCCGAGTCACTTGAAGCCCGAAATGCCTGCAAAATGAGTAACGCTGCACACCACGCAAGGCACAGACAAGCTGACACCCAGGAGATGCGGAATAGTCGGCTGGCCACCAACACTGCACGCCAGGCAAGGCACAGAGAAGCTGAGACCGAATAGGACACACTACTTTAAACCACACCCATTCAAAGCAGGACATCGGGAAATCTCACTCAGTAAGGCAGAAGGCACTCTATAAATTCAAAGAAATCTCTGTCAGTGATGCTTGCAGCATGACTGAACAACACAGCCATCTCACACAGGAGGAGACCCTTCAGCAACGGGCATGCAGAAATACTTGCTTATACTTGGTTTCTACGGGCATAGTCAAAGTCAAAGTGCCTTTATTGTCATTCCATTGTTAATAAACAATGCAACGAAATTGAGAAGATGTAGTGTAATACAGTCTGTGTGTACATTTCCAGATCCTCATGGACAAGTATGCACAGGTATGTACTAGTCTTTGTAAATAATGCATTGCATTATTCAATATTCCTTTAATTTCTCAATCTGTTGTTAATTATCAGAAAAAAATTTTTTTTTAATTTAATCTTGCATTGCTGGACTCTATCTTGAAAAGTAAAACTTTTTTGATATGAATGACATCTCAGGATTGTTAAACACACGTCCTCAGCATTTACAGTTTAAATTAAATATGCACTGACATGGAGTTACCTGCTGTCTCTATCAGAACCAGCACAAAAGGATCTTTAAAGATTTAAATTTAGATTAAAGAACTTGAAAAAGGACTTAAGACATCAAATACAGTGGGGAAAATAAAGGTAGGACACATCAACATTTTTCTTAAATTTCTGATGGAGCCATTGACCTACTATTTTCACCAGATATTAGCAACACCCCAAGTAATCCATACATACAAAGAAATCAAGGCAACTGTGTTCACAAAACAAGTTATATTTAATAAAGTGGAATGACACAGAGAATAAGTATTGGACACGAAGAAAAAGAGGTGCAAAAGGCAAAGAAAGCCAAGAAACCAGCTGAAATCCATCAGAATTTAGGAAGCCATCCCATCCCCCATCAGTGCAAATTAATTTCAGTTGGTTAAGTCCTGATTGATAGCCTTTAAAAAAGTCTGTGAATATCAGACTGTCATACCACAAAGAACTCATGATGGGTAGAAGCAAAGAGCTTTCTCTAGTCCTATGCAACCTTATTGTTGCAAAACATAATGATGGCATTGGTTACAGGCACATTTCTAAACTGCTGAATGTTCCAGTGAGCACTGTTGGAGCCATCATTCAGAGGAGGAAAGTACATCTTTTTACCCTAAACTGGCCACGACCAGGAGCTTCTCACAAGATTTTTGACAGAGGAGTCAAAAGAATTATCAGAAGAGTTATCCAAGAGCCAAAGACCACTCATGGAGAGCTTGTTACCAGGTACTACGATTTCAAAGAAAACAATAAGTAATGCACTCAACCAACATAGGCGCTATGCCCACTCACCTTGCAAGACTCCATTGCTGAAGAAAAAGAATGTTGAAGCTCGTTTAAAGTTTGCTGCACAACATTTGGGCAAGCCAGTAAAATATAGGAGAATATAGTCTGGTCAGATGAGACCAAAATTGAACTTTTTGGATGCCACAACACACAGCCTGTTCGGAGGAGAAATGGCATTGCACATCAGCCCAAAATCACCATACCAACAGTGAAGTTTGGAGGTGGGAGCTGTAGTGTTGGAAATTAGTACTGGGATACAGCGTGTGACGCGACCTATGGGTGACGTCATTACGTATATATTTGGGAGCCTGCCATCTCATGACAGTTGTTGGCAGAGTTGCAAGCGGGAGTTACTTATGTCAGCTACAACTAAGTGTTCATGCGTGCTTTGTACTACTACCAGTTTGTAATAAAGCTCAGTTCAAGCACAGCATCCTCGTCCGTCTTCATTCCAAGTTTGTGGCCACAACATTTGACGACTAGAATTTCGAACCATGGAAGCGTGCCCAAGACCACTGAGGCCTTTCCTCGAGTTTCCAGGCAAACTGGACATCCCATGGCCACAATGGCTGGACACGTTCAAGTCCTACATTGTATCGTTCGACCTGAGAAAGCTGGATAAAGTCAGGAAGCAAGCACTATTTGTCCACAATATGGGCATAGAAGGTCAGAGGATTTTTCACACGGTTGGTCCAATGGACTCATATGTGGATGCTGTTGAACTGCTAGCTAGCGACTTTGCTACACCCGACAACGTGGTGGCGGAGTGCAGGAAGCCCCACTGTCAGCGCCGAAAAGCTAGGCTAGACAACCCCATGCCCTACGGAGATGGTGTAAACATTGTGGGTTCCGAAGGCTGGTCAGGGCCGCAGCGTGTGGTGAAGCTGGACAACGCTAGTGTGCCAATGTTGGTGGCCACTGCCGCCACATGGTCCATGGGAAATGAAGCCATGGTTTGGAGGCTAACCCCCCGGCGACCTGATGCAGTGGAACTACCGGACGAGGAGTGCTCCATGACCGGCAGGAACGTCACCTTTGCAGTGCAGTACAGCAAGAGAGAGATTCCAGCATTCCGGTTCCAGGTGACATGCCAGGGTGATAACATTATGGGGTGGGATTTGTTCTACAAGCTGGGTTTTGCCCTTACGATCCTCCGGCAGACTGTCAACGGTGCAGGCCCATTTCACCTGGGCTTCGCGGACGTGGGTGCAGTCGCAGAGCACAGCTCAGACAGCGAATGTAGCATAGAGAGTGGATACAGCACGGACAGTGAAAGCGACATGGTGAGAGACCAGCGACCGGACTTGCCTCTGTTCCTCGTCCAGCCATAGCTGGAGCTGCACGAGAGGGAGCCCGTGTCTATCAGGAACAACGCCGATGAGAAAAGTCAGGGCAGCACCAACACCAAGCCAATTACCCTGTGCACAAAGGAGAAGAGCTGCCCGGGAGGGGGGGCAGCAGCCGGACTCGCCTCAGATCCGTGCCCAGCCGGAGGCTACTGTGGATTCGCAGGAGGGGGAGGCCCATGCACGCAGAAAACCTCGAGGCACAACAACAACCGGGCACAGACACCGTTCACGACGTGGCACAACAAAGCACATCAGACGGGAGAGAGGAGAAACCGGACTGCTTCCATACTCATGCTCAGCGTCAGTTCACGCGGGTTACGACCAAGCCGATGAATGAAGAGTCCGCAACAGCGAATGACACGGGAGGAACGCCGGACACATTCTGTACCCACGATCAGCTTCAGACTACGGAAACCGCGACGGTGAAGGGTCTGCGATGAACATGGTAATGACAGAACTGTTACGGTACAACAGAGGTCACAAACCGGATGAGCATGCAACATCACCGTGATCACAGTGGCACATGAGACCAAGCAAGGTGCCACTTAAAGTCATGGACTGGGTTCGATCCCGCACCGGTGAGAGACCAGGACAGCGGCTGACCAAGTCACAACCAACAGGACAACGGACGCCGCTGAGCATCGTGGCGAAACTGGGACTGGCGTGCTTTCAACTGACAGACGGTTCGACATGCAAACCAACTACGGAGTGTCCAACATTATTATTATTTTTTTGTATTTGTGTACTTTATTGATTCCCAGAGGGAAATTCAGGGTGGTCCCCCCCCCACTCACACACAGAGCAGAATGAGCCATTTGGCCGCAACTTTTGCATCAATGTTGCCTATTTGTCTGTAAATATTTAAATAAACATGATTTATTTTGTTGTTTGGACATTTTTGCGTCTTGTTGTCATTTAGTCAAAGCATGCATATGTGTCTACATGTAATATGCAATTGATCTGGTCATTCTGCTTCACAATGAAGCAGTAGTCGGGACTTTCGTCTACCACTTACCGGGCAGGCTGAGCGTGCCTCCCCTCAAACGTTCTTTACCCGTGTGGCAGTGATGTCATTTGCAGCACCACGGGTCCCCGGCAGCAGCCCCTGCCCCCCACCCGTGTTCTCTATGGCAAATATATCCATTAGACTGACGCAATCACAGCAACTTTATGGTCTATATTTTGACTGAGCGGCTCCATACTCGTGGATGCACACCTCAGCAGCAAAGCACTTCTAAAATCTTTGTTTGCGAAGCATTGTGGTGATTGACAGGTCATGATGCTGTGGTATCCAATCAGCATGGTCATGATGCTGCATACTGTCCAATCAGCATGGCCATGATGCGGCGTATTCTCCAATGAGCACAGAGTCAATCCAAAGCCCCGCCCACACTTCTTGAAGCCAGGGGATGAAGACAGAGCGGATACACAGTGGTGGCTAAAGTTTTCTTGATTTACTGATAAAAAATTACATATTTTGACTGAGTGATCTGTCCAGGGTGCACCCTGCCTCTCGCCCAAAAGATGCTGGGATAGGCTCCAGCGCCCCCGCGACCCGAAAAGGATCAAGCGGAAGAAGATGAATGAATGAATGACTCCATATTCGGGGATACACACCCTCGTAACTTCAACAAAGCACGTTTAAAATCTTAGGTCAGTGTGACAAACAGTTTGAGAGATATCTGAGAACACACACACACAGACACACAAACAGAGACGTCTTGAATTTAGAGATAGATGAATTTCACCAAGCGTATTCAATAATGGAATGATCCCTGTATCATTCCAATTTATTAAATATAACTTGCTTTGTGAACACAGTTGCCTTGATTTCTTTGCATATACAGTGGGGCAAAAAAGTATTTAGTCAGCCACCAATTGTGCAAGTTCTCCCACTTAAAAGATGAGAGAGATCTCCAATTTTCATCACAGGTATACCTCAACTATGAGAGACAAAATGAGAAAAAAAAAATCCAAAAAAATCACATTGTCTGATTTTTAAAGAATTTATTTGCAAATTATGGTGGAAAATAAGTATTTGGTCACCTACAAACAAGCAAGATTTCTGGCTCTCACAGACCTGTAACAACTTCTTTAAGAGGCTCCTCTGTCCTCCACTCATTACCTGTATTAATGGCACCTGTTTGAACTCGTTATCAGTAGAAAAGACACCTGTCCACAACCTCAAACAGTCAGACTCCAAACTCCACTATGGCCAAGACCAAAGAGCTGTCAAAGGACACCAGAAACGAAATTTTAGACCTGCACCAGGCTGGGAAGACTGAATCTGCAATAGGTAAGCAGCTTGGTGTGAAGAAATCAACTCTGGGAGCAATTATTAGAAAATGGAAGACATACAAGACCACTGATAATCTCTCTCGATCTGGGGCTCCACGCAAGATCTCACCCCGTGGGGTCAAAATTATCAGAATCAGAATCAGAATCAGAATCAGAATCAGGTTTATTGCCATTGTTCATGTAGTACACAAACTAGGAATTTGTCTCGGTACAATGCTGCAACATTAAACATGATAAGATAAGAGAAATAAACTATACATGTAATAAAGTAATAAAGAACGGTGAGCAAAAATCCCAGAACCACATGGCAGGACCTAGTGAATGACCTGCAGAGAGCTGGGACCAAAGTAACAAAGGCTACATCAGAAACACACTACGCCGCCAGGGACTCAAATCCTGCAGTGCCAGACGTGTCCCCCTGCTTAAGCCAGTACATGTCCAGGCCCGTCTGAAGTTTGCTAGAGAGCATTTGGATGATCCAGAAGAGGACTGAGAGAATGTCATATGGTCAGATGAAACCAAAATAGAAATTGTTGGTAAAAACTCAACTTGTCCTGTTTGGAGAAGCATGGGAACCTACTGTGAAGCATGGGGGTGGAAACATCATACTTTGGGGCTGTTTTTCTGCAAAGGGACCAGGACGACTGATCCGTGTAAAGGAAAGAATGAATGGGGCCATGTATCGTGAGATTTTGAGAGAAAACCTCCTTCCACCAGCAAGGGCATTGAAGATGAAACGTGGCTGGGTCTTTCAGCATGACAATGATCCCAAACACACCGCCCGGGCAACGAAGGAGTGGCTTCGTAAGAAGCATTTCAAGGTCCTGGAGTGGCCTAGCCAGTCTCCAGATCTCAACCCCATAGAAAATCTTTGGAGGGAGTTGAAAGTCTGTGTTGCCCAGCGACAGCCCCAAAACATCACTGCTCTAGAGGAGATCTGCATGGAGGAATGGGCCAAAATACCAGCAACAGTGTGTGAAAACCTTGTGAAAACTTACAGAAAACATTTGACCTCTGTCACTGCCAACAAAGGGTATATAACAAAGTATTGAGATGAACTTTTGTTTTTGACCAAATACTTATTTTACCGAGGAATTTACCAATTAATTCATTAAAAATCCTTCAATGTAATTTTCTGGATTTTTTTTTCTTATTTTGTCTCTCATAGTTGAGGTATACCTATGATGAAAATTGGAGACCTCTCTCATCTTTTAAGTGGGAGAACTTGCACAACTGGTGGCTGACTAAATACTTTTTACCCCACTGTATGGATTACTTGGGGTGTTACTGATATCTGGTGAAACAAGCAGGTCAATGGCTTCATCAGAAATGTTTAAGAAAATATTGACGTGTTCAATACTCACTGTGTCTTTTCTTGGCGTGCAACTTCTGATAATGCTAAAGTCCTTTTCTGACCTATTGCCTACATTAGGTTAGAAAAGGTGTGAGCATTGCTCTGAGCCATCTAATAGGGAACTAGTGTTGTTTTTGCTTTAACAAAGTGGGGACTTCAGTCATTCTCTTCAGTCCATTTTAATGTGGGGAGCTGGAGAAATTAGATTTTAGGATATTGGGGACATGTGTAAGATGCTAATTGTATCTTTGCAATTTTGCACAGTTGTGTGGTTTGACTGACTGTATTGTTTTGTATGTTTGTCTCTTTGTTTTTGATTGCGCTGTTAACCTGCCCAGGGACTACGGGTGGAAAATAGCAACTTGCTAAAGCCTGGTGCAATGCACCTTTCCTTGTTTTAAGCAAGGTTAATGTTTTATTGTACATTGTCCCTGCCTAAATACAATTACAATTACAAGTAGGGTAGCAGGAATTATCACATGCAAAGCCAGGGTGCCCTTGGCTAAACTTTGTCTTTCAAATTTGAAACAAAAAGGAATCCCAAGGAGACTGTGAGGTCCCCCCCACACACACACACAGATGCACCACATTTGCTCAATCTGTGCTATCAGTGAGGGGCACCAAGATCTGGAATAACATACCACCTGCAATCAGAGAACATACCACACTAAACACTTAAGACTCAATGTAGAAATTGGCTTTTCAACAACCAAAACTGTACCCATAACCAGTGGTTGCTCTGCAGCATACATGTACAGTATATATGTGCCCGTGCGTCACACACATATGCCCCACCTCTTGTTTGTTGCCATCTGTTGTTACTGTGAGGTGCCTGGGTGCATGTGTGTATGCATACACAGCGCTTCACACGTGTGACATTTGAATTTTTTGTTTTGTAACACAACTCTGCACTTTGTACAGTTTCATTGCAGTTGTTCTGCTCACGTATGATTGTGTGCTTTTGTGACCCGCCAGGGGACTACAGATGCAAATTAGCAGTACTGCTAAATCTGGGATACTTACATTTGTATTAATGGTCAATAGTATGTATTGTCCCTTTCAAATAAACATTAAACTAAACTATCTCCCTCTTCCCCTCCTCCCTCACCTTTGCCTGATGTATGAGGGAAGGGCTCTGATTTGGTCAGATCTTTGAGAAGCAGAGAAAAGCTGAATGCAGAGTGATTAAATTAAATTAAATCACCCTTATTGTCATTCAACTGTACAACCAATCATGTACAGTAGAACGAGATTGTGTTTTACCTATCTACTGTGTTAATCACACACACCCCAAGTGAGCAGCATCTGCAGTGATGCGGACGTTGTACCGGTCTGTTGTGGTGAAGAGGGAGCTTAGTTCTAAGGCAAAGCTGTCGATTTACCAGTCAATCTACGTTCCTACTCTCACCTATGGTCACGAGCTTTGGGTAATGACCGAAAGAACGAGATCGCGGATACAAGCGGCTGAAATGAGCTTTCTCCGTAGGATTGCTGGACTCACCCTCAGAGATAGGGTGAGGAGCTCAGTCATCCGGGAGAGGCTCAGAGTAGAACCGCTGCTCCTCCACATTGAAAGGAGTCAGTTGAGGTGGTATGGGCATCTGATTAGGATGCCTCCTGGACGCCTCCCACTTGAGGTGTTTCAGGCACGTCCCACTGGGAGGAGACCCCGGGGCAGACCCAGGACTCGGTGGAGAGACTATGTCTCCCAGCTAGTCTGGGAACGCCTTGGTATCCTCTCTGAAGAGCTGGAGCAGGTGGCTGGGGAGAGGGAAGTCTGGGCTTCTCTGCTTGAACTGCTGCCTCCGCGACCCGGACCTCCGGAAAAGCGGTAGAAGATGGATGGATGGATGGACACCCCAAGTGTAGAATCAGAGGGCCGCTGCCATGCAAGGCGCCGCCACAAATTTCCCTCCTCCATTCCATTATTGCTGAGCACCAAGCTGGACGGCAGGAAGTTCCACTTTTATATGGTCTTCGGCATGACCCGGCCGGGATTTGAACCCCTGCCTCCCGGGTGTGGGGTGGATGCTCTACCAACTGAGCCACCACTCCGGTAAAAGGAGTATATCCATAAATATTCCATATTTGAGCCCAATATATATAATCCACATACAAGTTACATTACTGACAACCATTAATACTTAAGTTGTAAATTTTAGAATTGTCCTCTCCCACAGCAACTTGGTCTTTTACTCCAGATTTGAATTACAAAGGACTCCTATCGCCTCCAGAGTTCGTCCCCTCCCCCACGCACCTCTGCCCCAGATACAAAACACTCTTCCCCCTTTACTGTTTTCTTTGCTTGGAAGCTTTGTTGGACCTCATCCAGATGGCGCACTGCAGAAAATGAAAAATTTCATTCTCACCTAAAAAAAAATTGACATTGTTACACCAAATAGTATCCTTTCAGATTGATGCTGTCGCAGCACAGAACCACTAGCAAATCAAAATCAAACATGTAACCCTTACCTACACCAAAACGTATGCATACATAATAAAGAACAGATTTTTTGAAAGGCATTAGTGAAGAAATATCTAGATGGACTGTGCCATTTGTGCCATTTCAGATTTCTAAGGTAACAAACAATAAAAATAATTATATTAAACTTATATATCTTTATCGCTAGTCATTACATTTATGTCCAATTGTTTGTTTTTGTTTTGAAAACACACTGGAGCCATCTGTGCCGAGCGTGTCTAACATTACATGAGTTTTTTTTGTTGTTGTCGTTAATGAGCAGTGACATCAGGCCCAAAATTTGGGTCCTCTGGGGCTTAACATGTTTAACAGGTTTTTATTTATTTAACCTTTATTTATACAGGGTAGTTCCACTGAGAGGCAACCTCTTTTTCAAGGACGCCCTGTTCACACTCACACATTCACACCAGGAAGCTGCCCAGTACAACCACAGACTGACCTGTGGCCACTGAGCAGCTGCGGTTAAGGGCCTTGCTCAAGGACACCACAGTGGGGATAAAGAGGGTGGGGAAAACACTGCTATGTTATCTGTCCCACCCAAATCTAATCCTGCCGGTTCAGGGATCGAACCCGCGACCCTCCACTCACCAGTCCACATCCCTAACCATTAAGCCACCACTGCCAGATGTGTTGGCTCTGTTATTCATGGATTATTATTTTTGAGCTTATTATTATTATTATTATTGATATTATTATCAATACCTTTATTATTTGGTTTATACATTTTTTCAGTATACGTTTAAAATTTAGTAAGTTTGAAAATAATAACTCCGCTTGTTTGTTCACCGCAGTTGCATTTATTTGACTAAGGCACACGGGTTATAAGAATGTAGTCACAACAGCTAAAAAAAACAAAACACCAAACTCAAAACCACTGTGCTATGCGAGTATTCAGAAATCAGTATTTGTGAATATACAGATGTGCTGGATAATAAAAGAGCCATTTGATTTATACAATTTTTTAAATACTGTGTTGCCAGTTTACAGCGCCTTCCTCACTAAAATGTGAAGTAAATGTTTGTCTGATGCGAAGGACTTCTCTGCTGGCGTGGGCTGTCCCCAACCTTCTCACATCAGGTAATCTGCGGACACCAGCCTCCTCATGTCCTCAGTGATGACTATTGGTGGTATCTGTGCCCCTGATGAAGTTGTAGAACACGCATGTGGCTTTGACAGAGCTTGGCTGTTTCTGGGCCAACTCTGATCACTCTGCGGTACATGCACCATTGAGCTGATAAGATTCCGAAGGCATCTTCAACTACAAGCCTTGCGTGACTGAGGCGGTAATTAAAGAGTCTTTTCAGCTTTTTCCACCAAAACGGTTCCAGTGCTTAACTGGAGCCAGAGCCCGATTGGCACCAGTTCTTTGGTTTTCCACCGTTTGAAGCACCATTCCCAGGCTCTAAAAAGTGGAGCTATCGTGGCCCCAACTCCTACCTGGGCCAGTTCACATTGGTTACATCCACAGCCATGGTTAACTGACCAGCTTCAAAACATTACCGACCGCCATGTTGCATTCCAAACAGCCGAGCAAGCGATGGATTCCAAAACCAAACAGATTTGGAGCGAAGAGGAGACATTTCTTGGCTCTATGGACATGAGCAGAAGTACAAGATAAGCTGGAGGGGGCCACTCATGTGATGAACTTTTTTTGGGGACAGGCCAGCCAACCGGACCATCGTCACTGCAGTGGATTCGTCTGTACAACAACCTGCTCAAAGCACACTGATAAGTGTATTGTCTTTAAAATGCCAAAAGTTAAATATATATATTATATATATACATATACAGTATATCTGCTTTTATTGATATATAACAGCCAAAGTGCAGCTATATATAGTATACTAAAATACTACCGGTATAATATTTTCCGTTAGCTATGCTAACAAGCCAATAGTACTTTCACTAAGACCAAACATTTCTTCTTGCCATAAAGAAATGAACAGGCCGTCTCTGCTGACAAATGTATATCACTTGTATTGATATGTAACGGCCAAAGTGCGGATATTTTTTTTTTTTTTACTCACTCTTGTGGCTATACTATTTTTGGTTAGCTATGCTAACAAGCTAACAGTGTTTTTTTTTTCCACAATATCTTTATTGAACCTTTTTTTTTTTAACAAACATGATACAAGCAATCAAACACTAACACTAAAGTACTACAAAAAAAAAAAAATGCACTAAAAACACCAACAACCACCAACAAAATCAAGTCTTCAACAATGCTCCTCTGTTTAGTCTAGACAATCCAATACATAAGTATACATATTATGTTCACCAGTTTGGAATTTACAAGGTCCACACACATCATTCACCTTCTTCTTCAAGAGTTATGTTTAAATTTTTTACATAATCAATAAAAGGTCTCCATATATTCTCAAACACAATTTCCTTTGATTTCAGTATATATGTTATTCTTTCTAATGGAAGGTTTGTTAACATCTGTCTTAACCACTGAGTCACATCTGGTCTATGAGTCTTTTTCCATAATAGTGCAATACATTTTTTGGCATTAAGCAAACTGAGGTCTATGAATGTTCTTTCACTTTTATTAAAATTATGCTTTTCTGGGTACAGACCCAACAAAAACAGTTTAGGATTCAGTATGATTTGTTTTGAGATTATTTTTTCAATTGTTACCCTCACCTCTTCCCAAAACATTCTTATTAATCTACATTCCCATAAACAATGAAATAGGGTTCCTTTACTTTCCATGCATTTTGTGCATGTATCTGGTATATTTTTGTTATATCTATTTAACTCCTCCGGTGTAACATACATCCGCATTAACCATTTGAAATGTATCAATTTAAGGCGTGCATTTATTGATTTGGTTTGAGCTTCTGTACAAGCCAATTCCCATTGTTCCTCCGAAATTTCAATTTGCAGATCTTCTTTCCAGTAGTTTAATCTTTTCAGTGAATTTTCACTTGAAGATAGTGTCAATGAGTTATAAAACTCTGAAATAATACCCTTTCTTTTACTATCTTTCATCATCATTTTTTCCAAGGATGAATAAATAGGTCGAGTGAGAGCTTTATTTTGATTTGATCGAATAAAGTTTCTAAGTTGAAGATATTTAAAAAAATGTGTTCTATTGAGATTAAATTTGATCCTCAGCTCTTCAAAAGACATTATGTTGTCTGCACATGGCAAATATAAATCCTGAATCTTTTGTATCCCTTTTAAATTCCATACTTTAAATACAGCGTCCGCTCTCCCTGGTTTAAAATATTGATTACCCCATATTGGACTAAATTGTGACAATAACTGTGGTTCTTTTAAATAGTTTTTAGCTTCACACCATATTTTGATCATATGCTTTACAAATGGATTTTTAACTTGTTTTTGTAATTTTTTTGCCGAATCTGAGTATATGAATATGGGAAGAGGTAAAGGTAAATTGTATGATTCCATTTCAGTCCAGTGAGGGAGATCATTTGATGAAAAATAATATGTCATAGACCTCAGTTGTGCCGACCAATAATACAACATAAAATTTGGACATTTCAGACCTCCACGATCAAATGGTAAATATAATAAAGACAAACGTAATCTAGCCCTCCTGTTGTTCCATATAAATTCCACTAACTTTTTTTTTATTCTTGAGAATAGATCTAAAGGTGGTGATAAGGGAATGTATTGAAATAAATAAAGTATTTTAGGTAAAATATTACTTTTAAGTATATTGATTCTCCCGATCATCGACATTGGTAGTGACATCCATCTCTGAGTTAACTCATTGATATCTGACATTAAGGCTTCATAGTTGACGCTGGCGACTGATTCTAGCTTAGGCATAATTTGGATTCCTAAATATTTAAACTGATTTACAACATTGAATTGATTTACCTCAGGGGCTGGGTAATTTCTCTGGGTCTCATTTAGCATTAATATTGAAGATTTAGTTTTATTTATTTTATATCCTGATATTTCCCCAAAATTCTTTATTAAATTCAACAAGGTTGGAATTGATTTTTTTAGATTCGACATAAACAAAATTATATCATCGGCGTACAGGGAGATTTTATGTTCTGTTGGTCCAACTTTAATTCCATATATTTGTGAATGTAAACGTATCGCTATCGCTAAAGGTTCAATTGCCATAGTAAACAGTAAAGGTGAAAGTGGACAGCCTTGTCGACATCCTCTATTGATTTTTATTGGTTTTGAAATATTGTTATTTGTTAGGATTTCTGCTGTAGCATTATTGTATATTATTTGAACCCATTTTATGAAATTATTTCCAAGTCCAAACCTTTGTAGGACTTCAAAAAGAAAGGGCCATTCAACTCTATCAAAGGCCTTTTCGGCGTCCAATGATAGGAGAGCTGTATCCGGCGCTTCTTTATTAAAATAAATAATATTAAATAGTCTTCTTACATTATGGAAGCCTTGTCTACCCTTTATAAAGCCATTCTGATCTCGATTAATAATATTTGGTAAAATTTCTTGTATTCGTCTTGCTAAAATTTTACAGATTATCTTAAGGTCGGCGTTTAATAGGCTTATTGGTCTCATATTTTCACATTTATTAGAGGGCTTACCTGGTTTTGGCAGCAGTATAATTAAGGCATTATTTATGTATGATGGTAAATTATTATTTTGAAATGCTTCTAAAACCATTTCCAAAAAAGATTTTATTAATTTATTCTTAAATTTTTTATAAAGGTCAACTGGAAGACCATCTGGTCCTGCACTTTTTCCTGATTTCATATTATCAATGGCTAGCCCAACTTCTTCTTGACTAATTTTAGACTCCAATATCTCCCTGTTTTCATTTGGAATACACGGTATAGATAGTTCGTTCAAAAACCCATTTAGTTTTGTTAAATCAGGTTCATTTTTGGTATCATATAATTTTTCATAGTAATCTCTAAAGGCTCTATTAATTTCTAAAGGATCTATAACTACCTGTCCGTTACTTATAATACTGGTAATTGGTGTTTTAATTTCCAATTGTTTAATCTGCCATGCTAATAATTTTCCTGATTTTTCACCTTGTTCATAAAAAGATTGTTTCAATCTTAGAAGACTCGAGGCAGCTCTATTCGCTGATTTTTTGTCGTATTCAGCTCTCAAAATCAGTAATTCATTCTCCAACCTTGGGTCACTTCCTGCATACACTTTTTCCTGAAGACTTTTTATTTTATGTTCCAATTTAGCTCTCTCCTCTCGAGTCTTCTTAGATTTTGATCCTGTATAACTAATAATATGTCCCCTAATAAAAGCTTTGAAAGCCTCCCACTTTACACATGCTGATGTTTGTGTAGTATTGATGTCAAAGAACTCGTCTATCTGTTTTTCTATATACTTGACAAATTCCTCATCCTGAAGCCATTTATGCTGAAATTGCCATCTACCTGATTCCTTTGTCAATTTTTTATCTACATATATTAGACAACAGGGTGCATGATCAGAGATCACGATGTTATCATAAAAGCAGTTTTGAATCTTGGACCTTAATTCTGTGGAAATCAAAAAATAATCAATACGTGAGAATGTCTTGTAGGTACTGGAATAACAAGAATAGGCTTTAACTTGTGGTTTCATTTCTCTCCATATATCTAACAATCTCAATTCTTTCATAAAATGATTAATAGTCATCCTACATCCAATGTGCGTACAATCCAGTCCTGTTGATCTATCCACACCTGGATTCAATATACAATTAAAATCCCCTGCTATTATATGTTGCCCTGTAAGTGATGATAAGATGAGAAATAAATTAGCAAAGAACTTCTGATCATCTATATTGGGACCATATAAGTTCACAAGATTTATATTTTCTAATAGCAAAGAACCTTGAATGATTACATATCTTCCAAATTTGTCTCCAATTACATTTTTCACTTGAAAAGGAACTGATTTATGTATGAGAGTCATAACTCCCCTGGCTCGGGATGAAAATGAAGAGGTGAATACACTTCCCTGCCATCTACTCCTAATTCTTTTAACATCCTCCTCTATCAGATGAGTTTCTTGTAAAAACACAATTCTTGAACCCATGTCCTTTATTTTATTCATAACTTGTTTAAGTTTTTTTAAATTTTGTAGACCTCTGCAATTCCATGAAGTTAAATTAAGATTAACACTTTGGTCCATGATCAATAGAGAGTTTGGGATTACCTTAGAGTGTAAACATGCTCATACAGAGAACTAACTAACTAACTAACCTGCACTTATATAGCGCTTTTCTAGTCACAAAGACCACTCAAAGCGCTTTCATTAATACTAACCCTCTATTCTAAGGGCCTATAGGAAACAGATATCTAGGGACAATTTAGAACAGCCAATTAACCTAACATGCATGTTTTTGGCATGTGGGAGGAAACCGGAGAAATCCCGGAGTAAACCCACGCAACACGGGGAGAACATGCAAACTCCACACAGATCACTGTTGGTCGGGGGCTGGGATCGAACCCACGATCCCACAATCCCCCGGCCAAGGGTAAACTGTGCTGCCGCAGTGCTAACCACTGCGCCACCGTGCAGCCACCGTGCAGCCACCGTGCAGCCACCGTGTTTTTGCCAGAAGCAAAAACATGAGTGGTTGAACATTCATCCTACAAACTACACACAAACAAATTTCCCCTTCCCACACTTGTGGCAAACCCCCCAAAATCAAAAGAAAAATTCTGTCTCCCGATATAGCCATCGACCGTTCCACACCCACGGGGAACAGCCTAAGCCACTCCTTCTTCATCCTCCCAATCACCCTAACTCTACTGCTTTTAATGACGTAACATTAACTCTCCTCTGTAGTTTTCCAACTTAACTCCAAAATTTTTAACAACTTTGTACATCATAGTTTTTTTTTTTTTGTTTGTTTTGTTTTTGTTTTGTTTTTTTAATATATAATACAATCTATATTTTGTAAACTTACTATTTACTTCAAGTCAGTCAGATGCCTGTGCAAATGCTTAATTATTCTACCTTATATTTTGTTCATGCTTAGCTCCCACCAGTCTCTTCTTCTTCTTTGATCTTCTTGATGAACTCCTGCGCCTCCTCTGGGGTCTTGAAGATGTGGGTTCTGCCCTCATACGTGGTCAGCAGTCTCGCAGGATAGATTACACCATGACGAATCCCAAGGTTGCGCAGCTCCTTACGTACGGGATCAAACTGCTTCCTCAATTGCTGGATTCCTGTGGCCAAATCTGGGTAGAACCGCACCTGCTGGTCCTGGTGTTTAATCTCTCCTTTTTTAGCTCGTGCAGCGTTGAAGATCTTCATCCTGTCTCTGTTGCTAAGAAACTTCATAATTAAGGTCCTCGGCGGTCCCTTATCTCTCCGTGGGCCAATACGATGTGCTTTTTCCAGAACCACTGCTGATTGCAACTCCTCGCTGCCCAGCACCTCCGGAATCCACTTTTCCAGAAAGGAGCATACGTCCCGACCTTCTGATTCCTCTGGAAGACCCACCAGCCTCAAATTATTCTGTCTCGACCGAGATTCCAAATCCAAAATATTATCTTCCAGAGATTTTTTTTTTTTTTTTCCAAAGTGCGCACCTTTAATTGAAGACGGGTGACGTCATCTTCAGCACTAGCGAGACGGAGCTCCATCTGCGCCGTTCGTTCTACACAGTCACCCAATTCCTTTCTTATTCCTTCCAACGCTGTCATAATCCCATCAAATCTAGAGGAAAAGTCCGCTCTCATTGAACTCATGGCAGCCATCAGCGCATCTGCGCCATTCCCCGCAAATATCGCACCGCCGCCAGCCTCCTCCGCCATATATGGAGTTTTGTTTGCTGCGTCACAGACCTGAAAGTCCGTTAATTTGGACTGTTTCGGCGGCTCGCTTTTTCCTTTTCCTGGTTTTCCAGCCTTAGGCTTCGCCGACATATCCTCGCCCAAATGCTGGGATACGTTCTGTCCCAAATGAGAGAGTTATTTGCCGATTTTTTTTTTTCCAGGAGCAGAGCAGAGCGAGACACGTCCGTCCTACGTGGCAGCCATAACCGGAAGTCGCTAACAGTGTTTTTACCACGAACGTTTTTCCTCGCCATAAACAAATGCGCGTTTGAGAAACTAGAACAAAACTCTTAGTGTCTTACAGAATACTTTGTTAGATATCCAGTGCAAAATATCAGAATCAGAATCAGCTTTATTGGCCAAGTATGCACAACACATACAAGGAATTTGACTTTGGCTAAAATTTTGCTCTCGTTGTTCAGGTGGAGGATTTAAATAAGGATTCAATGACAACAGAGTATGTACAGTAAATTACAGTCTGTCCACGTTTCTATAAAAGGATGCAAATATATACAGGAATATATGCAGTTATTTACTCTGACTAACCACACTTTGCAGAAATATATGAAAAAATATACAGTCACAGTATTTCAATGTGAACTCAGATTCAGTGATATAATGTGAATGAAGTAAAAAGCAGTGTGAGAGTTATGTGCAATGTAATAATGGATGAAAAGTCATGAGTACAGCAACAGGTAGGACTAGGTGAATGTTAGGAGTTCATCAGAGTGATGGCTTGAGGAAAGAAACTGTTCCTGTGACAGGTGGTTTTGACCTTCAGTGATCTGTAACGACGACCAGAAGATAGAAGTTCAAACAGTTTGTGGCCGGGGTGTGATGGGTCAGCACAGATGTTTCCCGCCCGTTTCCTGGTTATGGACCGATATAAGTTCTCAATGGAGGGTAGGTCGGTACCAATGATCCTCTCCGCAGACTTAACGATCCGCTGCAGTCTGGTCTTGTCCTGTTTAGTGGCAGATCCAAACCAGACAGTGATGGAAAAGCAGAGGACAGATTGGATGATGGCGGTGTAGAAGACAACCAGCAGCTCCTGAGGCAAATCAAACTTCTTGAGTTGACGCAGAAAAAACAACCTCTGCTGGGCCTTTTTCCGGACAGTGTCTATATGGGAGGACCACTTCAGGTTCCGGGAGATTGTGGTACCCAGAAACTTGAAGGAGTCCACAGTGGACACTGTGCTGTTGAGGATGGTGAGTGGGGGGAATGAAGGGGGGTGTCGCCTGAAATCCACAGTCATCTCCACCGTTTTGGCTGGGTTAAGTTCAAGATGGTTCTGGCTGCACCAGAGGATCAGCTGCTCCACCTCCCGCCTGTATGCAGACTCATCATCATCCCGGATCAAACCGATGACTATGGTGTCGTCCGCAAACTTCAGGAGCTTCACCGAAGGGTCATCTGAGGTGCAGTCGTTGGAGTAGAGGGAGAAGAGCAGTGGGGAAAGGACACATCCTTGGGGGGCGCCAGTACTAATTTTTCGGGAGCTGGATGTAAATCTCCCTAGCTTCACCTGTTGCGACCTGTCAGTCAGAAAGCTGGAGATCCACTGGCAGGTGGAGGGGGGCACCTTGAGCTGGAGGAGTTTCTGATGAAGAATGCCTGGGATGATGGTGTTGAACGCTGAGCTGAAGTCGACAAACAGGATCCTGGCGTACATCCCTGGGGAGTCGAGGTGTTGCAGGATGTAGTGTAGTCCCATATTCACCGCATCATCCACTGACCTGTTTGACCGGTAGGCAAACCGCAGTGGGTCCATCAGGGGGCCTGTGATGACCTTCAGGTGGTTCAGCACCAATCTCTCCAAGGATTTCATGACCACAGAGGTCAGGGCAACAGGTCTGTAGTCGTTTAATCCTGTAACAGAGGGTTTCTTGGGAACTGGAATGATGATGGAGCGTTTGAAGCAGGAAGGCACTTCACGCAGCTCCAGTGATCTGTTAAAGATCCGAGTGAAGATGGGGGCCAACTCGTTGGAGCAGACTCTCAGGCAGGACGGAGACACACCATCAGGTCCTGCAGTCTTCTTGATCTTTTGTCTCTGAAAGACCCGGCGCACCTCCTCTTCACAGATCGTTAGTGCTGGTGGGAGGTCAGAGTGGAGGAGGGATGGAGTTCCTGGGGCTGCAGATAATCCTTTTGTGTGGGTGGGAGGTGAGAACTGTAGGTTCTTTTCAAACCTGCAGTAAAAGCTGCTTAGGTCGTTAGCCAGCTGGAGGTTTTCCACAGGGTGGGGGGATGGTCTCCTGTAGTTGGTGATATTCTGCAGGCCTCTCCAGACAGAAGCAGAGTTGTTGGCTGAGAAGTTTTTTTTGTAACTTCTCACTGTAGCTCCTCTTAGCAAGCCTGATCTCCTTCGTCAGCATGTTTCTGGCCCGCTTGTACAGAGTCCAGTCACCAGTCCTGTAGGCCTCCTCCTTGGTCTGACGTAGCTGCTTCAGTTTAGGAATGAACCAGGGTTTATTGTTGTTGTATGTGCAGAAGGTCTTGGTCTGCACACACATGTCCTCGCAGAAACAGATGTATGACGTCACAGTGTCAGTGAGTTCATTTAGGTTAATGGCTGCAGCTTCAAAAACACTCCAATCTGTACAGTCAAAGCAGGCTTGTAACTCCAGCTTTGATTCCTCAGTCCATTTCTTCACAGTCCTTACAACAGACTTGGAAGTTTTTAGTTTCTGTCTGTATGTTGGAATAAGATGGAGCACACAGTGGTCAAGAAAAACCCAGAGCTGCACGGGGGACGGCATGATAGGCGTTTCTTAAAACTGTGTAACAGTGGTCAAGTGTATTTGTGTCTCTGGTGAGACATTTAATATGCTGTCTGTATTTAGGAAGCTCATTTGTGAGATTAGCTCTATTGAAATCACCCAGAATGATAAGCAGAGAGTCTGGATGTTTTTCCTCCACGTCTGCTATCTGGTCAGCGAGGTGCTGCAGTGCCTCCGTTGTACAAGCAGCAGGCGGGATATAAATTCCGACCAGAATAAACGAGGAGAACTCTTGCGGTGAATAAAAGGGTTTACAGTTTATGAACAGTGACTCTAGGTTAGGGCTACAAAACTTCTTCAACACTGTGACATCAGTACACCAACCTTCGTTTATGTAGAAGCAGATTCCACCACCTTTAGTCTTTCCAGAGAATTCTCAGCTGCGATCAGCGCGAAACAGTTGGAATCCAGCATATTTTCAAACGGAAAATATGCCGGTTGTTCAGTATCAATGCGGTTTATTGTTGTCTCAAATGATGTTAGTGGCATCGCCATGTATCTTGAAATGCTCATTTGAGAGAAAACGAGAACAAAAATCTTAGTGTCTTACAGAATACTTTTTTATAAAGCTATCCAGTGCAAAATACGCTTTTTGTGGTATCAATACTGTGTATGAATGGGTGCTTTGCGTTGTATTATGGGAGATTTTTCTACCAAAGATGCTAGTAACGTTGTCATTTTTACTATTTTGGTAATATTTCCATAATTGGGCCATTTTTAAAAATTTCACTTGTGTTTGTGTGTTGTGTAACTATATTTCATCTAATCCTTCTCTTACTTTATTGCGCAGTAGCCTGGTGGAGCACCTACAGTTTCATTGTACTGTACAACTGTACAGTGACAATAAAGCCTATTCTATTCATATTCTTCTATTCCATAATCAGACATGTAAGCTTCGCTAATATTGATACTGAATAAAACTGCCTTCTATGTCTACACATTTAATGGAAGGCTTATGTTGGACACTGCACAAACAAATACTTTTTTTGTATTTACAGATTTCTTATACCTGGATGATGAGGGAGAACCAGCCAGACCTGTGGTGTCCAGCTGACCTTCACCAGCACCAAGCTTGTCCTCCTCCTGCTCTTCCTCTCCTCATCAGACCAGATTAGGTCATATGTTCAGATCATGACCCATTCACACAAAGGAAGAAGTGAATAAAACCAATTATACACTTGAATGTTGTGATGCCACTAACAGGAAATGGATGTTGAATAGACGCATTCAGTCTTGGCTTGACAATTCTTGCATTTTTCAGTGTGCAGTTATTTTATATTCCTTATTTTTGAACTTTAAAACAGGGAAACGAAAGTGGGACACAAACATGGACCTCCTTCTTGACTACCTGGAGAGGTCAGAGGAGAGACAGCAGGAGCAGAGCAGGAGGGAGGAGCAGCTGACCTCTGCTTTGCTGCAAAGCATCCAGAAGATGGAGGATAGTACCGATACTCTTGTTGGACTGATGGGACACGTTGTGTCTGTGCTTGAGGGACTGCAAACAAAGTAACTATCACAGCACTGATATTTTTGGCTGTGTATACATAATATTTCATATGTAGCAGTCTTAAGTTTTTGCACATTTTGTAAATAAAAGCTTTCTTTCCTTAAGTGTTTTTCTGCTTCTACATTAATTGTTATCCTCACACCAAACATATGCATGAAATGTAAAGCTATTTAGGGCAAACAATGCAAATCACTATAACATTGTAGTGGTGGAAAGTGAAAGTACAAATACTGAATTACTGCACTTGTTCATTTTTTCAGGTATTGGACAATATATCAGGTATTTGTGGACTTGCTCATATTTTTGACAACTTTTTTCACATTTTCTAAAGAACAAGCAGCAACAAACTTTAAATCTATGCACTTTTTCTGTGGAAAATGTTCCAAGTTGCCAGCTTCAAAAATGATAATGAGTTTATATTCTTTTGGTCTCAAGGAGACTGTGAGGTCCCCCCCCCCCCACACACACACTTTAAAGGAACACTTTTTAATCTGAGTAAGCTGAACTAGCCTGCCACAATTTCAATATCCAGCTTATTTTTTCCCATTAAAATCTGATGTGTTTTCAAAGTGTTCCCTTTATTTTTTTGAGCAGTATATTTAACGGCTAATATAAACCCATAACAATACGGTCCCTGGCAATCATTTTTTGGGCAGCTGATCACTATGTTATGTCATGTTATGCTGTTATGTCATGCTGTTATGTCATGTTATCCTGTTATGTCATGTTATGCATGACATAACAGGCGACCTCCATCTCGTAACGCGCAGTAATGCCACCTATTACAGAATTGACAACTATTACGTTTAAAAGTGTAGTCAATGCTCGCGCTACAGACTTGATCTAACAATGGCTGTTAACTGAAATACTGATAATTACCGGTCTCCTTAAACGTAGTCGCCGTTCTCTGCAATTAAGAATAAAACTGTTTTTGGATGGTAATACAGGTTTGGAATAATAAAAGCAGCGCTGCCAAAGAGACAACAAACTCCTCATGTTGACAAGCTAGCGCTGCTACTTCTTCTTCTGTGGTGTTCTGCAGGGTTGCATAAAGGCGCTTCACACTACGTAATGACATAGCCCTGACATAATCCCCCACTAGTTCCATATCGGTGGAAAACCAACTGGTTCTTATGAGGCACTACAGTTGAACTGGTTAAGCACTGGCACCAGCCCCAGAACCAAACTACCACTGGCTCTCATTTTGGTGGAAATAAGCCCTAACCTTGGGAGGCTATTGCCTGTAAATGGATGCATGAGGTTTCTGCATAGGGCGAAGGCCTCATCTGCCGCAAAAACATGTGGTAGTGGGCCTCTGGGGCAGCTCCTTGAATAATGGTGTTTGGCGGAAGGTCAAGGGTACATTCACGGAGTCCCACTCCAAATACAGAGTTCTGCAGTGATCCACCATAGCTTGTTCTGCCATACCCTCCAACGTCAACCACAAAAAGTGCAACAGACATCCACAACTGCCAACAGAACAATTGAAAATGATCCCTTGTAATTGTAGTACAAGGACCCTGTGTTACAAGGTACCTTGATAACGACATGTTTTCTGTCCATGGCACCTATGCAGTTTGGGAAATTCCACTGAATTTGGAAGCCAAGGGCAATAGCGGTGTGTGATACTGTAAGACTTGGTATCGATCCGATACCAAGTAAATACAGGGCCAGCATCGCTGATACCGATACTTTTAAATAATTAAGGTGGATGCATCATCAAATTACTAAATTTGAATGAATTTTCATGACTTTTAAGGGTTTTGTGATTTTTACTTTGGATTATTAATTAGTTAACAACCAGGACAGAATTTGGGCAAAGTTTAGAGGTAAACAGTAAATACTAGTAAATACTTGATTATATAATAAAACTTTTTGTTCAGAAACAACAGAGCAGTAACACAAGAGTTTTTCCTCCATACACCGTCATGTCTGGAGCTTTTGCTTAAATAAACAAACTGCACAAAATTATCACAAGAACAAATTAAATTCTTTTTTGATGTACACTGTTCAGAAACTTTAAGACAAAAATTAAATAAAATGTCTCCCTTCATTTGAAAATATAGCCACATGCGCTCCTCTTCCTCTCTGTCATTCTTCTGCTCCATCTCTGTGCGGCTCGTGTGTGCGCACACTGGCAGCCAGCGGCTGCTGTTTGCTGGCTTGTTTACCTAGCGCTGCTGAGTCACGTGATGGTAGTAAGGAGTAGCATCTAAACGCTGGTTGCCAACTGCCATAAAACCACAAGAAGAAGAGAAGCAAGGCGCGCCTGCTCCCTGCTGTAACACATACTGACAGAGTATCGATCTCATTCCACTGGTATTGATCAATATCAATACAAATTTTGGTATCGATGTTATCGATATTTGGATCAAGCCACCCACCACAAATGGGTAATTGCCTTCCAGTCATCCATGGTGGTTACCGGCATCACTATGGTCACCAAAGAGTCCCATACAGCTGCAATAACCACTTCAAAATTTTCCCCAATGTACAGACACCCACACAGTAATTACAGGAAACCAGTACTGGTTATTATCACAACATTAATCGTGCTTTAGGTATTACTTATAGACCAAAAATGCATTTATTCAGTAAAAACAACGCCCTAGAGTCAGTATACTGAATAATTTTATCATATGAAAACCAGTCAGTCAAAACCAACGGGGAGCAGCCACCACCGGCCAGAAGTGGCGTACACTCGTTGATTCCGGCTTTACCGCAGACGAGCAAACGTGTTCACCGCAGATGAGTAAACGTGTTCAGCACAATCGCACAAAGAAACAACTGTGGCAAGGCAAGATGTCCCTAACCATGACTGATAGGGCAGTGACTTGAAACTCACACATATCTGAGAAGGAATCATGACCAAAATTACCGGATTGAACTACTAGTATCATATTTGATACAGGGTTTCCTCTGGTAGCATTTCCGTGTGGTGGCCCACCGCCCTTGGAAGTATGCCGCCATGCCTATCATATATTAATTTAAGAAAAAAAATGAAAGAAATGCTCAGCAAGCGCAGACAAACAACGTGTGTGACTGTCATCCGCACGGAAGCGCCCCGCCCACCCAGTGCCAGCGTGACTGTTTTAGTATGCAGGCAGTGTCTCTCTGTAGCGTTGTTGTCCGAGAGAAGCATGAGCTTACTAAAGTACTTTAAATGCGGAAAAAAGTACAAGTATGTTAACAGTGGAGGCATTTACAGTGGTTTTAACCCACTGGTAAGTGGAACAACAATGAGGAGTCGCTTAGCTAACAGGTCTGGTTAGGCTTCATTGCAGGGAAAGGCAAGAGTGACTGATGAATCGCTGAGGATTTACTTCACCAGCTACTGCAATGTTAACTAATAATTTATGTTCATTATTATGTACCTGGCAAGTTAAGATGACCAAAATTCACCAAGTCAATGACTTTAATGCGTCAGCAGCCTTCAGACAACCTAAACGTGCCAACATTTGGATTTCAAAATAAGAGATTTTTCCTGCTGTCTGGTTGGTGAGATTTCTAAAAAACTATAAATATATAGAAATATTATAACAGAAATAACTGCATCTTTGATCATTTAAGTTAATTTATTTCTTTAAATATAATGTTAATAATTATATTTCTTTGAATTCAGAGTTAAAATTAGTGTTCTGTTCTGGCTCTACAAAATTATGGTCAAAAGTTTAAACTGCACAAGGAAAAAAGTAAAATTTTTGCCACATTCTGTTTCAAATTTATTTAAAAAACTAGTAATTTTATAATAATCTGCCTTTGTCCATCAGACAGGCCTCTTCACTGTGAAGTTTTAAAACTCCTCTTAAAACCCATTTTTATTCCCTGGCTTTTGACCCAGTTTGAGACATTGATTTTATTTGTTCTTATTGTTTCTATTGTATGACTGTTGTTTTGTTTGTGCTGTTTTGTTCTTTAGCTGTATTTTGTTGTTTTTATATTTTATTTATCACTGCTGTACAGCACTTTGTGTCAGCTGTCATTGTTTTTAAACAGCTCTATAAATAAAGATGGACTGGATTTTAAAAAAAAGATAAAAATTAGCCATAAAATAATCCAAATTTATAATAGTCTCAAATGTACAAGAAAAGTCATAATTTTACAAGAAAAAATTACAAATTTGAGGAAAATGGTTGCAAATTTAGATAAATTTACAGCGAAAAGTAGAAAACTATAAGAAGATTGTTATAAATTTTGGAGAAAAACCTCAAACCTTCAAGACTGAAGTCATTACTCAAGTTTTTAAGTGGGTGCTCTTTGTACCTTAACTAGAAATGCTTTGGTTGTCTGCTTTTAATATTAATTTCATAGCACTGCACACACACAAGTAAAATTTCTGGCTACTATACCCATCTCTGAATCAGAATCAGAATCAGAATCAGAATCAGGTTTATTGCCATTGTTCATGTAGTACACAAACTAGGAATTTGTCTCGGTACAATGCTGCAACATTAAACATGATAAGATAAGAGAAATAAACTATACATGTAATAAAGTGTAGGATAAGATTAAGTGATACTGGTCAACAGTTAAAATATATATTAGCCAGCAGCAGATACTGTGGAGAACTATATAGTGCAGTCGGTAATGCAGGAAGAAAACAGTGATGATTGACATGAGTCTGGTTGAGCTGCTGTACATGGTGCTCTGATCATATAATTTAAGTATGAATGAGTAAAATAATATTATGGATGTTTTTTTCCCCCTTCCCTTTCCTTTTCTGTCAATGGAAAAAAAGAAACACTAGAATAAAAACACAAAAAATACACATTTTTGCCATTTACGCAAACCATGAAAAAAAAAAAAAAACCTGCGGGACAAAACATGACTATTTTCTAACTTGTTTGTATACCACCATAGAGACAGAACCTGAATTAGACAGGGCTCAGAGAGGGCAAGATGAGACAGAAGAGAGGAGCCAAGGAGAGGAAAGTGTTCAGGCAGAGGGTCCAGGAGAGGTGAGAGCAGAGGGAAGAGAGAAGGATGACACCAGTAAAAAGTCCAAACACAGGCCGTCTGGGTGGGACCCCAACTGGCCCAATATGCCAACATTCAAGCCTTGGTTGTATAATACTTCAAATGGTAAGTTCCATTTGTAATACTGCTGTGCAAAATTTTAAAAAAATAAATAAATAAAAAATAGTGTAAAATTAACATATTCCGGTTACAATCATGGCATGTGTTTTCTGCCCCCCCCCCACACGAAAAATATGTCGCCACCACGCCAAGGTCTTTAAGCTAGAAGAAACACTGTGATCCTTTGAAATAGCTTTTGTTTAAAATTCACTACAGCTACCCTTTAAATGCAATCATGTAGAATGAATCCCCTGTAGCCATGTATCTGCAACGCCTGAAAATATTTTGTCTGGTAAGAGAAACTTTATGGATAAACCATCCTGTAATATACATTTTGATCCAAACATTTCAATAATGCTATTTTTGTGGATGTTGTTTTAATTGGTATGTGATTATGGTGCATTTTTACTTCTCTACAGACATCAACAATAAACCGTATGTCACTGACTTTGGAGTAAGCAGAACACAGTCCCTATTGTTTTCTCCGGTGGGTGGATTTGGCTCAGTTTTGAGGATGTTGATGGTCTAGAATACAAGTACAGGAAGGAATCAGATATACAAGTAAGCTGAACTTGAAAGTGTTGATTTAAATGTAAATGTAAATGATAATGGTATTTTGGTCCATGACCACTATGAATTTGGATTTCTCAAAAATAATAACAGATTATGCCATGTTAAATTGTCCTGCAAGTCAATATTCAGACCAACTTATTTTATCATTCTTATTATTCATTATGTACAGTTTTGCTAGTTAACTACCAATAGTTTACCACAAAGAGCTGTCTTGGTGGCTGTTAGTGAACATTATTTTAAATTTTAAATCTATTACATTTCAGGTAGGAGGGTGCTTGGTGCACTACATCCTGAGTGATGGGCAACATCCCTATCAAACCAGGAACACCCTACTCCAGTGATCCAGTTGGGCTATGTCCAAATGTCAGAACAGGCAACTTCACTCCTCAAATTGAAGAAAAATGGATGAGAAAAAAAAAGACATTATTACCAGAGTGCTGAGTAGACCTTTTGAAGAACATCCCACCATTGAAGAATGCCTTCAGGCTGTCATATGCAAGTGTCAAGACTAACACAATCCTCACCCCACAGATAAAGAATATTCCAGAACTTTTATGTGTGATTATATAAGATTTCATGGATTGAAAAACTTATCTTAAATTGCCTCTGTGGAAATGAAAAACACTATTTTTTATGTTTTCACAGGCTTCACACATCAATCTGATTGCACTGGGACCACAAACAACTCTGGCAATGAGAATAAGCATAAAATATGCACTTGTTTTCAAGTAGGGTTGTGTAATCTCAAGTTTATTTACTGTAAGACAAAGATTTTTCCATAGCAGAGAATTTGTCCCTTTTGATACCAAGGAATAAATCTATTCAATAGAGAACTAGAAAAGCACTCGGAGAGCGCAGACCTCCGCCAAGTGGCACAGTTACCCCCATAGAGTGTTTGTGTGTACGTTTTCAGATCCCCTGAGCATGAAAAGATATGAGTAGCAATTGGATTCACAATGATTATTTGTTTATTTGACATGGACAGTGCAATAAACAGACAATTAATGAATGACAATCAATGTGATAGTGATAGGATTAGTGGTTCAGTAGTGTAAAATGGGGCTATAAGGGACGGCGGGTTAATAAGGGACACTTTTGTGGGAAATGTTTTAAATGTAATTCTGCTTTTTTTATTTTGAGCAGGACGCTGAGTTGTGTTGTTATTGTCAAATATCCATGAATCCTTCATCAAATCTAGGCGGAAGCAAAATTAAAAAGGCAGAATTACATTTAGAAAAGTGTCCCATATTACCCCGCCGTCCCTTATAGCCCCGTTTTACGGTTGTAAAAGCATTGCCTCCTTGGCGGAGGTAATAAACTGAAGTGTTGGTGTGTCCATCTCCTCCACTGACGGATGCAGATTGGTTAGACAGGTTGCCGTGGGTTTTATATTATATTGGGGTTGCGCTCCGCGGCAAAACAGAATTTAGAGTCTTCCCCGGCAGAGAGGTCGTTTTTACGCAGCGCCTATAGCTGGGCGGGGAATTTGTGGCAAATAATGGGGCGGCGGACAGGTGTCCGTGTCAGGTTTTGCAGCGTGGCGCAAAAGCAGGCACGCTGGCGGGCCCAGGGCAGCAGTGTTTTCCGCGTGCTTTTGTGCCTAAAACATTGAAGAACGCGGAGTTTGTGTTGGTCAGACACGACGACCAGCGCAATGTGCGCAGCGCCTATGGCTGCCACAGGCACGCTGGGGGTCCGAGGCCAGCAGTGTTTTCCGCATGCTTTTGTGGCTA
This sequence comes from Pholidichthys leucotaenia, assembly GCA_020510985.1. Lineage (NCBI taxonomy): Eukaryota > Metazoa > Chordata > Actinopteri > Cichliformes > Pholidichthyidae > Pholidichthys > Pholidichthys leucotaenia. The sequence goes on from CM035840.1 coordinate 190,365,681, forward strand.
AAACGTTGAAGAAGGCGGAGTTTGTGTTGGTCAGACAGGACGCCCAGCGGCCTCCATTGCGCCTGCGCACATGTTGAAAATGGCCCTATGTCACAGTGTTGAAAAATGCTTTAAAAAAATTCCTGTATCCAGACGGTGAACCGGATCACCCCCAAAATTTAATCAGTTCTTCCTTGTACCATTTCCAACAACGCCTGAGAGTTTCATGCAAATCCGTCCAAGACTTTTTGAGTTATCTTGCTAACCAACAGACAGACAGACAAACAGACAAACACACAAACCCTGGCAAAAACATAACCTCCTCCTGGCCTTTTCGGCCTGGCGGAGGTAATAAAGAGAGTTGGCTGATAAGATGAGAAGAGAAAGGTAGATATACTGTGTGTTCAAGAAACCAGATGGAAGGGCAGCAAGGCTAGGAGCACTGGAGGTGGATTTAAACTGTTCTACCAGGGTGTAGATGGGAAGAGAAATGGAGGAGTAATGTTGAAAGAAGAGTATGTGAAGAGTGTTCAGGAAGTAAAGAGGGAGTCAGACAGAATCATGAGTTTGAAGCTAGAAGTCAGAGGTGTGATGTTGAATGTTGTCAATGCGTATGCCTCACAAGTTGGATGTCAGGTAGAAGAGAAAGAGGAATTGTGGAGTAAGTTGGATGAAGTGGCAGAGAGTCTTCACGGGGGGACAGAGTGGTGATTGGAGTGGACTTCAATGGACATGTAGGTGAAGGAAACAGATGATGAGGAGGTCCTGAGTATGTATGGTCTCAAGGAGAGAAATGTGGAAAGACAGATGGTTGTGGATTTTGCTAGAAGGATGGAAATAGCTGTGGTGAACACATACTTCAAGAAGAGAGAGGAACATAAGGTGACTTACAAGAGTGTAGGAAGGTGCACACAGGTGGACTACATTTATGCAGAAGGAGAAATCTGAAAGAGAAAGGAGACTGCAAGGTGGTGACAGGGGAGAACGTAGCTAGACAGCATTGGATGGTAGTCTGTAGGATGACTTTGGAGAGCAAGAAGAGGAAGAGAGTGAAGGCAGAGCCAAAGATTAAGTGGGGGAAGTTACAGAAGGAAGAAGGTCACACAGAGCTCAGGAAGGAGTTGATACAGGCTCTGGGTGGCAGGGAAGAATTACCAGATGACTGGGAAAGTACAGCAAAAGTATTGAGGGAAAGAGGTAGAAAGGTATCTGGTGTATCCAGTGGACAGAGGAAGGAAGACAAGGAGACGGTGGTGGAATGAGGAGGTACAGGAAAGTAATCAAAGGAAGAGGTTTGCAAAGAAAAAGTGGGATAGTCAGGGAGATGAAGAAAGTAGACAGGAGTATTTGGAATCTAGGCGCATGGCAAAGAGAGAGGTGGCCAAGGCAAAGGAAAAGGCAAAGAGTGAGTTATACGACAGGCTAAACACTAAGAAAGGAGAAAAGGACTTATTGATTAGCTAGACAGAGAGATCAAGCTGGAAAGGATGTACAGCAGGTTAGGCTGATTAAGGACAGAAATGGTAATGTACTAATGATGAGAGTGTGTTGAGAAGGTGGAAGGAGTACTTTGATGAATGAATAAAGAATAAAGAAAATATGAATAAAGATGAATAAAGAAAATATCAAGATGGAGAGATTGGACCCAATCACTGGACCTAAGTTTTAAATATTTAATGAGCGCTGGTCACACAGACACTGCTCAAGGGCTTTGACAGAAACTAATAAATGCAGCTCAGAAGCACAACACAAAATCCAGGCAAAACACAGGCAAGAACAGGCAGGCAGAAGTGTGTAATCACACCAGTATGAAACAAAAAACCCGAACCGAACAGAAGTGAAAACAGACCTTAAATAACCACTGGGAAAATTAACACAACAGGTGGAGAAATCAATGATTACAGCCAGCTGACACATGAGGCAAGAGGGAATGACAGGAGGGCACGGGGCTCAACACACACACACACACACACACACACACACACACACACAGAGGGAGACAAAACATACGCAGAGGATCAAGGGAGACATGGCCATGACAAACAATGACAGCAGTGAATCCACATCATAAATACTCATAATAATGATAATCACAGAACTAACAGAGTAATGAATCTAAAAAACAATAACAAATGCAGAAAATACAAGATAACACACGTCGAGGATGTGGATTGAGTCCATGCTCTACAGAAACACAAAATATGAACCAAAATGAGGACATGAGACCCAACCCCACACCCTGACAGAAAATGAGAGAGAGGAGGATGGATGAAGGAAAGCTGGTGAACAAGGAAGTCCTGAGGATTAGCAAGGCAGAATTGAGGGCAGCTTTGAAGAGGATAAAGAATGGAAAGGCCAGATGACATACGTACCAAGAGAGGTATGGAGATGTTTAGGAAACATGGCAGTGGACTTTTTAACCAGATTGTTTCATACCATCTTGGAGAATGAGCGGATGCCTGAGGAGTAGAGAAGTGTTTTGGTACCAGTTTTCAAGAACAAAGGTGATATTCAGAGCTGTAGAAACTACAGAGACAAAGTTGATCAGCCACACTATAAAGATATGGGAAAGAGCTGTTGAAGCCAAGTTAAGAGTAGAGGTGACAATCAGTGAGCAGCAGCACAGTTTCATGCCAAGAAAGAGTACTACAGATGCAATGTTTGCTTTAAAAGTGTTGATGGAGAAGTATAGAGAAGGTCAGGAGTTGCACTGTGTCTTTGTGGATCTAGAGAAACAGGGATGGCAACAAGAAATTCTGATTTCAGCTGAAATCTAATTTGGTCGATTGACTTATGGGGGGGCCGGGGGGCACAGCCCCCCTGAAGCTGCGAGGTTTTCAGTAAAACAGAAGTAATTTAGACTGAAAAAAATGATTAAAAAAAATGAAATACTAGACTTGGATAAATCATTAAATTTAATGAAGTTAACTTACTTTTTCTTCAATGTTGTCTCACTGTCTTTAGTCCAACATATTTAACAGTTCTATAAGAGTTTATTACACTATTTACACTGGTCACCAAGTCACTTCTAATGTGAAACTTTGTTCCTTTTGGCAGCAAGCTGTGTCAGTCTCTGAACTTTGAACTTCATCTCCTTTTCTGGTTTCTTCAGAAACTGTCCGAGTGTTTCTTTTACCTCGTCGAACTTTGAGCCAATTTTCACCTTTACCGTCACTTTTCTCTCAAGCCAATTCCATCGCAACTTATTTCTGACACTTTTGTCTATTTCTAGCACTGATGACTCCTGATCCTTCGATAAAAATCTCATAATTCCGCTGAAAACAATACCGAAAGCTCAGAATTCCAACACAAACCAGGGATGTGATTTGGGGTTGGGGAAATTATCTGAAAATTTAGCAGGGGGTATGGCGGATGCAGTCCCCCAGCGGGGTCCGGGGCAGAGCCCCGGGGGGGGGGCACAAAGCCCCCCCCGAAGCGCCTGGGTCTTTATGATTTTTAGGTACCAGAACTGTGCTTAAATGACATAAAACAAACAGCTGAATGCCACTTATTACTGTATAATATTGACTTATGTTCCAAGAAGATAGCATTCCTAAAATATTCCAACAAGCATTATCCATCACATGCTTTAACACTTGATCAAATCAAAATCAGTTAATTTTATCTATTCCATAATAGAAATAAAATTCATTCATACCATTACTTTTTATAATTTCAGCATTCCTTTCAGATCACCAGTTTCAATCTCCATTGAGTCTTGAGCAGTTCATTTTGCACACTCACTGATGTAGCCAAGTCTTAGAAATATTCAAAAGTTATGAGTCAATGTCCACTGTGCACTGTCAATTTCAAACTGTTTGGAATCATAAAAGTAATCTAACTAAATTGTTTTGCTATTTTTTCTTCTCAACATCAATGTCAGGGCACTGCGGGAGTTTTGGGGGATGGTTAACTTTTATAACCCGCGCAGCCCAGCTCATTACAGCCGTTGTACGCCACACTCAAGAAACGGAAACCGGCGGACAGAGTCGACTGGACTCCTGAGAGGAAGCAGGTGTTCTCTGAGGTTAAAACAGCTCTGGCAAATGCTGCACTACTGGCGCACCCAGACCCGGTGGCTTGGATAGCGCTCACTACCGACGCCTCGGACATGGGCATAGCGGATGTCGTGGAGCAATGTGTTGCCGGTTCTTGGCAGCCGCTCACCTTTTTTTAGCAGGTCTTTGCACGACAGTGAGCGTAAATACAGCGTGTTCGACAGAGAGTTACTGGCTCTCCACCTGGCCATACGCCACTTCCAGTTCTGGTTGAAAGGGTGCACCTTCACTGCGTTCATGGACCACAAGCCGCTAACGTACTTAACGTACTTTTGTAGCGCCCATAATGGTAACATTATGTAGCTCACATATTTCACTGCAGAGACCCAAGCATAGAAGGACTTTTAGCTTGCGGTGTGTATTGACATCACGCCTCAGATGGACAATGAGTCTGGACCACCTGCGGACTTGGGAGGAAGTCAGAGGATCTGGAGCAAGAGCCTGAAAGGACTGTCTGATCTCCTGGGGTCAGACAGAAGAGCAAAGAGGACTTTGAAGTGATTAAGTGTAAATAGAAGGATTTGACTTGATTGTGTGATTCTGTGTTTGATGTGTGGGTATAAATGTATGTGGGTTTACCACAGCTCTTCCTCTTTTTTCCTGACAGAGAGAGAGAGCTGGGGACTTGAGATGAATAAACCATACTGAGAAATTATCCAGTCTCATCATTTCATGATCCCCACATTGGTGACCAAGACGTACGATGCCGGGAGAACGTTACCCTGACCCGGACTCACCAGAGACCGACCGCACGAGCACAGGCTCGATTAAGCGCCCTGAGTTCTGGCAAGACGACCCGCACTCATGGTTCCAACACGCAGAATCGCGGTTCGTGCTCGGGGAAATATCTGCAGATGACACCAAGTTTCATAATGTCATCGCAAGACTCGACAGCCGCACAGCTCGATGTGTGCGGAGCCTGGTGCAGCAGCCGCCCGCTGCTGGCAAGTACGACGCGCTGAAAGCCGCCCTCATCGAGAGTTTTGTGCCATCAGCTGAGGTGAGGGCCAGGCAGCTTCTGGACCTGCGCGACAGAGGAGGACGCAGAGCGACCGACCTCATGGAGGACATGCTGCAGCTGATCGGGACAGACAACGATGCGTTTCTGTTCAAACACATCTTCTTGAGGACCCTTCCAGCACACGAGAGGTACCCTGTCTGGCATGAGGTGTGTGAGCCAGCAAGACTTCCGCGCGCTGGCCAGGGAAGCGCAGCGGCTCCTCGACGCCTGCGATGAGCAGGAGACTTCCGTGGCAGCAGCAGACCTCGGCGCGGCGGCCGGGGGCAGTGAGGAGCCAGAGGCAGCAGAAGCAACCCCAGCGATGACGGCAGCAGCGCGGTCCCGAGGCAGAGGAGGGGACGGCCTCTGTTTTTACCATCGACGCTTCGCTGAGAAGGCGCACAGATGCATCCCGCCGTGCAGTTTCAAGAAACAGGGAAATGCCCGGGCCAGGGGGTCGTTAGCAGCTTCGACTCTCAGTGAACAGAACAAGCTGCTTTATCTAACAGACGCGGGCTCCGGGCGGCAATTCCTCGTGGACACCGGAGCCCAGAGGAGTTTCATCACCGCGACTTATGCGGATCGTGTGGCGGGGCCCCGCGGAGACGGAGCAACGGCGGCGAATGGCTCGTCGATCAAAATGTTCGGGGAAAGGACTCTACGCCTGTCCTTGCACGGCCGCACCTATGAATGGACCTTCATAGTAGCGGCGGTGAGTTTCAACATGTTAGGCGCTGACTTTTTGTGCTCACATGGCTCGTTAGTGGATCTGGTTAATAGACGCCTAGTAAATGCACTCTCCTTTTGTTCTATCCCTTGTGCAGCTCGAGTGTCCCCGCCGCCAGTACAGACCAACGTCGCCACAGCAGGCGGTAAGTTTCACACTCTTCTAACCCAGTTCCCAGCACTCACAGTTCCCACGTTTTCAGCTAAGGTTGCAAAGCACGGGGTGGAACACTTTATCACCACAAGTGGCTCACCAGTTTTTGCGAAAGCTCGGCGCTTGGATGCAGCTAAGCTCTCCATTGCGCGCGAGGAGTTCGCCAACCTGGAAAGGTTGGGCATAATTTGCCGCTCGAAGAGCGCCTGGGCCTCCCCGCTGCATATGGTGCCTAAGGCTGACGGCTTGTGGAGACCTTGTGGTGATTACCGCAGGTTAAACAATGCCACAGGGCAGGACCGCTACCCAATCCCGCATACCCAGGATTTTTCAGTGCACTTAGCGAAGGCGCGCATTTTTTCTAAAATAGACCTGGTCCGCGGTTATCATCAGGTCCCGGTTCGACCAGAGGACATTCCCAAAACAGCGGTAATAACCCCGTTCGGACTTTTTGAATTTTTACGCATGCCTTTTGGCCTTAAAGGCGCCGCACAAACTTTCCAACGAATGATGGATGCCGTGTTGTGCGACCTCCCTTTCGTTTTTGTCTACTTGGACGATATTTTAGTTGCCAGTGCCTCCGAGGAGGAACACGAAAAACACCTCACCACGGTTTTTCAGAGGTTGGGAACGCACGGGTTGATAATCAACCCAGCCAAGTGCCATTTTGGCATAGCGCAAATCGATTTTTTAGGACACCGCGTCTTCCCAGAGGGAGCAATCCCTCTGCCGGCCAAAGTACGCGCAGTGGCAGAGTTTCCCCAGCCACAAACGGTCAAAGCGTTGCAAGAGTTTTTAGGAATGGTAAATTTTTATAACCGTTTCATACCCCACGCAGCGCAGCTTATGCAACCGTTATACGCCGCGCTTAAAAAGCAGAAGCCCTCCAATGCGATCGAGTGGTCCCGGGAGCGGGAGCGCGCATTCACAGAGGTTAAAAAAGCACTGGCAGACGCAGCGCTGCTGGCTCACCCAGACCCATCAGCCCGCATAGCGCTAACCACCGACGCGTCAGATGTGGCCATAGGGGCCGTTGTAGAGCAGCAAGTCGCCGGGGTTTGGCAACCGCTCGCTTTTTTCAGCAGGTCCTTGCGCGATGCTGAGCGGAAATACAGCGCGTTTGACAGGGAGCTGCTAGCGCTCCACCTGGCCATTCACCATTTCCAGTTCTGGCTGGAGGGGCGACGTTTCACCGCGTTTGTCGACCACAAACCGCTCACTTTTGCAATGTCCAAAATTTCAGAACCGTGGTCAGGACGGCAGCAGAGACAGCTGGCCGCTATTTCGGAATTTACCATCGATATTCAGCACGTAGCCGGTAAACTCAACGTAGTAGCGGACTGTCTCTCACGCGCGGTAACAGCGCTTGTCCGCGCGTAAGCGGGTTGTACTACCGCAGACGTGGGGCGGGGTGACAGCGCGGACGCGCACGCGGCCCCTGTTCACGTGGGGATAGATTATGCAGCCATGGCAGCGGAGTAGAGCGGAGACGCAGACGTGCGCGCGCTCCTGTCTGGACCAACAGGGTTAAGGCTGGAGAGCAAAAGTTTACAAACCGGTTCACCCCCTCTAATCTGCGACGTATCCACCGGGCGACCGCGGCCGGTACGCCGTCGAGTTTTTGACGCGGTGCACTCCCTGGAGCACCCGGGAGTACGCGCTTCGGTGAAAATGGTAGCGGAGAAGTTTGTTTGGCCGAGCCTGCGCAAGCACGTGAAAGAGTGGGCGAAAGCCTGCATGGCTTGCCAGCGGGCCAAAGTCCACAAGCACACGAAGGCCCCTTTAGAACCGTTCCACATTCCGGCTAAGAGATTCGATCATGTGCACGTAGACCTAGTGGGCCCCCTGCCGCCGTCACAAGGGTTCACACATCTCTTGACAATGGTGGACCGAACCACACGTTGGCCGGTAGTGGTCCCGTTAACGTCGACCACAGCGGCAGAGGTGGCTCGCGCTTTTTTAACAGCCTGGGTAGCGCGGTTCGGGGTTCCGTCGGATATTACGTCCGATAGGGGACCTCAATTTGTGTCGAAGCTGTGGTCAGCAATGGCCAGCGGCTTAGGAGCGGCAGTCCACCGCACTACCGCTTATCACCCCCAGGCCAACGGTTTATGCGAGCGTTTTCACAGGTCTTTGAAGGCAGCCCTCAGAGCGTCGCTCACAGATGCAGATTGGGTAAACAAACTACCATGGGTTTTATTGGGGTTGCGTTTGGCACCCAAAGAGGACTTAGATGCCTCACCCGCAGCATTGGTTTTTGCGCAACCTCTCAGGCTGCCCGGCGAGTTCCTACCAGCCCATGCGGCACCAGGGCGCCCCCCGGTGTGGGGGCCTCTGTTTTGCACGGGAGCAGAAATGCTCCCGGGCCCCGCTCATCACACTTTTCCGCGTGTTTTTGTTCCCAAGGCTTTACAAAACGCTGAATTTGTTTTTGTCAGGCACGACGCTCAGCGACACAGTCTCCGCCCACCATATGACGGTCCATTTCGAGTGCTGGAAACCGGGGAGAAATATTTTGTGCTAGATTTGGGGAGCAGGAAAGAAACAATCAGTATTGATAGATTAAAGCCTGCCTTTGTGTTGCACGACGAGTCTGTACGACCTGCGAGGACGCCTCGACGCGGCAGACCACCCAGGGAACGGCCCCTGGAGCCCCCGCAGGGGACAAGTAACCTTTCTCCCTCTCATTCCACAGATTCGCCGCAGGACAGCACAACACAGGCTGTGAAACCTGCGTACAGCAAGTTTGGGAGGAGGTTGAAGCCCAGACTACGGGCAGAGTGATGTGTGTTTCGATCAAACTGTGTAGGCCGTGCTGTAAATTCCGCAGGTGGGGGGTGACATATGCTGTATTGCCATTAGGATACGGTTATCGGGTGTGTCCATTCTTTGGCGTTTGGGGGGGGAGTGATGTAGCGCCCATAATGGTAACATTATGTAGCTCACATATTTCATTGCAGAGACCCAAGCATAGAAGGACTTTTAGCTTGCGGTGTGTATTGACATCACGCCTCAGATGGACAATGAGTCTGGACCACCTGCAGACTTGGGAGGAAGTCAGAGGATCTGGAGCGAGAGCCTGAAAGGACTGTCTGATCTCCTGGGGTCAGACAGAAGAGCAAAGAGGACTTTGAAGTGATTAAGTGTAAATAGAAGGATTTGACTTGATTGTGTGATTCTGTGTTTGATGTGTGGGTATAAATGTATGTGGGTTTACCGCAGCTCTTCCTCTTTTTTCCTGACAGAGAGAGAGAGCTGGGGACTTGAGATGAATAAACCATACTGAGAAATTATCCAGTCTCATCATTTCATGATCCCCACACTTTATCTTCCTGGAAGATAAAATAAAGCGGAATTCAGCGAATTAGCGGAAAAATCACATCCCTGGGAACACGCCGCCATGAATTTTTGACAAAGCATACAACGAGCCATTTGATTGGTCCAATCATTTGCAACTATCCAATCGCAGGGCTGTTTACAATACAGCAGTAGCTTGAGTACAAAACATCCGGGTTATCGCGGGAGACTTGACCCGGGGAAGCATCAAGCGCTTATGTAATCGTGTTGATTTTCGCTAAAATCGGTAACAATAAGGTACCTTACCCCCACTAAAATTTTCTCAACGGATTTAGACGATTCACAGAAATGATCAATTTGAAAATAAATCGGCGGAAATCCACGGATCGGTGGAAAATTGCCATCCCTGGAGAAAGCATATGATGGGGTGCCAAGAGAAAAAGTGTGGTACTGTATGAGGAAGTCAGGAGTGGCAGCGAAGTATGTGAGGGTGGTGCAGGACATGTATGAGGACAGCGAGATGGTGGTGAGGTGCGCTGTAGGAATGACGGATAGATTCAAGGTGGGGGTGGGATTACATCAGGGATTGGCTCTGAGCCCCTTCTTGTTTTCCATGGTGATGGACAGGCTGACAGACAAGGTTAGGCAGGAGTCTCCATGGACCATGATGTTTGCAGACGACACTGTGATCTATATGTGAGAATAGGGAGCAGGTGCAAGAGAACCTGGAGAGGTGGAGGTATGCTCTGGAGAGAAGAGGAATGAAAGTCAGTAGAAGCAAGACAGAATACATGAGTGTGAATGAGAGGGAGGCAGGTGCAACGGTGAAGATAAGATAAGATAAGCCTTTATTAGTCCCACAACGGGGAAATTCCAGGATTGCAACAGCACAGGGATAGCAACACTCAGAGCAACAATCAGAAGGCAAGAAAAAAAAAAAAAAAAAAAAAAAAGGCAAGCAAGCAAGACCAGCTAATATACATACAGTATGTACATATTACTATAAATAATACACACAGACACACAGTGTAGAGCATTGTAGCTGGATGGGATAAATATATGAGTTTATAAACACACAGTACGGAGCATTGCAGCTAGATGGAATAAATATGTAAATATATAAACACAGTGCGGAGCAATGTAGCTAGATGGAATAATATGTAGATATATAAACACACAGTACGGAGCATTGCAGCTAGGTGGAAAAAATATGTAAATATATAAACACACAGTGCGGAGCAATGTAGCTAGATGGAATAATATGTAGATATATAAACACAGTGCGGAGCATTGTAGCTAGATGGAATGAATATATAGATATATAAATATAAACATAAACATAAACACACCCAGTGCGGACCATTGTAGCTAGATGGAATAAATATGTAAATGTATAAACACACACAGTGCAGAGCACTGTTGCTAGATGGGATGAAACAGCACAACCGTCTACTTAGTTATCCTACATGGTATGATTATGTGCCATACATATTCTCACCCTCCGTAGCTACCGGTATTTTCCTAGTTGTATGCCGGAGGGGACCATTGTGTAAGTCTATTGCATCTTTTGCATTCAAAAAACTATTAGGTTGTTACGTCTTTTTGCTATCTCTGCGAGCAGCCGTGCTTAGGTTGTACAGTCTGACAGCCGTTGGTAGGAAGGACCTGCGAAACCTCTCGGTTGTGCACCTGGGATGATGTAGTCTGCTGCTAAATGAGCTCCTCAGTGCATTCAGTATGTCCTGCATAGGGTGGAACTCATACTCCAGCAGAGATGACAGTTTAGCCACCGTCCTTCTCTCTCCTATCTCCTCCACCGGATCAAGGCGCTGCCCCAGGACGGAGCTAGCTTTCTTGATCAGTTTGTTCAGTCTCTTCCTATCGGCTGCAGTAATGCCACTGCCCCAGCAGACCACTCCAAAAGTGATGGCTGATGCCACCACCGTGTCGTAGAATGTCTTCAGCAGCGCCCCTTGTACACCAAAAGACCTGAGTCTCCTCAGTAGGAACAGCCTGCGCTGTCCCTTCTTGTAGAGTGCATCAGTATTGTGTGACCAGTCTAGTTTATTGTTCAGATGAACACCCAGGTACTTGTAGGATGTCACCATCTCAATGTCTGTTCCCTGTATATTTACTGGTGCTGTGAGGGGTTGTCCTTGCCTGCGGCAGTCCACCACCAGCTCCTTAGTTTTCCTCGCGTTGATCTGGAGGCAGTTCCGATGGCACCAGTCCACGAAGTCCTGGATAAGCCCTCTGTACTCAGCTTCATCTCCATTGGAGATGAGGCCAACGACCGCAGAGTCATCAGAGAACTTCTGTAGATGGCAGTGTGTTGTGTTGTGTGAGAAGTCCGCAGTATAAAGAGTGAACAGGAAGGGAGCCAACACCGTTCCCTGGGGGACCCCCGTGCTACTGATGATCGTGTAGGACACACAGTCCCGGGTTCTCACAAACTGAGGCCGGTTCGTGAGGTAGTCCAGGATCCATGATGACAGGTGCTGGTCCACCCCTGCACGCAGCAGCTTGTCCTTCAGGATCATCGGTTGGATGGTGTTGAAAGCACTGGAGAAGTCAAAGAACATGATCCTCACCACATTCCCGGGCTTCTCCAGGTGGGACAGAGAACGGTGAAGGAGGAAGATCACCGCATCTTCCACCCCAATGCCATGCTGGTAGGCGAACTGGAGTGGAAGATGGAAGTGGAAGATGGAAGGAGTAGCGGTAGTGAAGGTAGATGAGTTTAAATACCTGGTGTATCCAAAGCAATGGAAAATGCACAAGAGGTTAAGAAGAGAGTGCAGGCAGGGTGGAGTAGGTGGAGATGAGTGTCAGGGGTGATTTGTGACAGAAGGGTAGCAGCAAGAGTGAAAGGGAAGATTTACAAGATGGTAGGGAGACCTGCTAGGATGTATGGTTTGGAGACGGTGGTCCTGACAAAAAGACAGGAGGTGGAGCTGGAGTGGCAGAGTTGAAGATGCTATGATTTTCATTGGGAGCAACTAGGAGGGACAGGATTAGAAATAAGTATATCAGAGGGGCAGCTCAGGTTGAGTGATTTGGAGACAAAGTAAGAGAGGCAAGGCTGAGATGGTTTGGACATATGCAGAGAAGGGATAGTGGATATATTGGGCAAAGGATGTTGAAGATGGAGCTGTCAGGCAGGAGGAAAATAGGACGACCACAGAGAAGATTCATGGATGTAGTGAAGGAGGACATGGAGAGGGTTAGTGTTACAGAGGAAGATGAAGGGACAGGGTGAGATGGAGACAGATTATCTGCCATGGTAAGCCCTAAAGGGAGCAGCCAGAAGAAGAAAGGAGGACAGGCATTTTATTATATGGGGGTGCCAATCTGGGCTTTTGCCTTGGAACTGATCATTTCTATTCCTCCCCCAGCCCGCAATGCCATGGTGGCATCATGACAAAAACCTGGCATCTAAAGGGTTTAATGAATCTTCTTGTGAATATTTGATATCAATTATTAGGTCAGATGTAGGTGGAAAAACATACATACACACACATATATATATATACACACACACACACACACACACACACATATATATACAGTGTATATATATATATATATACACACACAGTATATATATATATATATATATATATATATATATATATATATATATATATATATATACACACACACACACACACACACACACACATATATATACAGTGTATATATATATATATACACACACAGTATATATATATATATATATATATATATATATATATATATATATATATATATATATATATATATATATATATATATACAGACAGTATCTCACAAAAGTGAGTACACCCCTCACATGTTTGTAAATATTTTATTGTATCTTTTCATGGGACAGCACTGAAGATATGACACTGTGATGCAATGTAAAGTAGTCAGTGTACAGCTTGTAAAACAGTGTAAATTTGCTGTCCCCTCAAAATAACTCAACACACAGCCATTGATGTGTAAACTGCTGGCAACAAAAGTGAGTACACCCCTAAGTGAAAATGTCCAAAAAGTGCCCAATTAGCCATTTCCCCTCCCCTCTGTCATGTGACTCGTTAGTGTTACAAGGTCTCAGGTGTGAATGGGGAGCAGGTGTGTTAAATTTGGTGTTATCACTCTCACACTCTCTCATACTGGTCACTGGAAGTTCAACATGGCACCTCATGGCAAAGAACTCTGAGGATCTGAAAAAAAGAATTGTTGCTCTACATAAAGATGGCCTAGGCTATAAGAAGATTGCCAACACTCTCTGAAACTGAGCTGCAGCACAGCGGCCAAGACCATACAGTGATTTAACAGGACAGGTTCCACTCAGAACAAGCCTCGCCATGGTCGACCAAAGAAGTTGAGTGCACGTGCTCAGCGTCATATCCACAGGTTGTCTTTTGAAAATAGACATATGAGTGCTGCCAGCATTGCTGCAGAGGTTGAAGGAGTGGGGAGTCAGCCTGTCAGTGCTCAGACCATACGCCGCACACTGCATCAAATTGGTTTGCATGGCTGTCGTCCCAGAAGGAAGCCACTTTTAAAGATGATGCACAAGAAAGCCCGCAAACAGTCTGCTGAAGACAAGCAGACTAAGGACATAGATTACTGGAACCATGTCCTGTGGTCTGATGAGACCAAAATAAACTTATTTGATTCAGATGGTGTCAAGCGTGTGTGGCGGCAACCAGGTGAGGAGTACAAAGACAAGTGTGTCTTGCCTACAGTCAAGCATGGTGGTGGGAGTGTCATGGTTTAGAGCTGCATGAGTGCTGCCGGAACTGGGGAGCTACAGTTCATTGAAGGAACCATGAATACCAACATGTACTGTGACATACTGAAGCAGAGCATGATCGGAAACAGGGGCACAGGGAAGTATTCCAACATGAAAACCACCCCAAACACATCTCCAAGACGACTACTGCCTTGCTAAAGAAACTGAGGGTAAATGTGATGGACTGGCCAAGCATGTCTCCAGACCTAAACCCTATTAAGCATCTGTGGGGCATCCTCAAACAGAAGGTGGAGGAGCGCAAGGTCTCTAGCACCATGATGTCATCATGGAGTTGTGGAAGAGGATTCCAGTGGCAACCTGTGAAGCTCTAGTGAACTCCATGCCCAAAAGAGTTAAGGCAGTAGTGGAAAATAATGGTGGCCACACAAAATATTGACACTTTGGGCACAATTTGGACATTTTCACTCGGGGTGTACTCACTATTGTTGCCAGCGGTTTCGACATTAATGGCTGTGTGTTGAGTTATTTTGAGGGGACAACAAATTTACACTGTTATACAAGCTGAACACTGGCTACTTTACATTGTGTCAAAGAGTCATATCTTCAGTGTTGTCCCATGAAAAGATATAATAAAATATTTTCAAAAATGTGAGGGGTGTACTCACTTTTGTGCTTTTGTGAGATGCTGTGTGTGTGTGTGTGTGTGTGTATGTGTGTGTGTGTGTGTGTGTGTGTGTGTGTGTGTGGACAAAATTGTTGGTACCCCTCTGTTAATGAAAGAAAAACCCGCAATGGTCACAGAATAACTTGAATCGGACAAAAGTGGTAATAAATAAAAATTCTATGAAAATTAACCAATGAAAATCAGACAGCCCTGCGATGGACTGGTGTATCTGTCCAGGGTGTACCCTGCCTCTCGCCCAAAGATGCTGGGATAGGCTCCAGCCCCCCCACAACCCGAAAAGGATTAAGCAGAAGAAGATGAATGAATGAATGAATGAAAATCAGACAATACTTTTGAATTGTGGTTCAACAGAATTATTTTAAAAAATAAACTCATGAAACAGGCCTGGACAAAAATGATGGTACCCTTAACATTTTGTTGAACAACCTTTTGAGCCAATCACTGCAATCAAACGATTTCTGTAACTGTCAATGAGACTTCTGTACCTCTCAGCAGGTATTTTGGCCCACTCCTCATGAGCAAACTGCTCCAGTTGTCTCAGGTTTGAAGGGTGCCTTCTCCACACGGCATGTTTCAGCTCCTTCCACAGATGTTCAATAGAATTTAGATCAGGGCTCATAGAAGGCCACTTTAGAATAGTCCAATGTTTTGCTCTTAGCCATTCTTGGGTGTTTTTAGCTGTGTGTTTCGGCTCATTATCCTGTTGCAAGACCCATGACCTGCAACTGAGACCAAGCTGTCTGACACTGGGCAGCACATTTCCCTCTAGAATACCTTGATAGTCTTGAGATTTCATTGTACCCTGCACAGATTCGAGACACCCCGCCAGATGCAGCAAAGCAGCCCCAGAACATAACAGAACCTCCTCCATGTTTCACAGTAGGGACAGTGTTCTTTTCTTGGTATGCTTCATTTTTGCATCTGTGAACACAGAACTGATGTATGTGCCTTGCCAAAAAGTTGCAGTTTTGTCTTGTCTGTCCATAGGACATTCTCCCAGAAGCTTTGTGGCTTGTCAACATGCAGTTTGGCAAATTCCAGTCTGGATTTTTTATGATTTGTTTTCAACAGTGGTGTCCTCCTTGGTCATCTCCCATGAAGTCCACTTTGGCTCAAACGACGACGGATGGTGCCATCTGAAACTGATGTACCTTGACTTTGGAGTTCACCATGAATGTGTTTAGAGATTGTTCTGGGCTCTTTTGTTACCATTCGTATTGTCTGTCTCCTCCTGCAGCCACGTCCAGGGAGGTTGGCTACAGTCCCGTGGATCTTCGTCGGCCTCCGTCGGTCTATGATGACCATGGAAGAGAATCCTAAACGTCTACTCTGCTGGAACAGCACCGCCTGTGGCTGAACAGGCCGATGTGCACCGGTGTTCTACCTTCCAGCATTGGGCGTTGGTAGGATTCAAGCCTGGGCAGGAAGATATGGAGGACAAGATGTTACCCGTGCAGCATGTCCCCCCTCTCCACGTCACTGATGAATCCAAAGGAACAGCAGGGCTGCTAAAGTTTGGCACCAGCGCCGTCGCAGGAGCTGCCAGAACGATGTTGAGCACAACAGAGAACTGCCTTAGGGGCTCCAACTCCGGATTTTTCCTCAGGGTTGACTCCCGAAGCCTTTCCCGTGACCGGGTGTGCCGCAAGGCAGCAGAGGTTTGAAATCAGGGTTTACCTTCCCCTAGATGGGCTACCTTCCCAGGTTGACGAGCCATCATCTACCCGAAGCATCTGGTTTTAAGGCGCCAGAGATCCGCCCTCGCCCCTTCTCCTATTAGTAAAAGCAGTTCCGCCGGGCTTAGAGACTAAACCACACGGGCAGGTTAGGAGTTGGACTTAGTTGTCAGAGGCTTTTCGAGACGCACGCCGTAAGGAGCATTTTATGAGCACTGGGAGCTTAACCTCAGTACCGCTCCTGGCTATGACAATCTTGGAACCAAGGTTCCAAGGTAGTAATCTGTAGTCTGGTTACAGGTTACAGGTTGTACAGGTTGTAGTCTGTAATCTATTGTTGAGCTAATCGGGAAAGACACCCTAAGATGGCTGCTCCTTCCTTACATGGGCTGGCATGATGAGAACACCAGCCGGCTGCGTCATCACGCCACTCCCCAGTATTAACCCCTTCACTACACACCTGTTGTGAATTTTGCCATTAAGCACCTTGTTAGAGAACAGCAAGTTATGCAAAAAGTACTGAAACATTTAACAGTTGGACATGTATATTATTATATTATTCATATAAACATATACATGTATATAAACACAACCTGTACACACACACACGCACGCATGTATATATGTATGTGTATATACAGCTGTGGACAAAATTGTTGGTACCCCTCTGTTACACGTGGATCTTAAATTTCTGAATAATATGTGCAACTGTAGTCACAGGAACATCAAGCTGCTTGGAGATGGTCTTATAGCCTTTACCTTTAACATGCTTGTCTATAATTTTCTTTCTAATCTCCTGAGACAATTCTCTCCTTTGCTTCCTCTGGTCCATGTTTAGTGTGGTACACACCATGTCACCAAACAGCACAGTGACTACTTGTCACCCTTTAAATAGGCCGACTGACTGATTACAAGGTTATAGACACCTGCGATGTTAATTAGAGGACACATTTTGGTTGAACATGTCCCTATGGTCACATTATTTTCAATTTTTTTCTAGGGGTACCATCATTTTTGTCCAGGCTTGTTTCATGAGTTTGTTTTTTAAAATAATTCTGTTGAACCACAATTCAAAAGCATTGTCTGATTTTCACTGGTTAATTTTCATAGAATTTTTATTTATTACCACTTTTGTCAGATTCAAGTTATTTCTGTGACCATTGTGGGCTTTTCTTTCATTAACAGAGGGGTACCAACAATTTTGTCCACGGCTGTATATACACATACATATATACATGCGCGCGTGTGTGTGTGTACAGTTTGTGTTTATATACATGTATATGTTTATATGAATAAATGAATAAATATGTAACGTCTCTTTATTTTAGACCACTGAACAACAGAATCCCTCTTCCATGGAAATGTCAGATGAAGAACAACCAAAAGCACCAAAAGCAAATTAATCCTCTTCAAGTGAACAAAAAAAAAAAAACAGCAAGCAGAAGCAGATGTAGCAGCAAAGAAAGTAATCTGAGAAAAACCACCTTCAAAAACCCCAAAGGTAATGGATCAACATGCCCATGGCAGTAACGCTCAACAACATCATATCAAAGTGACGATGTCCTCAAACACTCTACATCAGCGAATCTATGACAAGAAAAATTACTGCCTTTACTGTGAGAAGCCTTATGCGAAAATTGCAAGACATTTGAAGCAAAAGCATTCTGATAAAGTTGAAGTGGCTAAGGCACTTGCACACAGGCAAGGATCAACCATGTACAATATTCTTTTGACCAAAGTAAATGGTCAAAAACCCGTCAAATGGGGACTTCCGGTCTGGACACCATGGTGATAGCAGCTTAACGCTGAAGCTCTCAGACCCCATCCGTGAAAATACCATGAAAATCAGATTTAACGGATTTATGGAAGAGTGAAAATCAAAAGACAAAGTCATTATGCCTAAAGGAAAACAGAAGAGACCGACATTTACCAGGCCAAGACGCGCATCGGCCGGAGAATCTGACCTGGAGGACAACAACCACTCGGAAACAGAGGAGCTGAATGAGGCTAGCAACACGGTTAGCTTAAAAATGGTACTTCAAGAATTAAGAGAATTTCGCCGAGAGTGTTGGGCCGAATTTCGTGAAATTAAAGACGAAATAAAAAGGACAAACAACAGAGTGGACCAGGCTGAGGCCCGAATCATGGAAGCAGAGGAAAGAATAAAAGGGCTGGAAGAAACCACGCTGGAATTACTCAAACAACAGACAAGACTGGAGGCTAAGCTAACCCACCAGGAAGGAAGACTAAGAAGGGACAACATAAGAATTCATGGTCTGAAAGAAGGAGTCGAGGACGGTTTCACCACAATGGCTGCATGCGTGGAAACCATACTGAGAGAGAAGTTGGAAATTCCCCAATCCACTGATTTGAAAATAGAAAGGGCGCACCATTCATTAGCCCCAAGGCCGTCGGCGGAAGCCCCCCCGCGATCGGTGGTGGTGAAGTTTTCCAGCTTCAGAACAAAAGAAGAGGTTTTGAGACTGGCTTGGCAGAAAAAAGGATTTATGCACCAAGAAAGAAAAGTCTTTGTGTCGGGAATACAACAACGCTAAAAAGGTACTAAGAGAAAAGAAACTGCGCTTTCAAACTCCATTTCTGGCGAAGCTGTGGGTTTTTTACGAGGAAGAGACGTGTCTCTACAACTCGGCGGAAGAAGCAACCAGGGATATGGCGAGAAGAGGGCTCCCGGTAACGGTGTATAAACCCGCAGCAGACCCGATCGAAAGAATCAAGGCTCAAACGTGGTGCACTCAGAGACCCTCAAAATCCACGGGCCAGCAGCGGGAAACCCAGCGCCAGGGCTATAAGGAAAAACTGAACACTTTCAGGAGGGAATAACGATATTTTTAATCAATCTGCACATCCAACCCTCCTCCTACAAGGTAACAAACATTAAAGGAGATGCAGAATCAGCAAGTATGAAGTGGTAAAACATTTCATGGAACAGTCATAATATTAGAAACAAATAAGTCTTTTAAAAAAAAACAACAAAAAAAAAACTTGTTAAAATAGAAATGTGACAACGAAGCACATGAACTCTCCACACTAACAAATACTGTATTAACGTGATTGTTTGCTGTGATGGTGGTGGGAGGTTCAGGTTCAGGTTACTTTATTTGTACCCATAGGTAGATTTGTTTTGCAGTCTGGTGACATCCATATTTACAAGCCACAAATATGGATGTTGGATGATGATGGAGGTTGTGCACAATTTCATAGGGTATAGGCATTTAAAAAAAAAAAAAAAATCATTATAAGTTCGGAATGGGATCTGAAACTCACGTTAAAAACATGGGACAACATACAGGGGTAAGAGAGGGCCCTCAACACGTAACAAAGTTTGAGGAATTTCCCTCAGAACCAACGCACCATCAAGGCTCTACTAAGGTCGCTAAAAAGACAGTTCAGGAAGATCTTTTGACAGTTTTTTGTTTTAAAGTTTTATATACTATGTTCTCAATGCTTTTTATGTTCTTAATGTTCTTTCAGTTTCTGAGTAGCATAAAAGAGGGCCACTACACTGTTATACTAAATAAGACAATACAATGGAGAAACATGGTGTAACCAAAATAATCTCATATAATGTAAAAGGGATCCTGAATCCAGTTAAAAGATCCAAGATTCTAGGCAAAATGAAAAAAGACAAAGCAGGAATAATATTTTTACAGGAAACCCACCTAACAGACTTGGAGCACACTAAACTTAATAAACAAGGGTTTAAACTGATCTCTTCATCTTCATATAAGTCAGGGAGGAGGAGGGGGGGTGGCGACATTGAGCTCAACCAAAATTATATTTGAAAAAAATTCAGAACACAAAGATAAAGAAGGGAGATTTAGCATGGTACTTGGTCGGCTAGAGGGAGAAGATATCACCCTGCTGAATGTACAGTATATGCACCTCCAGGGGCCAACTGGAAATTTTATAAAAATGTGCCCAAGGTTTAGTCATATGTGGTGGAGACTTCAATCTAAGACTGAATCCATACTGGGATGCATCAGGTAATTCTCCACATCAAAATAACACTCAAAGTAGAAAAACTCGGATGCTACTAAAAGAAATGGGAATCTGTGACGTGTGGAGGGAATTCAACCCCAGTGTAAAAGATTATACATTTTACTCAGCACCACATTCATCATACTCAAGGACTGACTATTTTTTTATGTTTAATAGAGACATTGGAAGAGTAAAAACATATAAAATAGGACTGATGGATCTCTCTGACCACAGTCCGATCTATATGGTCTTAAATATCCAAAAATACACAAATAATACATTTTCCTGGAGGTTAAATTCAAATGTGCTGAAAGGACCACTGAAAGATGAATTGGAATCAGATTCTCAGATATTTGGAAGAAAATGATAATGGAAAAGTATCCCCTTTAATACTGTGGGACGCATGCAAAGCTGTAATAAGGGGAAAGATTATCGCAAAACTGGCACTACAAAAGAAACTGAGACAAGAAAAACTAATCACATTAGAGTCAGAACTTAAGAAACTAGAAAAAGAGCACAAAGACAACACTCATTCTAATGACTCGCTCAAAATTAAGGAAATTTAAAAACAAATAAACGAGATCTACACAACAGAAATCCAGAAGAAACTTACATTTCTGAAACAAAAATACTATGAAACAGGTAACAAATCGGCAAAATTACTAGCCTATAAATTGAGGAAACAACAAACGGAGAGAGCAATCTACAAAATCAGAGACCCAGTATCAAAGGAAATAAAATTTAGAATTCAGGAAATTCTTAAAAGCTTCGAGAATTACTACAAGAACATGTACTCCCGCAAAAAACACAAAAACGCATCCGAAGCCTTCTTAAATACATTAAATCTTCCCCAACTTACTGAGTCACAAAATAAAAAACTACTGGCAGAAATACAACCTAAAGAATTAGAAAAAGCAATTATGAAACTTAAAGCTAACAAATCCCCAGGAGCAGATGGCTATACAGCAGAGTGGTACAAAACCTTTAACCCCTTGCACTCCGGTCAATTTCCCTAAAAACGCCAAAAAATAACGTGCCCAAAGTAAATTGAAAGCTGTTCTTCAACCCTTTGCAGCATCTTCATGGGGTTGGTCTTATTTAAACGAAAACACAAAACACAAAATGAAAATATTACACAGCTTTTTCCTCAGGTAGTTCCCAGGCGTTTTTGAACTGTGCCAAATGGAAAAACGTCTAACTTTTGAATGATTCAATATAGAAGCTTCATCTTGGGCTCTAATGAAAGGTGACACTCAGGGCTGTGTGTGTGTGGGGGGGGTTGTCCCCCTCCCCCGCTACAGAGGACGGACATCGGCCATCGCTACATGACGGAATAGTCATGTGGCGACAGCGGCGCAGTCACCGCAGCTTCCCCCCCCTCGCTACAGAAGAGTAGCGGGGGGGGGGGGGGGCGTTCACGGTGCACGAACTTCGGACTTCATGCGCCGCACAGTTGTAATTTACCGATCGGTCAAAAGTCATTTTTGATTACCCAATTTTCAGGGATAAAGAATAATTTAGCTTATAACACCTTACCTCTTCACAGCAGCAGTGTCCTGGCGAACTTCTCTTCCTCAGTGTCAGACGAACGCAACGCTGGTCCGCTCGTGGTTCCCGGTCAAAACATAATTCCATGATTGCGGTTTTGGCGAATGATTTACGACCTTTGTCGTCGGCCTCCGTCGGTCTATGATGACCATGGAAGAGAACACTAAACGCCTATTCTACTGGAATAAGTACAGGTCGCACTTGTGGGTGGTCTCCGTGCTGCTGGGTCTGTAGCAGGTTCTTCCTGCGGGTCCTTTTTTTCATCTGCTGCAGCAGTCAGTCTCTCTTCACCCAGCCCGAACTTCTGTGCTTCAATTGGCTGGCTGCATTCACAGCGTTGGTAGGCGGGTCCTTCTTGCTAGGTTTTCAGTCATTGGTTCTTCAAGGTTTCAGAAACCCAATTCAAGGCTCTTATTAGTCAAATGAGAGGTCAATCATATCTGATCTGTTCGCGGCTGTGTCTGTAGTGGAAGAACTTTTTTTTTTTTCTCCAATGCGTGCTTGGACGCAGCGCCCTCGTGCGTCCTAGAGCGCACGAGGGCGCACGAGAGCGCCCTCGTGCACTCTGGGACGCAGAGACGTGCCCGTCCGCGGTACACCGGAGTGCAAGAGGTTAAACAGCAACGATCTCCTCTCCTCCTGAAAACATTTAACTATGTCCTCCACACAGGGGAAACCCCCCCCCCTCCTGGAGAGACGGGGTCATTGCAGTCATACCTAAACCTGAAAGGGATAAACTAGATGGCTCCAACTACAGACCAATCAGTGTGTTAAATCAGGACTATAAACTTTTTACCGCTATCCTTGCCAAAAGGTTAGAAAATATACTGACAGATTTAATTCATTTAGACCAAACAGGTTTTATAAGACAAAGACAGACACAAGAAAACATTAGACGCACTTTACACATAATTCATCATAGAAAAAACTAGAAAAGCACTCGGAGAGCGCAGACCTCCGCCAAGCGGCACAGTTCCCCCCATAGAGTGTTTGTGTGTACGTTTTCAGATTCCCTGAGCATGAAAAGATATGAGTAGCAATTGGATTCACAATGATTATTTGTTTATTTGACATGGACAGTGCAATAAACAGACAATTAATGAATGACAATCAATGTGATAGTGATGGGATTAGTGGTTCAGTAGTGTAAAATGGGGCTATAAGGGACGGCGGGATAATAAGGGACACTTTTGTGGGAAATGTTTTAAATGTAATTCTGCTTTTTTTATTTTGAGCAGGACGCTGAGTTGTGTTGTTATTGTCAAATATCCATGAATCCTTCATCAAATCTAGGCGGAAGCAAAATTAAAAAAGCAGAATTACATTTAGAAAAGTGTCCCATATTACCCCGCCGTCCCTTATAGGCCCGTTTTACGGTTGTAAAAGCCTTGCCTCCTTGGCGGAGGTAATAAAGTGAAGTGTTGGTGTGTCCATCTCCTCCACTGACGGATGCAGATTGGTTAGACAGGTTGGCGTGGGTTTTTATGTTATATTGGGGTTGCGCTCCACAGCAAAACAGAATTTAGAGTCTTCCCCGGCAGAGAGGTGGTTTTTACGCAGCGCCTATAGCTGGGCGGGGAATTTGTGGCAAATAATGGGGCGGCGGACAGGTGTCCGTGTCAGGTTTTGCAGCGTGGCGCAAAAGCAGCCACGCTGGCGTGCCCAGGGCAGCAGTGTTTTCCGCGTGCTTTTGTGCCTAAAACGTTGAAGAACGCGGAGTTTGTGTTTGTCAGACACGACAAGCAGCGCAATGTGCGCAGCGCCTATGGCTGGCACAGGCACGCTGGGGGTCCGAGGCCAGTAGTGTTTTCCGCATGCTTTTGTGGCTAAAACGTTGAAGAAGGCGGAGTTTGTCTTGGTCAGACACGACGCCCAGCGGCCTCCATTGCGCCTGCGCACATGTTGAAAATGGCCCTATGTCACAGTGTGGAAAAATGCTTTAAAAAAATTCCTGTATCCAGACGGTGAACCGGATCACCCCCAAAATTTAATCAGTTCTTCCTTGTACCATTTCCAACAACGCCTGAAAGTTTCATGCAAATCCGTCCAAGACTTTTTGAGTTATCTTGCTAACCAACAGACAAACAGACAGACAGACAAACACACAAACCCTGGCAAAAACATAACCTCCTCCTGGCCTTTTCGGCCCGGCGGAGGTAAATATAATTTAAATGCAGCCATATTGGGATTAGATGCTGAAAAAGCATTTGATTCGGTTGACTGGTCTTTCCTATATAGAATCTTATCCAGTTTCAATTTTCATAACAACTTCATTAGAACTATCCAGGCATTATATAAAAAACCAACAGCTAAAATAAGGATTAACGGTAAATTATCATCATCTTTTGAACTGGAAAGAGGATGTCGTCAGGGCTGCCCCTTGTCTCCACTGCTCGTTGCAATCTTCATAGAACCTCTGAGCCAATGGATAAGACAGAATCAAAAAATTCAAGGTATTACACTTGGTCAGAAGGAACATAAAATAGCACTCTTTGCTGATGACATTTTAATACACCTGGGGCAGCCGGACACCTCTTTTCCAGAACTAATCTCAGTTTTTTCAGAGTATGGAGAGTTATCGGGGTACGAATTCATTCAACTATGACCCAAATCAATATTTACTAGGCAAATTCAAAACCAACTGGGAGATGGAATCTATGAAATATCTGGGGGTCAATATCCCGAAACAACTCAACAAAATTATAATACTAAACTATGATCCACTGATGGCAAAAATAAAATCTGATCTAGCAAGATGGAATAGGATACCATTCCTGGGTACTGCACAAAGAACTGAAGCAGTCAAAATGAATATACTTCCACGTCTTCTATACCTTTTCCAAACAATACCGGTAGAACCTCCCAAAAAAACATGGCAAGAACAGGACAGAAGGATCTCAAGATTTATATGGCAGGGCAAGAGACTTAGAATCAGATATAGAACCCTACAGCTAAACAAAGACAAAGGTGGGCTCGCGCTGCCAAATATCAGGGACTATTTTAAAGCCGCGCAAATTAAAACTTTAGTAGAGATATGTAACCCAGTCTACACTGTACAATGGAAGGAGATAGAATGCCAAATAACAAGTGACATTCCCCTGCAGGCGATAATAGGGAACAATGCCTTACCTAAACTTTTGAATAACACTAACCCATGGACAGAGACCCTGCTAAAAATTTGGTTTAAGATAGTCAGAGAGAATCAAACTAAAGAACCCTATCGATTATTGCAATGGATTTCCTATGATCAGGACTTTACTCCTAATAAAACAGACACTAGATTTAAAAAGTGGAAAGAGAACGGACTGATAAAATATTACAATTTTTTTAAAGGGCAAACTTTAAGAAGTTTTTAAGATTTGAAAAAACAAGGTCTAGTAAATCAAGACCTTTACAGGTTCTTTCAGCTTAGACACCACATAAACAAAATATTTAAAAAGGAGGATTTGGAAAGGGCCCAGCCAGGTGTTCTGAAGGTTTTCTTAATGGCATATAAAGGGATCCCAGGGATCAGATACATTTCTAAAATATACCATGGTCTTCAAGACTTAAAAGGAGACAACACATCATATATAAAAGAGAGATGGGAAAAAGAGGGGAATTTCACTTTATAACTGGAAATATGGGAAAAGCTAAAGAAACAACAATGGAAAAGCACTTCATCCCTGCTGTAGAGAGAATTTGGATGGAAAAATTTGGTAAGATTTTTCAGAACACCTGCACAAAACAAATTTACTCGTAAAGGGTTGAATTGCTGGCGCTTGTGTGGTGAAAAGACTGCAACTCATTTTCACGTGTTTTGGTCATGCCCAGTTATCCACCAATATTGGACCAATGTACAGACAATATTGGGGAAAATTTTCAAAGTAACAGTTCCCTTTTCTTTTGTAACTTTGTATTTGGGTTTACTACCAGAATTACTGGAAAGACGAGGAGAAAAATACTTATTCACTGTTTTAATATTGGCAAGTAAAAAAGCTCTAACAAAAAAATGGATGGTGAAAGACTGTCCTACACCTGAAGATTGGATTAACGTGATTCAGGACATTTATTCGATGGAAAAGTTGACATTTGCACTGAGACAGGACATGGATGGGTTATTGAACTTTTGGCAACCCTGGAACGCATATGCGTCTTCCATCAGATCTAATCTTTGACAAATACCATTTCAATAATGGCACCTCTCTTTGTTCCAACGCTACTCAGATGCTCTTTTATTTTTCTGCGCTTTTGTTTTTTTTTTTTGTTTTCTTTTGTTCTTTTTTTAATATCTCATTTTCTTTCACTTAAAAAAAGGGTGTTGTAATAATTTTTTTCCAATGTTGTCAAAAAACAAAAAAGGGGGAATAGGTGATGAAAATGTAAACAATGCAACGCTGTAATGACATGTATACCTTTACAAAAACTTAAATAAAAAAAAACAAAAACAAAAAAAACGGTCAAATGGATGTGGCAGGGAGTTTGGGCGCTGACGGATTATAAGTCTAGGCAGGGGGTCGATGATGATGATGCTTCGCTTCCAGACAGGCTCAACAACTTCTTTGCACGTTTTGAAGCATCAAACCCGACAATCAGAGGGAGGGACGGCCGATCTCCACCATCTGTTGGGCCAGCTATCATCATCAACGCAGCAGACACACGGAGGACCCTAATCAGGGTCAACTCATGTAAAGCTGCAGGTCTGGACAACATCCCAGGACGTGTGCTCCGAGTCTGCGCGAGCGAGTTGGCGGATGTCCTGACTGACATTTATAACATCTCCCTGAGTCAGGCCATCGTTCCCAGATGCTTTAAGACCTCTACCATAATACCGGTGGCAAAGAAGCCAGTTGTGTCCTGTCTGAATGACTATCGTCCTGTTGCACACCAATTGTGATGAAGTGTTTTGAACGGCTTGTCAAACCACACATCACAGCCTGCCTCCCTGCATCACATGGCCCGCTCCAGTTTGCATATCGTTCAAACCGCTCCACGGAGGATGCTATAGTCACCACCCTGCACTCCGTCATCACCCACCTGGATCAGAAAGACACCTACGCCAGACTCCTGTACATTGATTTCAGTTCAGCATTCAACATCATTACTTCCCCAGAGACTGATGGATAAATTACTCCTCGGTCTGAACACCGCCACCTGTCTCTGGATCCTGGACTTCCTGACCGAGAGACCTCAGTCTGTCCGTGTTGGAAACAACATCTCCAACTATCACGCTGAGCACCGGATCCCCTCAAGGCTGCGTACTCAGTCCACTGTTGTTTATACTTCTAACACATGAATGTGTATCCAGACACGAGGGGAACCAGATTATTAAGTTTGCAGACAATACCACAGTGGTGGGACTTATTCAGAGGGATGAGGAATCAATGTACAGGGAAGACGTTAGAGACCTGGAGGGCTGGTGCAGGGAGAACAATCTGGTGCTCAACGTGGACAAAACGAAGGAGATGATTATTGACTTCCAGCGGTCACGGCCTGAACACGTCCCTCTCAGCATCGACGGACGTTTGGTGGAGAGAGTAGAGAACATCAAGTTCCTTGGAGAGCAGATCTTGCAGGACCTGACCTGCAGCAAGAACTCCGTGGGGATCAGGAAGCGGGGCCAGCAGAGGCTGCACTTTTTGAGGAAACTCAAACAGGCCTCTCTCCCCATCTGCATCCTAAGAACCTTCTACAGAGGTGTGATGGAGAGTGTTCTGACGTACTACATTGCAACATGGTACTCCAGCTGCAGTATGTCAGACAAAAAAGCCCTGCAGAGGATAGTTAAGGGAGCAGAGAGGGTAATTGCAGTTTCCCTCCCCTCTGTCCAAGAACTTTTTCAGAACCGTTGTAGGAGCAGGGCACTGAACATTGTCAAGGACCACTCTCACCCTCTGCATAAACACTTTGAACTGCTGCCATCTGGCAAATGATTCCGGAGCATCAGAGGCAGAACCACCAGACTGATCAACCCCTTGCACTCCGGTCAATTTCCCTAAAAACACCAAAAAATAACGTGCCCAAATTAAATCCAAAGCTGTTCTTCAACCCTTTGCAGCATCTTCATGGGGTTGGCCTCATTTAAAAGAAAACACTTTGAATTTTTTGGCAAAACAGTCATAATCTCTCTAAGTGCTCCGGCCACTGAGTTACAGTCATCTAAACATACTGAACTTGAAGAAAATAAATTTGGCCTGGGTGTTTTTTTGGATACAAATGCTTGCAAATAACACACAGCTTCAGATCCGGGCTGGAAAATGCAACAGAAATGTAGAACCAAGTGTTACCCAGATGAGGTCCAAATTTTGTAACAATACCACAAAAAAATGAATATATTACACAGCTTTGTTCTCAGGTAGTTCCCAGGCGTTTTGGAACTGTGCCAAATTGTGCCAAATGGCACAGTTTGGAAAAACGTCTGTAACTTTTGAATGCTTCAATGTAGAAGCTTCATTTTGGGCTCTAATGAAAGGTGACACTCAGGGCTGTGTCTGTGTGTGTGCGTGTGGGGGGGGGGGGGGGGGGGTGGGCCCCCCCCCCCCCGCTACAGAGGAAAGACATCGTCCGTTGCGCCACGGTCCGTCATGCAGCGATGACGCACAGCTGTAATTTACCGATGGGTCAAAAGTCATTTTGATTACAATTTTCAGGGATACAGGATAATTTAGCTTAGAACATCTTACCTCTTCACAGCAGAAGCGTAGCTGGCGAACTTCTTCCTCATTGTCAGATGAACGCGACGCTGGTCTCGCGACCCGATCAAAACATAATTCCATTATTGCGGTTTTGCGCTTCCATGATTGCAGTTTTTGGCGAACGATTTTTCAAAACAAATAACAGTAGTAATTAAAAAAAGACTGGCGAAGACATGTGTGTCACTCAGCCTTCGTCGTCAGCCTCCGTCGGTCTACGACCATGGAAGAAATCATAACGTCTACTCTGCTGGAACCAAAACAAAATAAGCACCGCCTGTGGCCGAACATGCCAATGCGCGAATGGCACTCCCTGTCACACAGGTTGCATTTATGGATGGTCTCCGTGCTGCTGGGTCTGTGGGGTTCTTTCTGCGGGTCCTTTTTTGATCCGCAGCAGCAGTCAGTCTTCACCCAGCCTTAAAAAAAACAGCTCGCGAACTTCTCTGCTTCGATCGGCTCACTGCATTCACAGCGTTGGGAGGCGGGTCCTTCTGGCTAGGTTTTCAGTCACTGGTTCTTCAAGGTTTCAGAAACCCAATTCAAGGCTCTTATTAGTCAAATAGAGGTCAATCAGATGAACTAATCTGTTCGCGGCTGTGTCTGCAGCTTTTATTTTCAGTGCGCGCTTGGAACGCCTACACCACCTACATCACAATCTCCATCATGCGTCCTAGAGCGCACGAGAGTGCCCTCGTGTGCTCTAGGATGCAGAGACTTGCCCGTCCGCGGTACAATGGAGCGCAAGAGGTTAACAGCTTCCTTCCACAAGCTGTTAGGATGCTGAACAGTTGATCCAGAATCTTTCATTTAAACTACTGCACCTTATGGACATTATGTATATTACTTGTATATTATAGTTCTAGTTAGTTTTCAAGTATGTCTCAGGGATGTGTGAATGGCTGTGTTGGGGTGGGGGGTGAGGGGGTGTGTGAGTGTATCTTAAATTATGTTCTTTTTACTTATATGGATGCCTAGAGAAACGCAATTTCATCTTGCCTGCACTACAGTTGTATGTACAGCAACATGACAATAAAGGTTGGTTTGATTTGAAATATGGGGAACTACCACTGTAACTGTTCAGTTCCGTCCTCTGGGAAAGGACAGATTATACCACAAAGGCAAACAACCGATCCATCAACAGCAACAGACTATCTTCCTTGCAAGTTTTGCTATGCTATGTATGTCAAAACAGACCTCTGGAGACATAAGCATTGCAAACTACAAGTGAAAGAGAATGGGCCATTGAAAAGAAAAGTTCAAGCAAGTTCTTCCCTGATGCTGCCCACAGTCACTACAGTTTCCAGCGGACTTAAAAAAAAAGTTCTTGAAGACATGACCTATGACTCTGTAACTCAAGTGGTGAAATCTGACTTGCTGATAATTTCACTGGGAGAGAGAATGTTCCTCAAACATGGAGAAGTTGGACAACATCGGGCAGACATCAGGAATAAGACGACAGAACTTGCCAGACTTGGTCTGGTAGCAAGAGAAATTGACAAAGACATTGTCTTTTTGAAGGACTTGATCAACCCAGGAAAGTTCAACACAACACTTGAGGCTGTAAAAATGATGACTGGATTTGACAACTTAAACAGATTCTCAGTTCCCTCAACCGCACTGAAACTGCACCATTCTCTTGTGAAGGTGTCATATATTTTGCAAGGAGAGGCTCCATGTCAAAAGGATGATGCCTTAAAGAGAAAAACAGAGCAATTCATCAACTTAACTGAACTGGAATGGACAACACGCGTGTCATCCAATGCACTGAAAACCTTATATCAGAAAAAATGGAACAGACCCCAAATGCTGCCTCTATCAGAAGACATAAAGAAACTCCAGGATCATTTGAAATACCTTGAACAGGTCAATAAAAAAGATCTCATTCAACATCAATCACAAAGGTCGTGGAGTGAGCCCTCTCAAGTCACTGTGACACAACTATTCAATCGTCATCATGAAGAAGAAGTTTCTAGGATGGAAGTCAAAACATCCCTGGGGAGAAACAAACACTTTATACAGGATGAAATTCTGGAGCACCTGTCACCTTTTGAGAAGAAACTATTTGAGAATCTCACTAGGATAGAGATACGGGGCAAAAGGGGTTGCAAAGTACCAGTGCTGTTCCCAACAAATGTAAGAGTCCATGGAACTTCTGACTGAAACCAGAAAAGAGGTTGGGGTTTCCCCCAACAATCCCTACATTCTTGCCCATCCTCATTATGGATCTCAGGAAAACATCCGTGGATGTGACACCTTAAGGCAATATGTAGAAAGCTTTGGAGCTTCACACCCATAAAATATCACATCCACCAAATTGAGGAAGCATATAGGCACAGTTAAGATAAGATAAGCCTTTATTAGTCCCACAATGGGGAAATTCCAGGATTGTAACAGCACAGGGATAGCAACACTCAGAGCAACAATCAGAAGGCAAGAAAAAACAAGAGGTGTGTGTGTGTGTGTGTGTGTGTGTGTGTGTGTGTGTGTGTGTGTGTGTGTGTGTGTGTGCGTGCGTGCGTGCGTGCGTGCGTGCGTGCGTGCGTGCGTGCGTGCCGGAGTGGTGGCTCAGTTGGTAGAGCATCCGCCCCACACCCGGGAGGCAGGGCTTCTAATCCCGGCCGGGTCATGCCGAACACCATATAAAAGTGGAACTTCCTGCCGTCCTGCTTGATGCTCAGCAATAAATGGAATGGAGAAGGGAACTCTGTGGCGGCGCCATGCATGGCAGCGGCCCACTGATTCTGCACTTGGGGTGTGTGTGATTTACACTGTAGATAAGTAAAGCACAATCTCGTTCTGCTGTACATGATTGGTTGTACAGTTGAATGACAATAAGGGTGATTTAATTTAAAATATATATATATATATATATATACACATACAGTGGGGTAAAAAAGTATTTAGTCAGCCACCAATTGTGCGAGTTCTCCCACTTAAGATGAGAGAGGTCTCCAATTTTCATCATAGGTATACCTCAACTATGAGAGACAAAATAAGAAAAAAAATCCAGAAAATCACATTGAAGGATTTTTAATGAATTAATTGGTAAATTCCTCAGTAAAATAAGTATTTGGTCAATAACAAAAGTTCATCTCAGTACTTTGTTATATACTACTAACTAACTAACTAACCTGCACTTATATAGCGCTTTTCTAGTCACAAAGACCACTCAAAGCGCTTTCATTAATACTAACCGCATACTAACCGCAATACTAACTGCCGCAGGCATGGGCAGCCCCTCACAGCACCAGTAAATATACAGGGAACAGACATCGAGATGGTGACATCCTACAAGTACCTGGGTATTCATCTGAACAATAAACTAGACTGGTCACACAATACTGACGCACTCTACAAGAAGGGACAGCGCAGGCTGCTCCTGCTGAGGAGACTCAGGTCTTTTGGTGTACAAGGGGCGCTGCTGAAGTCATTCTATGACACGGTGGTGGCATCAGCCATCACTTTTGGAGTGGTCTGCTGGGGCAGTGGCATTACTGCAGCCGATAGGAAGAGACTGAACAAACTGATTAAGAAAGCTAGCTCTGTCCTGGGGCAACGCCTTGATCCGATGGAGGAGATAGGAGAGAGAAGGACGGTGGCTAAACTGTCATCTCTGCTGGAGTCCGAGTTCCACCCTATGCAGGACATACTGGATGCACTGAGGAGCTCATTTAGCAGCAGACTACATCATCCCAGGTGCACAACCGAGAGGTTTCGTAGGTCCTTCCTACCAACGGCTGTCAGACTGTACAACCTAAGCACGGCTGCTCGCAGAGATAGCAAAAAGACGTAACAAACTAATAGTTTTTTTTGAATGCAAAAGATGCAATAGACTTACACAATGGTCCTCTCCGGCATACAACTAGGAACATACCGGTCGCTATGGAGGGTGAGAATATGTATGGGCACATAATCATACCATGTAGGATAACTAAATAGACGGTTATGCTGTTTCATCCCACCTAGCAACAATGCTCTGCACTGTGTGTGTTTATATATTTACATATTTATTCCATCTAGCTACAATGCTCTGCACTGGGTGTGTTTATATTTATATATCTATATATTTATTCCATCTAGCTACAATGCTCCGCACTGTGTTTTTATATATCTACATATTATTCCATCTAGCTACATTGCTCCGCACTGTGTGTGTTTATATACTTGCATATTTATTCCACCTAGCTGCAATGCTCCATACTGTGGGTGTTTATATATTTACATATTTATTCCATCTAGCTACAATGCTCTGCACTGTGTGTTCATATATTCATATATTTATTCCATCCAGCTACAATGCTCTGCACTGTGTGTCTGTGTGTGTGTGTGTGTGTATATATATATATTTTATAGTAATATGTACATATGTATATTAGCTGCTCTTGCTTGCTTGTTTTTTCTTGCCTTCTGATTGTTGCTCTGAGTGTTGCTATCCCTGTGCTGTTGCAATCCTGGAATTTCCCCTTTGTGGGACTAATAAAGGCTTATCTTATCTTATCTTATCTTAACCCTCTATTCTAAGGGCCTATAGGAAACAGATATCTAGGGACAAATTAGAACAGCCAATTAACCTAACATGCATGTTTTTTTTTGGCATGTGGGAGGAAACCGGAGAAATCCCGGAGTAAACCCACGCAACACGGGGAGAACATGCAAACTCCACACAGATCACTGTTGGTCGGGGGCTGGGATCGAACCCACGATTCCACGATCCCCACAATCCCCCGGCCAAGGGTAAACTGTGCTAGTTTACCCTTTGTTGGCAATGACAGAGGTCAAACGTTTTCTGTAAGTTTTCACAAGGTTTTCACACACTGTTGCTGGTATTTTGGCCCATTCCTCCATGCAGATCTCCTCTAGAGCAGTGATGTTTTGGGGCTGTCGCTGGGCAACACGGACTTTCAACTCCCTCCAAAGATTTTCTATGGGGTTGAGATCTGGAGACTGGATAGGCCACTCCAGGACCTTGAAATGCTTCTTACGAAGCCACTCCTTCGTTGCCTGGGCGGTGTGTTTGGGATCATTGTCATGCTGAAAGACCCAGGCACGTTTCATCTTCAATGCCCTTGCTGGTGGAAGGAGGTTTTCACTCAAAATATCACGATACATGGCCCCATTCATTCTTTCCTTTACACGGATCAGTCATCCTGGTCCCTTTGCAGAAAAACAGCCCCAAAGTATGATGTTTCCACCCCCATGCTTCACAGTAGGTATGGTGTTCTTTCTCCTCCAAACACGACAAGTTGAGTTTTTACCAAAAAGTTCTATTTTGGTTTCATCTGACCATATGACATTCTCCCAATCCTCTTCTGGATCATCCAAATGCTCTCTAGCAAACTTCAGACGGGCCTGGACATGTACTGGCTTAAGCAGGGGGACACGTCTGGCACTGCAGGATTTGAGTCCCTGGCGGTGTAGTGTGTTACTGATGTAGCCTTTGTTACTTTGGTCCCAGCTCTCTGCAGGTCATCCACTAGGTCCCCCCATGTGGTTCTGGGATTTTTGCTCACCGTTCTCGTGATAATTTTGACCCCACGGGATCGAGATCTTGCATGGAGCCCCAGATCGAGGGAGCTTATCAGTGGTCTTGTATGTCTTCCATTTTCTAATAATTGCTCCCACAGTTGATTTCTTCACACCAAGCTGCTTACCTATTGCAGATTCAGACTTCCCAGCCTGGTGCAGGTCTACAATTTCGTTTCTGGTGTCCTTTGACAGCTCTTTGGTCTTGGCCATAGAGGAGTTTGGAGTCTGACTGTTTGAGGTTGTGGACAGGTGTCTTTTATACTGATAACAAGTTCAAACAGGTGCCATTAATACAGGTAACGAGTGGAGGACAGAGGAGCCTCTTAAAGAAGAAGTTACAGGTCTGTGAGAGCCAGAAATCTTGCTTGTTTGTAGGTGACCAAATACTTATTTTACTGAGGAATTTACCAATTAATTCATTAAAAATCCTTCAATGTGATTTTCTGGATTTTTTTTTTTCTCATTTTGTCTCTCATAGTTGAGGTATACCTATGATGAAAATTGGAGACCTCTCTCATCTTTTAAGTGGGAGAACTTGCACAATTGGTGGCTGACTAAATACTTTTTTGCCCCACTGTATATATATATATATATATATATATATATATATATATATATATATATATATATATATATACACACACACTACCGTTCAAAAGTTTGGGGTCACTTAGAAATTTCCTTATTTTTGAAAGAAAAGCACTTTTTTCAATGAAGATAACTTTAAACTAATCAGAAATACACTCTATACATTGCTAATGTGGTAAATGACTATTCTAGCTGCAAATGTCTGGTTTTTGGTGCAATATCTACATAGGTGTATAGAGGCCCATTTCCAGCAACTATCACTCCAGTGTTCTAATGGTACAGTGTGTTTGCTCATTGCATCAGAAGGCTAATGGATGATTAGAAAACCCTTGTGCAATCATGTTAGGTCTGCAATGCTGTAATTGCTGCAAATGGAGGATTCTTTGACGAAAGCAAAGTTTGAAGGAAAAAATTATTATTTCAAATACAAATCATTATTTCTAACCTTGTCAATGTCTTGACTATATTTTCTATTCATTTTACAACTCATGGTGGTAAATAAGTGTGACTTTTCATGGAAAACAAAATAATTGTCTGGGTGACCCCAAATTTTTGAACGGTAGTGTGTATATATATATATACAGTATATATATATATATATATATATACACAGACACACAGTGCGGAGCATTGTGGTTGGTGGATGTGCAGCAGAAAGCCTAAGCTCTCTCTCCGCGGATGCGGCGGGCCAACTGAATGTCTTTGGGCATGATGGTGACCCTCTTGGCGTGGATGGCGCACAGGTTGGTGTCCTTAAAGAGACCCACCAGGCAGGCCTCGCTGGCCTCCTGCAGAGCCATGACGGCGGAGCTCTGGAAGCGCAGGTCGGTCTTGAAGTCCTGAGCTATCTCCCTCATCAGGTGCTGGAAGGGCAGCTTACAGATGAGCAGCTCTGTGGATTTCTGGTAGCGACTGATCTCTCTCAGAGCCACGGTACCAGGCCTGTAACGGTGAGGCTTCTTCACTCCGCCGGTGGCCGGAGTTTCACAGATCCATAACCTGCAACGTCATAAACTAGACCAGCTGGCAACTTTCATGGGACATAATATAGAGGTCCATAGGATGTTTTACAGACTCCCTGAAGAAACCCTCCAAATGTCAAAAATGAGCATTCTTTTTTGCCTTGCAAGGTGGAATGGGCAAATTCAAAGGAAAATCCCTTGAAGACATAACACCAAACATCAACTGTAAGTAAAACATTTCAATAATTTCTGCATTTTTTTTTGTATAAACCAGGATATGTGCTTAGTTGAAAATTTATTTTTTACTGTGTAAGTATTGATTTTACACATTTTGTTGCAGCTGAAGAAGAGTCCAGTGACTGAGATGCAGAAGATGCCCAATCTGAGAAGACTGCTACCACAAGTCGAGAGGCCAAGATTGTGTGGTATGTTAATGGCAAAAATCTGTCCACTAAATGCATTGTGACATTCTATTCAATCACCTTAATTAAGTGTAAGCATTTTTTCACTCATTATGATTTTACCAAAAATTCTCCCAGTCTTTGGTTTATTCAGTAGTGTTCCGTTTTCTTTCCCCATTCTTAGGCCTGCTCTTATTTAGAAGTATTTCCTGGTTTGTGTTTCTGCCCAGTTTGGTTATGATCTTCTGCTTCATTTTCTGTTCGTATTTACCCACAGCTGTTTTGTAATTATCAGTTTCCCTTTATAGTAGCCATGTTTACATGGACACAAGTAACCAGATTAAAAGCCTGATCAGAATAAAAATGCTTCATGTAAACACGCCAATCTGAATATTCTGACCTGATCACACTCATTCGGATCAAAATTTCTTTCCGATTGAGACGGGTGGGTTATGCCAATTGTTAATCCAATTGGTGCGCATATAAACTCTTACTCTGAAGTTTGGGCAGAAAATATGTTTACTGCGCATGTCTGTACGTCAGCCACACGTCGACGTGACACATTTCCACCTTTACAGCAGCTAGCGGAAGACATGGTGGGAGAAAAACAAAACTGGTCTGTATCGTCCTGCTGTCTCCCTCTGTTTGTCATATGCAGAAGTATGTACTGCTGGACGTGTAGCTTCATTACAGAGACCAGCAGAAGCAAAAGTGCAGTCTGAATAACACAATACAGGTCCATTTCAAAAAGGGAAAGACATGAAGCGGGGTTTGTTTACATCGGAAGTTGCTGCTTCTACTATTTCCGGAATATCTGATAACTGCGCATGTCAAAATGATTTAGTCCATTCAAACGTGTGACACATGGAAACGCACGTCCTAATCGGATCAACTTTTTCAGGATCCATGTAAACAGTAACATTCTGATCTGAATTGTAATCAGATTGAAGAAATTTTGCACACGTAACCATGGCTACTGTTGCCTTGACTCCTGTGTGGCATCATTACAGAGCTCTCCCTCTGGATATTTTTATGTTTGCAGTGTTTATAGCCAAGCTGGCTCTCTTTTGCTCTCAGCCCATGTGCTGTATGGTGTCTGTTCTGTTCTACAATAAATCTTATTCCGCACTTAAAAGTCCAGCCTGCCTAAAGGAGTCATCCTTCCTGTTCTGCCGGAGGTGTTTTCTGACAATAACAGTATCTGACAGTAACGGCGATATTGATGTGAACTTTCAGTGTTAATATTTGTAATGAACCATAGTTGGGAGTTTGACTTTGTTTGAATTGTTTGTTTGAATAGCTTTTAGCATGATTTGGGGTAGCAGTGAACGCAAACAACCCCAAACTCAACAACAGTCACTTTTATGTCTTGATATGTCAAGATGCAATGCATTATTACTTCCACCAAGGAGGTAATGCTTTTACAGAGGTTTGTCTGTTTGTCTGTAACCAACATAACTCAAAAAGTTATGAATGGATTTTGACGAAATTTTCAGGAAAGGTGTGTAATGGCACGGGGAACAGATGATTAGATTTTGGTGATGATCTGAGAGTGCATACCTCCACCAAGGGCTTTGTTTGTATTTGTGCAGCAGGATTACACAAAAACTACTGGATGGATTTGGATGAAATTTTCACCAGAGGTGGTTCTTGGGCTAGAGAGGAACCCATTATATTTTGGTGATGATCTGAGAATGCATACCTCAGCCAAGGCTCTTATCTTCTAACAGTGTGTTAGCAACAATACTCCAAAAGTTCTGAACGGATTTTGATGAAATTTTCAGGAAAGGTGTGTAATGGCACGGGGAACAGATGATTAGATTTTGGTGATGATCTGAGAGTGCATACCTCCACCAAGGCCTTTGTTTGTATTTGTGCAGCAGCACTGCACAAAAACTACTGGATGGATTTGGATGAAATTTTCACCAGAGGTGGTTCTTGGGCTAGAGAGGAACCCATTATATTTTGGTGAGGATCTGAGAATGCATACCTCAGCCAAGGCTCTTATCTTCTCACAGTGTTAGCAACAATACTCCAAAACTGATGGACAGACTTTGATGCAATTTTCACCACAAGTGGCTATAGGCCTACACACAAGCCCATTACATTTTGGAGGTGATCCATGAGAAACGGAAGGAGCCTTGGCGGAGGTATGCGCTCTGTGAGTGCTTTTCTAGTTTACAAAGATATAGAAAATTAAAACAAAGCCAGGTCACTCTGAACCAGTGTTTTGCATCAGAGGTTTTTTTTTCCATCCATCTATCACGTTTCCAGAGGTCCGGGTCACGGAGGCAGCAGTTCAAGCAGAGAAGCCCAGACTTCCCTCTCCCCAGCCACCTGCTCCAGCTTTTCAGAGAGGATACCAAGGCGTTCCCAGATCAGCTGGAAGACAGTCTCTCCACCGAGTCCTGGGTCTGCCCCGGGGTCTCCTCCCAGTGGGACGTGCCCAAAACACCTCAAGTGAGAGGCGTCCAGGAGGCACCCTGATCAGATGCCCATACCACCTCAACTGGCTCCTTTCAATGTGGAGGAGCAGCGGTTCTACTCTGAGCCTCTCCCGGATGATTGAGCTCCTCACCCCATCTCTGAGGATGAGTCCAGCAATCCTACAAAGAAAGCTCATTTCAGCCCCTTGTATCCGCGATCGTGTTCTTTCGGTCATTACCCAAAGCTCGTGACCATAGGTGAGGGTAGGAACGTAGACTGACTGGTAAATCGACAGCTTGGCCTTAGAGCTCAGCTCCCTCTTCACCACAACAGACCAATACAACGTCGATGCGGTCAAATGCCTTCTCCAAGTCCACAAAACACATGTAAACTGGTTGGGCAAACTCCCACGAACCCTCAAGGACTCTCGAGAGGGTAAAGAGCTGGTCCGATGTGCCACGGCCAGGATGAAAACCACACTGCTCCTCCTGAATCCGAGGTTCAACCAACAGCCAGACTCTCCTCTCCAGTACCCTGCCATAGACCTTCCCACGGAGGCTGAAGAGTGTGATCCCTCTAAAGTTAGAGCACACCCTCCGGTCCCCTTTTTTGAAGAGAGGAACCACCACCCCGGTTTGCCATGCCAAAGGCACTGCCCCCGACCTCCACACAATGTTGCAGAGGCGTGTCATGACAGCCCTACAACATCCAGGGCCTTGAGGTACTCAGGGCGAATATCGTCTACCCCCGGGGCCCGGTCACCAAGGAGGTTTTTAACCACCTTGGCAACCTCAGCCCCTGTGATAGGTGAGTCATCCCCCTCGTCCACAAGCCCTGCTTTCTCTGTGAAAGGCATATCAGTGGGATTGAGGAGATCCTCGAAGTATTCCTTCCACCGCCCGACGATATCTCCAGTCAAACGCAACAGCGCCCCATCTGCACCATACACAGTGTGGACAGGGAGCTGCTTCCCCCTCCTGAGCCGCTGGGCAGTTTGCCACAATCTCTTCGAGGCCGACCAAAAGTCTTGTTCCATGGCCTCACCGAACTCCTCCCATACGCGAGTTTTTGCTTCAGCAACCACCCGAGTTGCACTCCGCTTGGCCTGCAGGTACACCTCAGCTGCTTCGGGAGTCCCACAACCCAACCAAGCCTGATCGGACTCCTCCTTCAGCTTAATGGCCTCCCCTCACCACTGGTGTCCACCACTTGGTTCAGGGGTTGCCACCACGAGACGCCCCAACGACCTTGCGGCCGCAGCTCTGGGCCGCCACTTCAACAATGGAGGTGAAGAACATGGCCCATTCAGACTCCATGTCTCCAGACTCCCTCGGAATGTGGCCGAAGTTCTTCCGGAAGTGGGAGCTGAAGACCTCCCGGACAGAGGCCTCAGCCACACATTCCCAGAACACCCTCACTATACGTTTGGGTCTACCAGGTCTGAATGGCATCCTCCCCTGCCATCGGATCTAACGCACCACCAGGTGGTGATCAGTTGACAGCTGTGCACCTCTCTTTACCCAAGTGTTCAAGATATATGGTCGCAGGTCTGATGACACGATAACAAAATCGATCATCGACCAGTGACCTAGGGTGTCCTGGTGCCAGGTGCACATATGGACACCCTTATACTTGAACATGGTATTTGTTATGGACAAACTGTGGTTAGCACAGAAGTCCAATAACTGAACACCACTCGGGTTCAGATTGGGCAGGCCGTACCTCCCAATCACCCCCTTCCAGATTTCACTGTCATTGCCCACGTGCGCACTGAAGTCCCCCAGTAGGACAATGGCGTCCCCAAGAGGAGCACTCTCCAGCACCCCAGTCAGAGACTCCAAAAAGGGTGGGTACTCTGAACCATCACTCAGTGCATAGGCACAAATGATGGTCAGGACCCATTTCCCAACCCAAAGGCACAGGGAAACAACCCTTTCGCCCACCGGGGAAAACTCCAACATAGAGGCAGCAAGGTGGGGGGGATACAAGAATACCCACCCCTGCTCGTCGCCTCTCGCCCGGGGCAACTCCAGAGTAGGCCAAGCTCCAGCCCCTCTCCAGGAGACTAGTTCCGGAACTGGAGCTGTGTGTTGAGGTGAGGCCGACTATAGCTAGCCAGTATCTCTCAACCTCATGCACCAGCTCAGGCTCCTTCCCCACCAGAGAGGTGACATTCCACGTCCCAAAAGCCAGTTTAGGAAGCCTGGGATCAGACCGCCAAGGTCTCTGCCTTTGACCGCCACCTGATCCACATAGCACCGAACCCCCATGATCCCTCCTGCAGGTGGTGAGCCCACTGGAGGGTGGATCCATGTAACTCCATCGGGCTGAGCCCGGTTGGGTCCCATGGGCGGAAAACCGGCCACCAGGCACTAGCCATCTAGCCCCTCCCCCAGGCCTGTCTCCAGGGTGGAGCCCCGGTAACCCCATACCGGATGGGGTACACTAAATCCTTGTTCTAGTATTTATCATGAGAGTCTGTTGGATCGTTCTTAGTCTGGCCCTTCACCCAGAACCAGTTTGTCTTGGGTGACTCTACCAGAGGCAAATTGCCCTGAACAACATCACTCCTGGGATCACTAGGACACGCAAAGCCTCCACCACGATAAGGTGACAATCCATGAGGGGAGGGTTTTTTCCGTTTGTTAAAAAAAAAAAATATATATCCATTTTTATTTTTCTTCATACATTTGTCTATTCTCTGAATGTGAAACTATGTAATAGACATTCTCAACATAAAACAACAGCAACCCCAACAAACAATAACACACTTTTTCTCCTCTTCTGTCTCTTCTTCCCCCAAAGTATGACTTGAGTTTGATAACCACAACTTATCATCCTATAGTCAAATATGCCACTCACCTAGGGTGTTTTAGCCACAATGGTGGCGTGAGCCACCAAAATTAAAACTTGCAGCAGTCTCCCCTCAGTTACGGAAACGATGCATCAGTACAGCTCATGCATGATCAGCTTGGAGCTACTGTTGTTTGAGCCAGGTTGCTAAAATTTAGCAACCTGGCACTTGGACTGAAAAGAATGACAGAAGTCCCCACTTTATTAGAACAAAAACAACACTGGTTCCCTGTTTGATGGCATGCTTACACTCCTTTTCTGATGCATTAGGTCAGAAAGGGACTTTAATTTTATCAGAAGTTGTGTGACAAAATTTGAAAGAATTACTTAGTGTTTCATCATTTTTCTCTTTTGTAAATAGAAAATAAATTCTCTTTCTTGCTCTGTTTCTGCAGATAAAATAATTAGACTTTAATTTTAATAGACGGTATGACAGAAGCAACATTTATATGCAAGCATGGGTGAAAAAGGACAGAGGAGCAAATTGGCACAGCAAACTGTCCTTACTTAAAAACTTGTATTTATCAGTATCTTTTATCTGACTTTGTTATATTCCTGAGTGAGTTTAGACTGAATGCCCTGATTAAGAATGGCAAATGTTTTTTACCCTGACTCCTTGACTTTAAATGTTGACAACATTAAAATTATTTATTCATTTAAGAAAGAAGAGTTTTTGAGGTAAACAAACACTTATTAGGTGAAAGACTGGGTACAGACCGTTCCATATTAATCTATAAATATGGAGGTTCCCACCACGATAGGTAGATGTCATTCAAGGATTTGTCCCCTCTTGGCAATTTCTTTAAAAAAAAAAATGTTAAAAGCAACAGCACTTTTAAACCTTTGGGCAAACGAGAGTGGATAAGCAGCTCAACGAACAAGTGTGCAGGGAAATGGAGCGCCACAACGAAAAGGTAAAGATTTTTAAAACTATAGTTCTATAGTTAAAGTTATCTTTCACATGCTTTGTGTGGACGGCCCTATAGGCTATTTTAACGGTGCTTGATATGAATGGCACTTAAGTCGGGTAGATCACCACTGAAGGCCTAGTTGTAAAATGCAGTCTGCCACTGCTGTCTATCAAACAAAAACACAAGGTGAAAACGAAATAAAATACCACATTACCTAGAATTAAAAAATACAATAAGTAAACATCTATTGTAAAATGCAAATAACAGAAGTAAAACCATAAAACCTTCAAAAAGAACCAGTCCACCTTAGTTTGAGAAGCTGTGAACTTTCAAACATATAATTCATTATTTAACCAAACTAATAAGTTTTGCAAAGCTAGCTGGAATAAAAGCATTATTGTTGCAACTTCTGTATGAAAACTCGGTATTTCACAGGGCCCAGAGGCTGTCCAGTGCCTCTCCAGTGGTTTTTTTTTTTTTTGTTCATACTTCATTCCTCACTTATTCCAACCCATTCAATACCTTACATGGATAGAGAGAACACAGCCTGGGGCCACGAAACCACTCCACACGCTTCTGCTCAGCCTGCATAAAACGCACATCATTTACACCTGTTTTACTTTTGTTTTTCACACAGTACGAGCAAAAACTATATATATATATATATATATATATATATATATATATAGGTCCGGAGCGGCAGGTTGAAGACCATTTTTAACCTTTTTTTGTCTTGTCTTTTTTAAAGTCTACTGAACTTTAAACCGACCGGTGTTACACTGAGTTTGGTTACAAAGTTTAAAAATCATGGTAACTCGTTAAAACAAGGAAAGAGTAGAACTTTTTAACTTTTCTCTTTTTTTCTCCTTCCAGTTGTTTACCTTCCTTCGCCTTTTTCCTCCTGGCCAAAGTCCCTCCAAGTTTTCCCAAGAAAGAGTCATCTTTCTTCCTGGAGGACGGGGATTTGGGAGTGGGAGACTTTGGAGAGGACGGAGACTTCTGAGGAGACGACGCCATGAAGCAGACGAAAACTGATTTAAAAAGTTTAGGAAAAACCCACGTCCACTCCCTGAAGCGGAAACGGAATTCCAGACATTTTCTTCATGGGTGGACCAAAAG
Organism: Pholidichthys leucotaenia; assembly: GCA_020510985.1. Classification (NCBI taxonomy): domain Eukaryota; kingdom Metazoa; phylum Chordata; class Actinopteri; order Cichliformes; family Pholidichthyidae; genus Pholidichthys; species Pholidichthys leucotaenia. Next base: position 190,409,005 of record CM035840.1, read on the forward strand.
GACAAGCCCCGCCCCCTGCGGAGGAGGTCAGGGAGGGGGCGGGGTTTCCAACCTGCGGCTCCCGAGTGAGTGCAGCTCTTCTGACCGTTACAACCGGGTCCGTGTGTCTTTGCCCCACGTGGCAAAGATAAATAACTGAATAAATAAAATACACTTAAAAAAAATGCAAAGTCGAGAAAAAAAACTGCAATTATGCTTGTTGGGGTTTCCCCTTTATTTTAGGATTTTTGTGACATTATATGGTCTGCAAAGTCAGACACTCGGGTCCATCTATACAGGAGTTCTCCTGCGAGGGGATCTTCTGCCACTGTCTCACCCTGTCCCTTGCATCCTCTTCTGTAACACCAACCCTCTCCATGTTCTCCTCCACTACATCCATGAATCTTCTCTGTGGTCTTCCTCTGTTCTTCCTGCCCAGCAGCTCCATCTTCAACATCATTTGTCCAATATATCCACTGTCCAGCCTTGACTCACTTACTTTGTCTCCAAACCGCTCAACCTGAACAGTCCCTCTGATATACTCATTTCTAATCCTGTCTTCCTAGTCCTTCCCAGTGAGAATCTTAGCATCTTCAACTCTGCCACCTCTAGCTCTGTCTCCTGTCTTTTTGTCATTGCCTCCCTCTCCAAACCATACATCAATGCAAGTCTCACAACTGCCTTGTAAACTTTTCCATTCAATCTAACTGCTATTCTTGTGTCACAGAGCACCCCAGCACTTGTCTCCACCCACTCCACCCTGCCCACACCCACTTCTTTACTTCTCTTATTCACTGTCCATTGTTTTGGTTGACTCAACTGTTACACCTGCCTCCCTCTTATTCACACACATGTATTAAGTCTTCCTTCTACTGACATTCATTTCTCTTCTCTCCAGAGCATGCCTCCACCTCTCCAGGTTCTCTTCTACCTGCTCCCTACACTCACTGCAGATCACACTGTCATCCGCAAATATCATAGTCCATGCTCCTGCATTATCATGGAAAACAAGAAAAGTCTCAGAGCTGATCCCCATCTTGAATCCATTTGTCTCTCCTTCAGTATACATTCACCACCATGTCGCTGTCTTCATACATACCACCCTCACATACTCTGGCACGCCTGACCTCCTCATAGAATAGTCAAAGTCAAGGTCAAAGTGCCTTTATTGTAATTCCATTGTTAATGAACAATGCAACAAAATTGAGATGCCGCTCCCTAAAAACAAACTATAAACAAACTATCACACTCACAGTTCACTCATGCATTTATCATTCTTATAATTACAACAATAAATAATGCTTGAAACAAAATTACCTAAAAGTTGAATACAATATGTACGTAGCAATAATGAAAAACATACTGAGCGATACATGCAAAAGACCAGCTTATGCACACAGGGTTGTTGCTACAAAATAACATAAAATAACAAAAAATATCAGCAGTCTATGCGTGTTACATAAATCCGTTCAAAATACGTACTGCTGCCGTGAAAAAACTATGATTAAATCTGGTAGTCCGGGTTTTATGGGATCTGTACCGCTTTCCCGAGGGGAGCAAGTGAAAGAAATCATGGCCTGGATGAGTGCAGTCTTTAATGATGGCAGTAGCTCTGTTGAGGTACCGAGACCTGGAAATCTCTTCCAGAGAAGGGAGAGAACAGCCAGTGATTTTTTGCGCAGTCTCGATCACTCTCTGGAAGGCTTTGCGGTCTGTGGCTGAACAGCCCTCATACCAAACCGTGATGCCATATGACAAAATGCTGTCAATAGCAGAGCGATAAAATAAAACCAACAACTGTGTATTCAGGCCATTCTTCTTGAGGAGCCTCAGAACGTGTAGACGTTGTTGAGCCTTTTTATTGTAGCTATGGTGTTAACTGCCCAGGTAAGGTTGTGAGAAATATGAACACCCAAAAACTTAAAAGCCTCCACCCTCTCCACACGCTCTTTGCCTATATATAGCACAGATCCTATCTTGGCACCCTATCATATGCTTTCTCTAGATCGGGGCTCCTGAAATGGCAGACTCCAGTCTGCATCCGGACCGCGAGGGTCTTCCATCTGGACCCTGAAGCCTTTTGATACAATTTGAAAACAAAACAACTCCCCCCCAAACCCCCCCCCCCAAAAAAAAATGCCTGTCAGTGCTCAGTGGAGGCATGCAAGCATGGAATACCACACCACGCACCCCACCTGGAGGAGTGAAAGAAAATGGTTGCGACCGACACTGGCAACGAGAGGACCACAACCTGAAAAGGGTGCCAGCATTCCACCTTTGATAATTAGGGTCAACCCCCCTCCCCCCAGGTCCATGGCATACCGCACCACCACATTCCATGGACCAGTGATCCAAACATGATGTAAAAACGAAAGCCAGGGCGTCACGGTCAAACATGATTATCTCCAGTTTTTAAAAGAAGTCTGATATTCTTATGTTTGAAATTCTGTGTTTTTGACTGAAGCACTACTTACTTGTTTACTGTATTTCATCTTTATTTAATATACAGCTCTGGAAAAAAATTAAAGGGACCAGAGAGACCACTGCAAAGTTATCACTATCTGGTTGTACTATTTATGCATACAGTATGTGCTTGAGTAAAATTAACAATTATGTTTTATTTTTAGTTTTATTCTCTAACCTACTGAGAAAAACTCACCCAAATTCCAATTCAGATAGTGCATTTATTTACAGAAAGTGATAACTGGCCAAAACAAGAAAAAAAGATGTTGCTTTTCAAATAATGCAAAGAAAACAAGTTTATCCTTAAACAATACAATAACATTTTAATTTAGGAAGAACTCAGAACTCTGCATTTATGTAATAACTCAGATTTTTATTCACAGCTTCCATATGTATGGGATAAGGATTGTGTCAACAGAAACTGAATTTGAATTTTTTTCATTTGAATTTGAATAACTGAATTTGAATCAGTTTGAATAACTGCTTTTAAAATTTGAATCTGAATGACCTAATTTGAAATTGAATCTATTGGTTTGAATGTTGCAATAAAATTGAAACTGTATTTCATTTACTTGAAAAATTTGGCTCCCTAATTCATTATCAGAGTTCAGTTTCACGTCTTGGCATACAAATTCAGATTTTTATTTCAAGTTTTTGTGCCACACATTCGGGACCTAGCTTCAGTCAAAACTAGCTGAATGCAGAAAGAAAGAACTCTGTTTTACGCCTGCAACTCTTGCTTTACGTGCTGTTCACCTGTTAAACACCTGCATGGACTTGAGTGATTAATTCAAAGTGATGTCCAGCAGCCACACGCCAGGTCTGTAATAATAATAATAATAATAATAACATGTATGAGAAGTGGTGTCACATATGCATATAAAACGTTATTAGCCAAGGCAACAGATTACCAGAGGCCAAATTTCATTCTCCTCCCTTGCAGACTCGTTGACTTGAGGCGCATTCACGTGAAGTGAAGGGCTGTCCCAATCTGAAATCAGGAAGCGACTGACTGCTCACTCACTGACTTCATGAGCCCTTAAATGAGCCCTAAAGGTAAGGGAATTACCCACAGTTCAGAGCACCATGCCGGGGTTTCTCAAGGAAAAGCTCCTGATTGGTTGCCTGTTCATCACTGACCACCCCTTCACCCCTGCTCCACCCCACAAAAAAAAAAAAAACAAACACAAACACAAAAGCATGGAAGGAACAGCTCCAAACATCACTGGGGTCTCAAGATGGCGGAATGAGTGGACGGACTCCACTGAGCTCTCTCTCTCTTAGGTCTCTAAGCTCAGAACAACTTGTCACTCCCAAATATAAAAACAGCTAAGTAACTACAGACTTAATGGTAAGGACCTTTCTGTTGGCAAAATCACCCAAAATGTCGACAGCTAAGGAAAAAGTGCTTGAAGTACACTATTACGCAAAGACCGACAGCTCCTGCATGGAGACAGAAGCTAGCATGCAAAGCAACAAACAAAACCTTGAGACGCCGACAAAAAACCCTCCACCCAGCAGGAGGAGAAAACAACACAACAATAATGGTACCCTTCCTTCTGACTCTTCTGCTCAGAAAGAAGTTTCAAATGCTGCCATTTTTGAAGCTGTTACAAAGCTCACTTCTAAGGTAGAAAATTTCAACTTCCGCTTGAATTAGAATACTATCACCATCGCCAACTTGGCAAACAGTTTGGACTTCAGTCTCCGGGAAAAAAAAGAATGCAAAGACAAAGTTAAAACACTAAAAAAACAGGTCTCCACACTCATGGCTGAGAACAACGACCTCAAAGAATGAGTGCTGGAAAGTGAGCATTTTAAACATCGCTGGAATCTGCACGCACATCCACGGTCTGAAAGACACCTAAGGCGAGAATACCAGAGGGAGAGTAGTCACCATTCTGTCCAAAATCATACCAAAGTGGGCCGGGAAAATGGAAGACATCGATGAATTTGCACATTGTATTGGGAGGAGAGTTGAAAACAAAAACCGACAGATTATCGTGCAGTTCACCATGAGGATCTACAGAGATGCTGTATGGCGAGCCTCTAAAAATCACGCTGTATGCAAGGAGCATGGCGTTCGCTTCACCGAGGATCTTCTGAAAGTCGACAGAGAGGCGAGAGATGCAGTCTGGCCCAAGATCAAGGAAGCTAGTGTTGTGTATATAAATAGGCCGTAGTAGTAAGATGGCGGCCGTGTTGGACGTGGGATAGACTGGGGTGGTTAACTACCGGTTTCTGGTGGTGACACCACCGATAGTATAAAGGAGGTGGACGGAACAGGCAAATCCTCTTTCGTTGTGGGAGCCACCTGGCCTGCAGGCAAGTGCCATAAGTTTATATACGTATGTGACAAGTATTCTAATAAAGCTCCGTTAACTGAGTCAGCTGTGCATTCGTCATTGCCCAATTACGGATGTAACATTTGGTGACAAGGTAAAAGCTGTAATGGAAAGATCTGTTGCCAGTTTTCTGCCGGTTTTGGAGGCCCTGGGCAGGCCGCCTGTGCCATGGCCTCGCTGGTTTGCTGCTTTTACCAACTACCTCGTAGTTTTGAACCTCAGCAGGCGTGAGAGGCTTCACGTGAGGGCTGTGTTGGTCAATAATTTGAGCACTGAGGGGCAGAGAATACTGGAGAACCTTGGGGGGGCTGATAGCTTTGATGGCGTTGTGGAGTTAATGGCGTGCTACTTTTGCGCCCCGGAAAGCGTCACGGTCCAGCGCATCCAGTTTCGACAGCACCACCAGCGGTCGGGATAGCCAGTGAAGAAATTCATAGAGGATCTCCGAGAGTTGGTGAAGGGATGTGGATTCGGAAACCAGGAAGATGAGATGATTCGGGACCAGCTGGCAGAGCACGTCCACTGCACGGCAGCCCGGTCCAGACTTCTAGCATACCCAGGAAGGTTGACATTGGCCGCAGCTATTGAGCTAGCCCAATAGTTCAAGGCAGCAGAGACCATCGCGAGAGGCCTTACTGAAGGGGCTTCTCTGGACGAGGGTGAATCTTGGGCTAAGGCACTGTTTTTGGACCCTGGTGATGGTGATGACGGAGAGGATGAGTATGTCTCTATAGTTAAAGTAAGGCCCACCCCAGGTACGCCACATCGTTATGGTTGTGGGTCCCCTGTTCACCGCTATAAGTCCAGTGTGTGCCCAGCAAAAGAAAAGCGTTGTGGAAAGTGTGGTTTGCTGAACCACTTTGCCAGGGCATGCGCAAACTTCGAACGCAGGGACCGTAGGGGAGAGCCAGGTGCTGCGCAGAATCAGAATCAGAATCAGAATCAGAATCAGAATCAGTTTTATTGGCCAAGTATGCACAACACATACAAGGAATCAAAATCGTTCAGATACAAGTCACCAAATGCAATCAATTCTTTTAAAGAGGACTTGCTGAAGCAAGACTGGACAGAAATCTATGTATCAGATGTAAATGAAGCCTATGACACATTTATAAACATTGTAACCACTCTTTATGAAAAAAACTGCCCATTAGTAAAAAAAAAAAGCTTAAACACAAATTTGCTGATAAGCCATGGTTAACCAAAGGACTACATAAGGCGTGCAAAAAGAAAAAATTATTATATAAAGCTTTCCTAAAGAAAAGGACAAAAGAAGCAGAGCAGCGGTATAAAACATACAAAAATAAGTTAACATATATAATAAGATGTAGTAAAAGAGACTATTACAGTAAAGAACTGGAGAAAAACAAAGACAATATTAAAAATACATGGACAATACTCAACAGTATCCTTGGAAATAAAAGCAGAAATACAAGCAACCCAACTAATATTCCAAAAAATAATAAAACGACTCAGAGTGTGAATATAGCTTCACCTGCAGATGAATTTAATAATTTTTTTGTTAACATTGGACCTAATCTGGCCCGAGAAATACCCACTACGGTGCCTACAGGCGATTCAATATGCAATAACACTGCTGTAAAAGACTCCATCTTCATAAAGAACACAGACGAAAGAGAGGTCACTGAAGTTGTTAAATCGTTCAAAAGTAAAACATCTACGGACTGTGATGGTATTGACATGCTATTAGTCAAAACTGTTATCGAATGCATAGTAAAACCACTGACGTATATCTGTAACCTGTCTCTCCAATCAGGTATATTTCCCAATGCAATGAAAATAGCTAAAGTAATTCCGATATACAAGACGGGCGACAGAGGGGAACTCTCAAACTATAGACCAATTTCACTATTACCGCAATTTTCCAAGATACTTGAAAAAATATTCTATGAGAGAATTGACAACTTCATACTGAAGAATGATTTATTGTGTGAGCAGCAATATGGGTTCAGACACAAGAGGACAACTGCATTAGGATTTAATAATAAGGATTTAAATAAGGATTCAATGACAACAGAGTATGTACAGTAAATTACAGTCTGTCCACGTTTCTATAAAAGGATGCAAATATATACAGGAATATATGCAGTTATTTACTCAGACTAACCACACTTTGCAGAAATATATGAAAAAATATACAGTCACACAGTATTTCAATGTGAACTCAGATTCAGTGATATAATGTGAATGAAGTAAAAAGCAGTGTGAGAGTTATGTGCAATGCAATAATGGATGAAAAGTCATGAGTACAGCAACAGGTAGGACTAGGTGAATGTTAGGAGTTCATCAGAGTGATGGCTTGAGGAAAGAAACTGTTCCTGTGACGGGTGGTTTTGACCTTCAGTGATCTGTAACGACGACCAGAAGATAGAAGTTCAAACAGTTTGTGGCCGGGGTGTGATGGGTCAGCACAGAGGTTTCCCGCCCGTTTCCTGGTTATGGACCGATATAAGTTCTCAATGGAGGGTAGGTCGGTACCAATGATCCTCTCCGCAGACTTAACGATCCGCTGCAGTCTGGTCTTGTCCTGTTTAGTGGCAGATCCAAACCAGACAGTGATGGAAAAGCAGAGGACGGATTGGATGATGGCGGTGTAGAAGACAACCAGCAGCTCCTGAGGCAAATCAAACTTCTTGAGCTGACGCAGAAAAAACAACCTCTGCTGGGCCTTTTTCCGGACAGTGTCTATATGGGAGGACCACTTCAGGTTCCGGGAGATTGTGGTACCCAGAAACTTGAAAGAGTCCACAGTGGACACTGTGCTGTTGAGGATGGTGAGTGGGGGGAATGAAGGGGGGTGTCCCCTGAAATCCACAGTCATCTCCACTGTTTTGGCTGGGTTAAGTTCAAGATGGTTCTGGCTGCACCAGAGGATCAGCTGCTCCACCTCCCACCTGTATGCAGACTCATCATCATCCCGGATCAAACCGATGACTGTGGTGTTGTCCGCAAACTTCAGGAGCTTCACCGAAGGGTCCTCTGAGGTGCAGTCGTTGGAGTAGAGGGAGAAGAGCAGTGGGGAAAGGACACATCCTTGGGGGGCGCCAGTACTAATTTTTCGGGAGCTGGATGTAAATCTCCCTAGCTTCACCTCTTGCCAGAAGATGAGATGAGATGAGATGAGATTCAACTTTATTGTCATTACACATGTATGAATACAAGGTAACGAAACGTGACTTGGCATTTGGGCACGCTCTGCAGAGCGCATCCAAGGCTGGGGCAGCCGCTAGGCGCCAGTCATAAAGAAGAAAGGAAAAAAAAGAAAAAGAGAATGGGTATGACACAATAGGCGAGAGAAAAAAACATGTTTTATCAGAATGACGCTCGGCAAGTGAGCGAAATTTTGATTTGCAGGCAAAAAAACCCTCAATGCACATTTAGCAGACATTTAGCAGGAGATCACACACAAAAGTTGAGAGGCAGTGTATTGTATGCATGTAATGTTGTATGCATTGTGTAGTGTAAATGTAACAGTTGTTAGTGAGCAGCAGAGGGCGCCTCCTGGCAGTGGATAGATGTTATAATCATGTGACTTATAAACAAATCCAGAGTCCAGAGTCCAGAGTCTATCTCTCTTGCTCTCTCTCTTGCTTGCAGAAGGCACATGGGCATTGTCCTTGAGGGTCCAATCCGCTGATACGACAACAACTGATTGTCGATTGTTTGGGTAGAAGAGCCGGTCCTTCCGCTTATCTCAATCAGGAGGAATGTAAACACGGGGCAAACAAGGTCAAATCAAATCAAAACAGCACAGTGCACTCAAAGAATAGAATTTGTCCTCACCCGTGTAATTCTGTGCTTCCATTATATGTGCAGGCTTAAACTGTTTTTCCATGGAGAGCACAGATGCCACCATTAGTGCACATGGTTTCCCCGGAAACTATGGGGAGGATCGGGTGTGATGTCATGCTCGATGGCATCGAGGTTCCACTGCTGGTGGACACTGGAGCAGTAATGTCCGCTTTAAACCTGGCAACCATGAAAAGTTTGTTTCCCCACCGACAGATAAGATAGCAGGAAAGAGACTATTATGGCTATGGATGGAACAGACTGGCAGTCTTGGGATTTGTGGAGATGGAGGCCCAGTATAAGTCTGTTGTTGCGCCCCAGGACCGCATTCACGTCACCGCTGCGGGGGTTAACATCATGGGGTGTAACCTCTTTTACAGCCTGGGTTTCTCCATCGCCAACGTGTCGGGTGAGGATTGTTTGGGATGCGGACTGTGGAACTGACCGACTCCGTTGGTGGATGGTGTGGAGGTGCGGGAATCAGACTGGCTGGACACGAATGCAAAGGGAAAGCACGTTCGGCACCACGCGCCACTGCCTCAGGACAGACCTGATGCCGGTTCTTCTGCTGCCCTGGTTGAGGGTGCAAAACAGCACGATAGGACCCCAGGGGCGAGACCGGAGAGTGTGTGGATAAATCGCTTGAGACGATAGTCTACCATAGATGGCACGAATCTGACCCGCGAGTCGAATGGATCAGTGGTGGAGGCCAGTCGCGACCAGGGTGATCCAAGTAAGAAGAAAAGGGCTTTCCTGTGGGTTGGAGACATGGTTCGGCCCAGGGTTGAGGCCCGGATGAGAGGGGATCACGGTTCACGCGAACGGCGTGATGACCACAGGCGGTTCCGGGTGGAGGCTGCTCGGAGTGATGGGTATCTGCGCTTGGATAGGAGGTTTATTTGTTTCTGTGATTATTTTGCTTTAGAGTGTGAGTCGGGAAGCAAATTTGGGTTGGCTATCCGTGCGCTTGGCATTTTTTATTGGGGGGGTGTTGTGTATGTAAATAGGCTGTAGTAGTAAGATGGCGGCCTGGTTGGACGTGGGATAGACTGGGGTGGTTAACTACCAGTTTCCGGTGATGACGCCACCCCTAGTATAAAGGAGGTGGGCGGAAGAGGCAAATCCTCTTTCATCGTGGGAGCAACCTGGCCTGCAGACGAGTGCCGTAAGCCTATATACGTATGTGACAAGTATTCTAATAAAGCTCTGTTAACTGAGTCAGTTATGCATTCATCATTGCCCAATTATGGATGTAACAGCTAGGGCGCTCGGTCACAAGGCCTTCTACCGGGGACCGACAGGATATATTAGCAACCGTCCTATCTCTGCACCATAAGAATAACCGGCTCAGTTTTATCCTTCACCTGGTTGACGTTACTGCACAGGTCAGTTTTACAAATGTTCTGATAAGAGACTAGTTTATCACAATTTTAAAAAATGGGGAAAACTGTTAAGATGTTTTTTCTTCCTATTTGCAAGGCCTCTTTTCTTATCGTGATAAGTTAATTGTTCACCATGTGCAGTGTTAATGTCTGTTTACTAAGAGGATTTATGTGTTCAATTGGGAGTTTAATCGATAATCTAATAAGAGACGCTGCCTGTCTAAAAAAAACAGTATAGAGACACAGAAGTTTATATAATTAGTTCTATTTGTTAAACTTTTATTTTTTTATTTTTGGTCTATGTCTGTTGTAACTTGTAATTTGTCTCTGAGTAGTCTGAACACAAGAGGTCAACAAAATAGAGTCAAAAGGAAAGCAACCTTTTTATTTTGCAAAGGATTAAAGTCCCACATAACATTCTTCCAAGAAACTCATTCAGAGGAAAATGATGCTAAATTTTGGGCCAGCCAGTGGGGTGATAATGTGACATGAAGCCACGGTTCTACACGTTCACGGGGAGTTGCAGTACTATTCAACAACTGTCCAGGGAAGATTTTGTATCACAAAGAGGATGTAAATGGTCACTGGATTCTGCTAGTAATGAATGTAGAGGATTCCTTTTTTATCCTTTGTAATGTTTATGGATACAGTAATAGTTCACAAAACAAAGACTTGTTTATCCTAATTAGTTTGTGAGTTGAAGAAATAAAAGCCCTTTATCCTACAGACAACATTATAATTGGAGACTGAAACGTGGCCCAAAATAATTTGAAGGACAGATTTCCTCCAAGATCAGAAAGGAACAATGTTAATAATATATTTCTAAATTTTTGTAACACACTTAATTTAGAGGATGTTTGGAGAGTGAAAAATCCTGATACTCTGCAGTATTCTAAGTTTAAACCAGATGGTTCATGCAAATGTAGAATTGACTATTGGTTAATTTTGTATAATTTATTACAATTTACTTCAGGTTTAAGGATAGATAACACCCCTCTAACAGATCACAGTTTAATTCATCTTGAAATAAAACCGTTGGTTTCAGCAAAAAACTGCAAAGGATTTTGGAAATTTAATTCATTTTTATTGCAGGATGAGAGCTTCTGTCAGACCATCAGAGCCATGATCAATGAATCCTTAAAGGATCCCTCCATTACATCATCTGCTAATAAATGGGAATACTTTAATAAAAAACAGAAAATATTCAATATCCTTTAGTAAACAAAAATGTGTGATGTCACGTTCTCCCCGTGCGCTTTTACGCAGCGCACAGAGGAGTACAAGGATGACAGATTTAAACACTGGGTTACACCACAAACACATTTATTAAAGAATGACATACAAAAATGGTACAGGGTACAGTAAATGGCTACACGGCGGGCGTGAAGCGGGCAGACCAGTTCAAAAACAAGGCAGACATACAAAAAGGAGACAAGGTTCACTTACAAGCTCACACGACAGGACGTGCGGGGGGCAGACCACAGTGAACGGTGGCAAACACAAACATTGACAATACAATGGTCCAGCAATGCTTGACTGGCAAAGAGCTACTTAAGTACAAGCACTGCTGGCAACGGTAGATTGGGTACACCTGGGTGAAGCGCGGGAAAGGCAAAAACCGGAGTGGAACCAGCTGGCTGTCATGAGAGAGGGGGCATGGTCGGACTGGCAAATGTCAGACAGCGCCCACACAAGTGTAGGCCAAGGGAGGTTGCCTCACAGCTGCCAGCCAGAACTCAGTGGCTACAAGTAGGGAAATAAACAAGGGGAAAATAGAAACTACAAGAAACTCAAAATATAACATAATACATAACTACACAGACAACCCTGAGCCACAGCAGGTCAGAACCGAGCCCAAAGAACAACCCGGCTCGGTTCATGGCACGTAAGACCAGAGAAGTAGAAATAAATCTTGTTAGAGCTTAAAATACACTCTGTAACAAAGATAATGCCACAGAAGAAGACAAACTAAAAATCAGAATTACACAATAAAGTTGACAAAATATACAGTGCATCCGCAAAGTATTCACAGTGCTTCACTTTTTCCACATTTTATGTTACAGCCTTATTCCAAAAGGGATTAAATTAATTTTTTACTCAAAATTCTACACACAATACCCCATAATGACAACATGAAAATTTTTTTTGAGACTTCTGCAAATTTATTAAAAATAAAAAACTAAGAAATCACATGTACGTACATAAGTATTCACAGCCTTTGCTATGAAGCTCAAAATTGAGCTCAGGTGCATCCTGTTTCCACTGATCATCCTTGAGATGTTTCTACAGCTTAATTGGAGTCCACCTGTGGTAAATTCAGTTGACTGGACATGAATTGGAAAGGCACACACCTGTCTATATAGGTCCCACAGTTGACAGTGTATGTCAGAGCACAAACCAAGTATAAAGTCAAAGGAATTCTCTGTAGACCTCCAAGACAGGATTGTCTTGAGGCACAAATCTGGGAAGGGTACAGAAAAATTTCTGCTGCTTTGAAGGTCCCAGTGAGCACAGTGGCCTCCATCATCCGTAAATGGAAGAAGTTCAGAACCACCAGGACGCTTCCTAGAGCTGGCCGGCCGTCTAAACTGAGCGACCGGGGGAAAAGGGCTTTAGTCAGGGAGGTGACCAAGAACCTGATGGTCACTCTGTCAGAGCTCCAGTGATAAAGTGAGAAAGTGAGAACCTTCCAGAAGGACAACCATGTCTGCAGCAATCCACCAGTCAGGCCTGTATGGTAAAGTGGCCAGATGTTAGCCACTCCTTAGAAAAAGGCACATAGCAGCCCGCCTGGAGTTTGCCAGAAGGCACCTGAAGGACTCTCAGACCATGAGAAACAAAATTCTCTGGTTTGATGAGACAAAGATTGAACTCTTTGGTGTGAATGCCAGGCGTCATGTTTGGAGGAAACCAGGCACTGTTCATAACCACGGCAATGTTGGCAGCAGCATCATGCTGTGGGGATGTTTTTCAGTGGCAGAACCTGGGATACTAGTCAGGATAGAGGGAAAGATAAACGCAGCAATGTACAGAGACATCCTGGATGAAAACCTGCTCCGGAGTGCTCTTGACCTCAGACTGGGTGACAGTTCATCTTTCAGCAGGACAACGGCCTTAAGCACACAGCCAAGATATGAAAGGAGTGGCTTCAGGACAACTCTGTGAATGTCCTTGAGTGGCCCAGCCAGAGCCCAGACTTGAATTTAATTGGACATCTCTGGAGAGATCGGAAAATGGCTGTGCACCGACACTCCCCATCCAACCTGATGGAGCCTGAGAGGTGCTGCAAAGAGGAATGGGCGAAACTGCCCAAAGATAGGTGTGCCAAGCTTGTGGCATCATATTCAAAAAAACTTGAGAGTGTAATTGCTGCCAAAGGTGCATCAACAAAGTACTGAGCAAAGGCTGTGAATACTTATGTACATGTGATTTTTTTTAGTTTTTTATTTTTAATAAATTTGCAAAAATTTCAAAAGAACTTTTTTCACATTGTCATTCTGGGGTATTGTATGTAGAATTTTGAGGAAGAAGTAAATTTAATCCCATTTGGAATAAGGCTATAACATAACAAAATGTGGAAAAAGTGAAGCGCTGTGAATACTTTCCGGATGCACTGTATGTCCACAAAGCCAAAGGATCCTATATTTGATCCAAAGCTAAGTGGATAGAGGAAGCAGGATGCAGCACAGCATACTTTTGTAAACTAGAGAAACAAAGGCAAGAGAGAAACTCTATTAAACCCCTACTAATAGGAAATGCTATATGTACAGACCTTAATATTAAAATCTATAACGGTCTCTATAAAACTTCATTTCCCAAAAATGGCTGCATGGCTCTTTTGGATAAAATCTGAAAATCAATTCTTTCAATTAGTCAAGATTTTAAAAACATTTGTGATGGAAAACTAACACTAGACGAATTCAACAGAGCACTTAATCATTTACACTTGGACAAATCTCCAGGCTCTGATGGCCTGACAGCCAATTTCTACAAACATTTTTGGAGTGAAATTAGAGAATGTCTGTACAGTGTGTTAACTGAAGTCCTTCAGGCCCATAATCTGCCAACAAGCATGAAGCAAGGGGTCATAATATTAATTCCAAAACCAGGAAAAGATCCCAAAATTATTGACAACCTCAGACCTATCACCCTGCTAAATAATGATTACAAACTTTTAGCACATATATACAGTACACTATGCGGCTTAAAAAAGGTATTTTATGAAATTATTAGTGAAACTCAGTCAGGCTTTTTAAATGGTAGATTTATCTTTAACAACATCCACCTTATACTAGACATATTAGACTATAGAAAATTCATAGACGATAATGGGTTTAGCCAGTTTAGAAAGCTTGGGATCAGTCCGCCAAGGTCTCCGCCTTTGACCGCTGATTAGGATGCCTCCTGGACGCCTCCCACTTGAGGCGTTTCAGGCACATCCCACTGGGAGGAGACCCCGGGGCAGACCCAGGACTTGCTGGAGAGACTATGTTTCCCAGCTGGTCTGGGAACGCCTTGGTATCCTCTCTGAAGAGCTGGAGCAGGTGACTGGGGAGAGGGAAGTCTGGGCTTCTCTGCTTGAACTGCTGCCTCCGTGACCGGGACCTCCGAAAAAGCGGTAGAAGATGGATGGATGGATGGATGGATGGATAATGGGTTTATTCTATTTCTTTTTTTTTTCCACAATATTTTTTATTGAACCTTCTTTTTACAAACATGGCACAAACAATCAGACACTAACACAAAAGTAATTTAAAAATTAAAAAGAACAATTAAAAAGAACAATAACAACAACAACAACAGTGTAATAAAAACAACAACAGCCATTAACAAACACAAGTCAACAACAATGCTCCTGTGTTTAGTCTAGGTAATCTATTACATAAGAATACATAATATACATTCACCAGCTTGGAATTTGCAAGGTCCACACATATCATTCACCTTCTTCTGGGTCAAAATGGCTGCCCAGCAACCGCCGGCCAGAGCGGTGGCTACAGGCATGGAAAAGAAAAGGAACGCAGACATAAAACCAACAAGAACTCAAAATCATAATAAACATCCATCTCTGAGTTAACTCATTAATATCTGTCATTAAGGCTTCATAGTTGACACTGGCGACTGATTCTAGCTTAGGCACAATTTGGATTCCTAAATATTTAAACTGATTTACAACATTGAATTGATTTACCTCAGGGGCTGGGTAATTTCTCTGGGTCTCATTTAGCATTAATATTGAAGATTTAGTTTTATTTATTTTATATCCTGATATTTCCCCAAAATTCTTTATTAAATTCAACAAGGTTGGAATTGATTTTTTTAGATTCGACATAAACAAAATTATGTCATCGGCGTACAAGGAGATTTTATGTTCTGTTGGTCCAACTTTAATTCCATATATTTGTGACTGTAGACGTATCGCCATCGCTAAAGGTTCAATTGCCATAGTGAACAGTAAAGGTGAAAGTGGACAGCCTTGTCGACATCCTCTATTGATTTTTATTGATTTTGAAATATTGTTATTTGTTAGAATTTCTGCAGTAGCATTATTATATATTATCTGAACCCATTTTATGAAATTATTTCCAAGTCCAAACCTTTGTAAGACTTCAAAAAGAAAGGGCCATTCAACTCTATCAAAGGCTTTTTCGGCATCCAGTGATAAGAGAGCTGTATCCGGTGCTTCTTTATTAGAATAAATAATATTAAATAGTCTTCTTACATTATGGAAGCCTTGTCTTCCCTTTATAAAGCCATTCTGATCTCGATTAATAATATTTGGTAAAATTTCTTGTATTCGTCTTGCTAAAATTTTACAAATTATCTTAAGGTCGGCATTTAATAGGCTTATTGGTCTCATATTTTCACATTTATTAGAGGGCTTACCTGGTTTTGGCAACAGTATAATTAAGGCATTATTCATATATGATGGTAAATTACTATTTTGAAATGCTTCTAAAACCATTTCCAAAAAAGGTTTTGTTAATTTATTCTTAAATTTTTTATAAAGGTCAACTGGAAGACCATCTGGTCCTGCACTTTTTCCTGATTTCATATTATCAATGGCTAGTCCAACTTCTTCTTGACTAATTTTAGACTCCAGTATCTCCCTATTTTCATTTGGAATACACGGTATAAATAGTTCATTCAAAAACCCATGTAGTTTTGTTAAGTCAGATTCATTTTTAGCATCATATAATTTTTCATAGTAATCTCTAAAGGCTCTATTAATTTCTGAAGGATCTATAACTACCTGTCCATTACTTATAATACTGGTAATTGGTGTTTTAGATTCTAATTGTTTAATCTGCCATGCCAATAACTTTCCTGATTTTTCACCTTGTTCATAAAAAGATTGTTTCAATCTTAGAAGACTCGAGGCAGCTCTATTCGCTGATTTTTTGTCATATTCAGCTCTCAAAATCAGTAATTCGTTCTCCAACCTTGGATCTCTTCCTGCATATACTCTTTCTTGAAGAATTTTTATTTTATGTTCCAATTGGACTCTCTCCTCTCGAGTCTTCTTAGATTTTGAACCTGTATAACTAATAATATGTCCCCTAATAAAAGCTTTGAAAGCCTCCCACTTTACACATGCTGATGTTTGTGTAGTATTGATATCAAAGAACTCATCTATCTGTTTTTCTATATACTTAACAAATTCCTCATCCTGAAGCCATTTATGCTGAAATTGCCATCTACCTGGTTCCTTTGTCAATTTCTTATCTACATACATTAGACAGCAGGGTGCATGATCAGAGATCACGATGTTATCATAAAAACAGTTTTGAATCTTGGACCTTAATTCTGTGGAGATCAAAAAATAATCTATACGTGAGAATGTCTTGTAGGTATTGGAATAACAAGAGTATGCTTTAACTTGTGGTTTCATTTCTCTCCATATATCTATCAATTTCAATTCTTTCATAAAATGATTAATGGTCATCCTACATCCATTGTGCGTACAGTCCAGTCCTGTTGATCTATCTATACTGGGATTCAATGTACAATTAAAATCCCCTGCTATTATATGTTGCCCTGTAAGTGATGATAAGATAAGAAATAAATTGGCAAAGAACTTTTGATCGTCTATATTGGGACCATATAAGTTCACCAAATTTATGTTTTCTAATAGCAAAGATCCTTGAATGATTACATATCTTCCAAATTTGTCTCCAATTACATTTTTCACTTGAAATGGGACTGATTTATGTATGAGAGTCATAACTCCCCTGGCTCGGGATGAAAATGATGAGGTGAAAACATTTCCTTGCCATCTACTCCTAATTCTTTTTACATCTTGCTCTATTAGATGAGTTTCTTGTAAAAACACAATTTTTGAACCCATGTCTTTTATTTTATTCAACTTGTTTAAGTTTTTTTAAATTTTGTAGACCTCTGCAATTCCATGAAGTTAAATTAAGATTAACGCTTTGATTTATAATCAATAGGGAGTTTGGGATTACCTTGCAGTGTAAACATGCTCAAACAGAAAAGCAAAAAAATGAGTGGTTGAACATTCACCCTACAAACTACACACAAACAAATTCCCCCTTCCCACATTTGTGGCAATCCCCCCAAAAGCAAAAGAAAAATTCCGTCTCCCGATATAGCCATCGACCGTTCCACACCCACGAGGATCAACCAAAGCCACTCCTTCTTCATCCTCCCAATCACCCTAACTCTACTGCTTTTAATAACGTAACATTAACTCTCTTCTGTAATTTTCCAATTTAACTCCAAAATTTTTTTTAGCAATTTTGTACTTTTTTTTTTTTAATATGTAATACATTCTATATTTTGTAACCTTGTTATATGCTTCTAATCAGTTAAATGCTCAAATATTCTACCCTATATTCTGTTCATGCTTAGCTCCCACCAGTCTCTTCCTGGATCTTCTTGATGAGCTCCTGCGCCTCCTCGGGGGTCTTGAAGATGCGTGTTCTGCCCTCATATGTGACCAGAAGTCTTGCAGGGTGAATCACTCCATGACGAATCTCAAGGTTGCGCAGTTCTTTGCGGATGGGGTCAAACTGCTTCCTTAATTGTTGGATTCCTGAGGCCAGATCTGGGTAGAACCGCACCTGCTGATCTTGGTATTTAATTTCTCCTTTGGCCCGCACCGCGTTGGAGATCGTCATCCTGTCTCTGTAGCTGAGAAACTTCATAATTAGCGTCCTCGGTGCTGCCTTGTTACCTCTCGGTGGGCCAATTCGGTGGGAGCTTTCCAAGACGACTGATGATTTTAGCTCCGCGTTGTTCAGCGCCTCCGGGATCCACCCCTCCAAAAAGGAGCATGAATCACGACCTTCGGCTCCCTCCGGTAAACCCACCAGCCTCAGGTTGTTCCTTCTGGACCGAGATTCCAAGTCCAGAACGCTATTTTCCAGATCTTTATTTTTTTTTTCCAAAGTGCGCACCTTTATTTGAAGTCCGCTGATTTCATCCTCCGCACTTGAAACACGAAGCTCCGCCTGCGTCACTCGCTCCACGCAGTCACCCAACTCCTTTCTCATTGCATCCAACGCTGCCATAATCCCATCAAGTTTAGCGGAAAAGTCTGCTCTCATTGAGCTAATGGCAGCCAGCACTGCACCTGTGCCGCCATCGTCAGCAGCAGCAGTTACCGCACCACCGCTAGTTTCATCCGCCATATCCGCAGCTTTTTCTACTGCGCCACAAACTTTAAAGTCCGTTAATTTGGACTGCTTTGGCGATTCAATTTTTCCCCCTCCTGATTTCCCAGCCTTAGTCTTCACCGGCATATCCTCACCCAAACGCTGGGAAAAGTTCTGTTCCAAATGAGAGAGTTATTTGCCGAATTTTTATTTCCAGGGGCAGAGCAGAGTGATACGTGTCCTTCTAGGCGGCCGCCATAACCGGAAGTCGCTCTTTCACTCTTACTAAAGTTATGTTTTTCTGGATACAGACCTAACAAAAACAGTTTAGGGTTCAATGTGAATTGTTTTGAAATTATTTTTTCAATTGTTACCCTCACCTCTTCCCAAAACATTCTGATTTTTCTACATTCCCATAAACAGTGAAATAGAGTTCCTTTACTTTCCATACATTTTGTGCATGTATCTGGTATGTTTTTGTTTTATTGATTTAATTCCACTGGTGTAACATACATCCGCATTAACCATTTAAAATGTATCAGTTTAAGACATACATTTATTGATTTGGTTTGAGCTCCTGCACAAGCCATTTCCCATTGTTCCTCTGAAATTTCAATTTGCAGGTCTTCTTTCCAGTAATTCAGTCTTTTCTGTGAGTTTTCACTTGAGAATAGTGTCAATGAGTTCAGGTGACGGGGCCTAGAGGGGGCCTAGAGGAGAAGCCACCCAGCCGGACGACAGCGAGCGACGGTGATCGGCCACCGATCGGCGGAGGTGATCGGTGGATTAGAGCTGCGCCGGCGGAGTGCGACATAACTGACGGGGACGGGGCCCAGCGGAGGAGCCGCCTAGCCAGACGGCGACGAGTGGCTGTGATCGGTGGATTCCGGCTGCGCCGGCGGTGCACGACATAGCTGGCCAGGTAGACGGAGGCAGGCGCCGGCGATAGACGGCGGTGATCTGCGGAGCTGAGCAGCGTCACTCGGCGGAGAAGCTGCGCAGGAGCGGCGGGTCCAGTAGCGACCGAGCTAGTTGAGGCCTAGCCGGATTCTCTGCTTATTTCTATCCACAGGTCAGTAAAATGCCACCCAAAAAAGAGGAAATGGAAGAAATTAAAAAAACTCTGAACTTTGTGTTAGAAGAACTGGCCAAAGTGACTAGCCAGCAGGACAAAATATTAGACCTAATACAGGAGGTACAAGCCCTACATTCAATAATAAAAGAAAAAGACAAAAAAATTATGGACCTGGAGCAACACGGGCGTCTTTTGGAGCAACGCGTCGAGGATCTTGAACAAGGTTCTCGCATTGATGACATAGTTATAAGTGGACTAGACATCAGATATCAGTCGTACGCCCATGCCGCTACAGGACTGAGTGGTGAACATGCTTCCATAAGTGAATCAATGTCCTTAGAAAACCAAGTGCTTCAGTTCCTTAATGATAAAGACATTAAGGTAGAAGCCAATGCAATCTCAGCCTGTTATGCTTTACCGAAGAAAGATAACAAAACAAAGAAATCAATTGTGATGCGCTTTGTGAACAGGAGGGTGAAAAATGACATACTGAGGCAGGCCAAAAAACTAAAGGAAACTCAAGTTTACCTAAATGAACACCTGACAAAAAAAAAACGCTGAATTAGCACGGCAGGCACGGATGCTAAAGAAACATAATAAGATACAGACAACCTGGACAAGAAATTGTAAAATTTGGATTAAACTAAATGGAACACCTGAGCAAGCAAAAAGTATAATGATCAGAGATGCTACTGACTTAGATAAATACAGATGAACACTGACTATGAAACACAGAGTGAGGAAACTCAAACTCTAAAAATATGCCACTATGCTGAACATAAACCACAAGAGATGGAGAATGATATTGATCCTGATAACCACTTTTTCAATAATATTCATAACCACTGTGAATATTACACTGAAAAGCAATTCAAAAGTCAAGTGCAATTAGATGGTAAACTGTCAATAATACACTTCAATAGCAGAAGTCTTAACAAAAACTTCTCACAGATTCAGGACTATTTAAAACAGCTAAACAGAAAATTCACAGCTATAGCAGTCTCTGAAACCTGGCTTAATGCAGACCAGGCTCCCCTGATGGCAATAGAGGGATATCAGATGTTTAACATTAACAGATCTCAAAAAAAGGGTGGTGGTGTTGCACTGTACTGTATATTGATGACCTATATAGATGTAAGCTTGTAAATGAAATGTCCTCAGCACTACCAGGGATTCTGGAATGTGCTACTGTTGAGATTGACCTAGACAAAACAAAAAATCTAATCATAAGCTGCATATACAGAACGCCGGGAACTTGCATTGAGACATTCAGAGATAAATTAGTCGAGCTGTACAATAATATTACTAGTAAGAAAATGGTAGCAATTTGTGGAGATTTCAATATTGATCTACTTAATCCACATCAACAAAATGTAGTTACAGAGTTCATGAACTCTATGTACAGCATGAGTCTATATCCCACAATAACACATCCCAGTAGAATCACAGCTCACTCTGCTACACTTATTGACAACCTGTTTGTCAATGTTCTCGACAAGAAAATAGAAAGTGGATTATTGATAAATGATATAAGCGACCACTTGCCAATCTTTGCACTTATCCATGGCCACACGGGGCCCAACCCAGAAAAAATCTCAAAATCGTTCAGACACAAATCACCAAACGCAATCAGTTCTTTTAAAGAGGACTTGCTGAAGCAAGACTGGACAGAAGTCTATGTATCAGATGTAAATGAAGCCTATGACACATTTATAAACATTGTAACCACTCTTTATGAAAAAAACTGCCCATTAGTTAAAAAAAAGCTTAAACACAAATTTACTGACAAACCATGGCTAACCAAAGGACTACAAAAGGCGTGTAAAAAGAAAAATTCATTATATAAAGCTTTCATAAAGAAAAGGACAAAAGAAGCAGAGCAGCGGTATAAAACATACAAAAATAAGTTAACATATATAATAAGATGTAGTAAAAGAGACTATTACAGTAAAGAACTGGAAAAAAACAAAGACAATATTAAAAATACATGGACAATAATCAACAGTATCCTTGGAAATAAAAGCAGAAATACCAGCTACCCAACTAACATTCCAAAAAATAATAAATCGACTCCGAATGTGAATATAGCTTCACCTGCAGATGAATTTAATAATTTTTTTGTTAACATTGGACCTAAACTGGCCCGAGAAATACCCACTACGGTGCCAACAGGTGATTCAATATGCAATAACACTGCTGTAAAAGACACCATCTTCATAAAGAACACAGACGAAAGAGAGGTCATTGAAATTGTTAAATCGTTCAAAAGTAAAACATCTACTGACTGCGATGGTATTGATATGCTACTAGTCAAAACTGTTATCGAATGCATAGTGAAACCACTGACGTATATCTGTAACCTGTCTCTCCAATCAGGTATATTTCCCAATGCAATGAAAATAGCTAAAGTAATTCCGATTTACAAGACAGGCGACAGAGGGGAACTCTCCAACTACAGACCAATTTCACTATTACCGCAATTTTCCAAGATACTTGAAAAAATATTCTATGAGAGAATTGACAACTTCATACTGAAGAATGATTTATTGTGTGAGCAGCAATATGGGTTCAGACACAAAAGGACAACAGCATATGCCTTAATGGAATTTACAGAAAAAATATCAACAGCCATTGAAAATAAAGAGTATTCAGTTGGAGTATTCCTGGATCTTAAAAAAGCATTTGATACAGTAGATCACAATCTATTATTAAAGAAACTACAAAATTGTGGTATTAGAGGGGTAGCACTGTCCTGGCTAAGAAGTTACTTAAAGAATAGATATCAGTTTGTATGTGTTAACAACAAAAACTCAGAGCTACTGAAGGTCACCTGTGGAGTCCCACAGGGTTCAGTTTTGGGACCATTATTATTCAATATGTATATAAATGATATATGTAAAGTTTCAGAAAAAATGGACTTAATATTGTTTGCTGATGACACTAACCTGCTATGCAGTGGAAACAATTTGGAACAACTTCTGGATACACTCGGAAAGGAATTAGGAAAGCTGAAACTGTGGTTTGATTCAAACAAATTAACGCTCAATTTAAGCAAGACAAAATTTATAGTCTTTAACAACCATCACAACTACCCAGTACCCAAACTCAGTGTAAATGGTGTAGAGGTTGAAAGGGTATCCGAAACTAAATTCCTTGGAGTAATAATTGATAACAAACTGTGTTGGAAGCCACATATTAATTATATAAAAGGTAAAGTATCCAAATCAATTGCAATATTACACAGAGTGAAAAATTTGTTGAATCAACCCACACTATACACCTTGTATCATTCATTAATACTCCCATACATGACATATTGTAATGAAGTATGGGGAAATACATATAAAACAAACATATATCCACTCTTTATGCTTCAAAAGAGAGCTATTAGAATAATCAACAAAGCAGCTTACAGGGAACCAACAAACCCACTTTTTCTTAAACAAAAAACTCTCAAGTTGAAAGATCTGATCGACTTTAAAACCGCAATAATAATGTTCAAAGTGAAGAATCTATCACTGCCCGCAAATATCCAAAAGTTGTTCCAAACAAGGGAGAAACGATATCACTTCAGAGGAACATGTATATTTCAAAAGCCTACAGTGAGAACAACTACCAAGCAACACTGTATTTCAGTGCAAGGTGTCAGATTATGGAACGATTTTGGACCTGAATTAAAATCATGTACAAAGCTTGGACAATTTAAACAAAAACTAAAGGAAGAAATACTCCAAACATATTTACAAGACGACATGTAAACTCACATAAGGATTGACATTTCCAGCCTGTGTTGTGTTATAGCTTAGTTTTTCTTTTTTCTCTATGACACTATGTCTTAGATTTGTTTTTGAATAGTAACCGCTTAACTTAGACTAGCTCAGTTTTCTTTTTCTCTCAGTCATATTTTGTCTTAGCCTTGTTTTAAATTGTAATCGCTCTTGTCTTGTTTTCTCTTTTTTCTCCTTTGAATTCTTGGATGGAATATGGGTGGGCAATATAAGCTGCGGCTTCAGCCATCACCCATTTCGGATAACTCACGTGGAATTGTATAGTAGAAGGAGTCTTTGTCTAATTTGACCTTGTTGTTATATTATACAGTTTCTTTTAACCTGTAATGTACTATCCGAAATAAATAAAATTCATTCATTCATTCATTCATTCATTCATTCAGGTTCAGGAGACAGTTCAGGTTCAGGAGACATTCAACGCCAGCATGGAATTTTGGCGGAGTCCCCGCTGGAAGCTACCCGGGAGAGGAGGAAGCGGAAGCGGAGCGAGCGCAAGCAAAAGCGAGGAAAAAGGGCCGGGATCCATGCTAGGCTAAGGGCTAACCCCTCCAGACCAGCGGTACCGTCGCTTCTTCTATCAAACATCCGCGCCCTCGAAAACAAGGTAGACGAGCTGCGTTTGCTGAAAGAAACCCGGAGAGAGTGGAGGGACTGCTGTGTGTTTGTTTTCACCGAGACATGGCTCCACGACAACATTCCTGACGAGGCCATTCAGCTGGAAGATATGGCAATGTTCCGGGCCGACAGGGAAACGGCGAGCTCCGGTAAGAGCCGGGGGGGTGGGCTATGCATCTATGTTAACAAGAACTGGTGCATTAATGCCACGTTAATGTCTAAACACTGCTCTCCGTTGGCGGAGTTCCTTATTGTTAATTGTCGGCCTTTTTATCTGCCGAGGGAATTCAGCAACGTGTTTGTAGTTGGTGTTTACATAGCGCCGAGCGCTAACGCTAAAGCTAATGCTAAGAAGGCACTCGGGGAACTGCACAATGCAATCAGTGGAATCCAAACGTCACACCCGGACAGTTTTGTGGTGGTTGCGGGGGATTTTAACCACACCAGCTTAAAGACTGTGCTCCCCAAGTTTAAACAATGTGTAGACTTTAAGACCAGAGGAGAGAATATGTTGGACTTAGTGTACACAAACACAGATGCATATAAAGCGTTACCCCGCCCCCATCTCGGCCGTTCTGATCACATGTCCGTGATGCTGGTTCCTGCCTACAAACCTTTATTGAAGCGCAGCAGGCCAGCAGTGAAACAAATCAGGATTTTGCCAGAGAGTGCAACCTCTGCACTGCAAGACTGTTTTCATCACACAGACTGGAAGATCTTCAAAATAGCAGCCTCCCAGGAAGACAGGACAGATGTGGAGGAGTATGCTGATTCGGTCACCAGCTACATCGCGAAGTGCACAGAGGATGTCACTACAGTGAAGACCATCACTATGCGGGGAAATCATAAGCCCTGGATGACTGCAGAGGTGCGCTCGCTGCTTAAAGCCAGAGATGCAGCGTTCAGAGCGAAGGACAGGATTGCCCGCCGCTCAGCCAGGTCTGCGCTTTCAAAGGGAATTAAGGCGGCAAAGCGCGCCTATGCGGAGAAAATCCAGGGACACCTCTGTGACACTAGGAACACCAAGCAGATGTGGCAGGGAGTTCGGACACTGACGGGCTTTAAGTCTAGGCAGGGGGTCGATGATGACGACGCTTCGCTTCCAGACAGGCTTAATGACTTCTTTGCACGTTTTGAAGCATCAAACTCGACAATCAGAGGGAGGGCCGGCCCACTCCCACCATCGGTCGGACCAGCTTTTACCATTAACACAGCGGACACACGGAGGACCCTATCCAGAATCAACCCACGCAAAGCTGCAGGTCCAGACAACATTCCGGGACGTATGCTCCGAGACTGCGCGAGCGAGTTGGCGGATGTCCTGACTGACATTTATAACATCTCCCTGAGTCAGGCCATCGTTCCCAGATGCTTCAAGACCTCTATCATTGTACCGGTGGCAAAGAAACCAGTGGTGTCCTGTTTGAATGACTATCGTCCTGTTGCACTTACACCAATTGTGATGAAGTGTTTTGAATGGCTTGTCAAACCACACATCACAGCCTGCCTCCCTGCATCACACGACCCGCTCCAGTTTGCATATCGTTCAAACCGCTCCACGGAGGATGCTATAGTCACCACCCTACACTCTGTCATCATCCACCTGGACCAGAAAGACACCTACGCCAGACTCCTGTACATTGATTTCAGTTCAGCATTCAACACCATTATTCCCCAGAGACTGATAGAGAAATTACTCCTTCTCGGTCTGAACACCGCCACATGTCTCTGGATCCTGGATTTCCTGACTGAGAGACCTCAGTCTGTCCGGGTTGGAAACAACATCTCCAACTCTGTCACGCTGAGTACCGGAACCCCTCAAGGCTGTGTACTCAGTCCACTGTTGTTTACACTTCTAACACATGACTGTGTATCCAAACACGAGGGGAACCAGATTATTAAGTTTGCAGATGACACCACGGTGGTGGGACTTATTCAGAGGGATGAGGAATCAATGTACAGGGAAGAAGTGAGAGACCTGGAGGGCTGGTGCAGGGAGAACAATCTGGTGCTCAACGTGGACAAAACAAAGGAGATGATTATCGACTTCCGGCGGTCACAGCCTGAGCACGTCCCCCTCAGCATCGGCGGCCGTTTAGTGGAGAGAGTAGAGAACATCAAGTTCCTCGGAGTGCAGATCTCGCAGGACCTGACCTGGAGCAAGAATTCCTTGGAGATCAGAAAGCGAGCTCAGCAGAGACTACACTTCTTGAGGAAACTCAAACAGGCCTCTCTCCCCATCTGCATCCTCAGGACCTTCTACAGAGGTGTGGTGGAGAGTGTTCTGACGTACTGCATTGCTACATGGTACTCCAGCTGCAGTATGTCAGACAAAAAAGCCCTGCAGAGGATAGTCAAGGGGGCGGAGAGGGTAATTGGAGTCTCCCTCCCCTCTGTCCAAGAACTTTTTCAGAACCGTTGTAGGAGCAGGGCACTGAACATTGTCAAGGACCGTTCTCACCCTCTGCATAAACACTTTGAACTTCTTCCATCTGGTAAACGATTCTGGAGCATCAGAGGCAGAACCACCAGACTGATCAACAGCTTCCTCCCACAAGCTGTCAGGATGCTGAACAGCTGACCCGGAATCTCACATACACACTACTGCACCTATGGACATTTTGTATATTATAGTTAGTTATTCTTTTCCCCCAAGTATGTCTCAGGGATGTGTGAATGGATGGGGGGGGGGGGGAGCTATGTGGGAGTGTGTCTTAATCATGCTGCTTCTTATATGGATGCCGAGAGAAACGCAATTTCATCTTGCCTGCACTACAGTTGTATGTACAGCAATATGACAATAAAGTTTGATTTGATTTGATTTGATTTGATTTGAGGTTCAGGTTCAGGTTCAGGTTACTTTATTTGTACCCGTAGGTAGATTTGTTTTGCAGTTGGTGACATCCATATTTACAAGCCACTAATTACATTCAACATAGACACAAACACAGGCACACATCTTACAAAATCGGTAAATATAAAATATGTACAATATAATTTTAATAGCTTGTTCAACTCTTTGACAGCAGCAGGGACAAAGCTGTTTTTGTAGCGCTGGGTTCTACTTTTTGGGACAGCAAACCTCCGTCTGGAGGGAAGAAGCTGAAAGTTGCAGTGCAAAGGGTGGGAGTCATCATTTAAAATCGAGTCGGCCATCCTCTGTACTTGTCTGGTGTACAGGGATGTCAGGCTCAGCTGTGACTCACCAAGCAAACGACTGTACCATCTGACTACCTGATCCAAGGATTTCCTCTGTTTCAGTTTAATCTGACCAAACCATGACATTAAAGAAAAGGATAAAACAGATTCAATAAAAGCCCGATAAAACATAGTCATTATGGTTCGGTCAATTTGGAAGCGTGCAAGTTTCCTCAAACAATGCAAATTTTGCTGACCCTTTTTGCACACCCTTTCACAGTTCACCTCAAAGTTCAATCCATTATCAATAATCGTCCCAAGATATTTGTACGATTGTACACATTCGGTGGTCTGGCCTTTTAGTATGGTGACTTTGTGCCTGGGAGTTTTCCTCCTAAAGTCAATAATCATATCTTTCGTTTTTGTTGTATTCAGCTGCAGGTAGGAATCCTCACACCAGTGAACAAAGTCATCAACTACTGGGCCGTGGCCACTCTCACCATCCTGGAGGAGACTGACAATGAGTTATAAAACTCTGAAATAATACCCTTTCTCTTACTGTCTTTCATCAAAATTTTTTCCAAAAATGAATAAGTAGGTCGGGTGAGAGCATTATTTTGATTTGATCAAATAAGATTTCTAAGCTGAAGATATTTAAAAAAGTGTGTTCTATTAAGATTGAATTTAATCCTCAGTTCTTCAAAAGACATTATGTTATCTGAGTGTGACAAATATAAGTCTTGAATCTTTTGAATCCCTTTTAAATTCCATATTTTAAATACAATATCCGCTCTCCCTGGTGTAAAATATTGATTACCCCATATTGGGCTAAATTGTGACAGTGAGTGTGGTTCTTTTAAATATTTTTTGGTTTCACACCGTATTTTGATCATGTGCTTTACAATTGGATTTTTAACTTGTTTCTGTAGTTTTTTTAGCCGAGTCTGAGTATATGAATAAGGGAAGAGGTAAAGGTAAATTGTATGATTCCATTTCAGTCCAGTGAGGAAGATCATTTGATGAAAAATAATATGTCATAGACCTCAGTTGTGCTGAACCAGTAATACAACATAAAGTTTGGACATTTCAGACCTCCACAATCAAATGGTAAATATAGTAAGGACAGACGTAATCTAGCCTTCCTATTGTTCCATATAAATTCCACTAACTTTTTTTTAATTCTTGAGAATAGATCTGAAGGTGGTGGTAAAGGAATGTTTTGAAATAAATAAAGTATTTTTGATAAGATATTACTTTTAAGTATATTAATTCTCCCGATCATCGACATCTCTGAAGTAACTCATTAATATCTGTCATTAAGGCTTCATAGTTGGCATTGGCGACTGACTCTAGCTTAGGCAAAATTTGAATTCCTAAATATTTAAACTGATTTACAACATTGAATTGGTTTACCTCAGGAGCTGGGTGATTTCTCTGGGTCTCATTTAGCATTAATATTGAAGATTTTGTTTTGTTTATTTTATATCCTGATATATCCCCAAAGTTCTTTATTAAATTTAACAAGGTCGGAATTGATTTTTTAAAATTCGACATAAACAAAATTATGTCATCGGCATACAGGGAGATTTTATGTTCTGTTGGTCCTACTTTAATTACATATATTTGTGGATGTAAACGTACTGCCATCGCTAAAGGTTCAATTGCCATAGTAAACAATAAAGGTGAAAGTGGACAGCCTTGTCGACATCCTCTATTGATTTTTATTGATTTTGAGATATTGCTGTTTGTTAGGATTTCTGCTGTAGCATTATTGTATATTATCTGGACCCATTTTATGAAATTATTTCCAAGTCCAAACCTTTGTAGGACTTCAAAAAGATAGGGCCATTCGACCCTATCAAAGATCTTTTCGGCGTCCAACGATAGGAGAGCTGTATCCGGTGCTTCTTTATTGGAATAAATAATATTAAATAGTCTTCTTACATTATGGAAGCCTTGTCTTCCCATTATAAAGCCATTCTGATCTCGGTTAATAATATTTGGTAATATTTCTTGTAGTCGTTTTGCTAAAATTTTACAGATTATTTTAAGATCAGCATTTAATAGGCTTATTGGTCTCATGCTTTCACATTTATTAGGGGGTTTACCTGGTTTTGGCAACAGTATAATTAAGGCATTATTCATGTATGGTGGTAAATTACCATTTTGAAATGCTTCGAAAACCATTTCCAACAGTGGTTTTATTAATTTATTCTTAAATTTTTTTAGAGAGGTCAACTGGAAGACCATCTGGTTCTGCTCTTTTTCCTGATTTCATATTATCAATGGCTTGCCCAACTTCTTCTTGACTAATTTTAGACTCCAGTATCTCCCTGTTTTCATTTGGAATACATGGTATAGATAATCCACACAAAAACCTATTTAGTTTTGCTAAGTCATTTTCATTTTTTGTATCATATAGTTTTTCATAATAATCTCTAAAGGCACTATTAATTTCTAAAGGATCTATAACTACCTGCCCGTTACTTATAATACTGGTAATTGGTGTTTTAGATTCTAATTGTTTAATCTGCCATGCCAATAATTTTCCTGATTTTTCACCTTGTTCATCAAAAGTTTGCTTCAATCTTAGAAGACTCGAGGCAGCTCTATTTGCTGATTTTTTGTCATATTCAGCTCTCAGAATCAGTAATTCGTTCTCTAACTGTGGGTTACTTCTTGCATACACCTTTTCTTGAAGAATTTTTATTTTACGTTCCAATTGGACTCTCTCCTCTCGGGTCTTCTTCGATTTTGAACCTGTATAACTAATAATATGCCCCCTAATAAAAGCTTTGAAAGCCTCCCACTTTATACATGCCATTGTTTGTGTAGTATTGATATCAAAGAACTTATCTGTTTTTCTATGTACTTAACAAATTCCTCATCCTGAAGCCATTTATGTTGAAAATGCCACCTAACTGGGTCCTTTGTCAATTTCTTATCTACATATACTAGACAGCAGGGTGCATGATCAGAGATCACAATGTTATCATAGAAATAGTTTTGAATCTTGGACCTTAATTCTGTAGAGATCAAAAAATAGTCAATACGTGAGAATGTCTTATA
Source organism: Pholidichthys leucotaenia (assembly GCA_020510985.1). Lineage (NCBI taxonomy): Eukaryota > Metazoa > Chordata > Actinopteri > Cichliformes > Pholidichthyidae > Pholidichthys > Pholidichthys leucotaenia. Next base: position 190,439,287 of record CM035840.1, read on the forward strand.
GGTATTAGAATAACAAGAATAGGCTTTGACTTGTGGTTTCATTTCTCTCCATATATCTAGCAATCTCAGTTCTTTCATAAAATGATTAATGTCATGTGGTGGCCCTTGCAAGCCACCATAAGACGCCACACCGTCACCAGAGAGTTGCGTTGATGTCTTTATTAACGGTTAAACAATAGTATAACATACATACTGGGAGGCATAAGGATAACAAAGCTCACTTACGGGTCCACAGGATTGCATGTTAGACGGTCCAAATACGACACAACAATTACGATGATACACACGACGTAATACACGACGATACTGCTGCAAGATGCTGCCGCTGGCGCCGGTTTAAGAAGCCAGCCGCTAACGACAGCAAATGCATCACAGCTGTTCAGACCTTGACAGCCGGAAGCTCCCCTGAGCGCTGTCACAATAAGAGTTCGGAGAGCTGGAATAATAACACCGCTGTCAAAGCCTGACAGGAATAATGTATGGCCCGAGCGCGAATAATATTAGTGCTCGGATCATGACAGTACCTCCCCCTCAAGGGCGAGCTCCTGAGCGCCCAGTAACACCTAGCCCCCCACCCCCACCCCACCCCAGGGCGGGCAGGTGGGTGAGTAGGTAAGGAGGGGGAGACAGACAGAAACAAGGCCCCAGAAGAAAAAAAGAAAAATACATCCCCTGACATACCCATCCAATTTCAATCAGAAAACAACGGAACAACCAGGGCACTTATTTACAGGGCATGCATGAATTACAATCACATGGGGCACCCAAACATACGCATGGGGCTACTGATGTACAAAAAAAACACACACACACCATGGTAACATGCTATATTCCCTTTGACAGGGGAAGGAAAAAAAAAAAGGCTCGCTACCCCAAACATACACATGGAGCTACTGAGGTCAAGCAGCGCCTGAACAGTGTATAAAACTACAATAACAATCCATATGTAGTTCAAAAACAAAAGGAGCATCATCTTTCCAAAAGCCCAGTGAAGAGGAATGTAGGCAGTATTAAAGTTTAACTCAGGAAATGAACATTAACCTTTGAAATAGTCTTAAGTACACAGTCACCATTTAACAGTCATCAAATGTACTCAAAAAGGCAAAAGTCAGACATAAATTGCAAATACAGTCGCGCCTCTCACATGAGGACCAAATCACAGTCACCAATATACCAACAGTTTCAAATTAGTCCCTAGAGTGTCTTAAATCAAAAATGACAACTTATGGGGAGTCCCTTAGAGTTTTATAACTGAATCTGTGAACATGATCAAAAAGAGTCAATTTATTGCCCCCGATGACCTTCACACCATACAGTCCAAACGAACGGCGGCAGGCGGAGACCAAATACCACAGGAACAGTTCCAGCGGTCTCCCTGCGTCCGATGGCCAGCGGGTGGTCACGAGGAACAGAACAAGATCGGGCAGCCTGCCCCATTGCCAGGCCCCGAGAGACAAGTCCTCCGGCGGCCGAACCAGGTCGCCCAGTAACAGATACAATTTTTCGGGTGGCCGACCCAAGGCGCCGAACCGGCTAAACAGTTCCTCGGGTGGCCGTCCCGTATCCCTCAGCCACCAGAACCGTGGAGGAATAGTGTGCGGTGGCCTCCCTGACGGGAAAACTGCATAGGAGCGCCGAACCACAAGAAGAAAACCTCCAATGGCCCCCAGCAATGACGACCCAGACTGGCGGCTCTTAAGGGGGAATGATCAAGAAGAAGACGAGCCCACATCACGTCAGACGGCGAAGGGTCTGCAGCTCCTCCACCGACCTCGACCCATACCGATGCAGCCGTTGTAGCTCCGCCAGCGTCGGACCTCGATTGGGTCACAGCTGCACCTGCGTCAGACCCCGCTGGGTCACAGCTGCACCCGCGTCGGACCCCCGCTGGGTCACAGCTGCACTCGCGTTGAACCCCTGCTGGGTCACAGCTGCACCTGCGTCGAACCCCCGCTGGGTCACAGCTGCACCTGCGTCGGACTCCCACTGGGTCACAGCTGCACCTGCGTCGGACCCCCGCTGGGTCATAGCTGCATCTGTGTCAGACCCCTGTTGGGCCTCCTCGGACCCCGACTGGGTCGGCACCGCATCGGTGACAACCTCCACCCCCGAACTTGGGACCTCCTGCACTGCGACCTCGACAGACTCCAAGCCGGTGACACTGTGAAGAGGCTCAGAGGACAAGAGAGGGCTGGGATCAGTATCCCCGGCAGCGCCAGAGCCCAGCGAGACGAGTTCGGGCACAGCAGACGGCTGCCCTTCGCTCGCCTCCCCGCGAGGCAGGCAAAAATGCTCTAACACAACACAAAGGAAACCAAAGAAGAGCACTTGCCTGCACTTGGGCTCTGGAGCCGTCCAGGACTCCGTCGATCCAGGTTCGGGTAGAAGCTCGTCGTCGGGCTCCCACTCAGCTGCGTCGAGCCGGCATGATGGTTTCTGCAGCCGGATCTTCTGGTGCTGACGTCCGCGCCAATAACCCGCACGGCGTGGCAGCAGGGGACCCTCGACCTGCCGGTTCGGGCTGCTCCTCCGTGGAGACCTGGGGACACTTCCTCGTCGGCTCAGGCTCCACGCCGCAGTCCTCTCTTCAGCTCTGCCCATGACGTGGCTGCGTGGCCAGAATTGTTCCCAGAGCCGCAGGTCCCCCCCTCGTCCGACGATGTAGGCCTAACGCCAAGGACCACTCAGCAAGGGGAGACACAGAGGCAGCAGGTTCAGGTAAGACGATTACAGCCGGTGGCGGGAGCTCAGGGGGCTGCAAACCCCGAACTCCCCCCCCCCCCCGGGGAGTCAGACAAGGCAGACCAACATTATACGTAGAGAAGTGAACTTGAACTTGCCTATCTCCCGAAGGGAGGGTGGTGCCGGCTGTAGTGGGCGTTGCTCCCTCCTTCTCCTGCTGGATGATGTCAGAGGGCCCCCTGGAAGGACGAAGGGGAACCGCTCACAAGGAACCATGGATGGGGCTCGCCAAAGCAGGACTCTTCACACACACCGAAGCTGGAGGAGGCGTCGGAGAGGAGGAGGCGACAGCCAAGACGAGCCGGTCACGGCGCGCTGAGGGAGCAGCAGGGGAAGATGGCCCGGGGAGCGAGGCTGCGGGGATTCTCTCCTGACAAGATGCCGAGAAAGCAGCTGACTGGTTGACTGGGTCATTCCGGCGGCCCGGAACAGGCCTAGCAAGCTAGGGATGCCCTTGGCTGCGGTGTTGACGTCTACGACGGCCCCCGGATGGTGCGAACTCCTGGAGTGGATCGAGGACAGGAACGGGATCCCAAAGTGAGGAGCGGGAACGCCTCCTCCTCTGCTTCATGCCATAGTCCTCCTCCACCATACGGAGTATTTCGCGTTGTGCAGTGATGTCAACCCTCCTCGTGTTGACTTCTGCGGGGTCGGCGTAGCGGGGAGAAAGATGATTGAGTGCGTCCTCAGCGCAGTCCAGGTACCAGAGTACGCTGCGGTCATAGTCCAGGAAGGAAGCGGAGATAAGAGTCTCATCCACGTACTCCAGGACGTCCGTCAACTCGTGGCTCGGACCCCGGGCACGGCCCCTCCGTGACGGCATTGGGTCCACAGCACACCGTACCCAGACAGGGAAAGAGCAAAGTCCACTTAAACACTTACTTACTGGTGAAAGACGTCTCGGGTTGGCGTCACCATTAAAACGCCGTTTTGGCAGCAGTATACTGTCATGCGGTGGCCCTCGCGGGCCACCATAAGATGCCACACCGTCACTAGAGAGTTGCGTTGATGTCTTTATTAACAGTTAAACAATAGTATAACATACATACTGGGAGGCATAAGGCTAACAAAGCTCACTTATGGGTCCACAGGATTGCACGTTAGACGGTCCAAATATGACACAACAATTACGATGATACACATGACGTAATACACGACGATACTGCTGCAAGATGCTGCCGCTGGCGCCGGTTTAAGAAGCCAGCCGCTAACGACCGCAAATGCATCACAGCTGTTCAGACCTTGACAGCCAGAAGCTCCCCTGAGCGCTGTCACAATAAGAGCTCAGAGAGCCGGAATAATAACACCGCTGTCAAAGCCTGACAGGAATAATGTATGGCCCAAGCGCGAATAATATTAGCGCTCGGATCATGACAATTAATGGTCATCCTACATCCATTGTGCGTACAGTCCAGTCCTGTTGATCTATCTATACTGGGATTCAATGTACAATTAAAATCCCCTGTTATTATATGTTGCCCTGTAAGTGATGATAAAGTGAGGAATAAATTAACAAAGAAGTTTTGATCATCAATATTGGGGCCGTATAAGTTCACCAGATTTATATTTTCTAATAACAAAGATCCTTGAATGATTAGATATCTTCCAAATTTGTCTCTAATTACATTTTTCATTTGAAATGGGACTGTTTTATGTATGAGAATCATAACTCCCCTAGCTCGGGATGAAAATGATGAGGTGAACACATTACCTTGCCATCTTCTCCTAATTCTTTTTACATCCTCCTCTAATAGATGAGTTTCTTGTAAAAATACAATTTTTGAATCTATGTCTTTTATTTTATTCATAACTTGTTTAAGTTTTTTTTTTTCCACAATATCTTTATTGAACCTTTTTTTTTTTTTAACAAACATGATACAAACAATCAAACACTAACACTAAAGTACTACAAAAAAAAAAAATACACTAAAAACACCAACAACCACCAACAAAATCAAGTCTTTAACAATGCTCCTCTGTTTAGTCTAGACAATCCAATACATAAGTATTCATATTATGTTCACCAGTTTGGAATTTGTTTAAGTTTTTTAAGATTTTGTAGACCTCTGCAATTCCATGAATTTAAATTAACATTAACGCTTTGATCTATGATCAATAAGGAGTTTGAGATTACCTTGCAATATGAACATACTCTTACACAGAAGCAAAAACATGGATGATAGAACATTCATCCTACAAACTAAACAAAAACAAATTCCCTTTCCCCACATTTGTGGTAATCCCCCCAAAATCAAAAAAATTCCGTCTCCCATTATAGCTAGTGACTGTTCCACACCTGTGAGGATCAGTCAAACCACTCTCTTTCTCCTCTCAATCACCCTGACACTACTACTATTCTTATAACATTAACTCTCTTCTGTAGTTTTTTCTACATAACTTCAAAGTTTTATAGCAACTTTGTACATCATAGCTTTTTTTTTTTTTAAATACAGTCTGTATTTTGTAGACATGTTATATGTTTCAGATCAATCAGATGTCTGTACATATGCTTAAATGTTCTACCTTTGTCATGTTCATGCTTAGCTCCCGCCAGTCTCCTTTTGGATCTGCTTAATGAGCTCCTGCGCCTCTTGAGGGGTCTTGAAGGTGTGGGTTCTCCCCTTATATGTGACCAGCAGTCTTGCCGGATGAATTACTCCGTGACGAATCCCTAGGTTGCGCAGCTCTTTGCGGGCCGGGTCGAACTGCCTCCTTAATTGCTGAATTCCTGTGGCCAAATCTGGGTAGAACCGCACCTGTTGGTCCTGGTATTTAATTTCCCCTTTAGCTCGCGCCGCATTGGTGACTGTCATCTTGCCTCTGTAGTTGAGGAACTTCATAATCAGCGTCCTTGGTGGTGTCTTATTATCTCTCGGTGGGCCGATTCAGTGAGCTCTCTCTAAAACGACCGATGACTGCAGATCCGCGTTATTCAGCGCTTCTGGAATCCACTTTTCCAAAAAGGAACATGGGTCCCGTCCCTCTGTTCCCTCCGGGAGGCCCACCAGCCTCAAATTATTCCGTCGCGAGCGGGATTCCAAGTCTTGGACGTTATCTTCCAGACTTTTGCATTTTAATTCCAGTGTTTGCAGTTTAGATTGCAGGCTGGTGACGTCATCTTCAGCGCTTGAAATTCGGAGCTCCGCCTGCGACACTCGCTCCATGCAGTCTTTCATTTCCTTTCTCATACCTTCTATCGCTGCTATAATCCCATCAAATTTAAATGAAAACTCTGTTCTCATGGAGTTGATGGCAGTGAGCACTGTGTTTGTTCCCTCTTCAGCAGTTCCCGCTCCTCCGCTGGCTCCCTCCTCTGCCATTGCCTCTGGAGTTTTCTCTGTTTCGCCTCGAGTGTGGAAGTCTGTTAGCTTGGGTTGTTTTGTCGAGTTACCTTTTCCTCCACTTAATTTTCCGACCTTGGTCTTTACCATATCCGTGCCAAAACGCTGGGATGGGTTTTTGTTCCAATTAAGAGAGTTTTAGGAAAATTTTTATTTTTACGAGCAGAGCAGTGTGAAACGCGTCTTCCTACGTGGCCGCCATAACCGGAATTCCAAATCTGCCGGTTTATTCTATTTCTTGATTTTAAAAAAGCTTTTGATATGGTTGAACACCCCTTCATAGCTCATACACTGAAGTCCTTTGGCTTTGGAGACACCTTCATTGAAGTCATACAGACTTTGTACAAAGACCCTAACAGCTGTGTTGCCTTACCTCACGGATCATCTCAACGTTTTGACGTGCAAAGAGGAATCTGCCAAGGTTGCCCTGTGAGCCCTGGACTTTTTTCTTGGCAGCAGAAATGTTGGCCGTCATGTTAAAGAATTGTGAGAACTTGAAGAAACTAAAGGTGTCTGGAACTGAACTCATAACAGCCCAGTTTGCTAATGACACGGCTTTGTTCCTTAAGGATGAACATCAGATTCCAATTGCCATTCAGAACATTGAACTTTTCTCAAAAAGCCTCTGGACTCTTCCTAAACTTACAAAAATGTGAACTCATAGCTATTCATGGTCACCTCCAGGCTGCTATCTATGATATTCCGGTAAAAAACAATGTCAAGTATCTTGGGGTTTATTTAACAAAAAATGAGAATGAGGGAGAACTTCTAAATTTGACAAAGAAAATAGATTAATGTAAAAGTAAACTAAACATTTGGCTCCAAAGAGACCTCTCAGTCTTTGGTAGAATTTATCTCACCAAAATGGAAAGCATCTCCAGACTTATTCACCCCACATCAGCTTTAGCTGTCTGTCCTAACTTCATCAAATCTATAAATCAATCTAACTTTAAGTTTATCTGGAAAAAAATCACATTCACTACATCAAAAAAGCAGTGGTTGTTAAAGAGCTTGCCGAAGGAGGTTTGAATGCCATAGACTGTGAATGTATGAATGGTACTTTAAAACTAAATTGGCTAAAACAATGTCTTAAAAACCCTGACCGCATCTGACACATAATTCCCCAAAATATTTTCAACAAGATGGGTGGCTTAAATTTCGTCCTTAAATGTTGTCTTCAAATGTAATCGTCTCCAAATTACCGCTTAAACTCTCTAACTTTCACCAACAGGCCTTGTTGTTTTGGAAATTACTCTACACCCATAACTTTACACCCCACAACACACCATTGTGGAATAACAGATATATACTCTACAAAGGAAGTCTCTTTTTTATAAAAGATGGCTGTGTGGAGAAAGGATGCAGGCGAGGAAACGAGCTAAACAACACAAGCCTTTATTCTTTCTCCAACAAGAACAGTACAGCAAAAGTGCATCCTGGGCCTTTGTGCATCCCTCTTTTATATCTTTATTTCCAAGCATTGATGCCCAGAACGTCCGACCATACACATTATGTTTAGAACAAAGCCTGTGTGGCACATTAACATGACATAATACCGACACCGCTCTCCATTCTTCTCCCAGTGGCCCAGTATTTTACTCCTCTCCCCAGGGAGCGCATAGTCCTTACTGTCCTGTCTGAATCTCCCGGTGACACCTCCTCTTTGGGCCCATTGTTCCCTGGGTGGAGAAGTCCAACACTGTGCCCCCCCCCACAAAAAAAACACCCAGAATGGGCCTTAACCCCCCCGTCCTTTGGGCTTGAGCTGGCATCCATAGCAGCTGTAGCAGGGGGTTGCCGATCCAGTCAAACTGCCCTGCTGGCGGGGTGTACAAGAGGGCACGTCAGTCTGTGGAGGGAAAAAGGGAAGGGGAGAAAACACATCAGTTTCGTGAGCGCCGGTCTCTGCTGAGGAATCACCAACCTGCGGAGCCACCAACAGAGGGCATCCGTGCTGGGGAGCTTGGGCCAACACCACCTGCTCGTCTGCCAACACAAAAGCGGGCTTCAGCCTGTCCATGCAGACGGTCTCCCTACGTCCCTCTAAGTCTAACACAAAATGTTTTGTCCAGGTTCCAACACCCTGAACGGTCCATCGTACGGTGGGCACAGCGGAGTCCTGTGCGCATCGTGCCTGACAAAAACAAAACTGGCGTTCTGCAAGCTTTTATGGACAAATGTGCGGGGAAGACAATCGTGGGCTGGGCCCTGTATGCCCACAGCCTCCGTTCTGTGTAAAAATTGCATGGGTGGATCAGCCCCAGGCGCGGGGCTTTCCAGTAAAAATTCTCCAGGGATCCGTAGCAGCTGAGAAAAAACGAGTTCTGCCAGGGAGGCTGCCAAGTCCTCCTTAGGTGCAGAATGCAACCCTAAAAGAACCCAAAGCAGGTGGTCAACCCAGTTTGTGTCTGTGAGTGAAGCTCTGAGTGCTGCTTTAAGCAATCTATGAAAACTATCTATGAAAATTAGACTTTCTACTAAATGGAAGATGGTGGCGCAGTGGCTGTCTGCAGTGGCCTCTCCCAGTGTTAACACAGTATCTTTTTGGAGCCGTTATTTTTGTCTATGTCATCGAGCGACAAGAAGGGAAAATATGTCTATGATTGTCAGACTGTTTTGAATGCACGATACAAACATTCTGGTTGTGAGAATTTGAAGCATTGGCTGGGCAAGCTGAGCAAGTTGGGATTACTGTGTAGGAAAATTGCAGGTTCGGTGGCCTTGCTCCATACACCGGTGAGGAGGAGACGCAAACAGTGTGACAGAACAAGGAAGTGGGGTAAATGTGGAGGATTATGCAGCAGGATAACTGCTAATTCATACAGGCTGGCAGTTCCTACCATCATATTGGTCAACGTGCGCTCCCTGGATTGTAAAATGGATTACATGAGACTGTGGAGAGCTTTCCAGCGTAGCGTGAGGAACTGCTGTGTGTTGGTTTTTACAGAGACGTGGCTGAGTCATAACATTTTGGAACCTGCGATTCAGCTGGAAGGGTTAACTCTCCACAGAGCAGACAGGACAGCTGCGTTGGGTAAGCGAAGAGCCGGGGGGTTGGCTGTTTACATGAATAACTTGTGGTGCCAGGATGCAAAGGTGATCACCGTCCATTGTACACCTAACATCGAGTACATGACTATGAAATGCAGACCGTTTTATCTGCTGTGGGAGCTGGTGGCTGTCTTGATTGTAGCAGTTTATGTGGCTCCAAGTGCTAATGTGAGAGGCTATGAGTGACTTGTATCACAACATCAGTTCGCTGCAGACAACTCACCCAGATGCTTTTATTATCATTGCGGGTGATTTTAACCAGGCGAGCCTCATGTCTGTTTTGCCTAAATTCCATCAGCATGTGAACTGTGTTACTAGGGGCAATAATACACTAGATCATGTGTATACAAACATCAGGAACTGCTACAGAGCAGGCACTCTCCCCCACACTGGAAACTCTGATCACCTAGCTGTTAGGCTTGTACCTGCATACAAGCAAATTGTGAAACAAATTAAACCTGTTTTCAGAGAAGTGAGATTGTGGCCTCAGGAGGCTATTTCAACATTACAAGATTGCTTTGAGAGCACACAGTCGGAGATCTTTAGAGAAGCTGCAACAAAGGACAGAGTCACTGATCTGCAGGAATATGCAGAGTCTGTCATGGGGTACATAAATAAATGCATAGATGATGTAACTATTATCAAAAGCATCAAGCAACCAGCAAATCAGAAGCCCTGGCTGAATGGAGAAGTGGGTTCCTTGCTTAGGGTGTAGAATTCAGCTTTTAAGTCAGGAGACACTGCTGCATACAGGCTGACAAGACAAAATCTGTCCCGGGGGATCTGGGAGACCAAGAGATTGTATGGGCAGAAGATAAACAATCACTTTATGAACAATAAAGAGTCACAGCAGTTGTGGCAAGGTTTTAATACAATTGCTGAAAATAAGCCCCCTCCGCCACAGGCCAGCCACAAGGATGTCACACTCCCAGACAGGCTTAATGACTTTTATGCACGTTTTGAAGTTGGAAATGGTAGCAATAATGATGAGGCACAGACACCTCTATCATCATCATCATCATCATCATCCACTGAGCAGGCATTTCAGGTGACAGCTGCCCAGGTTAGAGGAGTCTTTGCCAGGGTTAATTCACGCAAAGCAGCAGGACCTGACAGCATTCCTGGGTGTGTGGTGAGGGAGTGTGCTGAACAGCTGAAAGATGTCTTTGCAGACATCTTTAACGCCTCCCCCTCTCAGGGTGCTGTGCCCACCTGCCTGAAGAGTGCCATCATAATACCCATGCCAAAGAAACCAAACCCTGACTGCCTTAATGATTTTCGTCCTGTGGCATTAACACCAATAGTGATGAAATGCTTTGAACAGCTTGTTTTGCAGCGCATTAAGGCCCAGCTCTCTCCAGAGTTGGACCCCCTGTGGTTTACATATAGAGCTAATCGCTCAGCCAAAGATGCCATCTCCTCTGTTCTTCACCTCACCCTATCACATCTGGAGGAGAGGAATACCTATGTTAGGCTCCTCTTCATTGACTTCTCCTCTGCATTTAATAACATTGTTGCAGGGTAGTTGGTGGAAAAACTACAGTTGCTGGGGGTGGACCTTAGCACGTGTGGCTGGATTCTCAACTTCCTGATGCAGAGGCAGCAGCAAGTCAAGGTGGACAGTTCTATCTCAAACATCAGAACTATGAGTACAGGATCTCTTCAGGGCTGTGTCTTGAGCCCCCTGCTGTTTAGCCTGCTCATTCACGACTGTACTGCCACATTCAACACCAATAACATCATTAAGTTTGCTGATGATATGACGGTAGTTGGTCTGATTAATGAAAACAATGAGTGTGCATACAGAAGGGAAGTGGACCAGCGAACAATATGATGCAGATTATATAATCTTCACCTTAATGTGGAGAAGACTAAGGAGATGGTGATCGACTGCAGGAAGGCGAGCAAGTACCATCACACACCGCTGTCTATTGTGGGCACTTTTGTGGAGAGGGTGAACAATGTTAAGTTTCTGGGGACTTATCTGGCAGATGACATGACCTTTAACACCAACACCACAGCCATTATTAAAAAGGCTCATCAGAGCTACACTCTCTGATGGCTAAAAAAAGGCAGGTCTTCCCGCTCAGCAACTCACCACTTTTTTACAGAGGCACCCTGGAATCTGTCCTTTCATATGGCCTGACTACCTGTTTTGGGAATTGCACAGCTTTAGAGAAGCGTCAGCTGAATAGGGTTGTAGAAACAGCCAATAAAATCATCAGTGTTCCCCTCCTCTCCTAGGAGGAGATTAACAATAAATGCTGTGCTAACAGGGCTGTTAACATAAAAAAAAAAAAAAAAAAACTGCTACCATCCTTCCCACAGTTTGTTTTCTCTTCTGCCCTCAGGGAAGAGGTATAGGTGTCTTCAGGCCAGGTCAGCCAGAATGTTGAACAGTTTTTATCCACATGCAGTCAGGATTATAAATGGACTGTGCCCTATTCCCCTGCCAATTGCTTTTCCTACCTCTCACCTCTGCTAAACTTGTACTTATATGTATTCGTTCGGTTGGTCTGACCATAGTGTTTAACTGATATGTTATTGTTGTATTTTATTTTTTTTATGCTGTTGTTTATAAACTTATTCTCTATGTATATTGTGGTACTGTGTTATGCTGGGGGATCATAATTTCATTTTTTATGTGCATGCACATACTAAATGGCAATAAAGAAATCTTGAATCTTGAAAACACTCGCATAAGCCGTTAGCCTGGGGATTGTACACGGTAGTGCAGTGAATTTTGACCCCCAGGCTATGAGCCATCGCGGACCAGAGTTCCGAAACAAATTGTGGACCTCTATCGGACGTGATGTCCAATGGAGACCCAAAACGTGCAACCCAAGCTGACAAAAAAGCACGCGCCACTTCCGCAGACGTGGTAGAAACCAACGGGACCACTTCAGTCCAGCGCATGGTGCGGTCCACAACTGTCAAAAGGTGTGTGAAACCTTGCAACGGCGGGAGGGGTCCCACCAAATCCCTGTGGACATGGTCAAACCTCCTAGCCAGAATTTGGAACTGCTCGAGGGGAGCTCTGGCGTGCTTGTGCTCTTTGGTCTGCTGGCACATGACGCAAGCTGCAGCCCACTGTTTCACGTCTTTGTGCAAGCGCAGCCAAATGAATTTCACCCCCATTAGTTTCACCAAAGCGCATACTCCTGGACGCGAAAGGGAGTGGACCGACTCAAAAATGCGACGGCGCCAAAAGCTCGGAACCACTGGGCGTGGATGGCCGGTGGAGACGTCACAGAGCAAGGGAGGGCACCCTTCTTGTACCATGTTGTCTTGCGGGTCAAAAGTGACCCACTACCATGTTTAGCTGTAGAAAAAATACCTTAAACTATCTTTTTCCAACTTCAAAATTTATGACTTTTCCTAAAGGGACCCCATCATTAGAAAAAGTGATACTTTGTTTTTGTTTGTTTCCATGTGGGCTGTACACCACTAGGGTACAAAGATTGTCTTATGGGTCATTTTAAGATATAAAGGTACCCTGAATCAAAGGACCTCTAGTTGGCTCCTTGCTGAAGCCATGAGTAGACATTTCACTGTCCAACAGGTCCTGGATGAGATATTTTCCGGAGCTCAGGAGGAACAAGAGGATGAAGATGTATCTGAAGAGGAAGATGGGGAGGAATGCAACCCAGAGGATGATGCATCTTCAGATGAAGAAGAAGAGGAAATCCCTCAAGCTGACAGAGAGACATTTTTGTCAAAGAACAGCAAAATTGCATGGTCCTCATCAAATTCAGACAGCAAGCAGGGAAGAACAGCAGCACCAAACATCGTAAGGATGACTCCAGGGCCAACAAGGTATTCAGCTTCCCATGTCCAGGACATTTCATCCACCTTTCTCCTGTTCATCACACTAGCTATCGAAAAAATCATCCTGGAGAATACAAATTTGGAGGGTTTCCGGAAATATGGAGAAAACCGGAAAAATATGGATGAGATTGACCTGCGTGGCTACATAGGGCTTTTGATATTAGCAGGTGTATATAGGTCCCGTGGCGAGGCTACATATAGTCTCTGGGATGCAGAGAGTGGAAGGGCAATTTTTCGTGCCACAATGCCACTGAAAATCTTTCACACTTTCTCAAGAATGCTGAGATTTGACAACCGTAAGTCAAGACCAGCAAGGCGTGTGACGGACAAACTGGCAGCCATTGACATAATGCACGGCTCAGGAGACACACACGCAGGCTCAGGGTAGATTTAACAGCTTTATTGACAACAGGGATGTGTGGCTGCGTGTCTGTGGAATAGAAATGTGTTGGTGGTGGCGTCTGCGTCAGGCACGGGGGCAGGAGGCCGTTCAGCCGGACAACCCTATGGGAGGAAGCAGAGGGAGAAGGGTAGCGGGCACCACACCAACACAGAGGATAATAATAGTCTTGCTGGCTTACTTGGTTAAGACAGGTGGCTGGCGTTGACAAGGGCAGAGCCCGGGAGACAGTGACCTGGAGTGCCTGTAGCAGCAGCGTAGAGACAGCGGCGAGATGAGGAAGTCCGCCGCCGGGGAAGTCCACCTGTGCACAGGGGAGAGGGCTGGAGGAAAAGAGGTAAGGGGAGCTTACCCAGATAATCTTGCTGGAAGGTTGAGTACCGTTGTAGCAAGCGATGCCGAAGTAGAGAGACAGCTTCAGGCCAAAGCCCAGGGCAGAGTGGATTAAGTACCTCGCCGCTGACGAGGAGCAGGTGTGCACACAGCTGGCGCCGCTGATGAGCGGCGAGTCATGACAGTACTCCCCCCTCTAGCAGCGCCTCCTGGCGATGGTTTCTCTGGGTGCGCTCGATGGAACTCAGTGATGAGGGACCGGTCCAACACCAGCGAGGAAGGCACCCATTGTCTCCATTCGGGTCCATAGCCCTCCCAGTCCACCAAATACTGCAACCCGCGACCCCGGCGCCAGGCGTCCAAGATCTCAGAGACAGTCCAGGCCGGATGGCCACCAATCATCCGGGGAGCAGGGTGCGCTGCAGGTGGAGGGCAGAGGGGGTCAGAGACCACCGGTTTGACTTTGGAGACGTGGAAGGTGGGATGGATGCGGAGGGAGGAGGAAATAGCCACACGCACAGCCACCGGGTTGATAATCCTAGTTATGGGAAATGGGCCGATGAAACGTTGGGCCAGCTTCCTCCTCTCACCCTTTAGGTTGACGTCCTGTGTGGATACCCAGACTTGTTGTCCCACCTGGTAGGCAGGGGCAGGTCTCCTGTGCCGGTCCGCCGTGGATTTATTGCGCTCCGCCGTGCATAAAAGCACATTGCGCGCCGTAGTCCAAAGGGAGCGGCACCGCCTGAAGTGTGCCTGGGCAGAGGGGACAGCCAATTCGCCCTTCTGCACGGGGAATAGAGGTGGATCATAACCCAGGGATGCCTTGAAGGGAGACATCCCGATGGCAGACGAGCGAGAGGTGTTGTGGGCGTACTCCACCCAGGCGAGGTGAGAGCTCCAGGACGTGGGCTTGGATGTGGTAACACAGCGGAGCGCAGCCTCCAGCTCCTGATTGGTCCGTTCACACTGCCCATTGGACTGGGGGTGATGGCCGGAGGTGAGGCTTACTTTAGCTCCTAGGGCATTGCAAAAAGACCTCCAGACGTCCGAAGAGAACTGGGGGCACGATCGGAGACCACGTCGACCGGTATTCCGTGCAGTCTGACCACGTGCTGGATAAGGAGGTCCACCGTCTCCAAGGCTGAGGGGAGTCCATGTAGGGGCACAAAGTGGGCGGCCTTGGAAAAACGGTCAACGATGGTCAGAACTGTGTCGAAGTTGTTGGAGACAGGAAGCCCGGTGACGAAGTCTAGGGCGATGTGCAACCAGGGCCTGCCAGGGACGGGCAGGGGCTGGAGCAGACCCGCAGGGGGAGCGTTACCTGACTTACTGGTGGCGCAGACGGGGCAGGCCCGGGCGTAGCGGGCGGCATCCTTCCGCAGACCTGGCCACCAAAAGGATTGCTGGAGGAGGTCGATCATCCGTGAAGCTCCAGGATGGCAGGTGAGCTTAGAGGTGTGGAGCCAGTGAATAACGTCCTCCCGGACGGCAGATGGCACGAAGAGCCTCCCCTCCGGTCCGCCGCCAGGATCCGGTTCCGACTCCTGCGCCCTCCGGATCTTATCCTCTATGTCCCAGGAAACAGCCCCCACGACGCACGACCTGGGCAGGATGGTGTGAACAGCGTCTTCCGTAGCCTCCGGGGCAAATTGCCTGGAGAGGGCGTCGGGCAGGCCGTTCTTGGAGCCAGGCCTGTAGGTGATGTTAAATTTAAACCTTGCGAAGAACAGGGACCAGCGCGCCTGGCGGGCGTTCAGACGCTTGGCAGATCTTAGGTATTCCAAGTTCTTGTGGTCAGTTAGGACCACGAAAGGCAAGGTGGCCCCCTCCAGCTAGTGACGCCACTCCTGAAGCGCAAGCTTGATGGCCAGAAGCTCTCTGTCCCCCCCGTCATAATTCCGCTCCGCCGGGGACAGGCGCCGAGAGAAGAAGGCGCAGGGTCGCTTGACTCCGTTGGCTGGAGACCGCTGGGACAGCACCGCCCCCACCCCCGTGTCCGAAGTGTCCACCTCCACTATGCACTGCAGCGCGGGATCGACCTGGCTGAGGACCCGGGAGGAGGAAAACTCTGTCTTCAGCGCCTGGAAGGCCGTTGCGGCCTCTTCAGTCCACCGGAACGGGGTCATAGGGGAGGTGAGGCAGGTCAGAGGCCCGATGATGGCTCCAAAGTTTGGGACGAAGCGGTGGTAGAAATTAGCGAACCCGACGAACTGCTGAACCTGTTTCCTAGAGGTAGGTGTGGGCCAATCCACCACCGCTTTAATCTTCGCTGGGTCCGGGAGCACCTGGTCATGGGAGATGACGAACCCCAGGAAGGAAGTTGTCTTGGCGTAGAACTCACACTTCTCCGCCTTGACATATAGGCGATTCTCCAACAGCCTCTGCAGGACCCGCCTCACGTGGACCCGGTGCTCATCCCTGGACCTGGAGAAGATGAGGATATCGTCCAGGTAGATGAACACGAACAGGCCGATGAAATCCCGGAGGACATCATTAATGAGGCGCTGGAAGACGGCTGGAGCGTTGGTCAACCCAAACGGCATCACTAGATATTCAAAATGACCGTTAGGGGTGCGGAAGGCTGTCTTCCACTCATCTCCCTCCCGGATCCGGACGAGGTGGTAAGCGCTGCGGAGATCCAGCTTGGTAAACTAGGTCGCCCCCTGGAGGGAGTGGAAGGCGGTGTCCATGAGGGGCAGGGTGTACCAGTCCTTCTCCGTGATGTCATTAAGAGCTCGGTAATCTATGCAAGGACGAAGGGAGCCGTCCTTCTTTCCCACAAAGAAGAACCCTGCGCCTACTGGTGAGGAAGATGGTCAGATAATCCCAGCGCTGAGCGACTCCTTCAAGTAGGTGTTCATAGCCTCCTTCTCTGGCGCTGACAGGCTGTAGAGGCGTCCTGAGGGTAGGGGCGCCCCCTGGCGGATGTTGATGGCACAGTCGTAGGGCCGGTGAGGAGGAAGAGACATCGCCTTGGACTTGCTGAAGACCGCACCCAGGTCGTGGAACTCTGAGGGCACAAGGGTGAGATCCGGGGGTGCGGCGTCCTTGGCTGTGGAAGGCGAGGACGGGGCGCAGGCAGCGGATTGGAGACAGGTGCCCATACAGAAGGTGCTCCAAGCTGACACTTTTCCGGTCTTCCAGTCCAAGACGGGGTTGTGGAGGCGGAACCAAGGGTATCCGAGAATGACAGGAGTGACCGAGGTGGGCAGGAAGTAGAAGGAGATATCCTCCCGGTGGTTCCCTGAGATGATCACCGGAATAGGCGACGTCCGGTGGGTCACCTTTCCCAATGAGACACGGGAGAGATTTACCAGGGCGAGAGGAGGGTCGAGGGGGTGACAACAGATGCCCAATCGGGTTGCCAGGCTCTGTGAAATAAAGCTACCCTCCGTGCCTGAATCCACCAGTGCATGTGTGAGGTGCCCTGTGAGGTTGTGACAGAAGCGGATGGGCAGCGTCAAATGTGTGAGGGGATTTAACCGATTAGCATCCGCGAGGCCCCCTACAGTGACTCGCGGACCTCCTCGTTTGGCTTCTCCGGACAATGCTCCACCGTGTGCTGGCTGCCCCCGCAATACATGCAAAGGCCCAGATCACGGCGGCGTTGTTTCTCCACCAGGGGGAGCTTTGTCCGGCCCGTCACCATCGGCTCCGACTCCCCGGAGACCTCCGGCGGCGGCAACGCCAGGTGGCGAGCTTGGGGCAAGCGCGCAGAGGCGCCCCGCGAGCGAGAAGGTTGCTTCCGCTCTGAGGCGCGCTCACGCAGCCTGTTATCCAAGCTGATGGCAAGGGAGATCAGCTCCGCTAGAGTCTCCGGAATATCCCGGCCGGCCAGCTCATCTCTCAGACCAGAGTTAAGACTGCGGGGAAAGATGCCGCAGAGCGCGCGCTCTTCCCAGCCAACTTCCTCCGCGGTAACCCGGAAGTCGATCGCGTATTCGGCCGCCGATCGGCTCCCCTGTAGGAGGCCGAGAAGGCCGTCGACCTGGACACTGTCCAAACGCGAATGATCGAACACTTCCAGAAATTGTTGCACGAACTGGCCATAGGTGAGGGTGTCGTAGCTGGGCTTCGCCATGATGGCGTAAGCCCAGGTAAGTGCATGACCCTCCAGGAGATTACCAATATAGCCAATCCTGCTGTGGTCTGAGGGGAAGTCTCCGGGAACGCGGAGGAACACGGACTCACACTGCATGAAAAAACCCCGAGCTCCACCAAGCTTGCCGCTAAAGCGAGCAGGAGTGGGGATTGGTGTGAGCCGTACCGGCGCACCCGGAGCAGGCTGGACAGCCGCCGGAGCTGCGCCACCCAGACGAACCGAGGGGAACGGCTGCTGGGGGTCCAAGCGGTCTAATCGGTTAGTAATGACTGTCAATTGGTCTAATATCACCTGTTGTTGGTGGGCTATTAAATCCACCCGAGCCTCGAGGGTGGAAAGACGGCGTGCGAGCCCGCTGTCTGCCGAGCCGCTCTGCTGAAGCCGTACTGACATAATGCACGGCTCAGGAGACACACACGCAGGCTCAGGGTAGATTTAACAGCTTTATTGACAACAGGGATGTGTGGCTGCGTGTCTGTGGAATAGAAATGTGTTGGTGGTGGCGTCTGCGTCAGGCACGGGGGCAGGAGGCCATTCAGCCGGACAACCCTATGGGAGGAAGCAGAGGGAGAAGGGTAACGGGCACCACACCAACACAGAGGATAATAATAGTCTTGCTGGCTTACTAGGTTAAGACAGGTGGCTGGCGTTGACAAGGGCGGAGCCCGGGAGACAGCGACCTGGAGTGCCTGTAGCAGCAGCGTAGAGACAGCGGCGAGATGAGGAAGTCCGCCGCCGGGGAAGTCCACCTGTGCACAGGGGAGAGGGCTGGAGGAAAAGAGGTAAGGGGAGCTTACCCAGATAATCTTGCTGGAAGGTTGAGTACCGTTGTAGCAAGCGATGCCGAAGTAGAGAGACGGCTTCAGGCCGAAGCCCAGGGCAGAGTGGATTAAGTACCTCGCCGCTGACGAGGAGCAGGTGTGCGCACAGCTGGCGCCGCTGATGAGCGGTGAGTAATGACAGCCATCAGAGAGGTCTGGCACAAGTGGGTTGAGCGTCTGCCATACCTCTACAACCCTGGGCCTGAAGTCACAGTAGATGAGCAGTTGGTTCCATTAAAAGGTATTTTTTTTATTTTCATATATGCAATGGGGCTGCACGGTGGCGCAGTGGTTTAGCACTGTGGCAGCACAGTTTTACCCTCGGCCGGGGGATCGCGGGGATCATGAGATCGTGGGTTCGATCCCAGCCCCCGACCAACAGTGAGCTGTGTGGAGTTTGCATGTTCTCCCCGTGTTGCGCGGGTTTACTCCGGGATTTCTCCGGTTTCCTCCCGCATACCAAAAACATGTAGGTTTAGGGCGCTCGCGCACGCAGCGACCAGCAGCCGGTGGCTTGTCACCAGACTGCAAACCAAGTCTACCTACGGGTACAAATAAGTAACAAAAAAAAAAAAATGTTACTTACCTGAAATATTTTTTTTATTTTATTGTGATGTAACATCCTTGATTCATGCAGTTTTCTGTGACACTCACACTCAGTGATTGTAATCTCTTTTTTTTTTAATCAACAGGTCGCTGTCCTTTCCGGCAGTATATGCCAAGCAAGCCAGCAAAACATGGCATCAAAATATGGGTGGCCTGTGATGCAAAATCCAGCTATGCATGGAATATGCAAGTGTACACAGGGAAGCTGCCGAGTGGAGCACCAGAGAAGAACCAGGGGATGCGGGTTGTGCTTGAATTGACAGATGGACTGAGGGGGGCACAATGTCACATGTGACAATTTTTTCACCTCCTACGAACTCGGCCAGCAGCTCCTGAAAAGGAAGATGACCATGGTTGGCACTGTTCGGAAGAATAAGCCCGAACTCCCCCCTGCACTCTTCGCAACAAGAGGCAGAGCGGTCTTCTCATCAAAGTTTGCCTTCACTCCCACCACCACTCTTGTTTCTTATCTTCCAAAACGGAACAAGAACATGGCCCTGCTGAGCACACTGCACAAGACAGCTGAAATCAGTGATCGTGAGGACAGGAAGCCAGCCATCATCCTCGACTATAACTGCAATAAAGGAGGCGTGGACAACCTCGACAAGGTTATTGGAACGTACAGCTGCAGAAGGATGACTGCACGCTGGCCCCTGGTCATCTTCCATAACATCATTGATGTGTCCTCATATAATGCCTGTGTGATATGGCAGGAGATCAACCCGACCTGGATGTCAGGGAAGAAAAACAAGAGAAGGATGTTCCTTGAGCAGTTGGGAAAGGCTCTTGTCACCCCATGCATTGAGAGAAGGGAGCGCCTGCCCCGCACAGAAGCCTCTGCAGCCATTGTGGAAGCTGTTCAGGGAGCTGAATCTTGTCCTGATCCACCTGAGGCTGCAGCTGGGTCAGTCAAAAGAAAAAAGGTGCCAGTTCTGCCCCTGGAAGAAGGACTGCAAGACAAAAGCTGCGTCCTGCACATGTGAGAAATACATCTGCAAAGACAATTCTCACGTTCGCACATACTGTCCTACATGTGCTAAATAGAGTTGATGTTGAAAATTGTTCACAAAGCCAAGCAACATTTTGTTGTTTTGTTGTGTTATGAGAGAAGTATTTTTATAATTCACTTCCTAAAAAATATAAAAGAATAAACTGTTGACAAAAAAGTTCCAGGTTGTTGACTTTTTTATCTTTCAATATAATTAATTCAGAAGTAATTACTTCATATTTATATAATACTATAATATAATTTTACTATGTAAAAGAAAAGTGTTATGACAGTTGGTTTGTGGTAAAAAAAAAAGTGTAATAATGGTCACTGGTGATCGTCTTTTTGTAATGTGTAACAAAAAATATATGATAGAATTAATTGAGTTGAATTGATAAATAACAGGTTGTTTCATCATGTAAAATAGATTTTGGATTTAAAATTCAATTAAGCTGCTTTATTTTGGGGCTTTGGTAGGGCGGGTCATTTTTGACCCTTAGGACAAGGGGAGTAAACAGAATGGTAAGATCGCACAAGGGTTGTTAAAGAAGTCTTCCCATTTATTGGTAGCTTTATTCTTCAAATAATCAAATCTTCATTAACTTTAGGCCATATACCGCAGGCTTTTAAAACTGCTGTAATTAAACCCTTACTCAAAAAGCCAATGCTGGATCCAGGAGTTTTAGCTAACTATAGACCAATCTCTAATCTCCCTTTATTTGATCTCTTGCAGGGAAATGGTTTATTTGAAGAGTTTCAGTCTGGGTGTAGAATCCATCATAGTACTGAAGCAGCCTTAGTGAAGGTCACTAATGACCTCCTGATCACATCTGATAATGGACTTGTTTCTGTACTTGTCCTTTTAGACCTTAGTGCAGTTTTTGATACTATCGATCATAATATTCTACTTGATAGATTAGAACACTATGTTGGACTTAATGGAACTTTGTTGCAGTGGTTTAGATTTTATTTATCTGATAGGTTCCAGTTTGTTCATGTCAGTAATGACTTTTCTTTCAACTCAAAGCTCAGTCATGGAGTTCCACAGGGATCTGTGCTAGGTCCTACTCTTTTTAGCTTATTCAGTATATGCTTCCATTAGGCAACATCATTAGAAAGCACTGTATACATTTTCATTGTTATGCAGATGACACATAATTATACCTGTCAATGAAGCCAGATGATAGTAATCAATTAGCCAAGTTAGAATCCTGTCTTAAGGAAATCAAAGCTTGGATGACTTGTAATTTCCTGCTATTAAATTCAGATAAGACTGAAGTCATTCTTCTTGGTCCAAAAAACCTTAGAAATTCCTTTCCAAATCAAACTTTTAGTTTGGATGCAGTTACTCTTTCTCTTGATAGCTCTGTGAGGAACTTTGGAGTTATTTTTGATCAAGATCTGTTTTTCAATTCACATATTAAATTCGTTTCTAAGACTGCCTTCTATCATTTGCGTAATATTGCCAAGATTAGGAGCATCTTGTCTTAGAGTGATGCTGAGAAACTGAGCCACGCTTTTGTTAGCTCTAGATTAGATTATTGTAACTCTTTATTATCAGGTTGTCCTAAAACATCTCTAAAAAGTCTTCAGTTGATCCAAAATTTTGATTTTTTTTTTTTTATTATTTTTATTTTTGATTTTGTGTACTTTATTGATACCCAGAGGGGAAATTCAGGGCATCCACCTGGATGGATGAAGCAGCCACGGTACGGCGCTATCCGTTAACCATTCACACACACATTCACACCTAGGGCCACTTTAGAGTCTCCAATTAACCTAACCTGCATGTTTTTGGCCTGTGGGAGGAAACCGGAGAAATCCCGGAGTAAACCCACGCAGACACGGGGAGAACATGCAAACTCCACACAGATCACTGTTGGTAAGGGGCTGGGATCAAATCCAGGATCCCATGGCCAAGGGTGAGTTACTGTGTTGCCACAGTGCTAACCACTGCACCACCGCACTGCCCCAGAATGCTGCAGCAAGAGTTTTAACAGGTACTAGAAAGAGAGATCATATCTCTCCGGTTCTGGCCTCCCTTTATTGGCTTCCCATAGAGTTTAGAATTAAGTTTAAAATCCTTCTTCTCATTTTCAAAGCTCTAAACAATCAGGCCCCTTTTTATTTAAAAGATCTGATTTTACCCTATTATCCTAACAGAGCTCTACGTTCCCAAAATGCTGGATTACTTGTAATACCTAGAATCTCCAAAAGAACAATGGAGGGCAGAGCCTTCAGTTATCAAGCTCCTCTCTTGTGGAACCAGCTACCAATCTGGATTCAGGAGTCAGACTCGATCTCTGTTTTTAAGAATAGGGTTAAAACCTTCCTTTTTGATATAGCCTACAATTAGGGAGGGATCATGTGTTTCTGAACCCTCCCTTAGTTATGCTGCTATTAGGTTTAGACAGCCGGGAGACCTCCAATTATTGCACTTGGCTTCACTCCTTTTTTCACTCTCAATGAAATTTTTTTTTTTTTTTTTTTTTGCTGGTCATTAACATCTGTTTGTTCTCTCCCATAGATTGAGTCCTCATCGTGCTGTTTGCTCTCTACATGTCTGTTCTTTTCATCTTCTCTATCCCCTCACCCCCCAGCCAGTCACAGCAGATGACTGCCCCTCCCTGAGCCTGGTTCTGCTGGAGGTTTCTTCCTGTTAAAAGGGAGTTTTTCCTCTCCACCGTCACCAAGCGCTTGCTCACAGGGGATCGCTTGATTGCTGGGGTCTTTCTGCAATTGTGGGGTTTCCCCTACAGTTGATAGTGCTATGAGATGACTGTTGTTGTAAAATGTCGCTATATAAATAAAGTTGAATTGAATTGAATTGAATTGGTCCTTGGATAAGACTAAGCAGCTCATGACCAGACTTTTGAGTTGAAACAATTTTTCTTCAGCAAAGAATTATTTTATAGATTGGAACTCAAGGTCATGCTACACGGCACAGCCAGCAGTCAGTAGCAGCTGCGACTGCTGGCGACAGCAACAAGCTGCTTTTCATCACAGACACACGTTCTGGGAGGTGTTTTTTGGTGGACTCTGGCTCCCAGAAGAGCCTCATTCTGCCAGTCAGCACGGACAGCCCGGCAGAATGCAGTGGCCCCGAGCTTACGGGCACCAACGGATCCTACATCAGGACATTTGGCGAAAGGACACTGACGGTATGCCTACACGGGCGCAATTACCAGTGGGACTTTGTGGTAGCTGCATGTTCCGTCCCCGTTTTAGGTGCTGATTTTTTATGTGCTTATGGACTGTTAGTCAATGTTGCCAACAGACGTTTAGTGGACACTGTCTCTTTTTCCTTTTTGCCCTGCACAGCTCGGGGAGTTGGGCCACCAATACAGCTCCAGGGGGGTAAGTACCAGCGTTTGCTTTCCAACTTCCCAGCACTCATAGTACCCACCTTTTCCACTACGGTAACCAAGCACGGGGTTGAACATTTCATCACAACAAAAGGTCCGCCGGTGTTCACGCGCCCTTGTCACCTAGACACGGTTAAACTAGCCAGCGCATGCAAGGAGTTTGCTAACTTAGAGCGATTAGGCAACATTAGGCACTCCAATAGCCCGTGGGCATCTCCGTTGCACATGGTGCCCAAGGCTGATGGGTTGTGGCAGCCGTGCGATGATTTCCGAAGTTTGAACAATGCCACAGAACATGACCGGTATCCCATCCCACACATCCAGGATTTTTCCATGCACCTAGCCGGGACATGCATTTTTTCAAAAGTGGGCCCAGTCTGCGGTTACCACCAGATCCCGGTACGCACTGAAGATGTTCCCAAAACAGCGGTAATAACTCCTTTTGGCCTTTGCAAGTTTTTACGCATGCCTTTCGGGTTAAAGGGCGCAGTGCAAACTTTTCAAAGAATGATGGACGCGGTGCTCCGTGACTTGCCGTTTGTTTTTGTCTACTTAGATGACATTTTGGTGGCTAATGCGTCAGAGGAGGAGCACATCGCCCATCTCAAACAAGTCTTCCAGCGGTTGGAAGCGCACGGGCTTATCATTAACCTGGCAAAGAGCCAGTTTGGAATGCCGGTGATTGATTTTTTGGGCCACTGCATCTTGCTGGAGGGTGCAATTGCACTGCCAGACAAAGTGCGTGCAGTGTCAGATTTTCAGCGCCCACAGACCATGAGGGTGCCACAGGAATTTTTGGGAATGGTCAGTTTTTACAACTGTTTCCTCCCACGGGCAGCCCAGCTGCTGCAACCTCTGTACGGTGCGCTCAAAAAAAAGAAGCCCACGGAAAACATCGACTGGACCCCCAAGCAGGTACAGGCTTTCACAAATGCCAAAACAGCACTCGCTAACGCGGCTTAACTAGCCCACCTCACCCCGCCAGTGTGGATAGCGCTCACCACAGATACGTCTGACGTTGCAATAGGGGCAGTGGTGGAGCAGTAGGTCTCCGGTTCGTGGCAGCGACTCGCATTTTTTAGCTGTACTTTGTGTGACAACAAACGCAAATACAGCACATTTGACCAAGTATTATTGGATCTCCACTTGGCTATGCGCCATTTACAGTTTTGGCTGGAGGGGCGCAAGTTCACCACGTTCGTTGATCATAAACCACTAACGTACGCAATGTCCAAAGTCTCGGAACCGTGGTCAGCTTGGCAGCAACGGCATTTGGCCGCGATCTCGGAATTCACTATTGACATTCAACGCATAGCCGGTAAGCTTAATGTCATGGTTGACTGCCTGTTGTGCACACATGGAATACATTTCTTCAGCATGGCCGCAGAGCAAACTGGGGACACAAACATTTGCGCGCTCCAGTCCGCGCCTACGGGGTTAAAACTGAAGAGCAGAGTGGTGCAAGAAGGGTGCCCCCCCTTGCTTTGTGACGTCTCCACTGGCCACCCCCATCCGGTGGTTCCGAGCTGTTGGCGCCGCCGCATTTTTGAGTCCGTCCACTCCCTTTCACATCCCGGCGTGCGCACTTTGGTTAAACTGGTGGGGGCAAAATTTGTCTGGCCTCGCCTGTGCAGGGATGTGAAAGAATGGGCTGCAGCATGCGTTGCGTGCCAGCGGGCCAAAGTGCACAAACATACTAAAGCTCCCCTCGAGCCCTTTCAAATTATGGCCAGGAGGTTCGACCACATCCACGTGGATTTGGTGGGCCCCCTTCTGCCGTCGCAAGGTTTCATGCACCTTTTGACAATCGAGGATCACACCACGCGTTGGCCTGAAGTGGTCCCGCTGGCTTCCACCACATCCACTGAGGTCGCTCGTGCGTTTTTGTCGGCTTGGGTTGCATGGTTCGGATCCCCATTGGACATCACTTCCAACCGGGGTCCGCAATTCGTTTCGGAGCTCTGGTCCGCGATAGCCAATAGCCTGGGGGTCAAAATCCACCGCACCACTGCATACAACCCCCTGTCTACCGGTTATGTGAATGCTTTCATAGGTCGCTTAAAGCAGCGCTCAGAGCCTCACTCACGGATGCAAATTGGGTCAACCACCCGCCTTGGGTTCTATTAGGGTTGTGCTCCGCACCTAAAGAGAATTTGGCAGTCTCCCTGGCTGAACTCGTTTTTTTTTTTTCAGCTGTTGCGAATCCCCGGGGAATTTTTATTGGAGAACCCAATTCTAATGATCATTTGACAACCCAATTCTAATGATCATTTGTTGCTTTCTGTTCCATTTGCCCGTACTGAGCTGGGAAAAAGAGCTTTCATGTTCTCAGCCCCCTCTACATGGAACATGTTGCAAAAAGACTGGAAACTAACGGAACTTGTTTCATTGAACGATTTTAAATCCAGATTGAGAACACTTGAGACGGCCTCACTAATTTGTAACTGTTTTATATGATTTGTATATCATTGTAAGTGTATTTGTGATTTTTTTGCTGCCTCTTGGCCAGGACTCCCTTGAAAAAGAGGTTTTTAATCTCAATGTGTTTTTTTTCCTGGTTAAATAAAGGTAAAATAAAAAAAAAAAATGGAGAACCCCGCACCTGGGACCGATCCGCCCACGCAATAGTTTTACAGAACAGGGGCTGCTAATGTGCCGGGCCTGGCACACCATTATTTTCCCCTCACCTTCGTTCCAAAGAGCTTGCAGAGTGCCAAGTTCGTTTTTGTCAGGCACGATGCACACAGAACCCCGCTGTGTCCACCGTATGATGGCCCGTTCAGAGCGCTGGAAACTGGGGCAAAACACTTTGTGTTAGACTTGATGGGGCGTAAAGAAACCGTCTGCATTGACAGACTTAAGCCCACTTATGTGTTGGTAGACTGAAAGGGTTAATGGAAAGTTAGAGTGCCTAAATAATAATTCTGCAGGTAATCTCCCATTATGCCCTACACATATTCCATACATATTCTGATCGCATTCTTATGGACAAATATGTTGTGTTATACTCTGATATACAGGAATTAGGCAGAGCTATAATATAATACAATAATACAATAATATAATACATTAGGTACACACCCGGAAACAACAGCCACGCACACTGTTGATCGCACATTCTAGAAACAGCGGCGTGATCAGCGGATGGCCTGTTCATGTCAGAGTTAAATTGGCCAATCAGACAGTCGCGTACAAGTGCCCATCCTATTGTACGAGGTTGGCTCAACGAACCAACCCGAGAAGATGAATGTAGTTTGCACCCAGAAGTCGGGATCAGTCTGATGACGTTCCCTAGGGGGCTGAATCACGCTGATCCAGCACTGCTTGCTTTACATGTGACCTCTAAATAAATGTTACATCTTTAAATTGAAGAAATCTCCGGCTTGTTCTTGGATCTTTCAGTCAAAGAATCGGGTATTTTTCTAACAAGATGAACAAGTGGTGTTGGTTCCAGCTCCCCAGCACGGGCGGCCATCTACGGTGGCCCTGCAAGTTGGTGTTCCCCCTGCAGAGAGCTGTGCTCATGAAACTAACCCTGTTCCCTCCCCACCGCTTCCACCAGACCAGCGGTCCCCCGCTACAGCCGCTATGGGCGCCGGCTCAAGCCCAAAGGACCAAAGGGTTAGGGCCTTTCCTGGGGGGGGGGGGGGGGGGGGGCTGTGTGGTGGCACATAATAGGGAGCATTCCACCCAGAACTGGAGGTTGGGGGGAAGGAGAGAGATAAGAGGAATGAATGATGAAGAGGGGATGGGGAGCAGGAAGACACGCCAGGGTGCTGGGGGTTTTTTTTAGATGTAACAGAGAGAAGCTGTCGTCCCCCACTGTGATAGGAGTCACACCGGGGCCCGCCGGGGGGTGATAGATGGTAATAAGTGATGCTTTGTGTCCTGTATGTTAATGTCTCATACATGTTTTGTGTACTGTATGTTAATGTCTCAAACCCTGGGTCTTGGGTCGGGAATAAAGATGTATAAAGGTGATTGCCTAGAGACCCTGGGTTTATATTTTTCTGTGTTGGAGGTTGAATAAAGTTCTGTGTCGTTCAGCTCGCTGTCTCGTCTGATTCCATCCTCCACAACGGAAGCTGTATCCCTACGAAATGTCTATTGGTAGGGAATAGTACCCGACAATATCTTTTCAGATCAATTCCAGCTGGCTGCACCTGGGGCATAGCTGAATAGTGTAATTGACTGCTGATTGGAGGGTCGGTGGTTTGTGTCCTGCTCTGTCCGCCATGATGGAATTTAGAATTAAAATTAAGAGCTTAATGGTTAAAAAGGTAGCAAATACAGTTGAGATCAAAATTAGAGAACAATGTATTAATACTTGATTTATTCTAAAATATTGTTATTCTTCATTGTTCAGAATTTGACAGAATATCAGCTGTGGCTATAAACTGCTGTACAAACTTTTTTTTTTTTTTTAATTACCAAGGCACTTCAACACAAACATTTATTTTGTAAAAATAAAACAGTGATCACTGTGTCAGAAGAGAAGATTTAAACAATGTTGTTGTTTTTTTTAAGAGCTATAGGATTCAAAAATTAATAGTGACATGGAAGGTAGTAAGACCCAAAAGCAGACAACTTGGGAGGCCAAGGTAAGAGTGCAATTATAATGTTTTATTGAGAGTTTGCTGGATAGTGTGCTCAGAGAATCTGGTAATCCTGCAAGAGGAGAGAGGAGGAGAAGGGTGAGTAAATGCAATAATGGATTTGGCCAGTTGCAAATAATGTTTCTTTTCTCTTACGGGATTGGCCAGATAACCCAGCGGTAGCAGACTTCTCTGGTGACTCGCCGGCAAAGTGAATGAGTCCAGCAAGGGGAGTGGGGATCACTGAGTGATGTCCAGTGCTTTGGGGAGAAGCGTGGAAGAGGGTTAGGTTCATATTGGTAAGTCGACTTACTTGTTGGGGGTGGAGAGTGAAGGTGAGGTCCAGATCCACGGTTCCACCGAGGATAGAATCCACTCTGCCAAGGAAGTCATGAGGATAATATAGTCAGAGGGTTAAGTTGAGGGATTGTAGCTTACAAAAGCATGATAAGAGGAAGGTGTTCATGCTGGAGGCTGCACACTGGGTGTCTGATCCCGAGGGGGCAGGTAGCAAGTCTGACAAACTTCTGCAGTGTTGCTCCTATTCAAGGAGTGGGATTAATTACAGGCAGGAGGGGAGCTCAGCTGTGGAGAATGAGTAATTAGGAGAGAGGGAGATCAGTGTGCAGCCTACACATCAGTGTGCAGCCTCACTACAAATAGGAAGTGTAGAGACCCTTGCTTTGAATGACTTGAACACATCTGTACCCACAGAACGTCACTAGTTTCTCACACTACTCTGGTTTTATCTTGTTCCATTCTTCTTCAGTCTCTTCGACAGTTCAGTAACTGTAGTGAGTTTCTTAGCCATTACTTTGTCACCAAGGATTTTCCAGAGATTTTATGGGGTTTAAATCTGGACTGGCTATTTCGTTGTTTCCATATTGTTAGATTCAAGGAACTATTTAACCTGTTTTGCAGAGTGACAGGGGCCATTGTCTTGCATGAAAATTGTGGGCTGATTGGGAGACAATTGCAGTGAAGGAACTGATTGCTGCTGAAGGAGGTTCACATAAACATTTGCATTCACCCTGCCATGTAGCTGTACAAGAGGCCCAACTCCTGCTGCAGAAAACATCCCCTAAACTATGACACTTTCTCCTCCAAATTTAACTGACTTTTTTATACACTTTGGGTTCAGTCTTTTCCTAGTTTGACACCGAGCATATTGTTTCCCATCAGACCCAAATAAATTGAACTTATGGCCCTTTTCCACGAGTGTCAGTTTGGCCCAGTTTGGTTCGGTATGGTACGCTTTGTAGGCTTTTCCATTAGGGACTGTAACGGTTACCGTCCCGATTTTTTGGACCTGCTGGAGAGTGGTTCTAACCGTGCTGTACCGACCTGAAAATGTGATGTAAAAACACTGCAGGCCACTGATTGGTCTGGGCGTAACATCATGAGAGTGATGTTTGAGGCTGAATGAATTACAGAATCTCGAGCCGCCATTTGCAAAGATTCATCCATGAGCCAGCAAGCAAGCGTCATTATAAACAACAATGATAGAATGGCTTCACAACAATCAGACCCACAAAAATCAACACCGCGGTCCAGCAGAGTTTTCTGTGCCTTTCAGCTGATGAGAGAATCCAGAGGGAAGTAGACGGAGCCACCCTAAATGAATTTACAGCCGCGGGAGCACCCAACTTCAGCAGTTGAAAGCCGTGATATTAGGATATACAGGATGGTGAGTGATGTGATATTATGTGATATTATGCATCTTTTACATTGTTTATCCAAGCAGTGGAAAGTTCACTTTGAACAGACAACAACGTTGTCGCTTGTGTGCAACTAATGAGTTAGCTAGTTAGCCGTGAATGCTAACTCCATGCTCTCCTTGTATTTTGCACTTGTGTCGACAATATCTGATGAAATAAGCTAGTTGTAATCATGGTGAAAAAGGTGTTTTTTACATGTTGCACTTTCATGCTGTGCATATACTTAAGTTGTGTGTATTTTCGTTCTAGAGTCCAACCAGCAGCTGCTGTGACACTGACGACGCTTAGCTGTTATGAATGGTAAGTTGCACATCCCGTTATTTTTAGTAGTGGTGGACAAAGTACTCAAATCCTTTGCTTTTTAACCCCTTGCACTCCAGTCAATTTCCCTAAAAATGCCAAAAAATAACGTGCCCAAAGTAAATCAAAAGCTGTTCTTCAACCCTTTGCAGCATCTTCATGGGGCTGGTCTTATTTAAAAGAAAACACTTTGAATTTTTTGGCAAAACAGTTATAATCTCTCTAAGTGCTCCGGCAACTGAGTTACAGTCATCTAAACATACTGAACTTGAAGAAAATAAATTTGGCCTGGGTGTTTTTTTGGATACAAATGCTTGCAAATAACACACAGCTTCAGATCCGGGCTGGAAAATGAACAGAAATGTAGAACCAAGTGTTATCCAGCTGAGGTCAAAATTTTGTAACAATACCACAAAAAATGAATATATTACACAGCTTTTTCCTCAGGTAGTTCCCAGTCGTTTTGGAACTGTGCCAAATTGTGCCAAATGGCACAGTTTGGAAAAACGTCTGTAACTTTTGAATGATTCAATATAGAAGCTTCATCTTGGGCTCTAATGAAAGGTGACACTCAGGGCTCTGTGTGTGTGTGTGGGGGGGGGTTTGTCCCCCCCCCTCGCTACAGAGGACGGACATCGGCCATCGCTACATGATGGAATAGACTCATGTGGCTATGTGGCGACCGCGGCGCAGTCACCGCGGCTTCCCCCCCGCTCGCTACAGAAGAGTAGCGGGGGGGGGGGGGGGTGGCGTTCACGGTCTGGACGCGGCGAACGAACCATGTACGTGCGCACGCACCATGCACACGCACTTCGGACTTCGTGCGCCGCACAGTTGTAATTTACCGATCGGTCAAAAGTCATTTTTTGATTACAATTTTCAGGGATAAAGAATAATTTAGCTTATAACACTTACCTCTTCAAAGCAGCATTGTCCTGGCGAACTTCTCTTCCTCATTGTCAGACGAACGTGACGCTGGTCCGCTCGTGGTTCCCGGGCAAAACATAATTTCATGATTGCGGTTTTGGCGAATGATTTACGACCTTTGTCGTCTGCCTCCGTCGGTCTATGATGACCATGGAAGAGAATCCTAAACGTCTATTCTGCTGGAATAAGTGCAGGTCACACTTGTGGGTGGTCTCCGTGCTGCTGGGTCTGTAGCAGGTTCTTCCTGCGGGTCCTTTTTTCCATCTGCTGCAGCAGTCAGTCTCTCTTCACCCAGCCCGAACTTCTGTGCTTCAATTGGCTCGCTGCATTCACAGCGTTGGTAGGCGGGTCCTTCTTGCTAGGTTTTCAGTCATTGGTTCTTCAAGGTTTCAGAAACCCAATTCAAGGCTCTTATTAGTCGAATGAGAGGTCAATCATATCTGATCTGTTCGTGGCTGTGTCTGTAGTGGAAGAACTTTTTTTTTTTTTTCAGTGCGCGCTTGGACGCAGCGCTCTCGTGCGCCCTCGTGCGCTCTGGGACGCAGAGACGTGCCCGTCCACGGTACACCGGAGTGCAAGAGGTTAAGTTAAAGTATAAGTAAAGTGTCAACATTAAAGTAGCACAATTTCCACTTAATATTTCCACTTTTTTTTTTTTTTTTTTTTTTTCTTGCCTTCTGATTGTTGCTCTGAGTGTTGCTATCCCTGTGCTGTTGCAATCCTGGAATTTCCCCGTTGTGGGACTAATAAAGGCTTATCTTATCTTATCTTATCTATATGAAAGGGACTGAACTGAGATTCATTTGATTGACTATTAATTACAGAATAATTGAAAATGAATGGAACAGCCAATATTAGCCACTGTAAAATAAACCGTTGGTTTTGGGGTTTTTTTGTCAGATCACTTGTGTGATCCTTTGTGAGTTATATTCATAATAGTGTATCTTGCACTTTGGTGGCTAAACTTTTATTGATAAAAATTACATATTTTGATTGAGCGATTCCATACTCAGTGATGCACATCCTCAGTTAAAGTACTAGATTCCATTCAGCTGAAGGTATCAAGTCAATCTGATTGCTGAGGCCACAGTAAAAACAAATGATTTTAAACGTATCCCAGCCCTTGTACAATCTACTTTACTGAAGCACAGCTACATGAAAATTGTGGTTAAATACAACAACAAAGTACTTTATTGTCACATTCCTTCACCTTGTTGGCGCATGTGTCAGCATCTGTTTGTAAACTCGGTCACTTCTACACGTACTGGTTAGCTTGTCTGTTTTTGTCTGTTGTATTAGCTCCGTTTTAAATTTTTATCTCTTTTTATCTCTTTTATTGATATTAACTTTTTACTTAGTGTTACCTCAGTGAATACAACAGCCCGCATTGGCTCACAGGTGAATCAGACCCCAATCAGGGCTGTTCACCGGGTTAGGCTAACCCATCTGTTTTAGCTAGCTAGCTAGCCACTTCTGGCCTGGAAAGCCATGGCTTCATCCCCAACCTGTGTCAGCTGTGTTTCCCTCTCTAAGAAGGTTTCTGAGTTGGAATTGAGACTCTCTAACCTCTATAAGATTCGGGAAGCTGAAAACCATCTGGATACTATCATTTTTGGACGGACATCGGTGCCAGTGACAGACTCACAGCTAGCAGAGATGGCTACTTACCCAATGAAATTATCATATCGCCATCCACCTCCACCCCTGCTCCAGTCACCTCAGCTGTCCAGGACTCCAGCACCAAACACTGCCTTCTGCTCGGAGCTAAACCCAAAGCCCCGGGTGGTTCTTCACAGCCTCAATGCACATCCTAGACCATGGTTGGGCCCAATAGCAAACGTCGGGGATTGACCAGACATGGCCACACCTCCTCCCTTCCCCTTTTGCTGGAAAACAGATTTGACATCCTTTCCCTGGAAGATTTCCCCCACCTGGACGTTGATCTTCCTCCCATGGCTGCCTTTCCTCCTTCAGCAGTGGCCCAAACCCCCAAGCCCCGGATCAAAACTACCTTAGGTGTGCCAGACTTTACACCAGCTCCAAAAAGAAGACAGCGCAACCCCCCGCATCACCCCCGCACTGGCACTTCACCACTGCAGCAACAACAATGGCAAAATTATCCACCATTTCAGAAGCCACCGACAAAGTCCCCCCAGATGACGCTGGTAATTGGTGATTCAATAATGATAAACATCAGAAGCAGGTACTGTGTTACAAATTTTTTTCCTGGGGCTAAAGTGTTAGACCATTGAGGCTCTTACCCCTGACCTATTAAATGAACACCCCATGCTGAAACTGTCATTGTGCATGTTGGATGCAACATCCCAGACGAAGCGTCTGAGATCTTAAAGAGAGACTTCAGGAACCTTCTGTCCACTGTCAAGAACTGTGGCAGACGTGTGTTTATTTCTGGGCCATTTACTCCTTTTATTAGAGGTTGCAGTTATTTTAGCAGAACTCTTAGCCTTAATACCTGGTTGTGTTCAACATGTCCTACTTTGAACATTGGTTTTATAGACAATTTCAACCTGTTCTGGAACTGCCCATCATTTATGAGGCCAGATGGTATCCATCCCAATAGACTCGGTGCACATCTTCTAAGGGACAATCTGTTTTATTCCATTCAGCATTTTTTAGTACAGTGACTGAAAGCTGGTGTGTTAACTCACCCCAAAGTACCTGGGTCTGCCAATCAGCCTTTCTTTGCTTCCACTTCTCATATTAATCCAAATAATTCTTGCTGTTTAGATCAGTCTTCAATTCATAACCCCATAGAGATTGTGTCTGTCTCCCATTACCCAAAACATTATAACCCAAGACAAATACAACATAACTTGATAAAGATTAAAACCACTAATTTACCACAGTTAAATAAAATAATTAAATGCGGACTGCTGAATATAAGATCTCTGTCAGATAAAGCGACCTTAATTAATGATATGATCATGGATTACAATATAAATATACTCTGTCTCATAGAGATATGGCTACGCCCCGATGACTTTCTTAGTATCAGTGAGGCCACCCCCCCAGCCATGGTAATATTCATATTCCTAGAAACACTGGTCGAGGTGGTGGTGTCGGGGTAATATATGAATCCACATTACCAATGAACCCTCAGCCTAAGCTAAACTCAAATTGTAACTCTTTTGAATGCTTAATTTTTTAGCTTAGCACATCCATCCTGGAGGTCAGAGCAGCCTATTTTATTTACCACAGTATAGTGCCCTCCCAGTGCTTCTTTTGCTGAATTTATGTCTGAATTCTCTAAGTTCTTAACAACCTTAGTTCTTAGTTCAGACAAGATTATCATAGCTGGTGACTTTCATATTCATATAGATGTTGATAATGATAGTCATAGTGTAGCATTTCTCTCCCTCTTAAATTCAACTGTTTTTTCTCAGTGTGTTAGTAAACCAACCCATCATCATAATCACACCCTTGACCTGGTCTTGGCCTACGGTGTAGAAATTGATGAGCTGCTTGTCATCCCTCAAAATCCTACACTGACTGACCACCATTTGATAACGTTCAAATTTGTGCTATCCGATTTCACAGCATCACATACCTGTCAAGGTATACCTCATGCCTCCCTTACTGAGGGGGCTTTCACACCTGTACTGAGTACTTAAAAACTGTATTTATCGGCAGATGAAAGAAAACTGAAGCAAAAAAAACAAACAAACAAAAACCAAACAAACAACAATTGCAACATGAACTATTTCAAACATATTTATTCAAATGTACACTTATATGGACACAATCTTGAGCCATAACTTTTTGGTAATGTGAAAATAATAAGCCAAGCAGCACAAAAAAATAAATAAAAAAATAAAATATAAATAAATTAAAAAAATAAATGATAACATTAATAATAAATAAATAACAATAAAAAAACAATATTTTTCAAATTTACATTAGCACAAGGTAGATTGCTTAATTTGAAAGTACACAATAAGAATAATTCTGAATATAGTTCTTAATTGTCAGCTAGATATATACACTTGGAATTAAAGAGTTTTAATTTTCAGCTTTGTTACACTAATGCACTTGGATGAACTTGAAACAAGAAAATGTTCACTGATGCTGCTTGTTATAGTTCCAAGTAGCAGCCTTTGCTGACTCTAGCATTTCTTTTGAAGGCTTGACCTTGAAGCATGGAGTGTCACAATTCATTTTCACTTGCATGAAAGAAGTCAGAGTTTCTGGGAGCATACTTTTTCTGAAGTCGGTGTGAATTTTCCTGACCATGCTGAAAGCCCTCTCACTGTCAGCATTGCTGTGAGGAAGGCAAAGCAGTGCTGAATACACTTTGAGGAGCTGGGGGAAGCGGGGCATATCAAGGGCTGTCTTCAAGGCCATCACCTGACCCCAGTAGACATCAACACGGACAGGCTTGCCATCCTTGTCTTGTAGAGGCACTGTGTTTTCTGGCAGCAGTTGCAGGTCCTCCCATTCTTCTTTCAGCTCTTCTGTATCAACAGTGGGGCAAAATGCAGCAGCAAGCTCTACAATGGGGCCATAGGTCAGGGACTCTGTTTTCCTGGGGTCGAGGACAGAGAGGTGTGGCAGAATTTTGTTGTCAAAGGGAAACTTGTTGAGCATCTTTCTCACTACAGCTTCATAGAAGCCTCTTACTGCTTCAAAGAACTTCTTCTCTGCGCCTGGGTCAAGTTCATGGGTTTGTAGGGCTTCTCTGGTTTCCAGTCCAATGGCGATAAACTCATCAGAGTGCTGCAGGTCACTGTCCAGGAAATCCAGCCTTCTTAGGTCATTGGTCGCCTTTACATACTTCATTTGAACAAATTTGACCAATAGTTTTCTCAAGAGACGATCCATTTCAGGGAGGAGACTGCCTATCTTGCTCTCGTCTGCTTGAAAGATGGTGTTGAAGTTGCTGATGATAGGCAGGATGAACTTGAGAAGCAGGAACAAGTCACATACTGTCAGGCTCTTTTGGCCATGTACCAAAAAAAAAACAAAACAAGACAACTTCTTTGACAGACTAATCACATAGAATGAAACATACGTCCATCACTATGATACAGAAACTAAAGCCCAGTTGAAGCAATGGAAGCGTTATGACTCACCACCTCTGAAGAAGGCACATGTCCAACCCTTGGCAGGCAAGGTCATGCTCACGGTCTTTTGGGACCAGCATGGAGTAGTGATGATGGATTGCCTGGTAAAGGGTACCACAATTACTAGGACTTACTACACTTCACTGCTGCAGAAATTGCAGAAGGTCATCAAAAGCAATCATCATGCTGACCAAAGGTGTCCGCTTCCTGCAAGATAATGCCGGGTTCACAACTTACACGTTGCCCAGAGGGAAGCACAGTCCTGCGGCTATTTAATCCTTCCTCACCCCACTTCCCCTCCCTACCTTACACCATTGACTTCCACCTTTTTCCAACAATGAAGTCATTTTTGAAGGGCAAGCCCTTCCAAGACAATGAAATGCTGATTTCCATGGTCAAGTTGTGGCTTCTGGCACAGCCTGCAGACTTCTACAGGTGAGGTCTCCGCAGCTGCATAAAGCGATAGGAGAAATGTGTAACCCTTGGTGGTAACTATGCAGAGAAAGACTAATAAATGTGCCAAGGTTGAGTCTTCTCAGTCCATGGAAGATGACTCGGGAAATCTCTGATGAACAGCCCTCATAAATGTATAACATTTCTATATTTTAGCTAAATTATATAAAATTGAAAAGCCTGTTTTTAGTGCCATAGCTATCATGGAGCAGCATATGCCCTGCTGAATCTGAACAGCGCTGTCAGTCAAAGATGTGTTTCCCTATTCTCACCTACTGTAAATCATCACCTTCATTGGGTTTGATCTACTGAAAGCTGAAGTTTGATACTTTATATCCAGTGTGTCTAGGAAGCATGAAGGACTAAAAAGGCGCCGACCTGCAGCGTGGGTCTGGCTGTCAGGTACGATCTGATGCAGATGAGCGTATTTTCCCTTCTCAAAGCTCGGACTCTCTCATTCTTTTCGGTGACGTCCAGTCCCTCGATTTCCCTTTTCGTCAAGCTTTGTTTTCTTCGCCGGCGGCGCGCTGCATGAAGCCATTTTGAAAATCACAAAAAGACTGCTTAGGTGCGCTCAATTTTGCCAGGCATCGAATTACTGTTCAGTTGATTTTAGGTTCTCTCAATAATTTTTTTTTCGCTGTATATTTTTCTTTTTGGCGTACAGAAATGGCAATACGCCCGTATTTGCTAAAATTGCATTTTCCCCGTATTAAAATACGGCGAAACCGTATCACTTGACAGGTATGGCATCAAGCAGAAATATAGTTACCAGATACTTATCTGATAGTGCTGTGGCTTGCTTTAAAAAATTAATCCCTTCAGCACTTACTGTATTACCATGTCTCAATATAGCAGACAGCACTGACTACTTGAATCCATTAGAATTAGACCTTTTAGTTGGTAGTACTGCAGCCTCACTGCAGTCAACACTTGACTCCACAGCCCCTCTTAAAAAGAAAACTATTAAAAATAGGAGACTAGCTCCATGGTACAACTCCCACACTCGTGAGTTAAAACATAAAGTCAGATCCTGTGAAAGGCTTTAGCGTGCAAATAAGACAGAAGAATCTTGTTCAGCCTGGAATGCCAGCCTTACCACCTATAAGAAACCTCTCTGTAGTGCTAGGCGACAGTACTATTCATCCTTGATAGAAGAAAATAAAAACAACCACATATTTCTCTTTAACACTGTGGCTCAGCTAACCAAAAGCCAAAATGCCATAGATCCCTACATCCCTTCAGCTCTTGCTGATGACTTTTTGAATTTTTTTAATGACAAAATTGTAAGTATTAGGAAAAGTATTCCAAAAGAACACCTCCCACCCCACCCCCACCCCCCCAAAAAATACCAAGCCTCTAAATCAAATCAAATCAAATCAAACTGTCATATTGCTGTACATACAACTGTAGTGCAGGCAAGATGAAATTGCGTTTCTCTCGGCATCCACATAAGAAGCAGCATGATTTAAGACACACTCCCACATAGCTCCACCCCCAACCCCCACCCCCCCATCCATTCATACATCCCTGAGACATACTTGGGGAAAAAGAATAACTAACTATAATATACAAAATGTCCGTAGGTGCAGTAGTGTGTATGAGAGATTCCGGGTCAGCTGTTCAGCATCCTGACAGCTTGTGGAAGGAAGCTGTTGATCAGTCTGGTGGTTCTGCCTCTGATGCTCCGGAATCGTTTACCAGATGGAAGAAGTTCAAAGTGTTTATGCAGAGGGTGAGAACAGTCCTTGACAATGTTCAGTGCCCTGCTCCTACAACGGTTCTGAAAAAGTTCTTGGACAGAGGGGAGGGAGACTCCAATTACCCTCTCCGCCCCCTTGACTATCCTCTGCAGGGCTTTTTTGTCTGACATACTGCAGCTGGAGTACCATGTAGCAATGCAGTACGTCAGAACACTCTCCACCACACCTCTGTAGAAGGTCCTGAGGATGCAGATGGGGAGAGAGGCCTGTTTGAGTTTCCTCAAGAAGTGTAGTCTCTGCTGAGCCCGCTTCCTGATCTCCAAGGAATTCTTGCTCCAGGTCAGGTCCTGCGAGATCTGCACTCCGAGGAACTTGATGTTCTCTACTCTCTCCACTAAACGGCCGCCGATGCTGAAGGGGACGTGCTCAGACTGTGACCGCCGGAAGTCGATAATCATCTCCTTCATTTTGTCCACGCTGAGCACCAGCTTGTTCTCCCTGCACCAGCCCTCCAGGTCTACCAGGTCCTCTACCTAACACTGCTGTGCTCACAGGCTCAGAACTCCACTTTTCTAAATTTTCTCATATTAATCATTCTGATTAAGCCCTAATAGTGTCAGCCTCTAAATCGACTACCTGTCTTTTAGATTCAATCCCCGCTAGACTAGTGAAGGAATCGCTATCTCTGATTAGTCCATCTCTTTTGAACATAATTAATATGTCTCTATTGACAGGACATGTACCGCAGTCATTTAAAGTGGCAGTAATTAAACCTCTACTTAAAAAACCTTCACTTGATTCTGGGATTTTGGCCAATTATAGACCAGTATCTAACCTCCCCTACTTTTCCAAGATCCTCAAAAAAGTACTCGCCAATCAACTATGCACCTTTTTAGAAAAAAATTCTATATTTGCAAAATTTCAGTCAGGTTTTAGGAAACATCACAGCACAGAGACAGCCTTAGTGAAAGTTACTGATGACATCCTTATTGTCATGTCTGGGGTGGTCACCCCGCCCATGATTTGTGGCTGCTGGGTTTAATTATTGCTTATTAATTCCAGCTGACGGATTGAGCCTTGCTCTCCGTCAGTCCCACAGCCACGCCTCCTCCTCTTACCAGACATTCACCAGTTTTCTGGTTCACCACATACACACTCACACACTCATGCGCACGCGCACACACACACACACACACATAGTTCAATCAGTCACGCTCCTGCCACTTCACAGCTGTGTCCACTTGCTCCCATTTAGGCTTGGGTATTAATAGAGTTGAGTGCGATCAGTTGTTACGGCAGCTTCAAACATCATCACTGGACTTCCTGGCTTGCGACAGTTGGCTGTTTCCCTGGACTGAACTGTGTTGTTCCTCAGAGCCTTTCCGCTCCGACATATATGTAAGTCTCTCCTCATTTGAAAAAATGTCATCTCTGTCATCTCTCAAAAAAACTGTCATCTCTGCTGGAGTCCGAGTTCCACCCTATGCAGGACATACTGGATGCACTGAGGAGCTCATTTAGCAGCAGACTACATCATCCCAGGTGCACAACCGAGAGGTTTCGTAGGTCCTTCCTACCAACGGCTGTCAGACTGTACAACCTAAGCAGGGCTGCTCGCAGAGATAGCAAAAAGACGTAACAAACTAATAGTTTTTTGAATGCAAAAGATGCAATAGACTTACACAATGGTCCCCTCCGGCATACAACTAGGAACATACCGGTCGCTATGGAGGGTGAGAATATGTATGGGCACATAATCATACCATGTAGGATAACTAAGTAGACGGTTATGCTGTTTCATCCCATCTAGCAACAATGCTCTGCACTGTGTGTGTTTATATATTTACATATTTATTCCATCTAGCTACAATGCTCCGCACTGTGTTTTTATATATCTACATATTATTCCATCTAGCTACATTGCTCCGCACTGTGTGTGTTTATATACTTGCATATTTATTCCACCTAGCTGCAATGCTCCGTACTGTGGGTGTTTATATATTTACATATTTATTCCATCTAGCTACAATGCTCTGCACTGTGTGTTCACACTGGCTTTTCCCTGCACTGTGTGTTCATATACTCATATATTTATTCCATCCAGCTACAATGCTCTGCACTGTGTGTCTGTGTGTGTGTGTGTGTATATATATATTTTATAGTAATATGTACATATGTATATTAGCTGCTCTTGCTTGCTTGTTTTTTTCTTGCCTTCTGATTGTTGCTCTGAGTGTTGCTATCCCTGTGCTGTTGCAATCCTGGAATTTCCCCGTTGTGGGACTAATAAAGGCTTATCTTATCTTATCTTATCTTATTTATGTCTTTCCTCTCCGCTCCTACCCTTCCTGGAGCGCGTTGGGCATTTAATCCCAGCCAATGAAGCTGTAGCCGATTGTCTCACCCATGTCATAGTGACTGTTATTTGGACATTTTTGTATATTCACCCTTTTGTAAATAAACACGTTACATGCTGCATTTTGGGCTTGCTGCTAATTCATATGTTCACTGTGGAGTTACGCAGTGAATATGACAGTAATCTGCCACCACAAAGAGCCCAAGCAGTGTGTAGTGTGCTTTTATTCATTTTTGTGTATTTTTACTACCTGCACAGGAGTTATGACAGACTACTGGAGCCACGAAGAGCGGCTTGGACTGGCCTGTCTGGAAGACGTCTTCTCTGGGATTCAGGGGTGCTGCTCTCCGGAATCTGTCCGCGCTGCTCGGGACATCACGGCGGAGATATTAGAGGGATGTCCGGACCTTTTATTTTTTCCCGAGTCTGCGGACATCCTCTATTTTACTCTTGTGCTGCGAGAGGAGGAGCCTGGGAGGGAGACACCAGTGTTGGAGCGGCCCCCGAGACGGAAGAAGCGTTCACGCCGGATGGAGCCTTCCTCCTCCCTCAGCTCTTCCGCTCCAGCCCCGCCCTCGTCTCCAGAGCCCAGGCTCGCGCAACTCCGGGGAGGTCCGGAGGAACGCTGCCAATCCATCCTTGGAGATATTGACCGCCTAATGATGGAGGAACGGAGACTTCAATTGGAGGACGGCCATGCTTCATCCAAGGCTGGATGGGAGAAGCGCAGACTGGTGATGCTGACGGAGATAGATCGCCGTTTGGAGGAGGAGGACTTGGTGGCTACCCCTCCCTCTCCACCGCCATCCAGGGAGGCTTCTCCACAACAT
The DNA here is from genome assembly GCA_020510985.1 of Pholidichthys leucotaenia. Classification (NCBI taxonomy): domain Eukaryota; kingdom Metazoa; phylum Chordata; class Actinopteri; order Cichliformes; family Pholidichthyidae; genus Pholidichthys; species Pholidichthys leucotaenia. The sequence goes on from CM035840.1 coordinate 190,480,827, forward strand.
TTGGAGGAGCCCAGCTCTGTCACAGCCATCGCAAGGTGCGTTGCCTCGCCAGCTGCAGCAGCAGATGACACAAACCAGGAGAACAGGCAAGTAATCTTTTCATGTGTTTTTAAAATTATTGAAAATTCTTGCCTGATCCCTGGTAGAGGATCTCTGGGTACGCAGTCCCCTGAGTTCTCTCCACGCGCTGCAGCTGTGAACTGCTCACCAACCCTCTCTATCTCGCTTCCTCTCGCCGCTGAGCATCCATCGGCCCGGGAGCTCAGTCACCGGATGGAGGGGGAGCCCGCGGTTCCGC